>CM056198.1:8831992-9431992 GCA_029692085.1 Gymnothorax javanicus | reverse complement strand
GAAGGAGTTAAACTTGGATGCTTCATGGAGTTGCATTTGGGTAAATGTCTCTGCTCAGCTGAATGGGAGATGGAGAGGGAGAGAAGGAGAGAGGGAAATGGAGACAGGAAAAGTAACAGAGAGGGGGAAATGGATATTTTCTTCCAGTTTGCCAAATCATCATTTAATCCGTTGGCTCGACTCTCCTGTTCCTGATTGGGCATTCTTGAATAAGACAAAGGCGTCCTCCACAGATGTTCCTCAGTTAAATAAAAGTTGAAATGTAAATAAAATGGCCGTCTTCACTCACCGTCTGTGCTCTCTTCATTTCCTGATTTGACAGGAGGAGAGGTCGAAGGTCGACGACCTGAGGGGCACCCCAATGTCGGTGGGGACCCTCGAGGAGATCATCGACGACAACCACGCCATCGTCTCCACCTCGGTGGGGTCCGAGCATTACGTCAGCATCCTGTCCTTCGTGGACAAGGACCTGCTGGAACCAGGCTGCTCTGTTCTGCTCAACCACAAGGTAACGAGGACCTCAGCCCTGCGGTATTGTTTTGGGTCGTGTCTTGCCCTCGCCCGCAAAAAAACTTACGGGCATTTTAAAATGTAAATTGGCAAAAATTATTTAGTATCCTTTCACTTGTATTGGAAGCAAGAAGAGATGCAGTGATCAGTCAATTAATCGATTAGTTGGTCAAACTAATTTTAGTTGCCAAGTATTTTGATAATCGATTAATCATTTCAGTAATTTGCAAGCCAAAATTTCAGAACTCTCACTGGCTTCAGTTTCTTAAATGTGACTATTTGCCGCTTTTCTTTGTCATTCATGATGGTAAATGAAAAGACGTTGGGTTTTGGGCTGTTGTTGGACAAAAGAAGCAATCTGAAGACGTTACTTCGGGCTTTGGGAAATTGCAATGAGCATTTTTCTCAAATCTTCTGACATTTCGCAGACTCAAGGATTAATCTTGAAAATAATCTCCAGATTAATCAATAATGAAATTGATCATTAGTTGCAGCAATAGAAGCAAGGAGGTTAAAATAAGCACTTGGAAAGCTCTGGCAATTAATGGTTTTCAGGGGCTTTCCAGTGACTCCTCTGTGACTTTATGAGGCAGTTTTTTGCATGACAAGCGCCTAGCGTCGCAGGTAATTGGCGATATAATGAAAAAATTCTTTGATGCGCAGTGTTATTATATAATTGGCAGTGTATTGGAGCCCCTTCTTTGCGATTTCGGGTGCAGGTGCACGCGGTCATCGGAGTGCTGATGGACGACACCGATCCGCTGGTGACGGTGATGAAGGTGGAGAAGGCCCCCCAGGAGACGTACGCAGACATCGGGGGCCTGGACAGCCAGATCCAGGAAATCAAGGTGCCCGACCCCCATTTTCACTATTCCTGAGAACTGGCATCGGGGCCCCATAATTTTTAACTGTACAGTGTCATCTAAATGACTGTAATGCTGGGACACTCAGCCTCATCGAGGAAGCGCTGGTGCGGCTGCAGTCTCTCATTTCAGCTGAGCTGCTGCAGACCTGATCCTGATCAATCTTTGCTGAAGACCTTGATTAGTAGAGTCAGGCGTGTAACTGTTTGGTTGGAGTAAAGCCTGCACCCACACCGGCCCTTTATGGATAGGTTTGAGATCCTCGGCTTTTATGTAATTTATTACAGCTAGCTTATATTATCCTGCATTCTCGCAGTAAATGGCAAACTGGAAGTTTTCATAATGGACAAGGGAGCCAATATAAAATTTTATTTGGACGTAGAAAATGCTATGAGTGGCAACAGCCGATGGAACCTGCCGTTCAAGTTAAAATTATTTCACTTTATTTTACTCCCTCGGCGATTCCTGCGGATGAGGTTTTGTCGCCCACTCAACCGTCTGTCTGTTTGTTTTTCCATCAATTGTTACTACTCGAGCTCGTGAACCATTGTAGAGACGGCCCCTGAATTTAAACAGGTTATTTATGTATGTTGGGTGTCTCCAGAAGCCTATTTGATGTTAAGGTTATAGCTCTCATTTTGAACTAATTTTGAGGCACTTCGAGGATGAGGGTATATATTGCTGAGTTTACTTTTATATTCAACGGAATTCCTAACTAGGTCTGACACAGCAGGCCCCAACAACCCAACACAGACAAGGATGGAAAAAGATGATTTTTCCCTGGTGTGGATGAGGAACCATACTGAGGGCAATGATCTTTTTCCAGTACATGTATTTATGGGCCGTCACAAGAGTAACGTCACCATTTTCAATTGTGCAGTTTGTTTCTTTTTTTTTTTTTTTTTTTTTCCCTTCTCGGGGGTACCGCCCCAAAATGTCTGCTCTGCCATTTACAGTCTCCCCTGGTCCCTGGCGCATTAAATTTCTAAATGGGTGTCAGCATTGAGCTACTTTATTTGCCCCTGACTGTGCCCATCAAATCAGCGATTGAGCTCCTTATATGACTGCTCAAACTGCATTAGATTTCATTAATTTAATGTGTTTTCACTCGCATCAGCGCTGTGGCTCTCTGTCAGTCGCTGTTGTTATATATTGTCCTGTGGTTGAGGATACAGACAGCAGTTTGGGTGGAAGGATTGACTGAATACAGAGCTTACACTGTTAACAATTTTATTTTGTTTCGTCATCCTGTTCTCCCTAGTGTACTAATCCTCATACTGTGAGCTGCATCATAATTTATAAATACATAACCCCTACAGCACTGCAATAATTTTTTACAAAAATATAAATTGAATCATCTTGTGCTGTTGAAAACCTATCGTGGCAACCTCGCAGGGAGCTCTTTTAAACAAGTTGCTACATGATAGGTTTTCAATAGCTTTGCTTTTGATATCTTGCATCATTGAGCAATGATGGTTGCATTTAGCGCTCTAAGGGTTAATAAACCATTGGAAATATCTCAGTTCACTGATCCTCAGATCACCTTCCTCAATCCCAATCCAGTCCCAACCAAAACAGGCGTCTAGTTCAGGTTTTAAATGTATTGTCACATAGAGGTGTGAAGCGCTGCAATCAGCCGATACGGTATATGTATGTGACATTGCCCTGCAGTATGAAAATTGTTAAATTTTTTTCCCTTTGAGTCTACTTAAGGGAAAATTTGAATGAAAAATTAGATTTTATGAGGTTAAATGCAGGAAAAATGGCAGTAAAAGTGACCCTGGGTATTCGCTATCAAAACAGAAACAAGAATTTGACTAGAAAAGAAATCCCTCCATTGAAAAATGACCTTGGTTTTGAATTGCTCTTTCAATATGTAATTATCTTTCAATCACTGTCCTGAATTAGGTTTTCTGGAATTTTCCGGGCTGATGGGAGCTCTGTGCAAGTGCGTGTAGGCCGTGTGCTGTCGGCAGGGTGAGACTGCAGTCACTCATTTCCACTGTGTCTTCCTCCCCCCCCGGCCTGTGCTGGGTCAAACTTCAGGAATCCGTGGAGTTGCCCTTGACCCACCCGGAATACTACGAGGAGATGGGCATCAAACCACCAAAGGGCGTCATTCTGTATGGCCCCCCCGGCACAGGTACGCCCCCCTGAGGCCGGTTCTGGGGTTACCCAATCGTGTGCAGCGCAGCACCGGCGAGACTGAGTGTTGTCATTCCGGCCAATCACCTCAGCCACTGATGTCACTTGTATAAATGCCTCCAATTGGAAAGAAGAAATCTAATTACTGACGATAGGTGGTGTGTGAGGATTGGTTGGCTTGAAAACCTGCACGCTCTTGGCCGTGCGTGGCAGTACTGCTGTACCTCTATGGTGTATGATGCTTTTAATTGCATTATTATTTCATTATTTAATGATAATGTGTGGTATCATATTGTTGGCGTGATATCATGTTGCATTACCTTTGCAAAAATGTTTTTGAAGCGAATGTCTCAAATGTTTATTCAATGTTGCAGCAACGTAATGGCAGCAACGTTATAACGCTGGTGACACATTTTAGTAACCTTGTGAGAGCAGTTTGGCAGTGACTTTGAAAAATATACTCCATTGTAACTTTTAGCGATCCCAATGCTTTTCTATGCTTCACTGAGTTCCTCTGGTTTTTTGGACTTTGTATGAAATGCGCTCAAATATTGACAACCCTGTCTTCTGGTCCTTTTTCTTGGCTTACTTTAGGGCTGGGCGATATGGAAAAAATGAAATATCACAATATTTTTGACTAAATACCTTGATATTGTGGTGGCATTGTTAGAATATCTCTTGATGCTTTAGTAAAATATTTACACAATGTGAATTTTGATTAACTCTAGTCCTGCCTCTAGGCTAATGCTTAATCGAGGACTAGCATTCAGGGAAATTGGCTACCAGGGAACGATATATTGACGACCGGCACACAGTGAAACGAGTGTGGGTCCTCTATATATCGGCCACCAGTAGGACTTGGGTTAACAGTCATCAGTAATGTGGATATGATGATATAGTACGTACAGGCAACAGCTAGAACAGTCTAATGAGTACAAAAAACTACATCCTTTTTCTCGAAATACAACCTTTAAAAGTGGGAAAGATAACTGTCATATCACAATATTACGATACCCAAAATCCCAACCGATATCTTGCATCACTATATCGATATAATATCGATATATTGCCCAGGCCTAGCTCAGCTGCGCTAGGCAAAACCAGACCAGTGCAGAAAAGTATTTTAGTCCAAAGCAACTGTTTAGTGGAGCCTGGTCTGGTTCTCTGACACAGGGAAGACGCTATTGGCCAAAGCTGTGGCGAATCAGACGTCAGCGACGTTCCTGCGGGTGGTTGGGTCGGAGCTCATTCAGAAGTACCTCGGCGATGGACCCAAGCTAGTGCGAGAACTGTTCCGAGTCGCAGAGGAGCACGCCCCCTCCATCGTCTTCATCGATGAAATCGACGCCATCGGCACCAAGCGGTGAGAACTCCCCTCTCGCTGTACGGTCAGCTAGCGCCTCAGGGAACCTGCTCACTGTTTAACTGGCCGTCTCTGGGCTCTTTCTGCATAGTGTGGAGTGTTTCGGCTGGTGTTGACTTCATTTAATGAAGCTGTCGATTGCGGATTTTTTTCAGTTTTTTTTTTTTTCAGTTTAAGTGGCTATAGCGACATCTGTGGTCACTGGTAGTCATGAAAGTTTGTCTATGTGTTCTGCCTGTGGTGAATAATTTCCTCTCTGAAGAATTTTCATTTATGAAAGAGCACTGCCAGAATAAATTATGCCAGCGGACATACCACCACTCAATCTGCTCCAGCCGCGTGGCTGAAGCTAAGCAGGTGTGGGCTTGGTTAGTACTTGGATGGGAGACCACCTGGGAGAACCAAGTTGCTGCTGGAAGAGGTGTTGGTGGCCAGTATGTTGTGATCTTCCCTCTGGTGGAATAATCCCCAATGCCCCAGTGCAGAGATGGGGACACTGTGCTGAAAGAGACGCCGTTTCTCTGATGAGACGTTAAACCGAGGTCCTGACTCACTGTGGTCATTAAAGATCCTGTGACACTCTTCGACAAGATTGGGGGGTTCCCCGGTGTCATGGCTAAATTCCCACCCTGGCTCTTTCAACCTTCCATCTAATCATCCCCTGATCTAATTGGCTGTGCAGCTTGTCTCCTCCATCTCCTTGTCAGCCCCCCAGGGCTCCCTTGAAAAAGAGATTTCAATCTCAATGGGACTTCCCTGGTTAAATAAGTTTTTTAAAATTTTTAAAAATTTTTCCATATTCATTAAGTTTCATATTTGGTGTACTGGTTCTGGTGTACTAATGTTGAAGAGTCTGAACTGCGGAGTCATGGTGAGATTATATTTTAGTGGTTATGTGAACCATACTGAATACATATCTGATGCGCGGCTCCTTGCTCTGGCGGGTTGTCGATCCACTTGAGCTATAGTTTGTTGCGATCGCTGGACGAAGCCACGACTGAATGCTTGATAAGTGTGTGGGAGGTGTTAATTGGACAGGGTCATATGAACGGAGATATTGGGAATTTGTGCGGCAGGTACGACTCGAACTCTGGCGGGGAGCGCGAGATCCAGAGGACCATGCTGGAGCTGCTGAACCAGTTAGACGGCTTCGACTCACGGGGCGACGTCA
This sequence comes from Gymnothorax javanicus, assembly GCA_029692085.1. Taxonomy (NCBI): domain Eukaryota; kingdom Metazoa; phylum Chordata; class Actinopteri; order Anguilliformes; family Muraenidae; genus Gymnothorax; species Gymnothorax javanicus. Next base: position 9,425,940 of record CM056198.1, on the reverse strand, counting down.
AGGTCATCATGGCCACTAACCGGATCGAGACCCTGGACCCCGCTCTCATCCGGCCAGGTGGGCAGATTTATCTCAAAAATGCACCTTGGTGACATTTGGCATACTTAAGGCCAATGATTCGCTGAATCTGAGACGCTGAAGGTTGTTTGTTCAAGACCCCTTGTAGTCGCAATAAGATCACTGCCATCATTGGTCCCTTAGCTCTTTTTCGCCATTGCCTTACCCCCCCTTTCCCCATAGTGACTACAGATACAACCCTGGCCATATCAATGAAGAGGACATTTGAAGCCTTGGGGATACTCCTGTTTTCAATCAATGGGCTGGGGAAAAGGTCCATTCATGTACATATAGACCTCATATGTAGTCATTATAGGGAGAAGAGTTAAGCAAGACCCTTAACCCCACATTGCTCATGGGAGTCAGGCCCCAGCTAGGTCCAATAAACTGCAAGCCTCCGCTAAATAACAATAATCTAAAACTTCTAATTAAAAAACACTGAATACTATAATACATTTGCACTGCTTGCGAAACCCTTGATGTTCATGCATATGGTTGTATCTTATTTGATGCGTTTTGTAATTGTTCCAATGACGTTCAGCGCGCATTTGGTAGATCCGCGAAATCTAAAGGTCCTACTGCAAGAAAATGCTTCACAGAAAACCGTTTCGGTTATAAAACGGAATTCACCTGATCATTTCCTCCGCCAGGTTTTTTTTTCTTCTTCCGTTTGTTTATTTATTTGTTTGTCTGTCTGTTAGCAGGATATCTCAAAAATGACCGCATAGATTTTAACCAAACTTTGCAGGATGTCAGAGTAGCACAAGAGGAACAAGCTTTTAAATGTTGGCGTATCTTGGCCAAAGTACAGTTGAGATATAGGCCAAAGTTCAAATCCAGCAATGCTGGCGGAGGTATGGGCTCTTGCGAGTCCAGCTTTAGTTTTGTGCTGTTCTGACGTTCTTCGTTGGTGATCCGTACCCCAGGGAGAATCGACCGGAAGATCGAATTCCCCCTCCCGGATGAGAAGACCAAACGGCGTATCTTCCAGATCCACACCAGCCGCATGACCGTGGCGGAAGACGTGACGCTGGATGACCTCATTCTGGCCAAGGACGACCTCTCCGGTGCCGACATTAAGGTTCGTCGGCAAACTGTAACACTCCTAGCGGCTAAACCAAAACCCTGCTCACACACTGGCCATTTTTGGGTAAAATTGGACACCCCTGAACTAGACTGTCTTTTTCACTCGCTGTTTCTGTCCATATTGTTGCTGGCAGTAAATCAATGTTACTCTATGAGGACCGATTTTCCAAAATATCTTCAGTCACATTGAAGTGACTCTGAGTAGATCCCAAAAAACGTATTCAGACACTGCTTTTTTTTGAAGGGTTTTCGAAACATTTATGCGCCTAATCCGAATGGATTAAGCATACAGTGAAGTACGAAGGACGTTGCCAATGTACGACAATAATATAAGAACGTGCTCACAGCATTGTAGTACTTTTGTGCATTTTGGACTGAGCACGTTTTGGAAATCCACTCATGTACCTGTATAGTTCTGTTTTCGGTCTCCTGTTGGATTGTATTTCTGATCCATTTTCTGATACGTCGTGATAATTATCGCCCCTCCGTGTGGAACTCGCAGGCCATCTGCACTGAGGCCGGTCTCATGGCGCTGAGGGAACGTCGGATGAAGGTGACGAACGAGGACTTTAAGAAGTCGAAGGAGAACGTGCTGTACAAGAAACAAGAGGGGACACCGGAGGGCCTATACCTCTGATACTCGGGGCCCAGCCCTCCTGCTGCTCACGCTATCAACGTTTATCCTCTTAAACCCTGTATTCTTGATGTGTTCTTTGCATGTTGTTATGTTTTTTGGTAAGTCTGGGTCTGGTTACTCAACATTAGCTCACGTTACAATAAAAAAGTTCGAGTCCAGAGACTGCGTACTCTCATCTTTTTCTTTTCGCTCGTACTTGAGCCAACACTTCATGATGAAAACATTTTTTTTAGCGATTTTACAGCCCTTTGGTTACATTTCTGCCTTGTTTTGAGTGTATGATCATTATCAATGAGGTATGAATCGAGTACCTCAGATAGAAACTGGAGCAATGTGCATGTGATGCGCTCTGATGCCCCCTGCATACAGATCCCAGAATCACCAAAATAGCAAAAGGCACCAGTTCACCACTAGTCCTAAGCGTGTACCAAGTTAAGTTCAAAAATTTCAAATAGTTTATGAGGTATCACCCAAAAATGGTAGTGTGTCAGACTTACTGAGTCACGTAATGACGGACGGAAGGTAAAACGGGATGCCTGCTGCTTTCATTGGGGACATGGGAACAAGCACTTGGACAACTAGAAGGCAGTTGGAGAGTGCGTTACCTTAGCCGTTTGAAACTTGTTGGCAGAGGAATTGTCACTGAGGTGAGTGTTTAAATGAGTCTTGACAGCGCTGTCTTTACGTGTATAGAAATCCTTTTGGATCGCAGATCAAGAGTATGAGATCATCACCAAAATTTGATCACACTCTCCTTCACCCAATATCTGTCAACACAAAATTTAATTGACAGCCATCCATAACTTTTTGAGGCAACCCGTTAACTAATGAACGAACGAACAAACAACGCTGGTGAAAACATACTACCTCCTGGCAGAGGTATAATACAACATGAGGAGAAACTAAAGTTTGTACTTAACCCGGCATATTTCCAAACCTCTAATTCTGTGTCATTTACATCGTAATGACATTGACCTTCAAAAATCGTATTGTAACGGGCTAGCCAATCGTTCCACCGTAGAGATTGTACTCCGTACTGTCACATAATCCTTTACATGCAATGATCATCTCTGACCCCTAGATGTCAGCGGATCACCTGGAGGTGAATCGGCTCCTGCTTGACTTCAGGCGTTAATTGTACTCGGTACATGAAATGTATATTCAACTGGATTTTAATAGGATAAATAACTGAAAACCTCCGTTGCCTTTGACGTTATGTTTGAAATCACCGTATAACTGTCAGAAGAAGTGCTGCGTGATGAGTTCGGAAGCACAAGTTCAGTCGTCCAGATGCTTTGATGCACCTTAGTATACACTTTGCTGCCTCCATCAGGTTACACCGCCAATAAAGACTGCTGAACCAGTGTCTGCAACAGCTGTCCATAATGACTCTGTACTATACCCCACCAGCACGGGTCACAGATGAGGCAATTCTTTGGGTCTTGGCCTGGGTAGCTTCCTGTCACTGCTGCTGCATTTGCCATCACTCAGGTCCACAGGGGTCTCAGTCAACTCTGTCCCTTAGAACAGCATCCATAACTGGCAACCAGGACATTCCTCTCAATCCTACCAGGCTATTCTGTTTTTGCAGTTCATTACTGGGCAGCATGGTGGCGCAGTGGTTAGCACTGCTGCCTCACAGCAAGACGGTTGTGGGTTCTAAGCTGGCCTGGGAACTTTCTGCGTGGAGTTTGCATGTTCTCCCCGTGTTCATGTGGGTTTCCTCTTGTTACTTCGCTTTAGCCCCCCCAGAAAAACATGCATTATAGGAACACTACCAGTATCCCGACCGAGGAACTGGCTTTAGAACTGGAGTTGGTCCCTGGGCACTGCACTGTGGCTGCCCACTGCTCCTAACTGTAGGATGGGTTAAATGCAGAGGACAAATTAACCAACAGCGTTCAATAAAGCGAACTTATCTTATAAAATGAGTCAGACATTAGCCATGTTTCCATCCACACGTTCTTATGCGAATGAAGTCATATCGAATTAAAAAATGCCTTATGGAAACGGTGACATTTGACTTGATTTCAAGAATATCGACACAAAGTTTATACGGTTGATCTGACCGGATTTTCTCTTGATCGGTAAAAGGCTTATGCGATAAATGCAGAAGGAAACGTTATTTGCCGAATAAATCTGCAACTGCATCGTGACGGTGTTTTGATGCCGTCGTTGCCTTCTGATAATGGTTTGCTATGTTGCTAATAGCTGGCACATAAGCACGTACAACTTGTGCAAATTATCATCATTTGTTGGTAGACGCGATCCATTTTGGCTAACTAGCTAAATTAGTCGGCTAACACACTACTTTTGTTCACTTGAAGGTTCCGCGATTCAGTGAGAAAATGAATGGAAACAGCTTAATATGTCAGAAATCTATTCGATGCACCAATTTGACTGCATCACAGCATGTGACGTCATTACGCACAACTTTTTATTCGCTTTAATGCCTTTATATGGAAACGCATTTTCACCTGCTTACTTCGCATGAATATTTTTGACGAACTTCAGATAGTTCGATTGACAAGTGGATGGAAACATAGCCAATGAAATAACCCAGTGAGGGCGAGAGCACTGTCACCACTGACAATTAGAGGAAATTGGAAACTAGAAGTGCAAAACTATCAGTGGCGACATTCACAAGGTGGGGCTGAATTCATTATTTTAAATAAAACCAGAAAAGTCACAAGGTAAGTTTTTTCAAATATATTTACTCATTGCAAGTAAACTGTTTGATTTCTGAACCAAGGGTGATTTTTGTTCCGGTGCAGAGGGCAACATATGCTTTGAGTAACAGTTTTTTCATGAACTCTTAAGAATATGGCTCCAGGACTAATTAAGTTTAGAGCCCCGTTTACATCAGTTGAACGCACTTCATAGTAAATTAAATGAACCCACAGTTCTGGCCTTTCCGTTGTCTGTTAATTAAATATTTAAATCAAATCGACCATTTATGCAAAAACTGCCAAATCCGAAGCATTTTTCTGTTGATTAAACAATTCGCCCTTCAATGCTGTCTTCGCTTGGCAGTCTGGCTGACCGCAAAATTTCTGTTGCCAATTTGTCTAAAGTCAACCAGCACTGTGGGCCCATAACTTTAAATGCAATGGCGTACACCACTCATTTTCTTATTTTAATTACTACCGTCTCCTACGTGGGAGCAACTCATAGTTGTATTATGACCAGGCAAAATAAAAAAGGGCAACCAATGATAATAAATTAAAGCCAAATCTGGAACTGCAAAGCGACTGTAGGCATTGGCAGATCCAGTTTTTCCATCGAATAAAGCAAAGTAATTAAATCGTATGGGGCGGATTATCCATCTTGAACATCAAATCGAAACCTCTGAAGGCCTGAATGAACTGTTGACCATCATGAATTTCACCATCACTGAAGGAAACCCACTTGTTATCTTTAGAAGGCGCGCAAGGTCTGTATTCCTGTGTACGATTACTGTAATCATATTTGAGATAACTCACATTTTTACAGCTTTTAATGCTATATGAAGCCAGTATCCATCGGACGGACGGACGGAGTAACACCTCTGTTTTGCCAGCAGAGTGCACTGTCCCCATTATAGACCGTGCAACCCCAAAACAATCTTCCCACAATTGAATCACTGAGTTTGCCTTGGAGTTGGGCCCTTTTGAAACTCAAGGATTCAATTATGCACATAAACCATAAACAGTCCAGTCATAATACTAGAATTGCAACTAGTCTTGTGTAACCCTTGTTTTGTGCTTCTCTTATCCTTGATAGTTCACAAGAGCCAAGAAATGTAACTCTTACAAAAACATACTCCCACTTGCTCCTCCTCGAAGCCTGATTTAAATACTCCAGTGCCTGGAACACAATTAGCAGCAATCATTCTCTCAGGTACAAGAGCTTTGTTTGCTTTGAGCGAATCATCCCATTTCCCTTCTGAAATGATAAAAGTAATACACAAACATTTGGCATGCTATTTTTGTGACAATATTATTTTTTCAAAATAAGCATAATACACGAGTACACAAATAAATAAATATTGATGTTTAATATGGCGTGATATTTGTAACGCTAATTCTGTTTCCAATTATATGCAAAAAAAGCAGTAGCTATGATTTCCGCTTCGCCTAACATGAATCAAAACGAATCACGTGGTGAAGAACCGCGACATTTCACGGGGCTGCAGAGATCATCAGCTGAATGTACTCATAACCTTTCCACAGATATTTCGAAGCACGAGACATTTATCTGCCCATCATGCTGAAGGTCTGCTTTTGAACTTTAAAGAAGACACACTGAATGGACAGATTCCTCTCTGATAAGTCTATGACACAAATTCATTTCATATTTGTGTATATGCAACTGTGAATTTGGTGTGAATCACGTAAGATGTCCGAGTGCTTTAAACGTGCTAAACAAATAAACTTCAACTAAACAATACTCTGTGCACATCTTTTGTAAATACAGAATTTGTTTGTTGCTTAACAGTAGATGGCGTTAGTGACCATAATCTCAGCCGAGATAGCGTTGTCTCCACACATTTTGTTCTTGTCTCATCTTTTCTTGCCAGAATAATTTGTCTGTGGGAGAGCTAATGTTGAGGATTATGTTTCAGTATTTCTCATCATATTCATCAGTAAATCAATAACCATAATTAATTACCATAATCAATAATCATAATTAGTAACCATATTATGTAAGCAGCAGTAACACATATACACACGCACACAGGCACACGTCCACGCACACAGACACATGCACACACACACACACACATACAAGCAGTTCACACACACACACACACACACACACACACACACACACATATAAGCAGTTGGCCTCTGTAGCTTTGATTGACATCCATTCAGTTGATTCAGGCAATATCTGTTCAGTCATCAGCATTATTCACCATCATTCTTCAAATCATATAGTTATGCTGCTCCAGTATTACACTGGAAGAGGGTTGTTATCTTTTGGTTGCAGTTTTCAAGGCAAGTTGGCAGTGTTTTGGTTTGCCTGTCTCTGGGAAAACCTGTGACCCAACTAAAAGCCCTCTGAAACAAGTAGCCTTGAAGTTATTTTGCAAAGGATGCCACCTAATAATAAAAAGAGAAAAACAAGTAACATGCAGACACCACATGATTGTACCACTGAAAAAAAAGTAAGAAGCAGACATTACGATATTGAACCATTGTAGCGTGAGAGGGTGGAAAAATCATATTTGGAAGATATTTCCTGTGATGAAGGTATAAAAACTGGGCGTGAAAAGCAGAATGTCAGTTCTTCTTGCGCAAAAAGAACTCGGATTGATATTCATCAATATGCCTCAATAAAGCCTAATTTTCAGAAGAATCTGTCTCTCTCCAATTGCTTGAGGATGGGGGAACCTCATAATATGAAAATATTTCTGAATGAAAACCACGACACTAAGAACCGCATTCTTTTCGCTAGTCAGTGCCAGTACATAGTAATAGTATCAGCTGGATGGCAGAGATAACATTTAAAGGAAAATATTTATAATTGATATAACATAATTGAACTCCTTTCAGTTTATGCAATAGTTTTAGCCATAGTAGTAAATGTTCGTCAATGTTGCCATAATAATAATAATGTTTTATTTATATAACGCCTTTCTTTAGCCCAAGGTCGCTTTACATCCCAGTGGGCACACAACGTTGAAACAATGTTGAAACAACGCTGTTGGGGTTGCTTCAATGTTATATCAACGTTGAATCAACGTCGTGTGCCCACTGGGATGCCACACAGAGAGGAAACATTAAAACAAGGCAATACAAACTTGATACATAATGACAGGACAAAAAGATCAATATAAAATTAGGGAAGGAAAAAAATCATCAATAATCAATAAAATTTAAGAGGGACAACAAGATTGATTGTACTGTCTGAAGAGATGGGGTTTCACTTGTGATTTGAATTCAGAAATTGAACATATAACACGGAGAGTTTGAGGTAATGAGTTCCAAAGTTTAGGAGCCATGACGCTGAATGCATTTTATTCATTATGCATTTATTATATTGACGACTGCCGTTTTCCGGTGCATACCAACAATAGAAATCGTTATCACTGGCTTCCAACTAACGTTATCCATTTTAGTTTTTAAGTGTCATGCGATAACCTGCGTATAAATGTATGTCCTAAAGGTGTGATATCCCGAGGGCGATAGGTAGGCGCATACCTGGATAGTTTGCCAATCCATCATGCACTGAGCCCCCATGGCAATTAAAAATGGATTCATAAAATTATTATTATTATTTTTTTAATTATTTGAAAAAATACCCTGTCAGCGTTTCACGGAACTCATTTTCTTCCATGATTCCATTACGGAACGCACAACAACCCAGGAACAAATACCAGGCTATAGAGCTAATTCTACTGCCAGCTGGTAACATGAATGAAATGTGCAACCGCATTAAATTCATACAGTGAACCTTTAAATAAAGCAAGCAAACAAACAAACAAAACAAAACAAAAAACAGTCCAAGTGAAATAATGACACAGTTTATATTGAGGTCCAATTTTGAGAACTTGGGTAAGGTAGTCACCACGTGCACTTGCCCCTCACTGTAAACAGTCGCGGATATGTGACGTCATTACAATGGAATGACTGGAAATACATCAACTTACTGTGGTATAATGCAAATAATAAATTACATAATTTCCAGTACATAAAACGAACTCACTATTTCAGCCTAGACTACGTGAAACACTGTCAATACGAGGTATACAATATTAATGTCACTGAAAAAATAGAAAAACGTGCATCACGATACAGTTATACACAATTAATAAATTGAAATTAATTGAAGTTATAATTTATTGTCTATTAACACATCTTTTTTAATTACTTTTTTATTGTTTGAATGATTTCAATTCAAATTATCAAGATTCTGAAAAATTGACAACTCATAAAAATACGTTGTTTTACCTGGAATGTATTTCTTATGCATTTTAACAAATTATTATTGTTATTATTTTAATTTTTAGTTTATCAGTATATTTTTGATAAGCCCATTGACCTGCAGCCATGTAGGTTCCAACTTGATAAAGATGCATTCCTACTCAGCTGCGTAGCACCGCTCGTCCATGTAAATACTTCCGTATAGGTTAGCTAGCAACCAATTGCAAATCACCTAGGCCCAAACACAGGAAACTTGCCCGGTCACATTTTTCATCGCAAAAATGAAAAGCTTAGTCTCGGTTCAGCGAAGTTATCAAAACCTTACACGCGCACGATATTGCTGAGGCTAATTTCATAACCTGCGTCTTTCGTACAATTTAGCTGGCGCTGTATTACATTTCCCCGGTATCTGTCCAGCGCCATTGCTTGGCGCATTGCAGATCTTGTATAGCCAATTGTGGGATTCAATACACAGCGCAGAATATTGCAGGTCTGCTGTGACCAATCGCGAGCTCCGTCACAAAAAGGACTGCAAATTCTCCGGTGTCAACTGGAACGTAGGCCTCACAATCTGAGAGTATCCTTCCACAAAAAATAGTGCCTTGATTTCTATCTCGGGGTCCGCTGTGGGGGGGTGGGTAGCCAACTTGAATTACGGCTGGATATCGATTAGGCTGTGGATGGATAACATAGCCACAACGGCAACTTGCAATACCGTATTTATGATGGTAGTTTTTCAAGACACAGCATGGTTGTTAGAAAGTTCCGTGATGGATGGAATTCTGGTGATTTGTCAGCCAGTCTAATTATAATTTTTACAATGAAGCTCACTTGCGAAACACAAGCAGTTATGACAAATTTTTCCAAAGCACCGTTCAGTGTCCCCCCCATGCCGCAGAATTTAGCTTCAGTGCGTGAGAACAGATGAAGACTTAAGTTGCACCAAACACTCCAGCCCATGCAATGCCAGTCTTTATAAACTTGTGGCCCCATACTATACACTTTGGTTCCGCGAAACACAGAAAATAACTTTCCCCACTTTAATTTCCTCCTCTGTGTAAATGACTGAATAACACAGTTGTTGTTCACTATTTTAATGTTTGACAATTTTGTCAGGACAAAAAAAAAAAAACTAAACTTTGTCGATGAAAATAAGAGTAATTTAGACATTCTATTACCATTGCACTGGTCAACTATTTAACATGAAATGAAAAGTTATTATTCACAAGGTCTTCATCACTTGGGTAAATTGAAACAGCAGGCCACAGAATAAAACATCTAGCTATTGAGTGGGAATGGAAATTATGTAAATAATCTGTGATTTTAAGATAAGATCACTGCCTCAGAAAAGCGGGAGGGGGGTAACTCTAGGGGTAGGGCAGCTAGCTGAGTCAAAAACTACCTGAATGCTGAGTTCAAAAGCTCAAAACCAAAAGGTGATTTTGGGAATCCGCATCTGCCATTACAGTAATCGGTCTTCTCTCTCAGACGTTGCTTTGGGGGGAGCGTGAAGTTGCTCCTGCAGTGTAAAAATAAGGAAGTGGCTATGGTCTCGGTGGCGGAGGAATACACAGCTATATAGAACCTGACCAGGGGATACCCACCTACCTGCCTGTGAGAAGATCTCTATTTGGGACCGGCTGTTCGCGTAGTCTAGCTGTAGATACCCAGATCAATTGCCGACAAAAATGGTATGTATTTGACTAAGCTTTTTTAGTGCGATGATGCGCTTTGAATATTTTTTTGGAGCTAATACAGTTTTATAGTTTACTTGCGAGCCAATCATTGGTTTGCATTGGGTACCGTTAACATATCCACCATGGTGATCAAAGTGCAAAGCTGCGCTCCAAGATAAGCAACCTTAGGAAAACGTTGGGGGGTCTGCTTTGAAAGAGTTGAAATTATGAAGGCTCGGATGATCGCGACGATCTGTGTAAATTGCCGTTTGATGCTAGCTGGTTGTCTCCTTTAGTAAACGCGGCGTAGTACGCGAGTGTGAAGCTGCTTTCACATCGGACGCGAAACCAATTTTTCGCGGGACAGATTACAGTAAAGACGTCTTTGCATTGACTTTGAATGTAATCTGTCGCGCGAAAAATTCGTTTCGCGTCCGGTGTGAAAGCGGCTTAACTCTGCAGTAGCTAACGTTCAGCTAACAGGACCTCATGTCAGATGTGCGCATTTTTGGAGGGAGCTCTTGGCGCGTTAGCTGCATTTGAACATTTGGGTCGGATTGCTTTAAGTTATCCAGTTCTTCAGGGCGATTAATTTTGAACTGCAGTGAGGTTGCTGCAATTTTATGATGCAGTTGATTTAAGGCGGTGGATTTTTGAACGTGTGTTAAAAACCAAGCGGCGTCTGTACCGACCAAGCCCCGGAGAATTTTGGCAAGCAGCTTGGGGGGGGATGGGGGTGAGACAGCCTTTTGATCTGACTATATGTGCGTTTGTTTGGGCTTCTTTGCTTACTAGCTGTCTTCCTACTAAATCGGTTTTTGGCACTTGCATGGCTATGCTCGGCCATTTTAAAAACTGACGTTAGCTATTGCGTTTACTGAAACTTCATCGCCTCCAGGTAAAGATAGTCGTCCTGAAATATATTTGTAATGCTGATGTTGAGTAGCTAGCTGTCGTTGGACAGCTTGCTACAGGAAGACATAATTTGCTGCGCAAGCCTCCTTCGTTATCTCATCATTGAGAGTCTGCGGTTACATTTGTTGTGCGCATTAGATCTTGCATTTCAGAATGATAGGAGTCAAGGTGATAATCTTTGAAGAACTAATGTTAACTTGCTCAAGGGATCTGTTTTCATTACTGAAAGCTGAGAGTTAAGGGTGAAATGTGCCCATTTGTCATTATGGAAACCAGTCCTTTCGATAATGGACGTCTAGCCTAGTTGATCGATAAGAAGTAACGTTACTGATGATTCCCAATTAATGTGGCCCGAATCGTTAATTGAAAGAAGTGATTGTGAGATGATGCAAGCTGACGAATACTGTCAGGGCATCGATTACACACGCGCATTGCGTGGATTTTCGACCAAATTTTTTGCGAATGGGTTGAAACCTTGCGGCTATACAAGTGGGATTTATTAGCGTCCTTGGGTACACCCTGCGCATTCCAAACATTGTACTGTTCACATAGCAACAACCACTTCCTACGCCTAGCTCCGCGCTGTGCTGAAGGAGTGACTTTCCTCCGCAATTTTTTGCGCTAAATGCGCCTGAGGACAGATTAAAATGTTTGTATTTGATTTTTTTGTATTAAACGTTGAATACCCCACGAGGTCGTTTGCCCCGAACGACCCAGAATAGTGGAGTCTGGTCTGTTAATGGCTTGCTCGCCCTGGAAGACTGAATGGGTTTCTGGATTCAGAAGCCCAGTCAGACATATTGTCACCTGAGTGTCGTTCATACCGGACCTTTTCGTCTGGGCTCGAACTGTACAAAGCCAGCTATTCCTTCAGGGTGGTTCATTGGTGTGATTATGTAAAGATAATGGCTTGGACTGATAGATGTTTTGTTTGGTTGATTTAGACCGCATTATACTTTCACATATTAGAATTATTCATGTATATATTTTTTTTTTATTTTGACAACTCGTGGTCTATGCCATAGCTCTCCACGTGACAACACTGCAGTATTAAGGTTAATTTGGCCCTTTACTTGTGTAGTGTATGGTGTTAACCCCTTAAACTCTACTTGTGGCTTGAATTTCCCCTTCAGAAGATTTGAAGGTAGAAAAAGCATTTTTTCCATATTGTAGGACAATGCTGCATTCTCTATCTGCTGGTTGAGGTGCTTTGCTAAAGCTACATTGCACTTACATTGAGTGAAATAATAAAAGACAGGACCCCTGTGTTTTTTATGGCTGCAGTGTTACGTAAAGTAGAAAATGTCAAGATCTTGTGCATTATTTTGTGCACATTTCCCTGTAATTCAGTGGGACATATTTGGTATCTTTGAAAACCTTGATCTTGGCAAGATTTTAAAACGGGGCCCAAAGTTCCACAGGTTTGAACAAAGCAGCTGCATTTTATGAACCCACATGAGTCCACAGGTTCTCTTTTGTTTTCAGTGCACATTCAAGATTTTTGTGGCATTGAGGTTTTTCTGAGCTCTGTTTCCCAGGAATCCTGCCTCATGAATCCTGCACCAGTTATCCTGTTGCTTCACAAATCCTGCTTCAGTAATCCTGTAATCGCGCTTCATAAACTTCCTGCTTCATGAATCGTGTCTCTGTTATTCCGCAATATTGCTTCATGAAATGGGCGCAGAAAAGGTGACCCTCATATTAAACCTACACTCAGGCTCCTGTCAGATTTGCCTGCCTGAGGGAAGTATATACATTGATAATGGGCAGGCCTGAAGTTTGTGAAAACATAGCCTTGGCCCATATTGCAGATATTCGACGCGTCGTTTTGCTTACCAGTACGCCTTTGAAAGGTCGGTCCAAAGATGTCCTATCTTGTGTTACCGAACAAGCCTTTTCTCATCTGTTGTGATGTGGGCACATGGTGTCCCAGAATATCCCAAAAATGCCCTCAGAAATTTGGAATTTTCGTTTCCATTGCCCATATCACGGATGGTTGCATCACCCTGTTCTGATTGGCCAGTGGTGAATATCTTTGCATCCAGGGAGTTGTAGTTCTACTTCATTTGAGGAGCCGCACGCATGGGGACGACTGCGTGGTGTGTCCGTAAGCACCCGACAGTTGTCCCTGCGACTGAAGCCCCTGATGGGACGGATTGGAAGATGTGTGGACAGTAGTTGCCTACAGAGGGCGCTGTAGCCATGCTGGTGGTAGGGGAACATCCTCTGGCCCTGAGCCAGCAACAGTGTCCTAGCCCAGCCTGTGTGGAAGCACAGCAGAAACGGAAGACTGTGGGGGGAGGAGAAAAATGGGGAGAGAAGGAAGGAACTGATGGAAGAGTTAGCTGTGTTGGCTGAGTGATGGCGAGTTGGGAGAGACAGAGGGAAGTAGAGGCTGTGATTCGCTCATCGTTAAGCTGTCGGCTTGGCGTAATGTTCTTGTGCCCTCCCCCCCAGTCACTGGCAGACAGAGTGAGCTCTGTCTCTACCTGAAGTTGGTCAGAGGAGTGTGTCCCACACAGGATTCTGGGATTGGCCCACCCCGCCTTGCCACCCTACGGTTCCTTTTCGTGATATCCCTTCCCACAGTCGCGCGGGGGTCTGTCTCAGAAGCCATCAGAACCAAGCGCAGCACTACTGCCCAACCCTGCTGTAGCAGATCTACCGCCCTGGAGGTCTTCGCCTCAATGCTAATCCAGCACGTCTGATTTTTTGGCCAGTTGGCGGTTTGAGATCGGTTGAGCTGTTGTGTAGAATGTTCTAGTGGAGGGTACATCTCCTGGAACAGAGTTGGGCAGCCCTGTCTTACTGCTAGTTGCTTGCCAGATATTTGACGGAAGAAAATCGGAGGCTTTTGAGCGCTCGGTAGGCGCACACCCCCCCACGCTAAAGCCTCCCAGCCCTGGCTGTGAGCCGTTTCGTTCTCGCCGGCTCTGGGATCCATGATGTAGAAGCTCAGGCCGGCTCTGGGAAGCAGGCTGGGGTGGTCCGCGGACAGGAGGATGGAGGGGATGGTCTCTGCGTACGTCTTCTCAACGCCTGGGGCTACATAGAATGGGCGCTGCGCAGAATATTAGCCTCAGTCTGCGGGAAGCCAGGATCATTAAGAACTCGAGCCCCGGCAGGGTCGGGTTAAAAAAAAAAAAACTGGCCGGTCGGACCCTAAGCTCGGCGGCCGATCTGACGGGGTATCATGAGTCGAAAATCGGGTGGATGTTGCTTCCAATGTTGCAGTTGTTTTCGGGTATGTACGAGGTCCAGTCTTATGCATTTTAGGGGGAGGGGGGACATAACTTGGCTGTTTCGAGTGGGGGTCATTATTTGATGGAGATGGATAACAGGCAGGGTGGAGTCTTGCTGTGCATCGTTGATTTGGACCGTAGGTTTGTACTCCGGATTGAATGGAGCGGCGTGGACGCCTTGGGTTTCCCTGCGGTTTGGTGGAGTCCTCCGTTCAGAAAGATGCTACTTGAATCGTAGTACGCTTGCCATCTATTGCGACCGGTGTCGAGTTACTTTGAATTTGTGCGCCGCTGGCCAAGGTGCTCTCATTTGCGGTCTTCAGCCAATCCAGGTTGCCGTGTGTTTTGTCCACCAATCGGTTTGCGATTTACGGACTACAGTGGGGATTAATACGGAAAAGGCTCCATTGCGTGTTTTCAACACTCCAACACAGAATGGAGAGCGACACGTCTTGATTTTAGCGTCAGAATGGTAGCGCCCTACTCTCTATACAAGGTTTTAGCCTATTTGAACGTCCGCAGTCGGGGGGAAATTGAAATTAAAACGAAATTAATTCTTTTGTCGGAATACTGCAAAAAAAAAAAAAAAAATGTGAGGAGTGCGAATCAATCTCTAAGCAAGTCTTCCTTTTCTCCCTCTCGTTCCCCACAGGCCGACCAATTGACAGAGGAGCAAATCGCCGGTAAGTTTCAAAATATCGTAAATAAAGGCGCGTATTGGCATTGCTGCAGTGTGACTGCTAGAATCTGATCAGGGAATCTGTTGGATGCGCTTTCTTGTTGTGCTGATTGTGTTAATTTGAATTGGTTCTGGGAAATATTTCCTCTTAATTAATTAAGTCTCAGTGGAGGATTGCTGACACTGGCAGTTTTACCATTTGGCTCGAGCACTATTCTACATTAGCTCAATTATTTTCTTTCTCATTTATTTTTTTATTTATCTGGCATTTTCAGTGTTGGTGAGGTTGGGACCCTCAGTTTAACTTATGCCGAGGTACAGAGGGGTTGAAGAGATGATTAAAAAAAAAAAATTATTACTTATGAACGAACAACGAGACCTAATATCATACATCAGTTGAAGCAGGTTCAACCACAATTGGTTAATTAATTAATTTTATTTGGCAATTTATATAAAGAGATGAAGTCTCAGCTAATTACCTAGGCAAATGGAAAAGAACATTGCTTTCATCACATTTACATGCATACTGCAGATTGTTGAGAATATCACAAAAGTTGATGGAAAAAGCCAATTTATTTCCATTAATGATCCTCGATATATTTTGAAAAGCACGAAAGGTCATGTGCAATCGACCTGCCGATCAACATTCTACAGAGCAGATTAATAGCGAGAGGGAAGAAAACTAATTCTACTGATACAGAAGACAGTCAGACAAATAGGCTAAAATCTTTCACAAGTAGGCTGAAACCTCACATTAACAATGTTGCATCAGAAGTATTGTTTAAACATAATTATAATGCCCTCAATAATGCCCTATATTGATCGTTGCTTGTTATTAATCTCGATTCATAATCAAATGTTTCACTTTTTTCTATTAAAACGTTTACATTTTATTTTAACTGGATTCAAGACCGCTTGTCCCAGGATATGTTAGAATTCTCGGAGTCAAGTCTCAGTGTTTTCCTTTATGGAAATGAAAGATTAACCTGCTGTAAAATGGTGTCCTAGTGATGGACTTTTGTTGGCAAACAGTCAGATGACACACGCTATGTGTGTGATGCATCATACGGCTGGTCATGTGCCGCGTGTGGGCATTAACTGTGAGGAGTATGGGCTCTGTCGTCCTGTGGAGCCTTTGTTTCATTCTTTTGTTCCTTCTATCCTCCTTCTCCATCTTTTTTCCCTTTTTTCTTCCCTCTCTTTATTCTTCTTTCTGCTCTTCCTTTCTTTAATTCCTTCTCTCTTGTTTTCCTCCCTTCCTTCTCTCTTCCTGCCTTTCTTTGACTGCAATTCCTCTCTCACTCCAGAGTTCAAGGAGGCCTTCTCCTTGTTCGACAAGGACGGCGACGGCACCATCACCACCAAGGAGCTGGGCACAGTGATGCGGTCACTGGGGCAGAACCCCACTGAGGCCGAGCTCCAGGACATGATCAACGAGGTGGATGCAGACGGTGAGCCTCCTCCGACACGATTCGCCTCTAAACCCCATCACCAACCGTTGAGAGTGGTGTAGCCTGTTTCGCTAACCGCCGGCTAGCCCATCCTACCACTAAACCTCATCCACGGCCTTTGGGAGTGGTGTAGCCTCTATTGCTAAACACAGGCTAACCCAGCCTGTGGTTAACCCTTAAACTGCCCGCTCGACTATTTTTTAAAGCACATTTTAAGTTGCTGTGTCTAATTACCTCCGCCAACGAAGTTGGGGTGGAGGTTATGTTTTAGCCCTGTTTGTCTGTCAGTCTGTTTATGAACAACATAACTCAAAAGTAATGCATGAATTTGTCTGAAATTTTGTGGGTGCATTGCTATTACATCAAGGAAGGACCCTATTGATTTTCACGCGATCAGTGAAACAATATGGCCGCCACGGCAGCCATCTTGAAATCGTATGACACGCGATAACTCAACTTTGCTCCCACTCATGAAGATTTGGATTGTGCTGCCTTGGCGGAGGTTTGCACTCTACGAGTGCCTCTAGTTTAAAGTTGTGTTAATCTTAACTGATTAGATTTGTTCAACATGACATGCCTCAACCAGAGTGCCAGAGATGGCGTAATCTGGTTTACTTAAATTTGACGGATCTTTAAAGTGGGCACAGTGACTCAAAATGTGCTCTACCAGGAGGCTGAGGCAGTTAAAGGGTTAAAATATGACTCTCGCTCATTTTGACTATGTGCTGTGCCTGGATCTCCGCCAAACTCACGGTAGTAAGTTGTGTAAAACCATGAGTCATGTGACTGTGCAGATCCCAGGTGCAGAGGAAATCCCGTAGCCCCTACCTCTCGCGCTCAGGTCCCGCGTAGCCTGTGCTACTCGCGGCGATGCTTCCTGCTGTGGAAACACTACATGCAGGTTCCTTCCTGTCCTACTCCTGCCCGAAAAAATTCCAGCTGCATACCTCTGCCTCGCTTTGGGACGGATTTCCGCGTGGGGAGATTCCAGGTTGCAGTGGAGGAGCCATTTTAAGTCTTAAGCATTGAGGACAATCAGTTCTGAGGAAGAGACCTTATCAAGGTCTGCTCTTTTTCAAGTCAATCAAATTATGATTCTGAAAGCACCATTAACCCTTAGAGCGCTGAAATAAATTCTTTAAAAGCTATAATTTTAATCATCTTGTGCTGTTGAAAACCTATCATGTGGCCACTTGTTTAAAAGAGCTCCCGTTTTGAACAGCTCTGATTTGGATAACTTGCATCATTGAGCAACAGTAGCTGCATTTAGCGCTCCAAGGGTAAATTCCAGTTATGTATTACTCGCCTGTGAGGTCCTCTTTACAGAGAACATTATTATGGTCCTGTTTATCTCCTACATTGAGTCACCATGATCACATGCCGTTTGTTTCATTGAATTTGATTGTATTCATTGTCTGACTTGCTTATTCCTGGTCTTAGTCATTGTGGGCTGTAGCCTGACCCCAGCATCTATTGGACGTGAGACCGATACACAGTTGGACAGTTTGCCTGTCCATCACAAAGCCCACACCACATTCGCACCCGATTCGCTCGTACACTCTTGCCACCTCACTGCATTATTTAATTGCGTTCGGTCGCATTTTCCCCAGTTAACACGTGCAGATTTATACAGTTTGATTATTTCTGTGTTAAATCTGCCCTACAAAGCGTAAGTGCAGTAACTACATTTTGGGTAAAATGTGAATTACACAGATTTCACAATATGGATGTAGATGCCTGCAAATTATACAACTATCCCTACTTTAACCTCTTACTGTTTTTGCATTCAGTGCGCTAGCTTGGTGCCAGCAAGCAAAAAAATTATGCCCCTGTGTTTATGGACTTCTGTCACAGTGTTTTGTTTATTTTGCATTTCTGAAAACGCAGGTGATGCAACAGTTCGGAAATTTCTCGGAAGCCCAATAATGATATTATTGCCCCAGAAAGCCATGTGCACAGGTTTAAAATCCCAATCCTTCATTTGAAAACGAGATACGAGGTGTGGAGCAGTTTTGACTAGAATGTAAATTCAGCCCATCCTATTCCACATGGAAGCTGAAATCTCTCCCTTTTCTGCAAAATAAGTTTTTTGTGATGTAGTGGATGGGGCTGCTTTATAAAGGAACTTAAAGACAGTCGGATGACCCACTGGAAATCTTTTTTTGTCATTTTTTTTCTTTGTGCTGTTATATCTACTTCTTTTCTGGCTACTTGCTCTCATTGTAAATGGGCTGTGGAGACCACATTGTATTTAAAAGGAAAAGGCAATCAGTAAAATGTCCTGCCGCTGACAGTGGTACTATGTTGTAAAAATCATTTTAGCTCTGGGCATTCTGGGAAGCCAATAAACCGTCAATGTCAAGGAGTGATTTGTTCCCAAAGGGCCTCTGAACTAAATAACTGATCAGTGCTAATGATTTATTGGCTTCGTACGGGGGACAGACAAAATGTATGATGTGCATCAGGAAAAAGGCTTCAACTTTGAAGCCTCTTGACTACGATTACAACGGTGTCTGCAAGTGTGTATCCTGATTGGAATGCTAATTAGCAGCCTGTGTTTATTTAAAGGTCTAACTGGGGATAGTTGCAGTTCTGTGGGGGTCAAAATAGTTGGTCCTCGAATTGCAGATGTGTCAGTCACAAAAAAAAAAAAAAAAAACGAAATAATGATTCAAGTGCCAAAGAGAACTGTATAAGAAATTCACTATGTATGTCAAACAAGAACCAGCAGCAGCAAACAGACAGACAGTTGGTATTATGGTTGCTGATGGCTACGGTTATAAAAACAACCGAAGAATTGAATCCCCTCTATCTGACCCGATCTCAACCAAAACAGGAAGTTGTGAGCTTCACCAAGCTGGTATTTACGGCAGTGTTCTCGGTGATGCGATGACGGTGTTTCCCCCGAAGACCCACTGGTGTGTGATGCGCTTTGCTATGCTGTAGGTTAAATGGTGACTCGGGTAATGAAACGAAAGGCTTGATAGAGTGAGCAGTTGCAGTGGCGCTGTACCTGGAGTTGGGAGTTTCTGAAATACTACTTGGATAGAAACGACTGGTTTCCTCTGCCTGCTAAGTTGGGTGGAGGTTTGTTTTCACCCATTTCTCTCATTTTTTTTTTTTTTTTTAAATTTGGCATCTCCAATCCCACCCGAATCTGGAATGCCCAATTGGTGAACTATGTACAAGGCTTGCTCAGATATCGACCCCTTGCTGCCAATTCAGGAGAGTGTAGACAGTTCACGGCTCTCCTCCGAAGCACGCGCCTGTCAGCCACCGCTTCTTATACACTCATTGGTTGAATCTTCGCAAGTTCAGAACGAGGGCGGAGGATACCCGGACATGACCAGGCTTAGAATCTTCCTGACGAGCGCCCGTCTGGCCAACAGGAGGCGCTTGAGCAACGAACAAGGCAACTATTGTTATCCCTTCCCGGCAGTCCCTTCCCAATTTGCAACCCTGTAGCGCAATAGCCAATTGTGCGCTACGCTGAAAAGGCTGCCGACCACTGCCGGCTGGTACGAAGCGGGGCTCGAACCCACGGCGTGATAGTCACTTCTGCTTCGCAACGCGGTGCTTTACCGAGTGAGCTATCCGGCAGCCCGTTTTCACCGATTTCTGTTAATTTGTCTATTTGTCCCAACAATATCTCTTGAATTTCTCTCAATTTCAATGATATTTTGCGGAAGTGTGGGCCATGGTCTAATGAACTATTGATGAAATTTTGGAATGGATTCATGATACAGGAATCCGTACCCTCCTTGTTCATTTTCTTAGTGGCGAATCCGTTAGCGGAGGTATACACTTTCTGACTCGGTGCTTTCTAGTCGCCTCCGCCAAACGAAGTTGGCGGGAGGTTTTGTGATCGGTGCCGTCTGTTTGTCTGTCTGTTTGTGAACAAGAGAACTCAAAAACTATTGAACAGGTGTATCTGAAATTTTGTGGGTGGGTCGCTATTACATCAGGGATGGACCCTATTGATTTTGACCGCGATCAGTCGAACAGTATGGCTGCCACGGCAGCCATCTTGAAATCCTATGACGCGCGATAACTGAACTTTGCTCCCATTCAGCAAGATTTGGACTTTGCTGCCTTGGCAGAGGTTTTCACTCTAGGAGTGTCTCTAGTTAATTCTGCGGAGTAGATGACTAAAGTGCAGATATTTCTCGGCCACGCCTGTAACTGACGTCTCCTCGAACTGCTGATCTGTGAAGCTGTGACAATCGGTTTTCCTGATTCACACTTTATAGATTTCCTGTCCTCCCTTCCTTTTCTTCGTTCCTTTCCCTACCTTTCACTATAGGCAAGGAGAGGAGGTAAGGAAAGCAAGGGAGGAGATGGCTTTTTAGCCATTGGATGAGCCCATGGTGGCGAATGGTTTGTCTGGCTGCACTAAAGATCCAGCTTCTCTGTATGTCTCGCATGGGATTGGATGAAAAAGGGCCAATCAGCAGCTGTTATTTTGACTAGTGTGGCCCTCGTGATGAGCAGAGGTTTTTTTTTTTTTTTTTTTTTTTTTTTAAAGCTCTGTTTGTGGGCAAAGTCCATAGCAAGATGGCTCTTGATCTAGCTGAGTGCGCGGATCATTAGGCTGTGTCAAGCTGTTAACAATGCTGCTCAACTGATCGGACTTCGTGTTGTATTGATTCGTTCAACCGTGTAGTATCAGAGTATCCAACAATTGTATAATGCCATGTTTGCTCACCAGTGAACTTGGGTAATGGCTGAACTTTTATTCTTTCTCTGGAGTACATTCAGAGAGGCCTCATCGCTCTTAATTAGGCTGTAAATAAAATGGGTAGAATTTCTCCCTCGTCCATATAACTAATTAGTAACATAAGTTCCCTGCTACGTTGTACTGCCTTGTGTCGAACAAAGAAGGCTTTTAACAGGGATCTAGAAATTGCTTAATGCGATTCATTCTTTATCAAACCCTATCACTGAGTGAAATGTGATCGGACCTAATTTGTATTGAGAGATCGTAAGTGAGAAGTTAGCTAAAGCTTAATTCAGCAGTAGCCATTACAGTATGTTTAATTTGTGTCATTTATTCTATGTCTTCTATCTATATATATGATTTTCAATACTTAAGATTTATTTATCTATTTATTCATTTATTTGTATATCAAAATGTTTCCTGACGGTTGCACTGGTTGTTTCCCAAGTGTGGCTGTACTGCCGTAATAGGCTTTCCTTGAATCACTATGATTAAATATTCAACTCTGCTGTGAATATTTAATCTTTTTCATGAAGTTGGGGTGACCTGGTTAAATGGCTGGTTCCACTTCTTTGGTATTGAAACCACCGTGTATGCTTTTGTGGATTGCTGCTCAATATTTCTGGGTGTTTAATTTAATCTTAACCTGTAAAGAGTGGGCGTTTTTGGAATTCACAATTCTTGAGTCGGCAGTGTTTCAAAATCGGTGCTCTTGAACTCTGAAGCTGTCAGTCACCAGTTGTTACCGTTACATCAGCATTAAAATTTTCGAGAAATCCAACCACATAATCAGTAGCGGTCGTTGAAAAATTTTTTAGGGAGGTTTGTGCCACATCCAACCAATGCTGGCTGAGATCTTGGAATGATTTAATGCAACAATGTGGTATAATCATCATCTCACACCTTAATGGGTTGATGTCTTGTCTTCAGAGAAACATGCAAGAATCCATTCCTTTCCCCAGAGAATCGACTCTTTCCCCCATTTTGAGTCAGTCCTGCTGGCCAAAATCTCCTGAGGCTAGTATATTGCATCTGAATCAGTAGATCACTGATGCATAATCAGATCCTTTGAGTCTGTCAGTCATCCCCACACTCTTTGGGTTAATTTCGGCAGTTGACACGCCGTTAAAACAAAATGGTTGCTAATTTTGAGATGTCAACATGTTTAAGCTGTTGAGTCTAAGAGGGCAAGTCAACTTCGAAGAAAATTCCAATTTTAAGTTGCATTGACAAGTTATGGTGACAGACGGCGCTCTGCTTTTTCATAGCGTACTGGACTTCTGTATGAACAAATGTATTGGTAAAGAGTGGATGTGCAATATTATGGTTTCTTCCTCAGAGATTGATGAGGGATCATTTCCCCCCAAAATGCCAAAAATATTAAAAACAAACAAAAAAAATGAAACGCGTGAGAATAATGCCGTACACTTCCTGGACAAAAGCTGGCTAATATCTGGGCGCAGAGGGTGGAGTGATGATTTTGTAAATAAAATATTACCTCCATTTGAATAATCATTATTAGGATAGCTTTTTAGTTTATCCATGTTCAAATAGAAGAAAATTTAGTGATCAAGAGTGTACACTGATGATGCGTACGTAGTGGACAATAAGCTTAACCCTTTTTTTGGTCGATTTTTCTTCCAGTTATACTGTACCACTTGGTGAATTTTTTACATATAAAAAAAAATTACAATAAAGTAAAATGTTTCTATTAATCAAATTACACATTTTTTTTGTATTAACTGTTTATTAGCCATATCTGTGGTTGAAACAAAGCCATCAACAAGGGTGCGCATAATGTCACTCTTCTGGTGGTGACAGAAATGTCTTTTGACCAGCAGAAGGCTTAACATGACGGACAATGAGAATGTATCAGCGGAAATGCATCAGCTTAACGTTTTAGAAAATGATATATCCCTGACAGAACTAGAAGAGAAAATACAGAAACTTGAAGTTTGTCCATTGGAGTGTAATGGCTCCTGCAGGGGAGATTGCTATGAAAGGAAGCCATTGCAAAATTAGCCTTGAGGAGCTGAGCGGGATAGCAGGCCACTTGGTAGAGTTTAGCTAACTTACATTCATGGTTTCTGTCTTTTGAGGAAAAGGGAAAAAGTTGTGCTAAAAACAAGATTTTTGAGGCATAGTCTCCAGTCAAGAGGGAGCTTTGGCATATACTGCAGAATAATTTTGATGTTTAATTTCACTGGTCAATAAATGATTCATTGGAGGAGATGATGTTTTATGACCTGTGTGTATGCTTATGCATTTTATCATTCTGGGATCTATGAGGCGAGGGGCCGTCTTCAATATCTTTGCTGTGATTACTGACAATATTAAATGTGACCAATGACTAGACTTAATAATAATTGTCATGATAAAGAAAAAGTCATTTTCACGGGGGCATTTTTTCTTGCTCCTGCCTTATGATTTTTGGGACATTTTGAGATTTGCCTGCCTACATGGGCTTTAGACGAGCATTTCTCAGCCAGTTGCTCTTTCACTGGCGTTGACCATGCCTAATTTTTTTTCTCCAGGCAATGGAACCATCGACTTCCCAGAGTTCCTGACTATGATGGCCCGGAAAATGAAGGACACAGACAGCGAAGAGGAGATCCGCGAAGCCTTCCGAGTATTTGACAAGGTGTGTTACCGTGGTGAACTCCCTAAGTAATTAGCAGCCCTAGTGTTTCTCCCGAAAGCTGTCAGTAGTTTTCCGGCTTCACTGGAAATGGAAGCCAGATGAATCACTATCTTTGTCTTGTTTTCTTGCTAGTCTGGCAAATGTGATCAGATGTGCAGAGGGAAGATGTGTTTGTTGTGTTTAAGGGTGTGATCAAGTATGGAGTGATGGTGGCGTTAATGATGCATGTAGGGGGAAGATATGGTTGTTGTGTTTAAGGGTGTGATCAGGGCAAGAGTGATTGTGGAGTTTTTGACGAACTGGGACAAAGATGATATTGTTGTTTAAGGGCATAATTTGATCGAGAGTGATGGTGGATTTTGGGTACCAAAATGCAACAAAAAAATTGAATGTGTTTAAGACTGTGTGGTGTCATAATGCTCTTATGTTCAGTGGTGGAAAGAATTTTTTTGGGGGGGGGGGGGTAATTGGATGAGCTTGCGTGATTGATTTGGGTTTTTTTTTTTTTTTTGGTCTCTGCTTTTATGGGTGCTATTTCCATGGCATGTTGACAGTCAAGAAAGATTATTTGAGGGACACTGCCAGATTTCAACCTCATCTTCATCTGTCCGATGTAGTGTGAAAACCACTTGCAGTTTTTGCCAGTTTCTTTGTGCAAAATCTGTTCTACTTCCCCCTCCAGCGCAGTCATTTGATGCGTGCAGTGATGTAGTTGGAGGTGAGGAACTAGCTATTTTAGCTTGGATTTCTGGTCTCCACCTCTGGGCATTCAGGGTACATGCCCTATATTTCCTTTCAAAACAGTACTTTCTTGTTGTTCTTTGCTTGTATTGCAAACTTGCTATGTTTCCAATGGCAAAAGCGGCATTGCAGAATATAAGCTCAGAGGTGGTCATGGAAAAGAATGCATGTTACTGACATCTGGTTAGATAATGAACCTTCAATAATGTTACCTTTCAATCAGCCAGTGAAGGGTTTTGTTAGTTTGCGGTTGTAGTGGTCAGGAGCAAGCTAGTAAGCGGGAAATTTTGCTAGCAGTTTCTGCAATATAACCTTACTGATTTGGCAGCGTAATTTCTGTCAAGGACATTTGAGGTTAGCTTACGGTTGCAATGTGAATTGACTGGAGCTGGCTAGCTAGCTAGTGGAAAGTGTTTGTCGGGCATTAAATTTTCGCCAGATCATTGCGCTCACATAGGAAAACTGCTTCCTGGCTAGCTTACTCACCTGAGGCTTTACGGATCGTCTTCTCTTCAGCTGGGGTTTCGAGGGCAAAGGCGAGTATTGATTGACATTAGCTAGTTAGGTCAGTAACTATTGATGGTATGGCCATGTTCGGAATTAATTTGGGAGGACAACCCAGTGACCACGACTGGAGATCTCTCTCATAGTCTTCAAGAAGAAAATGCTTCCTCCAAACTTTCATATTTGTATACTTCTTTGCTAGCACGTCTAGTTTATTTCTTGTAATTGCTCTGGCCTTCACAATTCTGTTGCCCACAGTTGTATTTTTAGGTAAAGAGTGAAAAATTACACCTCTAGCTTTGGCCCTTTTGTAGCGCAATCACCTGTGCTGAGAACAAACTGTAGGCATTATCATCACGACCAGTCCTCTTCGCAGTTACGTGAACAGTACTCCAGTCCAGTGCCATCTACAGCTCACAGCTGTTTCTCAGATCCACACGGAGTTGAGCACGTGTCTGGAGTAGTGAGCAAGTGCAATGCATTGTGGTAGTTGTTGTCTTTTCTGTAAATGCATAGGGAAACTATGGGGGTGATAAATATGTGAATATCTGTGGCTACTGTGGGAAAATATGTTTGGTTGGTGTACAACTTATTTATGCAAAGCCTGCACTTTGAAACTGTGGTTTAAATATAGGCGAATTTCCCCTTTTATAATTCCATTTCTCCTTTCTTTGTTTGTTTCTTCGTCTTTTTTTCTTTCGTTTTTTATATATGTTTGTTTGGCAGGATGGGAATGGTTACATCAGTGCAGCCGAGCTCCGTCACGTCATGACCAACCTGGGGGAGAAGCTAACTGACGAGGAGGTAGACGAGATGATCAGGGAGGCGGACATCGATGGCGATGGGCAGGTCAATTACGAAGGTATGGGCTTCTGATGCAGAGCTCGGCAGCGCCTCCTGTCTGTAGACGCAGGCCTGTACAGGGGATTTGGAGGTGGGCCACTTTTTAAGGGGTGGTAGAAAGCTTTAAAAAATGTATTGAAAACCTTTTACTTAACCTATTGTAATTCATATAAATGGGGAGTAAGAGGGAAAGACTACAAAATATGGAATACCTGTCAAATTTCATTGGATGCTAGGGTAATGGTGCCATTTTGAAATTCCTTGTTTCTTTTTTCCCTTCGTCTCAGTTCTGAAGCAAATTCATTGAAATTATTTTGGAAAATGGGTAAAATGGACTGTAAAAAGTGACAGAAGGGTGATGACGTTTTTTCTTATTTATGAATTGTGAGGAATTTTCTCATGTTTTCCTTTTTTTTTTCTTTCTTTCTTTAGTGTTATGTTACTCTGTGCTGAACACGAAGGAAATTAATACATTTTGTTCTGTTACTTTTTACTCCGTTTTCAAGAAAATTTATTTGAAATTTTTCTTTGGTCTCTTTGGATGTTGGTTATATTCAGCGCTGTACCTTCCTGAAGTGAGGTTCCACCTGTGTAATGCGCAGCAGATTAAGGTCAAACTCATGCCCAGTGTGGTTGAAATGAGGGTGTATGATGAGAAGTCGCGGAGTCAAACCGTTTAATAGTCTATGCCTTTGATTGTAAAATAATACGTCGCCTTTGTATTTTGGCATAAGAGACGTAATGAGTAATCTTGATGTTTTGCTTTTTTTTTAAAGAGAGCTGTGTTTTTATACTTTTCTTTCTCTCTCTTGCTTCACAGAGTTTGTACAAATGATGACCGCAAAATGAAGCTTGTCTGGCCTCTCCCTTTTCCTCTTAGAAGAAAAAAAAATATCAGTCAAATGTTTTACTTACCTCTTGCAAAAATGTTCATTTATTCATACTGTTTCTGTATAGAAAACGCGACTGAATGTTGAGAAAAAAAACGAAAAAATAACTTCTGTTCCCACAGAAAGGAAAAAAAAAATTTAAAAAAAAAAAACCTGCATGAAGTGGTTTAGTGGTCTCCTCCCCCTTGCCTGTACTTCCTTAAAAAACAGACGGGAAGCGCTTTGGCTTCCTCTGCTCGTACTTACGTGTGGGCCGGCCATTTTCCGTTCACCTCTTCTTTAATTAATGCATGCGGCTTGCGGCTGGGGCGCTCGGCGACCGATTTAGAAAAAGAAACAAAAAAAAACAAAGAAAAAAACGGGTGGGTTGGGGGAAATAACCACGCTGATTCTGCAGCTAGTGGCGTTGTATCGTCCGTAATGGTTTACGTGGTTTCTTTGCGCCTTGGAGGGGGTCGAACAGTTCTGTCCTCTGAGATGGAGAACTCGGGAGATTTAAAGCAAGTTCTCGCTGGCACTGGATTGGAACAAGACCTCGATGTGTGCGTGTTTTTTGGACAATAAAGACAAAATAAAATAAATTTAAATGAGGGGGTCGCGGGGATGGGCTTGAAATATTTGGAATGGGGGTATATCGAAAGACCGCTTTGTTGTTTGTTGCACTCCTGGGTGAGGAGGGGGAGGGGAATTGCGTGGGGGAGGGGCGAATGCGTCTGATTGTGACCGTTTACAAAATGGAGTCGTTGTTTCGGAGAGGGGAGCAGTTGACCTCGACTCTGGTTTCTTTCCCCTCTGGGTAACTGCGGGAGCGTGTGGGACAGTCTTGTGTATCTACAAGTACTTAGGATTTCAGCACAAAAAACGTCTTCTAAAGCTGTTCATCTGAATACAGTTTTCGTTCATTCCAAGTTGTACATGCTAGTCTTTTAATTTTTTTTCCAATAAAAGACCATGAACTTTATAAACGACATAACGTAGTGTCTCATTTTTTTTTGGGGTGTGGTTGTGGGTGTGGTTGTGGGTGTGGGTGTGGGTGGGTGGGGGGGGTCTAGAAAGTGGAAGTCGGTCTCTGACTTTATAACCTGTGGCTGCCCTGGTCGGTTTCTGAAGAGAGAACAGGTTGTCTTTTCCTTCAGCTAAAGAAAGGTAACCGTACAGGTCTACGGTACAGGTGTGGAATTCCAATCTAAGAGGGCTGGTTTTTGCGCTTATTTTGTTCCAACTAATAACCGTGGTTCTAATTTTGACGCTTCTCATTTACTACACTGTTTCGTTAGTGTTCTAAAGTGCAGTATAACCCTTGGGGCGTTTTTTCTGAGTGATATCTGGTTCCTGATAAAATATCAGATCAAGATATGACTCAGCTCATAAAATGATTAAGTATTGAAAAGTATTTCCCTTTGCTATTGCGTAGCTCTTGCTGCTGGTGGTAGTGTAGTATGCTTGGGGAAAGGATAGGCCTTCTGTTGTGCACACCAGGTTGATAACCTGGCTTGGGATACTCAGAGATTTGAGGCTGTCACATTAAACTGTAATCTTGTGGTAAATCCAGCTATATTGGATTCAGTTGGCTTTGTTACACTACTAGCACCTAAAAACCGAATAATTCCTACAAAAACCTAGAATACACTGAGGTTTACTGAAGATTTGAGGCCAACTCTGTAAACCTCGGAAAGATTTTACCGAGATATCCCGAAGTCTGTCCGGTTTACTTAAGTTTGGACAACACCTCGATGTTCACTTTCTCTCAAGGTGCCCTTTTTTAAAAATTACATTGTGTATCTGATTTGTTTGTAAATTGGTGCTTTTGCAGATTGAATATATTCTGAATACTGAACGTGTTTTTTTTTTTTTTTTTTGTTCTTAATATACTTAATATACATTAAAAACGCACAGGTGAGGTATGTACTGTATTTGCGGCAAATTGAAGAATCGATTGATTTTTATTGCTTTTCCAGTGAGGCACGAGAGGAAATAAAGAAAAGCGTGTGGTGTTGTAATCCTGACGCGTACCACGTGCGCGCGCCAAGCTCTTCAGTAATAACAAACATTGAGCTGTTCGTGATGTGTACAGTGACACTTGACTTGTTCTTTTTGGTGTGGTCAATAGCCTACATAAAGCCAACAAAAAAAACGAAAAATGCTACTGCATCAGATAATGGAACGGCTTGTGACACAGCAGAGAGAAAAAGAGCCTTTGGCATGTTACGGGCAGATCTCACCCGCCGAGAGGTGGTGCGTCATTTGTACTGTCACCGTTCAACAATCAGTCGGCTGTCTATCCAAGAATGGAACACAGGCACTGTCACTGACCGACCCCACTTAGGGCAGCCACGAGTGACGATGGCAGCTCAAGAGCGCCACATCTGGTTACAGCCTGTACGTGACAGATTCCGGACAGCAACCAAAACTGATCATGAGATGAGGGGTCCGAGACGATTGACGGTGAGCGCAAGTACCGTTTTACGCCGTCAATGTGAGCAACACATGCGTGCACGCGGCCCCTACAGAAAACCCAGTTTTTGCCCATTTACGCATGGCTGCCCTTACCGTGGTCGGTCAGCGACAGTCCCTGTTTTCCATTCTCGGACAGAAACAGGGAAATAAAGTGCCAAAAAATTACGCAGAGGCAGGTGCCCCCAGTTAGAAGTGAAGAGTTCCTACTCCTGTTGATGGGCAAAAAATGGGTTTTCTGTAGGGGCCTTGTGCACGCATGTTTTGCACACGTAGACGGCGTCAAACGGTACTTACGCTCACCCTCGATCGTCTCGGACCCCTCATCTCATGATCTCATGATCAGTTTTGGTTGCTGGCCGGAATCTGTCACGTACAGGCTGCATGTAGCATTTTTTGTGTTTTTTGTTGGCTTTATGTAGGCTATTGACCGCACCAAAAAGAACAAGTCAATTGTCACTGTACACATCACGAACAGCTCAATGTTTGTTATTACTGAAGTGCTTGGCGCGTGCACATGGTGCGCGTCAGGATTACAATACCACACACTTTTCTTTATTTCCTCTCGTGCCTCACTGGAAAAGCAATAAAAATCTATCGATTCTTCAATTTGCCGCAAATACAGTACATAGCTCCATTAAAAACGCACTGGTGAGCTAAGTATATAATGGTGGTGGTCTGCCCTTTGCCAGTTCCTGTATGCAGCGCAGACACAGCAGGCTGAACTACAGTACTGACCATTCCAAAGTTCCCACAAAATTCGGCGAATATTCCATGTTTATTCAGACATCTGAAAATTTTTAGGTCTACTCGATAAATTTTTCTCGAGGTTGACAGAGTTGGCCTCGGCGTATTCTAAGTTTTTGTAGGAATTTCTGGGAAAAAGGTGCACTTTCTCGGTTTTTAGGTGCTAGTAGCGTCAGGAAGTGGCTGAGGCACTCTTATGCACTTTAAACCAGTGATACCGAATGATTGGGCCCACAAGCTGTGTAATACAGGAGCCTGGTGCACCAGATAAGGTGATAAAAAGTGGCTGCTTCTCATCACTAAGGGGCTAGGCTACACTGAACTTGCATGTCCATACAAAACTAAACTTGTGTGCTGCAAGCCTAGTGGAGACTTGACACGTGTATTAAGACCTTGAAAGATGCTGAATTGTTTTGGTGTGTCGAAGGTGTGCGTTTTATGAATTATGTACAGAATTGTGCCAAGAAAATGCCCAAAATATACTTTCATATACTTTCACTGAATTTCTTCCCCTATGTGCTCAATTTCATCCAAGAGACCTTTTTATAAGCCATAGTATTACAGTCTGATGTCTACCACACTCCGTGAGCTACGAAGTGTGTATCTGCATGGTGTTAATGTTGAGGAATTTCACATAAATTCAGTTGTGCACATTTAATCATTTTATATTCCTTTGAAATCGGTGGACTGGAGAGCGAGGAGAAGAAGTTAGGTTTAACAAGGTGTCTGTGTTCCTTTGGCTGTTATGTTTTCAACTCAAACAAATGACATGCGAAGAAAGACGATTTGCTGTGGGGCCAAGGTTTATCCATTAACGCACAGTCTGAGGTACTGAGATTAAATGGCTGCAGAATGGCTTTTGCGGCTCAAATGGAATTGCAACTGAATAGTCATCTTCTCAAATTATTTAAAATTAAATCCACTGATACCTTTAAATGTGTCCTTTTTCTGATTTGGAACCTTAAAGGAAAATATAACTGAAAAATTGGAGTTAAAGGGGTTTAAACGTGATGCGCCAGAGCAGTGTAATCTTGGCCAATCTGTTGCATTTCTGAATGATGAACTATAAAACATGGTCTAGGATATGTGGACACACGACCGTCCGCCTCCTCGCCACGGGCAATAATATGGACCTGCTCCCCACTGAATGGCTCATGAGCAAGGAACCACCACCAAAATAAAGGGAATTCCTTTAAAGCTCCAAATCCCTCTGCAACCCTACAAGACTTTGGCCGTGTTCGAAACCACACTCTACGGTCTACATACACTATTCTCACTACACACTAGTCACACTACACACTACTCACTACGAACAAACTCTTCCTGTTGCTTCTTCTTATTCCTCAGCGAGTTTTTCTGGCGGTTTACGTTGCGTTGCATCTTGGGCAATTTATGTATGAATGGTGAGCTTACGATGCACCCACAAAATATCTGCCCAATCTAGTATACATCCGGGAACTTCTCGTGGACACAAACTCACTCCCCACACATAAGTGAACACCCTACCCCCCAACTCTGACATCATCAGTAGTGCGAGTAGTATGTTAGTGTGCGGTTTCAAACACGGCCTTTGTCCTGCGGCCATCTTAGATGCCTCATCCAGCGGGGCTTCAGAATTCAGAGTTGGTCGTGGAGCGTTAAGATATTTGAAGAGAGGAGAGGGGTCATACATCTTAATTACAAGGACCAGGTCATCTAAGGTGACCCTTTACTTATTTGTTGACGAACATATAAAATGGAAGTTTTGGTACATAACGAGCAAGGCACTGGCATAGTCAGAGCTGAAAACAGGATGGGCAAAAACATCCCTGTAAACTACTAAAAAGCCCTGACCTGTTCTCTGCCATTGTCCTTAATTAGCATGTTTTTCAAATATTATAATTATCCACTGGCAATAAAGACAGCTTCTTTCTTGATGCAATCTAAGGGTGGCTAAATAATGGGCTAAATCAAATTCAGAATAATAATTTACTTGTACGCAGGCCTGTGCTTTACAGAAGTTAAGCTGCTCTGGAAGTTCTGTGCAACCTTTTTTAAAGTCAAAGAATTGAAATGCCTTTACACTATGTTGAATGACGCTGATTGAAATGCACCAAATTGCACATTCAAATGAAGCTTTGTATTTTTTTTCCATGCCTTAACGAGGAAAACTAGCAACACCTGTTGGTGAGGACTGTTTATGGAGTGAATTTGTTGGTAATTAAGAAAAATGATTGAGATCAAGTCAGAACTAGAAACTGGTATAAAGGGATGTTCTGTGCCTACTCAATTTCGGGCTCCGGTTTCGCCACTGGGGTTAATCGAGTGGCACGGTGGTGCAGTAGTTTGCACTGCTGCCTCTTAGCAAGAAGGTTGTGTGTTCGAATCTGGCCTGGGGCCTTTCTGTGTGGAGTGTGCGTGGGTTTCCTCTGGGT
Organism: Gymnothorax javanicus; assembly: GCA_029692085.1. Classification (NCBI taxonomy): domain Eukaryota; kingdom Metazoa; phylum Chordata; class Actinopteri; order Anguilliformes; family Muraenidae; genus Gymnothorax; species Gymnothorax javanicus. The sequence continues at coordinate 9,393,338 of CM056198.1, read as the reverse complement.
ACTCTGGTTTCCCCCACCCATAAAAACAAGATGAAATTTTGCTACTGCTTTTCACTGCAGATATGTGAGAACTGGATATCCTAAACAACCAACTTAAAGGAGCTGTGTCTCAATGACTTCGCATGCTCACAATTTAGAACAAAGTAAATTCGCTCATTTGCAAGTCAAAATCTTGAAGGTATTTTCTTCTTCTATGATTAGTGGCGATGGCAGCCAGCTTACATTCTTCGTATCCTTTGGCTAAAGCTTAAAATAGTGCTTTGAATCCTCAAATTTCCATAGAAAGCTCTTTAATATAAAGAGCATAATGCCGTAGTAACTAAAATATATAAATGCAGTGCAAAACAACGACAGATTGGCGAGGATGGAATCAGAGTGACTTGCAGTCAAGCAGATTCCCTTTCTTAGGATGCAAGTTCTGAGCACGTGCACTAATTGGGACACAGCTCCTTTAAGGATATGCATAGACACAAGGATTTTGGTTGATTAATCAGTCGCAGTTCATGGATTAACATCAAATGAAAATGGAAGAACTCAGTCTGACCTTTGATATTCTCAACAATGGTACATCCAATCCACTTCATATACTTGGCAGGTGTACTGTTGAGGATCCAAGGAGGAGCAGTGTCGAGTGTGAATTTCTGAGCGGTTTCAGAAAGCTGCTAGCTACAATTCGGAATACCAAACAATCGTCCTGTTCCGAACAGGCAGGTTTTAGAGGGCCATTGCACTATTTAATTACCTCCGCCAATGAAGTCGGGTGGTGGTCATGTATTTGCCTATTTGTGTTCTGCTTGATCGCTTGTGTGTCCAGACAATGTCTCCGAAATCTCTCAGTCAATTTCAACTATATAACGCAAAAGCGTGGGCCATGGGCTAATGAACAACTGATTACGTTTTTGGATGGATTCATAATCAGGGAATCTGTAACCTCCTTGCTCAGTACCTGGTGACAAATGCGTTGGCGGAGATATCCGCTGTCTGAGTGCTTTCTAGTGTAAAATGAGATTAAGGAAGCCTTAACCCGTATGGAGATCCCCAGACTGGCTGTGCGGAGATGTCCAATAAATATCTCTGTCCTGATGTCTCCACCAAAACAGGATCCAAGCATTTGAAGACCTTGATGAGGATATCGGGGTTTGACTTTGGTTCTTCTGGGAGGGAGAACGGAGAGAATTCTGAGACACAATATACGGTTGGGCCTTGGACGTGTTTGCCCGAGCTAATTGTAATGTTTAATTCTCTAAGGCCATAGCCTACTCTAGATATCAGAGTAGGTAAAATATCTAACTGTTATCCACGGCTGTTGAGACTTACCAGTTGTTACGTACCCCTCCACATTAGGATGATCAGTCTATCACCTCTGATCCCTGGTACAGACTCCCTTATGGTCATAAAATCGGGGTCAGGATCTTGAAAGTGAATCATTTGCTCGCATCATTCAATAAGACGAGTCAGAAATTTCTGGAGCGCACACGTGTATGCGCGTATCGTGTTAGGACTTCTTGGCACAGATAGCCAGCTAGTCTGACTTCAGAGATCTGGTGGGTTGCCCAGCAACTGCGGAATGCAAAGGAGCGGCTACGGGAGAGCTTTGAACAGGCACGTGGGAGTTGTATTGAACAAGCGAGAGGCGAATGTAGGCCCAAAACCTCAGCATTGATTTCTGACTCGGACTCTCGCTAATTCTGTTTCTCTCTCTCTCTCCCTCTCTCTCTCTCGCTCCCTGCCTCCCTCGCTCTCTCTCTCTCTCTTGTGCTCCCTCAAAGGCAAGATTATGTAATTCATCTTAATAATACAACCGGCCGCGGTTGACATTTATGCAGAATGGAAATCTTATTTACTGCGGTTCTTCAAGGAGCTCCAGAGAAAAGGGATGTCGGACAACCCTGAGAACAGAGACTTCTGTTAGAGGTAAATTATTAGAATTTCATGTGGTTAATATGCTGAAAATTCAAGTTCTCATTTTGTTACCTCTGCAAATTAAGTTTAGCTTGTTAGTTGGTTTGGTTGGTATTTTTGTTTGTTTGTTCATTAATCTGATGGTCACACCCTTAACCGCCCTTTATCTTGCCGTGATTGTCTTTTTTTATGTCATCGAGTCTGAAAGTGCCTTTGCTGGAAGGCTATACTTTCGTGTGATCGTATCATCAAGGCCAAGGTCAAGGTCATCAAAAGGGTCAAAAACACATTTTGGTCAATCACTTCACAGCTTTTCAAGCTAGAGACTTCAAACTAACACCATTCTGTCCAAGTCAACGCGGTCTCAGCGTTTACAGGTTGTGATGACGTCGCTCTGACGTAAATGGGCGAAACTTTGGCAAGTCATCGTTCTATCAACAATATTTCATTCGTCTGGGTATTAAGTTCTGGACCGATTTTGGGAAACTTTGTTGGAAGGTTTTTTATGACAACAGTACAAGGTGATAAGATGTCCACAGGTCATGGTAAAAAGTCGAGGCCAACACCACAGAAAAGGTCAAAAATGGCGGCAAAGCCATTGCGCCCGCTTGGCCAAACGTGGCCAAAATGGAACGCCCCCTATTGGCCAAAGTATCAGTCTGATTGGGCTCAAAATTGAACTTGGTCTAGACCTTATGACGCTATATACACATATGAAATATGAAAAGGATCGGTGAAAAACTGAAGACACTAGAGCGCAGACAAGCCAAAAGTTTCCGCACGCACGCACAGACGCACGACAGACCACCACTAAAGACCCCGAGCATAGCATAAGCCCCTTGGGCCTTTTAGCCAAGCGGGCAAAAAATTTGAGCATCTTAGCTCGTAGAATAAGGGAGCTAGAGCTGTTTGAAGTTTTGCAGAAAAAGCCCCCTGGTGGCCAAACCGAGAATTGTAGCATGCCCAAACTTGAACTGGGGCTAGATCTTGGGCCCATATACATGGATATAAAATATGAAAAGGATCTGTTGAAAACTGAAGGCATTATTGCAGTGAAACAAAATCTGCATTTTACGACCTTTGACCTACATAACCTTGAAATTTAGGTCAAATCAAAAACCCATCGCATATATGATGAACCCTTGGCAGAACAACCTACAGTAAAAATTTGACCATCTTAGCTCGTAGAATAAGGGAGCTAGAGCTGTTTGAAGTTTTGCAGAAAAAGCCGCCTGGTGGCCAAACCAAGAATCCCAGCATGCCCAAAATCGAACTCGGGCTAGATCTTGGGCCCACATACATGCATATTAAATATGAAAAGGATCCGTGGAAAACTGAAAACTATCGCGCTGAAACGACAATTGTGGACGCACGCACACACAGACCACCATTAATGACCCTAAGCACAGCATAAGCCTGATTGGGCCTGTCGGCCAAGCGGGCTAAAAACGATGGAGCAGGCAGAGGTGTGCACTCTGCCAAGTGTACTTCCAGTTTCTTATTTTTTTTCCAACTCTAAAGGCAATACGAATACACAGTTGCTACTTGTTGCACATGTAAGGAGCTGTACTATTAGTTTTACCCTTTTCAACAACATCTTGCCAAGCAAGTAGTGTTTCAGACTGTAAACTGATATATAGATTTACAGCACGGAAGTCATGGCACTAATGCAAGTCATGTTAGGGCTTTTTTTCTCCAGTATACAAACCTAGTTCTTTCTTGCAGTATGCCACGCAGCCAAAAGTATGCAGACACATGTTCGTACATCCCGAAATGTGTGGAGAGCATTTCAAATGGAAATGTCTTTGCCTTCATGTGTAGGTGCGGAAGTAAGCAGGATGCATTAGACCCACAGAAATGTCAACAGCTCTTAATTAACAAGAACATCATTCCCTCTAAGTGCTCAGACACAAGGAGCCACAGGGAGATTAACAGCAGTGCAAAAACTTGTATCACAACCATCTTATGTGAAGCTTAGAAAAACATTGGTCCCAGGAGAGACATTTGTTGTAAGCTAAGAAATTTGGACTTAAAGATTCTCTACAAAATGTTACATTTCACCAAGGTAATGCTGGATTCTTGAATGGATTTCAACGGGGAAATCTGCTGTTTGACTCCAGAAGCAGCGATACCTCTAGCAACAACAGGAAACTGCGAGGTACTGCAGAATATCAGCCCCTCCTCCCAATCAGGTCCCGATTCACACTCACTGACAGGAAGTGATGAGTTGTGCAGTGGATAAATAGGCAGTAACAGGAAACATCTGACTCTCGATGACTCATGACCCCGACTCATGATCTGATGCGTCTTCACAGAGTCAGAATCTTTGCACCCTTCGGTGAAAGGTAACAGTCCATAATTTCTTTCAGCGCTGCGATGTTCCTGTCAAAAAACTAATTACAACCTGAAGTCAACAGGTAAATTGGCAATTGATTTTATCTTTACTGAAGTAAATCACAAAGGTCATCACGGCAAAGAAAAATTAAGTGGCTAAAATATCGGGATTGGCTATGGGGTATTGAAGCGCTTTGATGTTTTTGTGACATTTATCACAAGTTTTCCGCCATAGAAAGTTGAAACCATCTGTAGTGAGTGTCTCGATATTGCTGACTGATTCTCTGCCATTTTATCCCACAGAGCTATTTCACACACAACCTGTCATCATGTTTCACACTAGGCACTGAGGAGCAAACATGTAAATTCTGACAAATGGCATGCAGTCAAACTCTGGTTCATATGAGGGACAACGTAGAAATGTATAAAAATGCAAATACTTCAGGGTTTCTCGATTTGAAGCAGAATGTGAAATCCATGCTGGCAAAAGTGTAGCAGAAGACTACATTGCATGTATAAGTCATGAAGACACGGGCGCAGATCATAGACTGTATAAAAAGATGGATGAAGCAACCGTGACGTCATCCACTGGTTTCAGCATACCATTTAGGAAGCCTCGATTTTGGCAATTTGAATAGCACCATTCTGTCATTATGAAACCGGATGTGATTCCTATTGGACAAGAGCGTGAATTGAATATCCGGGGAGGAGCGAGGGGTAGATCTACGTGTGGATCTGACCGTATCTGACGAGGACCAGAGGATAGTTACGCCCCTAAAGCATATTCTGGCTTTATCCTTTATTCTAGTCTATTTGAGACCATAATTTACAAAAATGAACATCATGATATATCGAAGAAGACTTGAAACTTGTGATAGATACCATAAAATAATGTGGAAAATCATCACTGAAATGATAAATCAGGTGGGAAAGTAGGGTCATTTTCTCAGACCTCTATAGCATTGAACTTCTTTCTGAAACCACCGACGTCGCCATCTGCTGGCCATTTAATAGAATGCAAATTTTAGAGATTTCCGCATTGGTCTGAGTTTTCAGACCCGGGTGCTGCGTCCATCTTTTTATGCAGTCTATGGCGCAGATGCTCATGTGCATCAGTCTCATTCCTCGCAAGCTTTAGTTGGTAAGTAGACAGCAGACATCAGCAGTTCAACAGGGCATCACGTTCGAACCAGCGTCCACGTTCTGATTGCAAATTGACCAATATAAGGCATCTGTTTGTATTGTGCGTATGTGCTTTTCAGAATGTATTATTTTTACACTGAAGAACCAGATGCTTAAGAATAGGCAGCATCGCGCTTCACCTGTTAATGAAAAACATCACACTTCCCCAACAATCAGAGAGCGGACTTGTGACCTCTTAGCAGCTCCATAAATACCTTCTTTTCTTCTTCATGGGTTCTGCTCTGCACCCAAGTGGGCGTATGCTGTTTGCAATGTTCAGTTTCTCTTAAAGATGTGAAGACCAACTAAAAGACTGGCAGTCACAAAGTAACAAATTAGTCACACAGCTTCACTGCATTATTTTTTTCCCTGGAAGAAACAGGAGATCAGCACCAAAAAAAGCCTCATAATTGCCTTGTTTTTGTGTCTTGACATGGAGACCACCCCCATAAGATGTAGTTTCTCAGCTGAAGATGTGGAGGCCCACAAAGGAGTCGTAATGGTTTCTCAGCTTATCTAATGGGACCAAAATGTCTGCCCTCTTTACAGGTTTTCTCCCCGAGGGCCTCGCTGCCTGCTGGGGCACTTACTCTATTTTTGAAGGATTACATGGTCTGGTAGTTGGCTTATTAGTTGAGATTGAGATCGTCTCAAATGAATCCATTCAGCATCCCTCTGGTTTCTGTATTATTAAAATTGAGATGATTGCAAACCTGCACCCATCACCACCCCCTCAACCCCACAAATGTATACACTTTACGCCAAAACTCAAGCATAGAGCTGTATAAATCACATTATTTACTTATCCCAGGGCGGATATTGAGATATTGGGTGGTAAACCTTGCTCATCAAAATCCATATTTGACGTTCAGTGAAGACATTCTGTTTACATTCATACATGACAAGCAAGGGTGGCCGGCGGCCGCGGATATCTCGGCTGAAATCCCAAAATGTACGCATCTGACAGGAGTAATATTACAACGGGCCTTCAATCCGAACTGGAAACACGCTGTGTCGAGTTAAGCGCGCCTGAGCAGCGCTGCCCTATTTCCAACGGCACGTGCCTGATCCTACTCTCTCCCTCTCTGTCACGGTTCACCGCGCCAGGCTTAAATCATCCGACAAAAAGCCCTGTCGGTATTCCAGAGCTCGTTGAGCGGACAATGCCCACGGGCGGCGAGAGATATGCGATAGCGAAAGGAGTGCTGCTGCTGCGCTGGAACTGTGTCAATTGAATACGGGCCGTTATGTAACGAGAGCGGCACAGGGAGCAGGCGGCTGGGTAAAAACAAGCCTCGCGCCGCTCAATAAAGGGCAGATGCTACATTTTTAATAACAGTGGCTGCAGGATTAATTTTTCAATGCATTTCCTTCAGCAGTCTTCCGTCTTTTTAACTTAAAGCAGCATTTGCAAATAAACACGCGTTTCTACTGATAATGTGCCACATGCAAGTCTTGCGTGAGTGTGCGCTGTGTATGTATTTTTTTTTCCTCTTTTTTTGTGCGTGGCTGTCGTAAGTACTCGAAAGAGCGCTCAATAACGGCCACACTTTTCTCGTAGGCTCCTCCAGAATCCAACTGAACACAGCTATTGTGGTGCGGACCAAACCTGACAGTGTCGACCTGATAAATGTTCAGTTATTTATAGTTTGTGCTGTCTTGATCGGAATTTGGTGCTCTTAATAAAAAAAATATATATTGATTTCATCTCCCTGAATCTCAGATGTATGTTCATTCTGCTGCAACAGAGACCCCATGGCCGCACACTTAGGACTGACTGGGGTCCAATGGGCCATAGGTACCAATGAGCCATATCACATATTTGTAATTAAAAGATGTCTGAACTGCCTAAAATAGGCAATGGGTCATAGGACCCCAGCCTCATCCACTCATTGAAGGGACATTGTCATCCAATACAATATGCCGCTTAAATCATTCCCAAATAACAATGCATTCAACTTCTAACCTTTTCCAGATGATTCAACCCCCATAAAATTCAAATATCGAACAAAGGGTGCGAGCAAACAGGCTATTCTCCCTTGAATGGGGTGTGCTATTTTATCAGAGCAGTCTCTTTTTCGTCCCTTAGCTGTGACGTTACACCAGCTACTCTGCACATACACCATACATTCGCCATTTTTCCACCGCAATTTTTGTGAAATGAGCTAGCTAGCCACCGTACACGGAGTACCTTTCCACAACCACTATGTAACATTGGTTTGTTAGCTAGCTGGCTAGTCAGTGTTGACTGTGAAATTAAGAGCCATTCTGTGAGAAAATGGCACTTTTTGAGGAAGTTGAGGAGTTGACCCCCCTGGAATTGAATGAAACTTGGCAGATAGGTAGATATGGTAGTCTCACAGAAAAAGCCAAATTTTTAGGTCTGTATGTCAAGAAGTCTGCCGGTGGGGCCACCTGGAAGTCACAAAAGTGGCTCAGTTTTGCTTTTGACACCATATTTTACATCAATTATTATGACTTAAGGGTACACAGTACCAGATGTGTTGTACTTTTATCATGACCTGTGACATTTCAAGTCTGGATAGACATTAGCACCACATCAGCGCCAAGCTGGGTAACTATGTTATTCAGCCGGAATTATTTGGGAAATCACGGTAAAAAGTGAAAATGGGAATGGGAAGAAAATAATATCCCAGACACATACCAATCAAGAATGCTTTATTATGTGTTTACTCACAACAAAAGTATCATTTTCAGTTAATATTCCCTTGGTATCTTGCTGGGTTACTGCAATGGATAGCCGGAAAGATGGTCAAAATTGATTTTGGTGCATGTTTGCGGTATATTTTCTCAGTAACCCAGATATGTTCCATGATGATAAATGCTGTTTGTTGTGCTTTTGGAGCTCTGTTTTCAGGAAAATCAAGAATTTCTTTGGTAGTATCTACACTTTCAAGCTAGACGGAGCCAAAGTTGGAGGAAAACTCAAAATGGACCATTTCATAGCAGATTGTGCCTATGTTTAGGCGGCATTATTTTATTTACCCAGCAAGATAGAGATCTGAAATTCTCTAGATATATAGTCCCTTTGGGGTACATTATAGCATTAGTATATTCTCAATGGTAGTATTTTCAGTGTAGATGATTTTAAACATCAAAAGTCAGAAAAATTTGCCTCCAGGGGGCACTGTAGGCTGGATGCAAGTACTGGCCATCCCCAGCAATGTACCAAAGAAATTTTTTTTGAATTGTGATATACACAGCTAGTTTTCTCAGAAAGTGAAGAGCTTTGATTGGTACTATGCTGGGTAGATAGCTTTCTGACTAAAGGTGGCGCTCTAAAGAGCTAATGTTCCACCGATCTAACATTCCATATTCCCAGACATGTACCAAAGTTCTGTCTTTTGAAATATGCGAAGCACATACACAGTTATACATAAAATTTGTAATCCCTTTGGCATAAAGCTTGTATGGTTGTAAACTGGTGGTGACTGTGAACATTATCAAACGCTGAATACATGGGCTATTACCAAGTATGGGTACAGCGCAGTCAGAAACATACAGCACGTTATAAAACATGACCAGTCCAAAATTTTTAAATGCCAAAAAAACAGAACTAATGTAAAAGGCGTACCACCATAAGTACGCAGACATGTGTCACCAGTATACCTGCACTTACATAAAATAAAAGTCCATAATTTGAACTTTGTCACACAACCGTGTACATGAAGACAGACTGTCTAGTACAAAAGTTAAAACTGTTTCATACTTTTCATGTTATCCAAAGCAAAATCATGTCAACACAGCATGTGACTAGCTCTATCCGTCAATCTGTTTTTGGAATTCGATTGTGGGTTGGCGGCACCTGGAGGTGTGCACCAGAGGTGCTCCTTGGCCTTGAGTAGCCATCCATGGCCTTCTTTGTTGGATCTGGGTCGATGTTACCCACGGAGCCAGTCGAGCCTGAGGCAAGCCCTACTACACTGCATACTGGGTCTCTACAGGGCTGCTTACAGGCCATTGATAGTGAGCTTCTCTGTCTCTGAATTAAATAGCGGGCTGCAGCCTATATGGCGCAATAGTTGCGTCAACACCCATAGCTTGGTATGCACGGAAATGGGAAGTCTGTAAAAGAAACCCCACCCTCCCACCCAGCGGGCATCCCATTGGCTAGACATCATGGGCTGGTGTTAGGAATGAAGGCATGCAAGTTACCACTACAAATGAACTGCCCTTTTCTTGGCAGGGTGCTGCTTGCTTGCTAGGACCTCTGTGCCCTTTATCAGGATAACCACTTGCTAGACGTGACTGCTGTGTCCTTTTTCATACCCAAGCACCATACCCTGGGGAAATCATAGAATTAACACTGAAGCCTGCTCTCCAATTCTAATAGTAATGCAAAAATGCAGAGAATTTGTTATTTTCTGAAACTCACCAACACTACAAAACTGTACACGGTACTGACTACTGGTAAAAGTCTTGCATGTTGACATAATGCTACAATCACCACCAACATTCTTTTCCAATTTACAACCAACCCAGCTTTATACCAAAGAGATTACAAATTTTATGTAGAACTGTGCATGTACTTTAGTTATGTCAAAAGACAGAACTTTGGTATATGTCTGGGGAATATGGAATGTTAGGTCGGAAGAACATTAGTTCTTTAGAGCACCACCTTTGGTCAGGTAGCTATCTACCCAGAATAGTACCAAGCTAAACAAGCTAAACTTTCAGAGAAAACTAGCTGCGTGCATCACAATTCAAAAACAATTTTTTTGGTACTTTGCTGGGAATGGCCAGTACTTGCATCCAGCGTACAGTGCCCCCTGGAGGCGAAGTTTTCCGACTTTTGATGTTTAAAATCATCTACACTGAAAATACTACCATTGAGATTTTACTAATGCTGTCATATACACCACAGGTACTATGTATCCAGAGAATTTCAGATCTTGATCTTGCTGGGTAAACAAAATAATGCCACCTAAACATAGGCACAACCTGCTTTGAAATGGACCATTTTGAGTTTTCCTCCAACTTTGGCTCTGTCTAGCTTGAAAGCGTGGATACTACCAAAGAAATGATTGGCATTCCTGAAAATAGAGTTCCAAAGGCACAACAAACAGCATTTACCTTCACAGTACATATCTGGGTTACAGAGAAAATATACCACAAACATGCACCAAAAATGAATTTCTACCATCTTTCTGGTCGTCCATTGCATAAACACAGCAAGATACCAAAGTACTATTCCCTGAAAATGATAGTCTTGTTGTGTGTAAACACATAATAAAGCATTCTAGTTTGGTATATGTCCGGGGTATTATTTTATTCTCATTCCCATTTTCAATTTTCATTCTTATTTCTCAAAAAAATTCTGGCTCGATAACGTAGTTACCCAGCTTGGTGCTGATGTGGTGCTGAAGTCTAACCGGACTTGAAGTGTCACAGGTCATGATAGAAGTATAACATATTTGGTACTGTGTACCCTTAGGTCATGATAGTTGATGTAAAATGTGGTGTCAACAGCAAAACTGAGCCACTTAAGTGGCTTCCAGGTGGCGCAATCGGCAGGCAAAGTGAAATACGGACCTAAAAATTCGGCTTTTTCTGTGAGACACCCATATCTACCTATGTGCTAAGTTTCATTCAATTCCAGGGGGGTCAACTGCGCACCGAATGTCAATCTCTCATGGAATGGCTCTTAAAAACCATGGCAAGTTCAAACGTGAATGTCTATGACTCATTACGGCATTCCAAAGTGATGTAGCTCACTACAAACATAAAGCTCGCAACAAACACAAAATTTACCCAACTTGTTTCATAACTTTCATGTGACATGCTTACTCGTAAGATCCTCTATATCATGCATATCCGAGCGGTCGGCTACCTATCGCACAGTGAGTATGTGTCATTTGTCATGTATGTTTGTTTGTCATGCAGACATAGTCGCGGTCTAGGTGCAGGAAATCTAACTTGCCCGCTTTCTTTCCAAGCAGGCGATTTAATAGCTGAAAATCACACAAAAGACGTGTAGTGTTCAAGTATTATCATCGCAATGCATAATGCATGAATGCAATGCAATGATGAGAATGACAGCCAAAACAAAGGCAGAGAGCCGAGATGACGTCACTATTTACAGGGCCCCTTGCGGTATTTCCTCAAAAATACCGTCTGCTGGAAGTGTCATGGCGCATTTCATAAACCTCGAAACAACATCGAAACAATTCGAAAGGATGACCGCACATGAAAAATTTCCTACACATGCTTGATTTTGTACAGAAATGCAGCTATAGAGTGTGACTTGCTGCACCATGATCATGTCCCTTTAACTTTTTGCCAGTCGTTTTGTTCTCTGCAGTCGCTAGAAGGTTCACAAAATCGCGTGCTCTTTGTAAATCACAGAAGTAAAAAGAAAGCGCTATTATTTTACGTTAATATTAACGCGAGTAAATTACTCCTCCCAGGTGTAAGATGAGTGCTGATGATTCAATTCTAGTGTAGGCCTATATGGCATCTTTCCAGAACAGGTCTCCCTCCAACAAATGGTTTTGCATGCTATATTGGTTTGTATGGCCTCGTCAATTTTCGCATATTCGCATAAATATCCTCTTATGTTTTATCGTTCCTTTTTTCAATAGCAGTAAATATCTCATAATATCCAAAGATTGGCGAGTGACTTTCAGAAACTGCAGATATGGTCCAGGAAGTAGAAAGAACTCCATTCCACTGAAAAAAAAAAGATTTAAAACGATGAGAAGTTTAGAAGCCAGTAAAACGCTGCGGTAAAAACCGGGCGTATAAAGCTGTGCATTAAGTAAATGAGTCGAAGCTGCTCCGAGGGAGTTAATCACGTAAATCTGCTGAGGTTGTATTCCGCAGCTGGGAGATTTACCGAGCCAACATCAATGCCATTTTACTGCAACTGTAGGGGGCGCTGCTTTTCTCTGGTCTCTCGTCATTTCTTCTATTGCACATAATGCAAAAGTGCTTTTCTGATGTGGAGAAGTAGTCTCAGGTTCTTAGCAGTTGGCCTCGAAAGGAGTTTATCTGTTTTTTATTTCCTCCACGTCATAGCTCAATAAACACATCACCATAAAAATTCTAAGCTGCTAAATAAAGTTAAAAATTTAATTAATTTTGTCCACGAGCTTGCAGTGAGGTGACTCACCAGAGAACTACATGACAGAATGAACATTGCATTTATATGGCGCTTTCTAATAGGTACTTACAAGCAACTTACAGAGATCTCAGGGAATGTTAACTCATTACCACCAATGTAGTATACCCAAGGAGAGGGAGAGGACAATTTTCATAGAAGAGATGATTAGGTGACAGGTTGCAAGAGTCAGGTTGAGACTTTGGCAAGGACACCGAGAAGCCCCCTACTCTTTTCAATGAGTGTCATGGGAACTGTAAGGACCACAGTGAGTCACGACCTCCAATCAGTGTCTCGTCCAAACGGCGGCACTTCTTACCATGTAGCATCCCCGTCACTGCACTCGGGCATTGGGTTTTTATTTAAGTAGAGGGAAGACTGCCACCTACTGGCCCACCAACTGTACTTCAAGCACCAACTTGTTTGCCCTGGTCGCCCATTCAAGTAGTAAACCAACATCTGCTTTGCTTCAGCCGATTAACAAGAGCAGATCCAGTGGCGGCATGGTTGTAGAATAAACGTATCAAAATGCATCACAAACAAATATCATGACATAAGCAGAACCGTGAACCTCCACAATTTCTAGAAACATACAAAAAGTAGCTCATTCGCCAGCCTCCTAGCTCACTTGATTTCATGCAGAGTTAACAGCTTTGGATTGCAGTGCCTTTTTAAATTTGCAACATAAAATGATATACTTGGAGATTAACTAATGACTATGGGGTTGACAAGGTTTTTACATTTAAATATTTTTTTTTCCTTCCTCAGTAATTAAAAGAAAAATTAAGGCATTTTTAAGGCATAATATATGTGGCATGATTGTGCAAAGATGGCATTTGCTCGTGTGCTGTCCATGTGCCACAGCAGATTTTGTTCATCGTAGTTTCCAGTTGACAATCCTGCATAGTCAGACTTTAAACTGACTATTACTTTTCAAACGATCCTCAAGTTGAGTCTGAAAGAAAAAAAAGATTAAACATGTTAATATTATTCAATATTTAAACTAAATAAAGACAAATGTTCAAAGTAGCTCTGAACTCAACTTACGAATTGAAATAAAAAACTAGAGGCACTCCTAGAGTGCAAACCTCCGCCAGGGCAGCACAGTCCAAATCTGGGTGAGTGGGAGCAAAGTTCAGTTATCGCGTGTCATAGGATTTCAAGATGGCTGCCGTGGCAGCCATATTGTTTGACTGATCGCGGTGAAAATCAATAGGGTCCATCCCTGATGTAATGTCGACCCACCCACAAAATTTCGGAGATATCCGTTCAGTGCTTTTTGAGTTATCTTATTCACAAACAAACAAATAAACAAACGACACCAATCACATTACCTCCTGCCAACTTCATTTGGCCGACGTAATAAACTTCCAGCAGTTAAAATATGCCATATATGGTGTGCCCTCAGATGCCTTTCTTGGAACCACCAATTTTCATGAATGGTTTTGTGGCAGCGTTCATTAGATACGTATTTGGTGGGTGCATTTTCCTCCAGATCATCTGGGCACTGCAAACCAGTACATATGAATACATTTTGCAGCCGATAATTCTATAACAAACAACCTTGTTACCTATTGATATTGCATTCAGTTTGTGTAAATCTATTCATCATCATCACTGACCTTCACTCATTTTTTTTCAGCGCGCAATAAACAAAATTTTAAAAAAACACACAAAAAATAAGACTGACTTATCCCTCTACAATATTGACAGGCTTTCGATAAGCAAGATAACAAGAGAGCCAGTGATATTCAGACGTAATGCAAGGAGCTCCTCGTGGAAATGAAATAAAGGACCTAATAAAAGGGACAGAAAGCAATCTGCCGCAAAGCGAGTGAGATCTCATTTCCTTGACAAAGCCGCGCTTTGAACGTACCGCACAAGTTAGAAAGCAGCAGAAAGGTCAAAGCACTCTCTCTGAGAAAAGCAGGTTCTCACAGGGACACGATACAAACTCAACACTGCATGAAAGACGCGAATCAGCTCTCAATGAGCAATCGCAGCTTCACTGGGAGACTCCGCCTCCATTTTCGTGGCTACAATACAGATGCATCAAGCCGTAGATCCCTGTTCCCCAAATCATGGTCCTTGAAGGCTGGAAAGTGCTGCTTTCCTTCAACGCTTTACCTGGGAGTCGGGACTGATGGCAGTTTGGCCAATCTGCAAAAATAATTGTTCATTTTATTGACTGGGAATAAGGAAAACAAGAGCAGGATTTGGATTTGAGAGCCAGATTTGGGGAGCATCTTAGCAAAATCATCATCCATAACAAAATTAAGAGAAGCGAGGCAAGATAAATGAACATAAATAAGTAAATAAATAAATAAATAATCACTCCGTGGTTGGGGATGGAAAATTGGGAGGGTGGGGGGTTGTTGCAGGAGCCTATCCCAGCATGCAATCCTTCATACCCGCCTCCACTTTCATAGGCTCCCGCCTCTATTCCCTCCCTGTTTCTCTGCTTCTCTCCCCTCTCACAGCTTCTGCTCTCCCATTGCCCCACTACCTGTGCCCTTGATCAATCCCATCATCTCTCTTCCAGGCCATCACTACTGATTTCCTCCCTTTTGTCACCTCCTTTGTGAACTTCTCCTTATCTTCTGGGTCTTTCATCTTTTCTTTTAAGTGTGCCCATGCCACCCATCTTCTAAAAAAGCACTTTAAATTCCTCCCTCATCAAAAGCTATCGTCCTGTCTCTCTTCTCGCTTTCCACTCAAAATTTTTTTTAAAGAACTCCTCTAATCATCTCTTTGCTTTCTTGGCACAGAACTGCCTATTGGATCCTTACCAGTGCGGATTCAGGCCCGGCCATTCAACAGAGATCGCTCTTCTCTGTGTGAGTCGCTTCATATCGCAAGGGTAGCCTCCCTTTCTTGTGCCTCGCTCCTCCTCGACTTATCTGCTGCCTTTGATACAATCAACTACCCCATCCTCCTGTCCGGCATGTCAGCTACAGTATGTGCATCTGTGGTGCAACCTTAATTTGGATCAAATCCTACCTCCCTGATCACTTCCTTCAGGTTGCCTGATCTGATGCAGTATCAGAACCTCATTCTCTTACCACAGGAGTCCCGCTAGGCTCGGTCCTTGGTCCGCTGCTCTTCTTCACCAACACACGTTCTCTTGGTCCTGTAATCTCTGCTTATAATATGTGCTACCACTGTTATGCTGATGATACTCAACTCTTTCTTGTTCACCATCTACATGCAGATCTTTGCCCACATTTCTGCTTACCTGAAGGGCATCCAGACCTGGAAGGTTTACCACCAACTGAAGCTCAACCCTAGTAAGATGAAGGTCATCTTTGTCCTTGTTCCCACCTCTCCCATCCAAAACTTCACAAATTCCACTTCATTGCCCTCAGAACTGACAGAATTTTCCAGCACTGAGGGAGGCCCATCGTCACAATAAGTCGCTCAAAGTTCAGAGAACGCGTAGATAAAAAGCAATTACCTTGCGGGCATAAATGAGAAATGAGAAGTTGCTCACAGCCACATTTCAATTTAAGCCTAATTTGTCACCAATGCCACGAGCAAAACATGACTTCAATTTCCGCAAATGCAACTCCACTGCACAAGATGGCACTACAAGCAACAGCCCTTATTCGGCAAGGCCTGTTTGTTTTGAACCAAGACTCATGTAGGCCACAGACTAATGAAGACACATAAAGATGACATGAAAAAGCACATTCATTACTGGCGTTAGAAAGAAATCGGGTGTATATATGGAAGATAGAGATGAGACAAATGAATTAAAATTACCCCTGTGCTGTAAGAAATTTTGTCACCGTGGACAGGGCTTCATCCGTTGGAATTCCTACAACCTGAACCGAGGAGGAAATTAGCATGGTAGACACGGAGGCTTGCCGAGCGCCGCGTACCGTTAAATGAATAGCTTTCTCGGCTAATGCGATAGGGGAACCTGTGTTTGGAGACCCAGAGAAGCGATACTGCCATCTTAATAATGCAACTCCACGACCGAGTGAATCCATTCTGTACTCACGGAACAGCGCTCAGGTCCTCGCTATGAAAACAAAACAAAACAAAAAAAAACCACGAAAGTAAAAAAGGAGAGAAATTCCCCGATCAGGTCCAAGAACGTATATGGTGGTCGGTGAATATTATTCACAACTCAAGTACAGTTCCGCACAAAATCTAAACAGTGAGTTTTCAACCTCGTCGTGGTACGTAGTTAGGCTTTACAATGATGATATTAAGCGTGTGATGACAGCGCATTGTGTCTCATACGTAAACTGATGTCTTCGTGACTACAAGAAAAGGAATGACTGTGTTCACATTGCGGGTCAATAGATTGGATTTATGGAATTGTGAATGAGTAAATGGCTAATTGGGGTATAAGAAGGAAAAAGGCCTTTTGTCTGTGAAATAACTTCTTTTCTAGATATAAATGCTTGTATAGTTTTTAATACATATTTTTTTGATGGTGGATTTTACTTGTCTAGAAGGTGGCACACAAGGAGTTCAATGATTAGTGAATACCACTGCTGCCTCTTGGTTAGAAAATCATGGGTTCGAGGCCAGCTTTGGGCATCTCTGTGTGGAGTTTGCATGTTCTCCTCCTGTTTATATGGGTTTCCTCCCACAGTCCAAAGACATTCATGCTAGGCTACTCGGCGACTGTACATTGCCACTAGGTTTTAGTGTGTGTGTGAATGATGTGCGCGCCTGCGACGGATAGGTGACCCGTCTGGGGTGTGTCCCCGCTTTTTGCTCACGGTCACTGGGGATAGGCTCCAGCTCCCCCAACCCCCCCCCCCCACCTACCATACAGAGGAAGAAAGAAAGAAGTGGCTTCGATAATAGATGGGCATTTAAAAAAAAAAATTGATTCAGCGCCTTAAGACATCTCCATAAAGACCGGTCCTCAGTTTGTCATCGTGTTAACCACACGCTGCATTGCAAGTTGTCGGGGCTTCAGAACTCAAGGCGTTTGAACCTTTGAAATACAATGATGGGCTTTACAGGAGACCTACTGCTGATTTTTCTTTTCAAGCTCTCCTCTTGATTAAGGCAAACCAAACACAGTGGGACTATTTTATTGCTTGCGGAATATGTTTTCATTAATAGGAAAAGGAATTAATGAATAGAGTGCATGTTAAAGTCAATGACTAATGCTCTTAAGAGCACTGTGACCTTATAATTGCCTGTCGGGGTACGGTTACTGTGAGATTTTCGCAGAGCAGTGCAGTCAGGTCCATTAAGTAACCACACTAACGGCAGCGGAGCCTAATGTGTTGAGGACAGGGCATATAATCCTTCATTTTCACAGTTATTTCTCTGATGCTTTTATCTGGAGCAGCTTATGTTCGTTCAGACAAAGCTGGAGTTAGTGCCCTGGAGCTATGTGGGGCTAAGGGCCTCGCCCAGGGGCCCCATGGCTACAATGATCTTACTGAGCTTGAGTTCCTGACGTACCAGGGGCCTGGCCCTGTTCCTCAAAGCAAGATTACTGAGTTAGCTGGATAACTGCTCTGAGTAAAATATGGAACAGATTTTTTTTTTTTTTTTTTTCTGGTTCAGCTCATATTCCTGATTTGGAACGGTTGAGGGCTGTAGAAAATCTGATTCTTTTTATGTTCAGAGACCTTAAAATAGATTTGAGTGAACCCAGGAGAATGAATGATTGATTGAATGAATGAATGAATGAATGAACCCTGCTTTGTGAAGTTGAGGTTGTTTGAGGTTGCACAGGAGGGAGCGACAGTTGAATACAATATTTTCTCTATTTAGTGCCCTTTGTTGGGGCAGTAATGTGATCTGCCCTCTGTTCTATTTACACAAGTGCTGAAGTGTTTTTTTTTATTATTCATGTACAATCACTCCCTCAAACAACTGAAATTCTCATCAAAGCCCTCCTCAAGGTTCAAGCAACTCCCTGGCTCCTAAGAGCTATTTATTTCATTTGTTTTTCCATTTTAATTTCTACCTTTTTTTTTTGGGGGGGGGGGGGAGGTGTTGTTTCTGGTTGTGTTTTCTAAGCAACAGGAAGGCCCCTTTCTTTGGTCTAATCTCACAGAAAACCAGCCGCTTTCCTCAATCTACTTTTAGTTTTACCGGGCCAAAACAAAACGTGGTGATGAGTTTAGAGGTATCTGTGGTCGTCCCTGAAACAAAAAAGGCCTCATTACGCCCAAATGTGTCCTCAACAATGTGAAGTTATAAACAAATGAAATAGATGAAACCACTTCGTACCAGCAGTCTTCCTTAACCCTGTAAAGCCTGAACCTTCAAATAATAGCCCGAAAATTGTAATTTTTAAATGTGAAGTATTTATTGGACCTTTAAGCAAAATGTAAAAGAAATGCATGAAATTCATTTTGTATCATATTTGATACTTTTATACAGTGAGGTCAAGTTTCAAAAACTACCAGTGGATGCCTTAGGTCTTCTAGTTTCACAGGATACCACTAGCATTGTACTAGCTAAAAAAAATGAGCCTCATAAATACAATAATGTTGGTAGAGATCACCAGCATTCCTGCGACTCTCTGAGGGTTAAATACTTGTAGTATCACATTTGCATACATTTCAACTCAATTTTATTATAAAATAAGCAACAAAATGTTGTGTCTATAAGTTGCTTCAATCCAGTAAATATTCATACTTAAGTATTAGAAACAATATAATTCAGGTTGATGAATGGGAGCAGCCATCTTTGATTTTGTATTCTACGGACCTCAACTGCCTGCAGTGCATGGATAGTCCATCAGGGGGAAGATGACATGTATCAGATTGCATACAACAGATTTTCAAAGCAAGTGCTGATCATATGGATGACATAGATTTCAGAGAAAGTCATGTATCAAATATGATACAAATGGCATTACAGGGTTAAGGCCGTGACCTTGGTATATCCTCCCTCTTGTCATGATCTGAGAGGTCCCAATTATTTCAAAATCAGGAGGGCGATTTCGAGGCATTTTAACAAAATGTCCCCTCCGTGACAAGACACTAAACCTCCCCCAAACAAAATTCTGTCAATGTATTAAAGTTTTTTTTTTTTTTTTTTTTACAATTTATGGGTATAATAGTGCACTATTATATTCAGGAGGAAAAAGCTCAATTTTTCTCTCCATTTCCATTTGGGAATCATTTCAGTGTCTGTCACGGAGGGGACATTTGGTTGACGATACCTCGGAATCCGCCAGGACGAGACTCACTCCTCAAAAGGACATGGGTTTGCGCAGGGCGACACTGCATGGATACCAACAGGAAGTGGACCATCCTTGCAAGGTTTTTTTTTTTTCATGGTTTTGGTGATGCCTCGTCGTTCCATTCAACCATATATTAGTGCTTCAGCGTACAATGACTTACAAAATAATTCTCTGCTGCCAAATGCTTGGGTAAGACTCTTTCCTCACTCTTTTCTGCATGAAAATGTCCCGCAAGTACAGTGTCTGCCACAGTCGAAAGGCGCATGTCAGTGCAGGTGGAGGCACTTTAGATTGTTCATAGGCATGAGTGTGGGAGTGAATGGTGCATAATCCCTGTATTGATTCAGCCAACAAGCCAAGATGTATTCTGACCTCTTGCCCATTGCATGCTGGGATAGGCTGGGTTGTTACTGGCTCTATTTTTGTTTCAAAAATAATTTTCTCTGCCAAAGAAACATTCAACAGAGTACAAATTCTTCGGAAAAGGTTTTTTTTTTTCCTTATGAGAAAAAAACTAACATTTTTCAATCATTTATTTGCTCAGCCAATAAATCAGATTGAGAAAAAAGTGAGATTGTTTCCCACTTCAATAAACAACTTTCTCAGATGAGAAGGAAAAAATAAGGAAAAGCTGTGTGTGTGTCTGTGAGAGAGAGACAGTGAGAGACGAAGAGAGAGAGAGAGAGAGTCTGACAGATGGTCAGTGATTAGCATGTCTGCAACAGCAGGTGCCTCTGTAACCAGACCTCACAGGCAAACACTCTTCACTGACAACCGGTCGATTCACTGACAGCAATCCAACATGGCCACATCAGTCCTACGCAGCTGCATCAATCGCACACAGTCACATCAATCCGACATCGCTATTACAATCCCACACAGCCACATTAATCCTATAGGACTACATCGGTCAGGCCGTCTATACGTCAAACCCCAGAGGTGTATGTCCTAAATGAGGTCATCAAATATTAAATCTTCAATCAAAAGGCCAGCCTCTTCAAATTTCCGCTCACATACTTGACGGACAAGCAACGACACCGCACATCTACCCCCCTTCTGCTTGATAAAACCCTTGAGGGAGTTTGTGGAAGGTAAGACAGCCGGAGGATTTCTCGGGTACAGCAATTGACAGCGACCTGGCAGCCGTGATGCATAATCAGCGATGTGCTACGGACTCTGCCGTGGGCTCATTCCAGCTTCCAGACTCTCTTTCACTCAAGAAAATTACCCTCTTTTTTCCTGTCTGCCCATCATCTCGTAAATAAGACCCGAAAATCACTGATGCTGTTGCAGCAGTTCGCCCGAGTTCAGCACAGTCTTATACGGACAGTCAGCCGCTGTACCCACCGTAGTGTTTTCCGTCCATCCTTTGGTTTTCAAACCTATAAGCCTGTATTTCTATAGGCCGGATGGAACACGCAGACCATAATTAACTCTGTTGGAGTGATAAGATTCACTCACATTAATAAGGTCTCGACAGCTACTGTCTCACATGCTTACCTGTAAAAACGTCCTGTTCATATCCTGTTTTTGCGCGGTCCAGGATGATAAATGTTTGCTAAAATGGTGCAATTAGAGGCCTGGCGATAAAAGCATGATTCATGTGGTCATTGTAGAGTGGCATTAGATTGAAGTTTTTTGGTGGGAATTTACCGGACATTTTTTGTCTGAACAGCCTTTATAAATGAGTCTGTACAATGCATTTAAATAGCATCCAACCATTCAGTGAAACCTTGATCCTGACGGCACACTCAAAGCAAAGCTTGCCAGCTAGGGTATTTGTCTGTTATGTAAAACCAAAGTGACAGGCATGAAAATATTATTCAAGTTATTCAATCCAGTAAGGCAAACCGCCAAATGAAGGTCAAACCTTATGAATAAAAATACAGAAAAATGTGAAAATGTGCAAGGAAATATCAGATATCCTGGAGGAAACTTGAAATAAAATTCTGGTTTTCTGGGAAATTTAAATTGTGGGGATGGTCAGTGTCTGCTGCTTAATTTCAAAGGTCTGACAATGTACTCAATCCTGTCGTAGGTTAAAGCAAACAAATTTTCTTTTCGACTTGTCATATAGTGACGCTACCTGACCAAGCATCGATACAGTATACGACACAAAAGGAAGCTTTTGGCATCTTTATGTGACGCTTAGGGTTAGGGTTCAGGTTAAGGGTTAGGGGCCGTTTCAAACTGGTGTCAAATAAGGACATCATAAGCCTCCTTTTGAATCATATTTTGAAGCTTGGGCAGGTAGCATCATTATATGCATCACTAGGATGAGACTAGGCTCTTAACCCCTTTGCACAGAATACAAATAATGCCTATTTTTTCCTGTTTTGCATGAGCCTATTTAGGCTTTATTTGTGTTACAGAGACTGTGGAAAATTATTTCAGTGAAGCGAGACCTTTGGAAATTCAATTACAGAATTATTTAGGAATTAAATTTCAGAATTTACGGACGCCGGCGTCTATATCTGCGCAAAGGGGTTAAAGCTGGTTTATCCACCCAATGACTGATCCATAACAGAAAAGTGCAGCCTGACCCTTGCCATTATGACAGGGCTGTCCAATGTCATCCATAAAAGGCTGATGTGGATGGAGATTTTTGTTTTAGCCCAGTGCTACAGCACCTGCTTCTACTAATTGACTGATCAGGGGGGATATATCAAGGCCTTGATGAGTAGAATCAGGCATTTTAGTGTTGGGCTGTAACAAAAACCAGCACCCAAACCAGCCCTTTGCAGATTAGATTGGACACCCCTGCATCACAAGAGCCGATTGTTATGAAGCTGGCTTTGAAAACATGTGTTTTGGCCTTGTGATATCGTATGAACTTCCACTGCGGAGCAAAATAAAAATAACACATCTACTTAGGGCTGGGGTTCTCATCCTTATCCAAGAAAGGCCTGTGCGGACGCTGGCTTTCATTCAAGCCGAGCAGTTACACACCTAATTCTACTAATCAACCCCAGGATTCTTTGGTAAAGTCTTTCATTAGAATCAGGTGTGCAACTGGCAGAGAGTTTGGTATAATGCTTCAGTATCCTATAATCTCTACTTCATTATCTACTTAAGGAAAATGCCAAGAACAGCAGCTTTGGTTCATGTAAGTCCTTGCCACACAATCCTCCTCATGCTCAGAATAGAATGGAAATATTCTTAGATACAAAGTGGAAGTGTTCTGATATCGAATTGTTTTTGCAAAGGTCACCAGACGACTGAATGAAGTGCGTATATTCAGCAATTACTCACACCCTGAGGATGTGTACCAGCGATGAATACTAACCTGAGTGGTGAATACGAAAAAGGGTTGAGACTCTCAGGAAAAATGACTGGCAGGTAAATACAGGCCGCCTCACCTCTTCCCATCATCTAATAAATATATTATAAATAATGTGTTTTCTCACAGAACTGTCCATTTCTCAGTTTTGTAAAAAAAAAAAAAACAAAAAGTGACAGCCTGAACGAATTTATTGAGCAATTCAATCCAGCATGGGGTCCTGCCAAACACATGTCAAAGCTGCAGCGTTAAAATGCACTAGGAAGTATCGTGCGGCATGGAGTGAACTTCTAATGAAATTTTATTTCTTCAGAGAAAATGAAATGAGCAGCTTCTCAATATACAACCCCAATTCCAAAATAGTTGGGACAAAGTGTAAATTGTGAATAAAATCAACACGCAACAACGTTCAAATCACACCAGCCAGTATTCTATTCTCAATAGAACAGAGATAACATAGCAAATGTTAAAACTGAGAAATGTTACAATTTTATCCACAAAATGAGCTCATTTCAAATTTGATGGCTGCTACAGGTCCCAGAAAAGTTGGGACAGGGGCCTGTTTACCATGGTGTAGCATCCCCTCTTCTTTTTAACACAGAGTGGAGGTGTCTGGGCATTGAGGAGACAAGTTTCTTGAGTTTAGCCATTGGAATTTGATCCCACTCTTGTTTAATACAGGCTTCCAGCTGCTGCAGAGTTTTGGGTCTCCTTTGACGGATGTTTCTTTTAATTATGTGTCAAATGTTCTCAATCGGTGAAAGATCAGGACTGCAGGCAGGCCAGTTCATCACACGGACTCTTCTACTAAGAAGCCATGCTGTTGTAATAGCTGCAGTATGTGGTTTTGCATTGTCCTGCTAAAATACACAAGGCCTTCCCTGGATGGAGGGGAGCATATGTTGCTCTAGAACCTTTATATACCTTTCAGCATTCATGGTACTTTTTAAAACATGCAAGTGTCCCTCACCATATGCACTAATGCATCCCCATACCATCAGAGATGCTGGCTTTTGAACTGAACGCTGATAACAAGAGGGGTGGTCTTTCTCCTCTTTAGCCCAGAGGACACGATGCCCATGATTTCCAGCAAGAATGTCAAATTTGGACTCGTCTGACCACAGGACACTTTGCCACTTTGCTACAGTCCATTTAAATGAGCCTTGGCCCACAGAACATGGCGGCGCTTCTGGATCATGCTCAACAATGGCTTCCTTTTTGCATGATAGAGTTTTAGGTGGCATTGGTGGATGGCACAGTAAACTGTGTTTACAGACAGTGGTTTCTTGAAGTTTTCCTGGGCCCATTTAGTAATGTCAATGACAGAATCATGCCGGTGAGAGATGCAGTGGCGTCTGAGGGCCCGAAGATCACAGGCATCCAGTAAAGGTCTTCGGCCTTGTCCCTTACGCACCAAGATTTTTCCAGTTTCTCTGAATCTTTTGATGATGTTATGTACGGTCAATGATGAGACCTTCAAAGCCTTTGCAATTTGACGTTGAGGAACATCGTTTTTAAAGTATTCCACAATTTTTTACGCAAGCCTTCACAGGTTGGAGACCTTCTGGCCATCTTCACTTCTGAGAGACTCAGCCTCTCTAAGACATCCCTTCTATTACCAATCATGTTACAAACCGGATGCCAGTTAACTTAATTACTTGCTAAACGTTTTTTCAGCTGATTCTCTTATATATTAATTGCTTTTTCAGCCCTTTTTTGCCTGTGTTCCAACTTTTTTGAGACCTGTTGGAGCCATAAAATTTAAAATAAGCTCATTTTGCGGATGAAAATGTAAAATGTCTCAGTTTCAACATTTGAAATGTCATCTACGTTCTATTGTAAATAACATATTGGCTCATGTGATCTGAAAGTCATTGCATTTTGATTTTATTCACAATTTACACTTCGTTCTAACTATTTCGGAACTGGGGTTGTAGTATTTTTGGCCAGTTTGGCCCTACATTCAGAGATGTCCTTGGCTGGTCAAAATGCACTGTACAGAAAAACTGCATGGAATATATTTGTGAGACATGCTGCTCAGTACCTCCATACCAATGTTTAGGCATATTGCCGCAGATATTATTGACAAATGGGTCAAAATGGCATTCTGAAGATGGCTGCTATGGCAGCCATATTTGAAAACGGATCGCAACAATTTATGTAAACTTTGGTCAGAATATGTCCATAGAGGGTTTCAACTTCATTTGCCCAAGTTTTGGTGAAAATGTTTACAGATGCTGATGATGACAAACAGGCCATGTCATAAGACCACCGAATTGTTGGTCCAGTTGAGCTAAAAATGTGAGGAAGCAGGGTCCTTCGTAGACAGAAGAACTACACTGACCTCCCAATATCAGTATGGAGACAACATTAATTACACCTGGGCAACATGCGAATTACATTTGGGAAACTTATTGTGTCTTGTCCCACAGCAGGTGCCACCCAATTTGAAATTAGGGATATTAAACTACGAAAAAAAAAACCAAAAAACAAAAACACTCAGCATGTCGTTATTATTGCATAACTTCCTCCAAAGGGGAGTGAAAATCAGAGAAACACAGCCGAATAGATGAGCCTCGAACCCTAGCTGCCTCTAACAGACAGCGTCATCTTTAGCCACTGGAATATTAAGCAGGGTGTTCACACTGCCACGTAAACATGCGGGACTGTCGGCCAGGCTTGAGGAATAATGATCCCACTCGGTTTTTTTTATAGCGTGTGTGCCTGTAAAAGCCAATTGCATCTTATTCTGACGACAAAAGAAGTTGAGAAAAAGGGGTTTAAGGAAGGGATACAGGCAATATGTAGCCTGCAGCCCTCCCCTCCTTTCCTTTTCCCGTCAAGGGAGGGGCCGGAAGAAGTGAGATGGCGAGGTCGGAGTTCTCATCAACGTGATTAGCTTTTATAGTCCCCATCACCTGCATTATTCAGTAGTGCTATTGGGTCCTGCAGGTGGCGCTCCGTGAAACAATCCTCCGCGGTTACGCTAGGAAAGAGCCTATAAGAACCGGCGGTGCACGGTTACTCGGGAGGCCAGCACTCTGAGCCGAGGGCACCAGTGTTTTTGTAGCTAGTCAGCGCATAAGTAATTCATAAGCAAACCGCACTTTCTCCGGTTTTAACAGCCTCTCCTGTGAGTCCAACCGAGTCAAGCAACTGTGCTACAGTGTCAATCATTCCTCCCACGCACGAGTGGAGGGCCTGAAGCGAAGGCGAAGCAAACCCATTGTCAAAAACGAAGAGGCAGGCAGTGAAGCACCCGAGTACAGGTGTAAAAGGATGAATTACGATGTCATAAACAAACAGTCCTTTCTCCAGTCGCGGTAGTTACCGGCGATTGGTTCCTGATTCAGCAATCTAAACTGATGCTTCAGCAGCGATTTGAGAGATTTCCAGATGTACGTGGTACATCCATCTAGTACCGCTGCAGAATAAAACGGTACTTCAGTACAGCCACCACCTGGTCATACGGTGGAACTGCAAACAAAATTCTACTCCACCCCGCAGGCCATAACATGCAGTAGTTTGCAGAACCACTAATTTAAAATAAAATAAAATAAAATAAACAAATAAATAAAAATTTAAAGAAAGATGAAGAAATGGCTTTCTTAGACAAATATTTATTTTTATGTACATGCATTGCAATAGCGGCATTTTTTTTTTTTTTTTGCAGTAGAAACATTACAAGGTTAAAAGCAAAACACACTGGGTTGACGGAGAAACAAACAACACCGATATAAAAAGAAGAAAGCCGCTAACACCTCGCAATACCCAAACCACAAACACAACACTAATTGCGCCGGGTGAATCCACTTTCGTAACGTTTTCATATTGATAATGTCCCTGGGCGCCGGCAGGGGCACTGGTAGCAGCACGCCGCTTACACAAAAATACATTTTTTTTTTTTTGGCACGAGAGCAGACTGCAGATATGCAACCGGATCTTTGAGGTATGAGTTAATGCACAGAACCTGGAATTCATTTCATGTTAAATTTCACTAATAAAGGACTCGGCAGCAGCGAATGGCCTTGGCGTACTTCCCGCAAGGACGGTGAGTACATTCCCAAAATGCAAACATGAACTTCCCCTTCACAAAAAACAAACAAAAACAAAACAAAAAAAAAAAAAAAAAACAAATAATTAAGCAATGCCCGAGGTCACGATACATCACTTCATTGGTTTGGGAAATTAGCAAGCAATAAATTGTTTAGGAATAGGTCAATCAAAATCACACAAGTCAGAGAAGGGTCCCTTTTTCCAGTTTATCAAACTTGTATTTCTCGCAAAAGGATAACAGGCATATAGCGAGCGACATTGTATCAGACAAAAATATATCAAATACCGCCCTCTATTGATAGATAACTCCCTTACTTCGGAGAAAATTATTACCGCAGTACAAAAGCTG
Source organism: Gymnothorax javanicus (assembly GCA_029692085.1). Lineage (NCBI taxonomy): Eukaryota > Metazoa > Chordata > Actinopteri > Anguilliformes > Muraenidae > Gymnothorax > Gymnothorax javanicus. Next base: position 9,365,941 of record CM056198.1, on the reverse strand, counting down.
AGAGCTTCACTGAGGACAGACTCCTCAAGGCTCTGAAGTGGGGACAACAATGCTGGCAAACTCGATACCGACCACCACCTGCATACAGAATGCTTCAGTTCGAAAACATCACTTCCATGTATTTCAGATAAAGTTAATGCAACTCAAAAACCTGCTTGAAGACAATGCAGCAAAATAATGTTTACACACGCGCGCACTGATACATACGCAAATTCAATAATGCCGCTATTGTAAATTCTCGGATTAGTGCAAACTGTTTTTCATTGACTAAGGTTCCCTTGCTTACAAATACCCTAAACGATCAAAGCTCAGCAACTAAAAAAAAAAAAAAAAAAAAACAAACATAGGCAGCACTGGATGCTCAGTATTTAATGAATACTGAATGTTCCCAAACAAATTTCAAGAATATTCACGTTTTGTCATTTTATGCTTAACACGTCTGAGTGAATCTTTTTCATCCAACACAGTTTTTTCATTATTCAAATTCTTGAACTGAGTTCAGCCACACTTAAACAGTCTGAGGAGGGTGAGTGCCATGTTTTGTCGTGAAATTTAAGAACAAAAATCATCAACAACAAAGCGTCCAAGGCAAAGCAGTAACCGTCATGAACAGGTTCTGCTGCATCCGTAATGAAGATATGACCTCAGCAATAGCGAGGAAATGTAGATTTTCATACATTTTCTGAAACCAACAATGAAATACGGAAATGACAATCAGGGGAAAACGTAACATTTCTCCGGCATACTGATTAATGAAAAAAAATAAGACACGGAAGTAAAAAAAACAATTCAAATGTAACAATCACTGAAAAAAAGCATGCAAGTTCATACAAATTCCATTCGACTTACAACATAGAAATGTAAAAAAAAAAAAAATGCCAATAGTTTACCGACCTCTCCTCCAGGGAGGGGATGTCAGGAGGACCTACCGATGCCTGTGCCACCTCTATCGGCTCACAGAGGGCACCAATAGCCAAGACTGATGCTTACTAGGGATGCACCGATATCGATACTGATATTGAATATCGGTCTGATACTGACTCAATTGCCTGCACTGGGGACCTGATAAAATAGGCCGATATGGTTTCAGATACCTTAATATATAAGTTAGTACATCCATATCTTTGCATTTATTTGTTCCATTTTGTTTAGCGACATTAGAAAACCAATGTTTAATTTAAGCCTGATGTTGCCTCACGTATTAAAGAATGATCCCGGGTCTCTTCCACATTAAAGGCATACACAGCTGATTATTTAAATACTGGTATCAGATTGAGACTCGATATCGGTCGATACTCTCAGCCCAGGTAGTGGTATCCAGTATCGGGACTGAAAAAGTCCGATTGGTGCATCTCGCTGCATCTGCAAAAAGCCTGCAGTCAGACCAGCAACAGAACAGAATGGAGCGCGTCTCTCATGCAGCTATATGGCACAGAGGTGGGGGACAGGGCCAGAGTGATATTTCATAATGCCAGGAGAAATTCTGAAGTTAAAAAAAGAATGTGGACATCCCTTTATCCAACAAACATTTCCAAAATCATGGGCCTCAAAGCAAATTTTGGGCTCCGTTTACAGCAGTAACAGCTTCCACTTAAGACGGTCCACTAGATGTTAGCAGCGATCGGCTTTCATTCCAGCCAGAAATGCATAAGTGAGGTAGGACAGGGATGGTGGGCCATTATCACGGGCTTTAACCCCTTTGTGTAAAATACAAATAATGCCAATTTTTCCTGTTACGCACAAGCCCATTTAGGCTTTATAACTCAGTATTTGTGTCTCATTAGAAAATTATTCCAGTGAAGCAAGACGTTTGAAAATTCAATTACAGAATTATTTAGGTATTAAATTTTGGAATTTACGGACGCCAGCGTCTATATCCGCACAAAGGGGTTAAGTCAGCCTCTCGGCCAGAACACCAAAGGCTGTTTAATGGGGTCGAGGTCAGGGCTGTGCAGGCCAGTCATTTAGAGGGTCTACACCAGAGATCCTCAAATCTGGACCTCAACTCCAAATCCAGCCCGGGTTTTCTTTCCTCCTGGGTTATTATTAATGAGACAATGACCACTACTGATTGGCCAGATTGGCTTCATATCGAATTCCCAGGTAAAAGAAGGAAGGATAAACAGCCGTTCTCAGCCCTCGAGGACCGTGAGTTGCGGAGCAGGGTTCTACATCGTTCTCAACAAAATTTGTACGGACCTCGCTCATTGCATTCCGATACGGTCATGCTGAAACACAAAATGGGCCTTTCCCAAACTGTTGGAACCACAGAATCATCTGGAATGTCACTGTATGCAGCAGTGTTAAGATTTTCCACTATAACTACAGCTCAAACTATGAAAAACAGCCACACAGCAAGAAAGGACAAATACTTTTGGCCATACAGAGTAGGAAACATAAAAGCACTATTAAAATGAGGTATGCCGGACAATTCATTTTGGAAAGATAACAGTTTGGCCATACATCACACAGCCCTCGGCAAAAACAAGACCGCAAAGCTTCTAGAGCGGGGATCCTCAAAACTAGACCTCAAATCCAAATCCAGCCCAGGTTTTCTGTTGTTCAAGGTGCGTAAATGAACACTTAGTGCCTCTGATCGGCCAGACTTTCTTCACACCCGATTCCCAGGTAAAGAGAGGGTGAGAAACCAGCAGCTCTCTGACCTCCAGGACCACAGTTCTAGAGCCTCACGATGCCAATCGGCAACTTTGCGCACAAATAACGAACACCAGGGCAGCTACAGATCAGCAAGCAAAGTGTAGTTGCATTTGTACTTCGTGGTTAGGGAGCATCAGTCACTACAATGCGACCTTCACCGAATTCGCTCCGGCATCAAGACAGATAAATGGATCACAGCTGGAGGAAGAAAAAAAAAAAAAAACACAAGCAATGGGACAAATCTGCTCAGCCAGTGGCCCCGCCCCCTCTCTTCGGTTTCCTTGGCAACCAGTTTCTCCAATAGCAGCACTTCAATACGGAGAATGAAGACCAACACTGTGGTGCACACACATCTTCTCTCCCTCTCTTGTCCTCTCACAAGCGCATACTCAAAATACACACACACACACAAACACACACAATTTTCAGCACTTTTTTGAACACATCGAAGGGGAGGTATACAGCGGGAGCCCCCCCATCGCCATGGATGTATTCCGAAAATCACTGGCAGGAACAGGACCGCACGCGCTCCGTTCAGGTGAGACGGGTGCCAGATGCTAGCAGTGCTTTATGGTGTAGCGACCCTTCTGCAGCTGGGAGACGTACAGCTTCGACTTGCTGCCGTCTGACCGCTTGAACCACACCTCGTCGTGGTTAATGGTGGTTATTATGGCACTGTGGAGTAGACAGAGAAACAAAATCTAGCAACTATAAGAAACCTTTGTGCACTAATGCTCACAGAACAGCCCAATAGCGTACTCATATTAGAATCGACGCCCAGGCTTTTCATTAGGTCCAGTGATATGGCAATTGGCAATAGCTGCACTGATTACAATGAATCCAAGCTGTTTCCATAGCTGCAACTGTGGCTGGTGCTGCCACCTGGTGGACAGCTTTCTAACTGCCATCCTTGCACCACAAACTGATCCAGCAAACAAGGTCAGAAGAGCAACATAAGATCGGACAGCTAACCTTGGGTCAGGCTGGTAACCTGGTGTCAGACGCGATATCTGGTGTTGGTTTAGGTACCTGGTGGGGTATTCATCCTTCTTGTGGATGCATATGGTCTGTCCCCGGCCGTACCACTCCCCGTCGTAGAATAAGCGTCCCTCCTCAGACCGAGCGCTGTGCTGGTACTTCTCGTTCTTGGCAGGCGCTGAAATACAAATAAAATTCGCTGAGTTCTCACCCATCCATCCGTCACCTACATCACAAATGCCCAGTCAGGGTCACAGGAGGGAGCTGGAGTCAATCCCAGAATGCATTGGGTGAGATGAAATACACTCAGGAAAGATCACCAATGGGGCAAACCAACACTCATGTATTGATCATACACTGCATGTCACAGATAGGTGACAAGAGAAATGGCAGCATGGACATCACTTCGAAAATATTGGCCCATGCGTTACTGCGGATTAAGGGATCGAACACACAAACAAAACAGCCACCCTTACCGTCTGCCTTCACTCTGTGTGGTGCCAACGTGGCCACAGCCTGGGAGGGAAATATGTGACAGAATTTTACAAGCAGACTAAAATTTCTACAATTGAGAACATTTTTGCCACTTAAGTAATCATTTTTATTTGCTCCAATTACCTTCCTTATTGCGGTCCAGTCTTCGAGAATGTCCAAATCTTGTAACATGTAAACGATATACGGCCGTGAGAAGGTCAAGGTCAATTCAGAACAAGGACACAAACCCAACGGAGATGGCAAACTCGTTCATAAATCTCCATTGCCCAGTATTGTCATATTCTCATTATCACCGTGTCTTATACCTGACGTATGAATAATTTATACTGTTCCAACAAGGATAGCCAGGCCACTACTACATAGGCCAAACATGGCTTCCCTGCCTGCTAGTTGAAAACCAGGACAGCATTACAGGAGGCAAGTTTATACCAGGGGTTAGCACAATAACTGCCTCAAATAAAACCCAGAACAGCCCTTTCCAGCAAATTCCATGTTCACATTCATAGCTCCAGGATTCACTCACCGGACTTATCCAGCTAACTCTGTAATTCTGCTTCGTGAAACAGGGTCCAGATTGTGTCATTTATCAGCTTTCATTAGCGCATGTTAGCAGCAGATGCGACAGGCTGTCTCCCCCAGGTAGGGAATATAACAAACGCCAGGGAGAGAGATATACCTTTCCTCAAATTTGTGCTAGCTGTACCCTTGCGAGCCATGCTAAGCACAGAGAGTGCGCTATAATTGACGCGACAGGCCATGTTACAGTTGGAGGGTCTTAGTAGGGGAAATTGCAGGGAGAGGCTGGACAAAACAACACCAGACACTGGGCCAGTTTGACAGAAGCAGATGAAAATAAATTTAGTTTTCTGTGAAGAATATCCATTCTGAACTGAAGAAGTACAGCACTAGGCTAGGTCTGTGGGGATGAAACCAGATTTTGCACAGAAAAAAAAAAAAATGAAGGCTTGAAAACATCAGGCAGGATATCGGACACCACAACAGGCTTCTTCTTCTTGTCGGGGCTGAAGGGGTCCTTCTTCCTGTTCTTCTTGGACTGCAGTCCGTCATTCCACAGTTCTGGGTCAGAAATCAAAACGTACAGTGAAACAGGGCAAAAAGGCATTTCAAGAGGGAAAAATCCTATCTTGCAGTATGGCAAGAGTTTAGGGCAATGTTGAAACAGCATGTCAACATGTGAAGCATCGGAGGTGATGTCTACACTATAGAGATGTGTAGTGTAACTGAGGTGATGTCTATACTGTCAAGATCTGTAGTATACCTGAGGTGATGTCCATACTGTAGAGATCTGAGGTATATCTGAAGTGTGTCTATACTGTAGAGATGTGTAGTATGCCTGCTGTGATGCCTAAACTGCAGAGACGTGTAGTATACCTGCTGTGATGCCTAAACTGCAGAGATGTGTAGTATACCTGCTGTGATGCCTAACCTGCGGAGATGTGTCGTATACCTGAGGTGATGTCTATACTGTGGCGATCTTCCTCTAACCGCCTGATCTTCTCCTCCAGCTCACACTGCACAGTGTCAAACAGCAGCAGCTTCTCACTCTGCCAGACAGAATCACAGTTGTGAGAGAGTGATGGAGAAAGGGAGAGAGGGAGAACAGAAGATCAGGAGAGAGAACTCTAGACAGATAGAGGAGGAAGGACAGGGACAGAGAGGGACTGATTGGACGGCAGGCGATGACATCAGTAAGCTCACCTCCCAGTGCTGAAAAGCTGCTTGCACCTCGCAGTCATACTTGTTCTTCACTGACTCCAGACACAGCTCCCGATAGATACCTGCATACAGAACGCTGCGTTCAACACCTCCTCCAAACCGACAGCACACTGCAGTTCATCAGTTACACTTTTTTCACGGTTAATTCCAATTAGCTGTGGGCTAAAACACTCCTACTTTACCACATCGTGGGCCTGGAAAGCACTGATGGCACAAAATGTCTACCATAAATCAACAGAGTGTTTGGAGACCACAAGCTTAATAGTGCAATTTACATTGTACAATTAATTAAATTCTGCTATTGCGGCATTTCTACCATTTTTGTTACAGCAAGCCAAATTTCACCGCCTTTTCCTTTGGTCTGTACATGTTTGGAGAAAATGTGGAGCAAATCAAATTAAGCATCGCTACACATTGCAATCTGCATCATCAACAGCCAAAGCTGCAATTCGTTTAGGTTACTGAGCTGGGATCCTGATGTAAAAATGACAGCATAACAGCACAGAGTGATTTACTTTTGCCCAACAGCCTCAGTAGTCTTACAATCACAATCTTTTATATCAGTTTACCAGAGCTCGTTTAAAGTGAAACTAGGGCTGCAGCTAATGATTAATTTCACAGTCAATTAATTTGCCAATTATTTTCATGATTCATCAGTTAATCAATGAAAACAATTAATTCCATATAATTTCACAAAAAAATGCGGAAACTGCGCATCACAATTTCCTAGAGTTAACACTAATGTCTTAAAAATCGCTTTGTTTGTCCAACGACAGTCACAAACCCAATGATTCTTCATTTACTTTCATTAATAACGAAGAAAATCAGAAAATGCGTAAATTTAGGAAGCTGGAAACGGCAAATGTTTCATAGTTGGCAACTAATTTTTGATCGATGGATTAATCAATTAATCGTTACCGCTCCAGGTGATTTCACTGTTCACGTCTGGTTACAGTTGGGAGTTTAAACTTCAAAAAGCCTTTCAGAGACTCATAAGTCTTCAGCCTAATATCGGATACAGGCATCCATGCAGACGCGACCTAAATCAACAGTCCATGGATCAACCCTACTGGTGGGAGGGGGCTAGCAAAGCAGGGCTTGATATTGAAAGAATATTTTCCCAAGCAGTGCATACAATCCCACATCCAACAAGCACACAAACATTCTCCCAGCAGCAAGCATCAACTAAGTCTCTAAAATGGTGCCACAGTAGGGAGCTATAAAGATCAATTCAAATTTTATCAGAATCAACAAACAGCCAAACCCCACCTGCAACCTTTGTCCTGATCTTCATGCTCTCCTGCAAGTTGGCCAAGGGTTCGAGATACTCCGGGGCACTGCCTGCCATTACCTCCTGCAGTTTCAAGTCCACCTGACTCAACCTCTCTTTATAGAGTCTGCCCAACAAAACAAGGCTAAATTTAGTCTCAGTGAAATCTTATCTTGTTCTGATGTCAAAAATGGACAGCAATGCTAGATATCAAAGCCAAGCAAACACTCGCGCTCAGGTAATGTAAAATTCAAAACCGAACACAACAACCTACGAGGCTTTGGTAATCAAGGAAAAAAGAAAGGCTTCCCAAAATTAAGGAGCCAATATTTCTAATAAAAACCGTGTAAATGTTTATGCCATACAGAAGATGTTTTAGTAGTAACGGAAATAATTGCACTCCTATTTCATAAACCAAACTGTTTTTTTTATGTTTTTTTTTTACACTATAGCAAGACATCTTCATTGTTCTTTTTTCTAAACCCTTTTGGAAAGAGTTTTTATCCACGTCTTTTTTATCATTTCTTATTCATTACAACAAAGATGTGTGTATGTGTGTGTGTGTGTGTGTGTGTGTGTGTGTATTATATATATCTCCTTCAGTTCAGCCTCAATAGTTAGCAAGCGACATCAGAAGATGGCAATGTCTTACTGGTCTTTGAGGTCAGTGAACTGTTTCTCAAGGTTGGTCATTTCGTCTAGGCATTCCATTCTTCTCCTTTCGCAATCCTCATCGTCCATCTCTGTGAGACAGAAATCCCAACAAATCTGCATCGTTCCAGTGCATGACACTACAGTGCACCCGGGAAACAGGTCGACAGTGTCCAAGCGATGCCCCAGAGACAGGTTTACCGTCCAATAGTTTTTTTTTATTGTGCTGCATAAGGTATGAGGCAGCCACCACTTGAAATAAGATAAAAACCCATTTTCAGGGTGCAAATTTGTTGTCAACATATAAACCGGTCACAGTACATTCACATGACGTGTAGTCAGCCGCAGGTCACTACAACCATGGAGCGTCAATTCACGTTCAAGACAAGCTGTCAGTCACGCTTAGCTCACGCTCTTCCATAGGCGATTGCTGCCACGTGACAACTTGTTTGAAGAGTGAAAAAAACCTAAATTTGTGTCGTATGCAACTGTTGTTCAGTTTATTATACATACACGAAAGGACCAAATCTGGCCTGCGTGACTGTACAACAAAATAGATGAACGGCAACACTAATGGCCATAGACAGTAAATTCAGTCCTCTCATTAGCATGACTCGGTGAATAAATAAAAACGTAATGGAAAACGAAAAAACAGGACATAATAAGTTTAGACAGTAGCTAAGTGATACAAGAGACCACAGTGACAATGCAATTCATATTCTTAATGTTTGCTAAACCAAATGAGCAAAGGTAAAATGTGAATAGGGCCATTCGTACTACTCGTTAGGTATTCATGTGAAATCACTGCGGGGAATAGTATACATTGACCAGAACAAAGCAAAATGTCATCCAAGCGTGCAGGCATCCAGACGTGTGGCTGGGGAGGGGGTGTTAGCTAGCTGAAGCTAACCACTTTCCAATCACTACAGCAGTGTCACTAAGCCAAATGCCGTCGGCAGGAATACCTAGCAGACACAAATTTTTGTCACTAATGAACAATTCAGGTAATTGTCAGAAAAAGCAATGGCGCCGAGTAAATGAGTCATTTCCCCCGATATGCATACCAGAACTGTCTCCATCTTCAGAAACGGAGGAGCTTTCGGTGTCCTCTTCATCGGAACTGCTCGCGTCTTGCTCCGGGTAATCCACCTCCATTTCTTCATGATTACTGTCTTTCTTCTCTCGCGAGTGAACAGGCATCATGGATTTCGCAAAACAGCCGCGAATGGCTACTTACAGAAATGCAATTACTCTTCTACTCAATCATAAACTAAAGATAACGATTTTTTAAAAAAAATCAAACGGAGAGAAACAGTTCGAAATATGGCCTTCATATATAACCAATCATAGGCGACACAGAGAACAATTTGGGAAACGTTCTGTCCAATCAGAAAATGTATTCCGAATGCGAATCGTGGTGTAGAAGGCAGCGAAATACCACAGGGACTTGCAGTTCTTAATCCATTGGATTTCGTTTGGTGCTAACGTAATGAAAGCGTATTGGAACTACATCAGTATTTTATGTAGGTCGCTTTCGCTGATTCGTCAAAAGCCATGGAGTCCTCTGGTGTCGTCATCGCTGATTTGGAACACTCTCTCCTCCACCCCCACCCCTCCCCCCCTGCCCCGCAAAAAGCGAAATGCTCAAGCGCCATCAACACAATAATTTATTTCAATTCCAGATTTATCTTAGTTGGGTTTACAATCAAGTTTTCATCTGCTTTATAATGTTTCACAAGTCATATCTGAAACATTTTGCAAGCAATTGCACATAAAAAAAATAATGTTCTCATGCACAAAATAAGTTTACATTGCAACCAGACTTAAATATTGAAATGGCCTCAAGTTATATTGCAGTTTAACAAAGCAAAAAAAAAAAAAAAAATCCTGAGAAAGACTACTGAAACAAATCCCAACTCAACTTTTCTCCAAGCAATCACAGGAAATGCATATGGACAGTCACATAATCACTTACAGATGACACCAGGCCTTGGTTCACCGAGTGCATGTCCGTACGGATCATATTTCTAGTTTTTAAAAAGTGCCAGCGTGGGCTTGAGCCCACAGTACACTTATGTAGCTATAGGTCAGTAACATGAAGCCAAAAATGTAGTCCTGACAGGCAGTACCATGAGTTGTACAGAGTAGTGTGGCCAAATTCTCATTTATTTGCTCATGCATGCAAAGGGGGCTAATTTAAAGAATTACCCAGTTCAGTGGGAGTGGGTAATATATTGGTAGAAATGACATAACATGAAAAATATGTGCAATGATCTGAATTTGACCGTGCAATCCAGGCTGACAAAGAAAGAAATTCGATGTTTGCATTAGAGCATCAATGGGAAAAAAAAAAAAAAATTTCTACCTGGAAGACTAAGTCAGACGTTAAGGTCGGCCCACAGGCCTGGGGCTGCCATGTCACTAGTAGCCAGCTGAGTGATTTGTTACTTGCCTATTCAAGCTAGTACTCCAATTCTTATTGGGTGCTTGTTCTCCTTTAAAAAGATGTCCTACTGAAGTTAAGAGCAGAGAGATACAGTACCAGTCAAAAGTTTGGAAATACCCACATTTTTCTTACAATACATGTTAAATAAAGAAATAAGCACCCATTATTTTGGAAAAAATATCTAATTCTAAAATCTATCAAACTAACCAGCACTTGTTGTCATATCTGCTGAGCATACTCACATTTTTTTTTTATATGGGCAGTCTTATGGCTATAATGGGTTTGCTGCTGTACAGCCCTGTCTAAGTTCCCATAAATGTGCTGCACTTGCACTTTGATTTTTCATTGACCTTTTTGCCTAATAAGTCCCAAAACAGCTTGACTTTAATTCGGCTGTTGGAAAATGAAAGGAGCTTGTTGGTGTGTTTACTTTGCAAAATATGGCTTCTTTGAGAATTCCAAAACTTTGAACTCTATTCAAACAAGTAAATTATTCTCTTTTAATTTCTGTTTACTTCTCGCGACATTCCATTTGAGATTATATAGTGTAATGTGGTAAAAAGCCACTAGAGGGCAGTATTGACTTTTTTTGTTAAGCAATCTAAAGCTAGGTTTGGGCATGTCCCGGGCATGCCTCAGAGGGGGCTGGAAAAGAGTATATAAGGAGAAAAATCGAGAGAGTGTGGTAGTTGGAGAAATTGCAAGGAGAAATTGTGGAAGGATACATTTGACCAGACCTGTCACTCTTTTCAAGACCTGTGAAGCTTTTTGTGAATTTTTGCCTGTGTTGGAGCGTTTTCCTGTCCCAGGACATCGCAACATAGCAGCCCATCTCCATTACCGAGGGACTGTAACTATTTTTTTATTATTATTTCAATCTTGGTCAGTAGGGTAGAGTTGTAGATTAGTTCAAAGTGTGTGTTTAATTAAATCTGTTGAAGTTGAAGAATTTTGTCTGTCATCCCTTGCTGTCCGTGACGCCATAACAAATTGGGTCCATAACAATAGGGAAGTTAAACCATTTTAATTTCTCTGAAAACAGAGTGCTATGACGTTAGAAAAGTGTGTCCAAAATTTTGACTTGAACTGTACACAGTGATATGCACTACCATACAAAAGTGTGGGGTCACTAAGAAATGGCCCAGTTAAAAAACAACAAAAAAAAAAACTAAATTTTTTCCATTACAATTGCATTAAATTGACCAGAAATAAAGTGTTGACATTGGTAATGTTGAAAATGACTGCACCTCCAACATGGATTAACGTGGGTTAGCTAACACAACATGCCATGGGAGCAGAGGAGTCTCTGTTCCAATGGCAAGATGTGTAAGCTAACCCACGTTTACCCATGTGAAAGGTGCAGTTGGTAACATTGAGAAGAAAGCACATTTTGCTGGGGAATTTGAAAAAGCAAAACCTCCAGATCCCTCCCCCTCCATCTCCGCTGCAATTCAGTTCCACCTCCAAAGCCCCTCCCTGCAGAGGAGGGTGCAGGCCAGTAACCACAGCAACCGAAGAGGCCTGAGGCAGGCTCAAGATCACAGGGTCGAGCAACAGCCTACGAGTTCTGGCCTCTTGAACAATTAAACTATGTTTGATCTTGCATACACAAGCGAGAACAAATGCGAACAGTCTAGCCTTGCATATCAAGATGGCATCCAGTTCTGCCAACATTGAAATCCACATTTTTGCACAGCTTTCTCCATAGAATTTGATGCAAGCCCTAGTTGGCAGCCATATTGGGAAAACAAGCAAGATCTCACTAGTCGTTCAAAACTCAGGAGTCTTTCCCTCAGGAGACCAAGCATGAGACCTTTTGGTCTTGAACATGCCCAAGATATACAACATAGTGGCTAGACAGTAGCTGCCATTGTGAAATACCAACACTGTTGTCCAATAACAGCAGCCTTTGCATTGACAGATACACTATCAAACCAGCAGGAATATACAGTATATATTTTCTATTAAAGCAATCGACAGCAAATTTAATTCAGTAAAACAGCTAGCTAGTATGCATCTATTGCAGCGCATAGATATTTGATAACAAAAACTATGGTAGCTAAATAATACTGCTAACTAAGCAGCAATGCAGTGATAAGAACATTTAGCCATGAGGCACAGGCACAAATAAATGCAAGAACAAACTCCAAACTGATAACACTGCCAGGGAACTTCGCAAAGACATTTTCAGCCACTCTGTGGCTAACCAATTAAACAACGCTAACCAGTAGCCTTACCATCCTTAACAAGCTAACAATAAGCTGACTGCAACATTGCAGTGACAAAGGATAAGGGCTATGGAGTTTTACATAATCTAAAGCCATCTTAACTCTTTTGGGATACCAAACAGAAATCAAGCAAGACTTATTACCTGTCCAGCAGAAATGTTGACAACTCCATATAATTTTAAAACATTTCAGGTCCTGCAACTTAGCTAGCTAGTTAGCTAGCCAACGGTCTCCACTTTGGAAAAGCCACTCAAACAGCTCATGTTAACACTTGGTTTCGTATTGGTCACTGTTTAACTCCTTCATTTTAGCCTGCGTTTCCGTTTTCTTCTTCCGTTTACTTGTTTGACAAACCGGTCGCAGACAATATTGAGCAGCACCAGGGGAGAGAGCATGCGCAGAGGCGGAGGGCTGAATAGTGTGTAAGAAACACTGTGTAAGAAACTCCTCCTGGCTCTGATTGGCAGATTTTGCTCGGGCACGGTGGATTCTAGCAAATACAATGAGGAGCACCGGGTCGAGCCAAAGATACCTGATTTTTTTTTTGCAGATTACCTCATATACTACTGTCAGTATAAAATAACAGTTTCAGCAAATATGAGAGAAAGTTATTTTCGAAAAGTTACCTACTGCACCTTTAAAACGCTAAATTATCGTTCGATAACCCTTTAATAATTACATTAGCAAAGCCTCCTTTTACACCAGTTGAGTACCTGGTGCATCAGCATTTGAAGTTCCATCATGGGCTCAAAAAGGCCAGAAAAAAATAACTTTCTTCATAAACTCATCAAGATTGTTCATAAAAACAAAGGCTATTCCATGCACGAAATTGCTAAGAAGCTGAAGAGGTCATACAACGGAGTGTACTACTCCTGTCATGGAAAAGCACAAACTGGCTCTATCCAACATAGAAAGAGAAATTTCGGTGCACGTTTGAGCAAGAGGACAAGTATGTGAGAGTCTCTAGTCTGAGAGACAGCAATTCACAGGCCCTCAACTGGCAGCTTCATAAAATGGTGCCCACAAGACACTAGTCTCAACGTCAACAGTTAAGAAGCTGCTCCGGGACTGAGACAGGCCAATAAAAGGAAAACATCAAGACGTGCAAATGAACGCAGGCACTGGACAGAGGAAGACTGGAAAAAAGTCTGACAAATGGACAACTCCAAGTTTGACCTGCTTGGATCACAAAGAAGAACATTTGGGAGACACACAACAAATCAAAATAAGCAGGAGGATCTGTGAAACATGGCGGAGGCATAGTCTGGGGGTGTTTTGATGGTGGTAAAGCGGGAGATTTTTCAAGGACAAAAGGAATTTTGAAGAAGGACGGCTATCACTCCATTTTTCAACACCATGCCATACCATGTGGACAGCAGTCATCAGTTTCCTCTTTCATCAGCACAATGACCCAAAGCTCAGCTCCAAACTACGCAAGAACTATTTCTGGAAAAACCCGTCAGCTGGAACTCTGTCCATAATTGGAGCTGACTCAGCTTGTGGGAGGTGCTTCATGAAGCAAGGGAAGATTTTTCTGCAGATTACCTGAACAAATAGTCAACTATTTTCACAAGTGGAGGATTCTTTGATGAAAGCAAAGCTAGGAGGATGCTATTATTATCAATTTAAGTAAAAATCATTATTACTAACCTTTTGAAGGTCTTAAGTATATTTCCCATTCATTTTGCAACTAGTGTGCACATCCGTGATAATAATAATAATAATAATACATTTTATTTATAAGGCGCCTTTCAAGGCACTCAAGGTTGCCATACAACAATTAAAAAACAAGAAGTCACAGTTTAAAAAAGAAGAAAACCATATATATATATATATATATATATATATATATATATATGGTTTATATATATATATATACATATATATATATAAAAGCAGAAAGAGTTTGCAGCAGAGCAACAGTGAAGGAGGTCAGGCATATGCCTGCCCAAACAGGTGAGTTTTGAGGAGGGATTTGAATATGGAAATGGAGTCGGTGTTTCTGATGTCAGGGGGAGGGAGTTCCAAAGACGTGGGGCAGAGCGGCTGAAGGCTCTAGACCCCATGGTAGACAGACGGTATGAGGGGACTGTCAGGTTGATAGAGGAGGCAGACCTGAGAGACCGGGTGGGAATGTTGATTTGAAGGAGGTCAGACAGGTATGGAGGGGCGAGGTTATGGATGGCCTTGAAAGCATGGAGGAGGATCTTGTAGTCGATGCGGTGTTTGATGGGAAGCCAGCGAAGTTGATGTAGAACGGGGGTGATGTGACTGGTGACAGATGTTCTGGTGATGATACGGGCAGCTGCGTTCTGGACTAGTTGAAGCTTATGGAGGAGTTTGTGGGGGAGACCAAAGAGAAGGGAATTACAGTAATCTAAACGGGAGGTGACGAGAGAATGAACCAGGATTGCTGTGCTATTGGGAGTGAGTGAAGGGCGGAGGCGGTTGATATTTCGGAGGTGAAAGTTAGCTGACCGGATGGTGTTGTTGATGTGGGTATGGAATGATAGGGTGCTGTCGAGGACGACACCCAGACTCTTAACCTGAGGGGAAGGGGAAACCGAGGAGTTGTCAATGGTGAGGGTGAAACTGGGATGTTTGTTGAGAGTGGATTTGGAGGCAATGAGGACTACCTCAGTTTTGTCACTGTTGAGTTTAAGGAAATTAGAGGTGAAGCAGGATTTGATTTCCTGTAAACAGGCACAGAGGGAGGAGGGTGGAAGGGTAGAAGAGGGTTTGGAGGAAACGTAGAGCTAGGTGTCGTCCGCATAACAGTGGAAGTGGATGTTGTGTTTACGGAATATCAGACCAAGTGGGAGGAGGTAGATAATAAATAAAATAGGGCCAAGAACAGAGCCCTGGGGAACACCAGAGGAGAGGGGGGAGGGATGGGATGTGAATGATTTTAACTGAATGAATTGAGTACGGCCAGAAAGATAAGAGCGGAACCAGTCTAGAGGTGTGTCAGATAATCCAATGGAGGTTAGTCGGTCAAGGAGCATGGAGTGGGAAATGGTATCAAAGGCCGCGCTTAGATCGAGGAAGATGAGGATAGATAATAGTCCAGAGTCAGCTGCCATCAGGAGGTTGTTTGTGATTTTGAGGAGGGCTGTTTCTGCGCTATGATGGGGGCGAAAACCGGACTGGAACTGTTCATAGACGTTATTGTTTGAGAGGTGAGCCTGAATCTGTGATGCCACAGCTTTTTCCAGGATTTTAGAGAGAAATGGCAAGTTGGAGATGGGACGAAGGTTATTAAAGAAGTTGGGGTCTAAACCAGGTTTCTTCAGAATCGGTGTAACAATGGCGGATTTGAGAGATGAAGGGACAGAACCAGAGGAGAGGGACAAATGGATGATGGCAGTTATCAGGGGCAGCAGAGAGGGGAGGGAGGCTATAACCAGGGAGGATGGCAGGGGGTCAAGTTGGCAGGTGGATGGCTTGGAATTCCAGATGAGTTTTGATAAGTCAGCGGCAGAGGGGAGTTGGAAGCAGGAGAGAGAGAGGGGACGGGGGGAACAAGAGGAGGTGGACAACTGGACGTATGAGGGGTGAGTTGTTGGTGGATGGTTGCTATTTTTGTGTTGAAAAATGACATCAGAGAATTACAGTGGTCGGTAGAGTAGAAGTGTGGGGGAAGGGAATCAGGGGGGCGGAGTGAGGTGTTGACCAAAGAGAATAGGGCCCTGGTGTTCCCAGCACCAGCAGTGATTTGTTTTGCGAAATATTTGGATTCGGCTGAGGAGAGTGCGATTTCGTATTGGAGGATGTGGGCATGGTGCATCTGTTTGTGAATAGCGAGTCCGGTTTTGTTAGAAAGCCGCTCCAGCTGACGTCCTTTGGCTTAAAGCTGACATAGGTGAGGGGAGAACCAGGGAGCAGAGTGGGGGAATGAGACGGTCCGGGTTTTGAGGGGGGCGAGTCAGTTCAGCAGAGTTTGTAAACCATCGTTGTAGAAAGAAACCAGCTGATCCGGGGTGCATGGAGGGGTGATGATGGGAAAACTATCAATGCCTGCTGTGAAGTCTGCTAAATTAATGTTTTTGATATTACGGAAGGATATGACACGTGATTGTTTGCTTTTGGACAGAGTCAGACTTAGATTAAATGAAACAAGCTTGTGGTCAGACATGCTAGAACCTAAATCAACAGCAGAACAGTTGGAAGGAGTGACACCAGAGCAACAGACTAAATCCAAAATATGGCCTTTAGAGTGGGTGGGGAAATCAATGTGTTGTTGAAGTCCAAAACTGTCCAAGCAAGAAGTAAAGTCCTTAGTGAGAGCATGGTTAGTATTGTCCATGTGAATATTTAAATTACCCATCAAAATTATGTTGGATGAGAGTGAGTAGATGTGGGTGAGAAATTTATTGAACTCAACAATGAAGTCCTTATTTGGTTTGGGCAGGCGGTAGATGTTGAATAAAACAGTTGGAGTAGGTCCATTCAGTTGCAGAGCCACAGACTCGAATGCACGACACACTGGCACTGTGACAGATGAGACCTTCCAAGTCTCGCGGTGAAGTATCGCGAGACCTCCTCCTCTTCCGGTGAGACGGGGTTTACAGGTGTAAACAAACCCATGCGGAGTAGAGTCGTTCAGCTGAGAGAAGTCATCAGGATGTTGCCATGTCTCAGTTAAACAGAGAAAATCGTACTTGTGGTCGAGGAGGAGGTCCTGCAGTAGTTGTCCCTTACCATTGAGGGAACGAATGTTGAATAATCCTAGTTTGACGTCGCAGTGCTGGTTGGAGAAGGCAACGTTAGCCACCCTGGCTAGGCTAGCTAATGCGCTGTGGTCCACCTTCCTACGGGTGTTTCTCGGAGGGTGGCGACGGGTCTAGGACCAGATGGAGTTAATGGCTGTGGAGTCATCGATGCGGTAGCTTCGTCCGGCTCCGCGGTGGATGTACTTCCGACGGGGGAGGCGAGCAATGTCCGGGAAGTGGTGCAGTACAGGCAGGGGAACAGACCGGTGGATTCGGAGTTGAAGAAGCTCCGCGCTCATGTATTGGATCAGGGTTGATGCTGGATATATTACGATGGACAGGACAGTCCACAAGAGCGCTAAGCACACAGCGAGTTTGTAGATCCACATGATGCATGAGAAGATGTATGTTCACCGAAACCGCAGTAGCAGTAGCCAGGTAAGTGTAACCCCAACATGCTACAGGTAACACTTGGACTGACTAAAACACCATACTGACAGACAGGTTGGTTTGACAGTAGTCCCAAAATAAAGACCAACAGTACCACGTTCACTAATAAGTATGTAATCCGCTGCAAACTATGCAGAAAATCATAAAAACGTTATAAACAACCGGAGGGCAGCGGCAGCTAATCGTGCCAGCATTCACTCACCGGAAATCGATCATGTGATATACTGTATATTGTGATATTAATTGCGGGCCATATTGCGCAGCCCCACTGCTCACTGACATCCAGGTTGTACACCATTTCACTACAAAAAGAGTTGATATTAGTAGATTGTGGTAGTTAAAATAGGGCCCTCATCTATCCATTCTCTTTACCCGCTTATTCCTCACTAGGGTCACGGGGGGAGTTGGAGCCTATCCCAGCTGACTATGGGCGAAAGGCAGGGACCCACCGCGGACAGCTCGCCAATCCATCGCAGGGCGCACACACCATTCGCTCTCACACGCATACCTATGGGCAATTTAGCGTCTTCAATTAGCCTGATATGCATGTCTTTGGACTGTGGGAGGACACCGGAGTACCCGTAGGAAACCCACTCAAACACAGAAACCCATGCGAACACAGGGAGAACATGCAAACTCCACACAGAAAGGCCCCGGGCCAGATTCAAACCCACGACCTTCTTGCTGTGAAGCCAACCACTTGGCCAAGGTGCCGCCCTCTGTAATCATTAAGCTTTAGCTGATGATGGAACATTAAATTCCTATCTGGGCAAGAAAGCATTTTATTGCATGCACGAGTCTATAAGTTAATTATCAAGTTGTTATTTGAGGACTTGAACCAGCAGACAATACATTTCTTCGGTTAAATTCTCTTTGTATGTAATAGGATTTACACAGTACACTACATTTGCCAGAATTCAATGGCCAGCTGCCTTGATATAGCCAATCATGTTAGAGTAATCAGGCCATGTCTTGGTCTTAAGCTCCTCCTTTTGTCATGTTTAATTAACTACTATAACTTGTTACAGAAAAACCAAACCACCCGTAAAGCCTTTCAGGGTCAATCAACTGTTAATACAGATGAGTGCTGGAATGAAGCACCGTCATCCAAAACTAGACTGTGTTTTTACTCATGAAAACAAAGGACATCCCCCGAACCCCCCAGAAAACCCAAAATACCAAATGGCACCAGTTTAGTAGCCAATCAATGTACCAAACCAATTTGGTAAAGACATATTGAGCGGTTTCTGAGTTATGGTCCGCAAACACTTTGGTAATGGCAACACAGACGCTGACCCTGATGGGTACCGAGCCAAAAACAATATGTCCCCATGTCTTCCCCCCACCAGAGGGGACAGATGTAATAAACCTTAAAATACTGAGATTCTCAGAAAATCGATTGATGAGAGAGAGGTAGTTGCAGCAGGCCCAAACTTTCCAGGTACTGGCGTTGCCCAGAAACTTCACTAGCAGCAGTAATTTTTTTTCCCCAGTCAGACAGTCCATAAAATTTGCGAAGATGGTGGACCGACATTCAAGGGAAATGACTGGTGGCCTATGACGGCCTCCTGAGGAGGCTCAAAACTTGCTCGTACATCATGAACACCACCATGTTGACCGGGAAGGCACGCAGGCAATTCAGCCCCAGGCCCTTGAAGAAGACGCCAGGCCCCTCCTGACGAACACTCTCAGCCACGCAGTGCGCGAAGCCCCTATACTTCCTGTTCCCCACCCCGTCAACCTGCAGCCGGGCCTTCATTACATCCATGGGAGTCCCGACTGTCCAGCCAAAGGTCCCAGCCAATCCCCCGGCCAGCATAACTGCAGGCCACTCTAGAGGAAGGATACGCAGGGTCAAGCCATTTCTGTGCAAGCCACCACTCAACCCACAACTGTCCCCAACCGCCCTGATGGCTTCTAGCACACACTTGCTTTGTTACCTGGTTGCTTCTGCCCAGGTGGCGTGAGCCATTCGCACATAGTGCTGTAGGTCAGGAAGTAGGTGGCGAAGGAAGGGCCATCCCGTAGAGCGAGGGCAGGGGCACCCCGATACAGACTCAGTACCCCCTCCTCCCGGGCCATAGTCATCAGGCAGTGTAGAGGGCCCCGGTATTTCAACAGGGTCTGGGCGGAGCCTGAGCGGCGAGGCTCCATTTGGCACTGCAACCGCACTTTCACAGTATCCGCTGGAGACATCACCAAAACCTTCACCAGACAGACTCAGCCTCAATCTTTGTAGCTTTCTCAAAAAAATTTAGGCTTTTTCTGACAGCATGCTCATAGCATTAGTCATTCCATGTCAAATGTCTGAATGGCTCCCACTTAACCATCTCAGATTTGGCTGAAAAAAATTCCAGCGGGTGCATTCACCTCCTAATAGAAGAAATCCAAAATTTTAGCTTTCAACTCCTAATAGTTTTGTCATAAAAAAATATTTTTGCAACTAAGTTCCGGCCCTTTTTGAAGAGTGATTTCTGAGGAGCCAATTTCACATGGCTATATCTAAAAAAGTATTTCATTTGAGTCCTTCAAATTTTCAGGGGTGAAAATCTGCTTCTATAACTTGAGGAATATGGACTTATAAAGGTGTCCCTTTTGTTTATCATATATTTCTGGGTGCTTATATTTGCTTGAAAATTTTACTCTGTGTCTGCGGTAGCATATTTGAAAGACTGTAAAAAGCCTAATTTCAAAGACAGGGATTTGGTATTGCACATACAGCTTCCCATATATGTTGTGTATTTTGTATTCTAATTCTGCCCCTCTCTTATGAATAATCTAAAAAATATTAAGGCTTGAAAATAAAAAAAAATGTGCACCATTTTTAACATTTTATACCAAAAAATGACACCATGATCCACCAACATCAAATTGACTGTTTTCGAAAGATGAGATGCCTGTTATTAACATATCAAAAATTTGTGATGGTGTTCTGCCTTATTTTCTCAAAATAAATTTTTCAAAATATGGTATTTTTGTGGACGCACAGCATTTAATGGCATCGAAGGCATATTCAAACATTATTTTATAAAATGCACAGTTAACGATAGAAAGTTCGAACTCAACAAAATGCTTTATTTCATACATGTTAACTTACACTTGAATTATAACCCATATACAGTTTTCAGATATATATTGAAATACTGTAGTCCCAACATCAGTGGAAGATCAAACTTGTAACAAATCATTACTTAAAATTATTGTAACAATTAACATTTACATCCAAGTAGAAAAAATCAACCTGTATGCTTCAATTATTAAAAACCTGTGTTAAAAAGAGTTTTTGACAGCCCTGCAGAATTGGAAATAATGAAATATTTTAAATGACCAGTTGATAGCAGTTAGAACAAATAATAGACAAATTATTTGAACTCTCATGAAGTTTTCAGCTACTTTGGTGTCCTGCTCCTTGAGTGCATATCTACATCCAGTTGTAGTGCTTGGAACTTCAATCTTGGCAATGATATTGAGGGCTGACTGCAATAAACAGTTATGTCCAATGTAAAACATCTGGACATAACTGTTTATTGCAGTCAGCCCTCGATATGTTGCACAGGTACCCAGCATAGGTCTTCCCTCCAAGGCCAGAGAAAACTTTTTGCTGGGCCGTGCAGATGCGTGAACTGTTCAGACAAGTTATAGCTTCTGCATGACCAAACATGTTTCTAAACTTACAGCTTAAAAAAATGTGATAATTAATTTTTGTTTTATTTTATAGGTTGATTTCTTAATAAATAAATTAATTCAAAGTGTGTGTGTGTGTATATATATATATATATATATATATATATATGATAAATCATTTAATCTGTGATCAAATAAAATGGCATTCTTAACACATCCTCTGTAAGATAGCTGTATTGTATTACACTGAACAAAAATATAAACGCCCCATGTCAAATTTTTGAGTTTTTATTAACAAAAAACTGGAACCGGGATTCGTCTGTGAATAGCACTCTTCTCCAGCGTGCCAAGGGCCATCGAACGTGTGCGTTTGCCCATGCGAGTCAGTTCCGACGCCGGACAGCGGTGAGATCCAGACCACGGTGAAGACGCCGAGCGTGCAAGTTGGCTTCTCGCAGGCGGTTACGGACTGTCTGTGGTGTGATGCGTCTGTTGTGCAGACCAACGGTCTCATCCGCTGTGCATGTCGCTGATCTGAGCCGATCCCGCAGGTGGATGAGCCGGATGTAGCGATCTTGTGCTGGTGTGGTCACATGTGGCCGACGTGGATGAGGTCGATTTGCAGTACTGCCCGTCTGTCGGAAACGAACTCTCAAACGGCCTATTGTCCGATAGTTAACATTCAGCTGCACAGCGACCGCTCTGGTGGAAATCCCTACATCCAGCATGCCAATGGCACGTTTCCGCAGGACCTGAGACATCTAAGGCATGATGACTTTTGACAAAGTTTGACATTTTGGGGTGGCCTTTTATTGTCCCCAGTATAAGGAGTGTCTGGGTACTACTCATTCTGTCTGATCACCGTCTGGAAATGCCACACCCATGTACTGAGTGAAATCACAGCATCACTGAGCAAACGCTCACTGACAGAGAGATGGATTAAAAAATGGTACACAAATCAAGAGAAATATCCCTATTGTACAAGTAAAAGTCAGCATATGCTCACTTAGAGTTAACTCCATGTGGCATCAATATTTGACATGGGGCGTTTATATTTTTGTTCAGTGTAGATAATTAATTATTGTAACACTTCCGAATTCATAACAAACTTGGATTTTTGGCCCTGTTAAGGTTGTAATATTTCAATATCTAAACACTGCATATGGTTTATTCTTCAAGTGTAAGTTAAGTGTGGCTTAATATTTTCTAGATTATTCATAAGAGAGGGGCAGAATTATAATACAAAATACACAATATATATCGGAAGCTGTATGTGCAGTACCAAATCCCTGTCTTTGAAATTAGCCTTTTTACAGTCCTTCAAATATGCTACTGCAGAGCGCAGAGTAAAAGTAAAAGCAACTTTAAGCACCCAGAAATATATGATAAATTAAAGGGACACCTTTATAAATCCAAATTCCTCAAGTTAGAGTAGCAGATTTTCACCCCTGAAAATTTGAAGGATTTAAGTGAAATAGTTTGCTAGATATAGCCATGTGAAATTGGCTCTTCAGAAATCGCTGTTCAAAAAGGGCCGGAACTTACTCGCAATTTATGACAAAGCTATAAGGAGTTGAGAGCTAAAATTTTTGATTTATCCTATTTGGAGGTGAATGCACCCGCTGGAATTTTTTCAGCCAAATCTGAGATTGACAAGTGGGAAGTTTCTCTGAAATTCGGACATTTGACATGAAATGACCCGTTACGATAACAATGACAGCTCATGAAATGGAGTGGCATCATAACAAGTATATATGTCAAAAATCTGTGTTTTATACCAATTCATATTGTGTGCTGATAGGTCATTAATATTTTTGCAATAATTTACAAATAAATAACACCACAATAAATGTAGGTTACTCATACTGTACCTTTGAATACTTGTAACAAGACAGGCAAAAAAAAAAAGGCCTAACTGGAATAAAATGAAACAAACCTGTTTTGGCAATGGAAACATTTTTTTTCCCCACCCAGGCTTCTAATGCAATAAAGTACAGTGATTTTGAATGACTGAACGACTAACAGAAAATATAAATACGCAGAGGAAGTCTATTACTTGGCAGCAGTCAAGTCACCTGGGTTACACCACCGGCTAGCCCTGATAGGAAGACATGCAGCTTGGTGGGTGTGGCCTCTGGGCTCCCAGAATGCAGCTGGAGTAAACATTGTAAGCAGTTCCTGTATGTTCCAAAGGCCACAGAGGAAGTGATTGACACGGTGGTCACGGGCACTGACACTCCCTTGAAAAATCCATGTACCTTAGAAGAAAAAAAAAAAAATCAATAGATAAAAAATAAAGGGGGCATAAGAGTATGCTTTGCATGGACAATTGTTGAGGATTACTCCTTCCAGACTGATACGTTTCAAAAATGTATCTCGTCGCTTTTGGATTATCCTTTGATCGAGGCACAGAGTGCTTAGAAAATTGAGGATTGATTCAACCAAGCAGGCTGCGATCAAGCCTGGCTATGTTCTATCATCTGAATCAATACGTGATCAATAGCAAAGGATTAAAAACTGATCAGTTGATTAATTGATATTCTATTCCACGTAAGAGATAGGGGGTTGATAAATTTTTCCATTTAACAAATTAAATCATTTGAAATTTGTTGAGTGTACTCAAGTCCCCTGATTGAGACAAATATGCAATAAGGGAGGAAAACAAGGCGGCAGCATGTCAACAGCGGGTGGTGGACAGAGAACAAGGAGGGCGATAAACAAGTCTTTGCTTATTAGTAATTGCTTATTAGTCTTGATCTGTTTTCAGTCAATTTTCCTGGTAAAAGACACTTTAACTCTCCCCTCTCAGGTGCAGCTAATTGTCTTCGTCAAGACGAGAAATCAAACGCATCAGTTCAACGCAAAAAAGAGCGCATTTCAATCTTTTTCAATCAAACAATCATTACGCACAGGTTTGACGACTTGCTTAGGATGTGGCAAAATTTAACGCGGAAAATCCACAGTGGTTTTTTCGTGAAGAGTTGCCTATTAAGGCATGTGAATTAAACATTTTATAGAATTTATTATTCACTCGCCGAAACATTTCATTATAAGGGAAACTAACATGTTGACCAAGAACAATGATTGAAATCGGGTCACTAATCTCATCCGTTTCAAGGGATGTTTTCCGACCCCTCGGTTTTCCGTCCACCGCCCGCCACTGCAACATGTACTTTTCACAAGTTGTATCCCGCGTTATTTCACAACTTCTTTCAGTCTCCCTCACGATCCGCTGTTTTTTGGAACCACGTCCAGTGCCAAGGACCTTACCCCTTCAGCCTTGTAAGTGGAACGAAAGCAATGCCAGACTCCGGTGAACTTCTGCTGGGTCTGAATCCTCACCTGTGCCATAACAATCGATAAGTTTAGATTTCTCGTCTCTACCTTTCAAATTCCAGTTCATTCTCAATCTACTGCATTCGCATACCGACCTTGACTGTATCGAAAGGGTAGCCCACGAACACACCAACAGCTCCTTTGGAGAACAGGAGTAACAACAAGACGGCGTTGAGCTACAATGTTTCTGCGGTGTCAAGGCAATCGTTGAACTTGCAAAAACGGTCCGATAGAGTGGTGGGTAATCATAAGCGCGATTCGTCACTATGTTTCGCAGTGATATCGCTACTGTAAAACCGGCTGGGTTAGTCTGTAAACTCGTAAGTAATATGGCAGGCAAATAAAAACATTTTAAGCGCAACACTTCTAGACAGCCCTCAATCAATACATGCCACATGAAAGTGAAGCGAGAGATGTTGGCGTGCAAACCCCTATGAAAAAATTACGCAGCAAAATAAAATAAAAACTCAGACGACGCTTTTAATGGGCTACGGGTAACTTGATCAGTAGCCTACGATTACATTACAGTACTGCTGCTATTTAATGGCAGTGTTACCTCCCACAGATCCGGCAACAAAATCCGCAAAGTGCATTCCCCTTGAAATTTGTACTCGATCCAGAACACAAGGACGATAAGGTATATTGGCGTAAGAAATACTAACTGTCATCAGCCATTTCTGTGGAACAGCAAGATACGGCTGCCACATGTAATACAGAATAGCCAAGGGCAACCCGAACAGCTTGCTCCTACGTAAGGTACCATAGAAGTCTGCTAATGAAAAGCATTTAAGAGAACCCGCTTCGTACGTTCACTTTCCCGAGGGGCGTCCTTAATAAGGAGACGTTAAAATAATGATTGTCACCATATTTTGAATATTGAGGCTAAAAGCATTTTGACCGCATGAGTGAGATCTCACACCATAAAGCAGTAGTTTTCAACGTCACTTTTGACGACACGCTGTGCATGCTGATTTTTACATCAACCACAATTGCAATCCAAGACAAGATGTTACATTTATAATGTGTTAATTGGCTTTTGAGTGAATTTTTCGCGTTAATGAGGGTATGTTACCCTATTATGCCACATCATAACGAGCTATTCATGCCCTGAAGGGTTCCATGTCCATATCTTTGTATATTGCAATTATTCTTATTGCATGAAAAGGGGACATTGTTGCTGATTAGATTTAATAATCAATTGGCTTCAATTTGATGAAAGTGAGGCAACATTTTCACAAAAGAAATGTTTCTTTTGGTTTTGATGACAAATTTAAAGAAAATACAAATGATAAAGACCGAAACTGTTATGTTGTAGGTATTGCAAGAACAAAGGTATTGCAACTTCTCAATTTGGGCACGCAGAACGACATGTCCATTTATTGCTCACTCTGCATTCTCACTAACAACACAACACTCCCCACTTCTTTGTTTCGTCTCCCCAAAAGACCCGCCCCAATCCCCTTAAAGAGCCCATGGTGAATTATGCCTCAAGAGAGTCACTACACTGGCCCCCCCAGAATTCACAATGACAGAAAAATGAAGTCATCGTAGACGAAGAGGAGGGCGAATGGTTCGACCGCCACAGCTCCGCCAGACAGGCGCTGGAAGAGCCGAAGGGGGAGTATGGAGGCGTGGAGTCTGGAAGGGGGACTGGAAGGCTGTGGCCGACTTCTAGTGGGGCGGGGGGGCGACCTCACCGCGGGGGCTGTGCCAGTCCAACAGGCCGGTCCAAATTCAGGTGGGCCGGCTTAAGGCGATCGACAGAAATGTGCTCTGACTTGCCGCCGACATCCACGACGAAGACCTTGTCCCCAACCTCCAGGACTCGGAAAGGGCCATCGTAAGGAGGTCTCAGGGGTCCGAGGTGAGCGTCATGGCGGATGAAAGCATACTCCGCCAACCGTAGAGATGCAGGGACATGAGATTGAGGTAGGCCGTGGTGTGCAGTGGGGACAGGTGCAAAGGTTGCAGCCTGATCAAGGAGCAAGGATCGCTGATGGGAAGCTGACTAGGGAGCTGTGGCGGTGGGGACGAAATCCCCAGGGACCTGCAGTGGCTGGACATAAACCAGCTCGGCAGACGAGGACTGGAGGTCTTCCTTAGGAATGGTCCTGATGCCCAACATGACCCACGGGAGCTTGTCGACCCAGGCACTGTCTGTGAGGCTGGCCTGCAGAGCAGCTTTCATAGCGAGCTGAAAATGTTCACACATCCTGTTGCCCTGTGGGTGGTATGTGGTGGTGCAGTGTAGCTTCTTGCTCAGGCCCTCAGCAACAGCATTCCACAGCTCAGACGTAAACTGTGCGCTGCGGTCGGAGGAAAGGTCAGACGGGGTGCCAAAACGAGTGACCCAGGTCCCGATAAACCTTGGCAGTCATC
This sequence comes from Gymnothorax javanicus, assembly GCA_029692085.1. Lineage (NCBI taxonomy): Eukaryota > Metazoa > Chordata > Actinopteri > Anguilliformes > Muraenidae > Gymnothorax > Gymnothorax javanicus. The sequence goes on along the minus strand of CM056198.1, from coordinate 9,338,977 downwards.
GTCGTAGACAGCGGAACGGCCTCCAGCCAGCGAGTTGTTCTGTCCACCATGGTGAGGATGTGGGTGAAGCCGTGGGAAGGAGGCAGAGGACCCACCAGGTCCACATTGACGTAGTTGAACCGCCGCTCCAGTATCAGGAATGGCGCCAGGGGGGCCTTGGTGTGGCGGTGCACCTTGGAGCATTGGCAGGCCACGCAGATGTTCACCCAGTCTCTCACATCCTTTTTGAGACCATGCCAGACAAATTTGGCCGTCACCAGCTTCTGAGACGGCTTCCTGCCCGAGTGGGAGAGGCTATGGATAGCATCGAAAACATGCCGGCGCCACCCACTGGGAACGACAGGCCTGGGCTGACCCATGGAGACATCTCACAGGAGTGTGGCGCCGGCATCGGTGAAGGCCACATCCTGCAACTGAAGCCCTGTGATTGCTGTCCTGTAAGCCTGCACATCCGGGTTGGAGGCCTGGTCCGCAGCCATGTGGGCATAGTCGAGGCCCAGATGAATGACCCCAGTGATGACTCGGGACAGGCAATCAGCAACAAGGTTAGTCTTGCCAGGCACATGACGTATGTCAGTGGTGAACTCCGATATGTAAGAGAGGTGACGCTGTTGGCGAGCAGACCACGGTTCAGCCACCTTGGCCATGGCAAAAGTCAGCGGCCTGTGGTCTACAAATGCCGTGAATGGGCTAGCCTCCAGCAGGAAATGGAAGTGACAGACGGCCAGGTAGAGGCCTAGGAGCTCCCGATCGAAGGTGCTATACTTGCACTCGCTGGGACGCAGCTGTCGGCTGAAGAACACAAGTGGCTGCCAGACGCCGCCCACCCACTGCTCGTGCACCACACCGACGGCGTAGTCCGAAGCATCAGTGGTGATGGCGATTGGAGCCCCGGGCGACGGGTGCGCCAGCATTGTCGCGTCAGCCAGAGCAGTCTTGGCAGCCCTGAATGCGCTGTCGCTCTCCGGGGACCAGTCCACAGTGTGCTTGGGGGCTTTGCCTTTAAGGGCCTCGTACAGGGGCCACATGAGGTGGGCAGCTCAGGAAGAAAATGGAGGTAAAATGTTACCATGCCGATGAACTCCTGCAGGAACTTGACTGTGAGCGGCCTAGGGAAGGCTGTGACAGCATCTACCTTCGACAGGAGGGGAACCGCCCCCTCTCTGGTGACTCGGTGCCCGAGGAAATCAATGGTCACCAGCCCGAACTGGCCCTTAGCAGGATTGACAATCAGGCCATGCATGCTGAGCCGCTCGAACAGAGTCCGGAGGTGAGACAGGTGTTCGGCCCTGGAGGTGCTGGCGATGAGGAGTCATCCAGGTACACAAAAAGAAAAGAGAGGCCCCACAGTACCGAGTCCATGAGGGGCTGGAATGTCTGTGCGGCATTCTTAAGGCCGAATGGCATGCATAGAAACTCGAACAACCCAAAAGGAGTGATCACAGCCGGTTTGGGGATGTCCAGCAGGTGGACAGGCACCTGGTGGTACCCATGCACGAGATCCATTTTGGAAAAAATGACCTTCCCGGCAAGGCGGGCGGAAAAATCCTGGATGTGCGGGACTGGATAACGGCCTGGTGTCGGTGCGTCATTAAGAAGACGATAATCGCCACACGGGCGCTGCCCACCACCAGGCTTCGAAACCATATGGAGAGGGTAAGCCCACGGGCTGTTGGAGTGACAAATGATGCCAAGGCGCTCCATGGACTCGAACTCCGCTTTGGCGGTGATAAGCTTGGCCGCGTCGAGACGCTGAGCCCGGGCATGGACTGGAGGACCCGTAGTGGCTAGGTAGTGCTCCACACCATGCTTAGTGGTGGACGATGAGAAGGTGGGTTGCGTGAGGGCAGGGAACTCTGCGAGGAGCCGGAGAAACTCATCTGTGATGGATGGCATGCTGAACAGCCTGACAGAATTCGCCCCCCCAAGCGTGCATGCATAAGAACAATAGGTGGCCGCGTCAACCAAACAGCGGTTTTTCACGTCCACCAGTAGTCCATATGCACACAGGAAATCTGCACCGATGAGGGGGAAGGACACATTCGCTAACACAAAGTCCCAGCTGAACTGCTGCCCGCTGAAACTCAGAGACACATGCCTGGTGCCGTAGGTGCGGATCAGGGTGCCATTAGCAGCTTCCATGGGGGGGCCGTGTTCGTTGGCTCAGACGTCTGCCGCTGATGCGGGCAGGATGCTACTCTGCGCACCCGAGTCACAGAGAAGCCGGCGTCCGGAGATTGCATCCAGAATGAAAAGCAACCTGCCAGTACAACCGGCACACAGGGCCACTACTGTGTGCCGGCACTGGTGTTTCCCGAGGAGGCAAAAGAACATGGGGGTTGGCACTGCTTGGCATTAGTTCCCAACCTGGTGTGGTAATAGCAAAGGCCAGTGTCCCGGCCCTGGCGTGGGGCTGTCGCTGCAGCAGCGACCGTTGTGTTGTGGGGCAGTGGTGAAACGGGCTGGGCAGGTAACAGAGCAGCTGCACATTGTTGTTGACGAGCCAGAAAAAATTTGTCAGCCTCTGCGGCCAGGGCACGGCAGTCTGTGATTTTAGTGTTGGCCAGAGCAGCCCGTACCTGAGAAGGCAGCTGTCGCAGGAACAGCTGGATGAAGAGGAAATATGGCTTGTGTGATCCCATCAGATTCAGCATCTTATCCATCAGCTCAGACGGTTTATTATCGCACAGACCTTGCAGGGAGAAGAGACGGTCAGCCCGCTCGGCATCAGAAGGCTGGAACGTCTTCAGCAAGTGAGTTTTGAGTGCATCATATTTGTTGGCCTGAGTGGGGGCGACAATCAAACTCACCACTCTGAGTGCTGTGGAACTATTGAGGGCTGACACCACAAAGTAATATTTAGTAGTATCGTCTGTAATGTCCCGCAACATGAACTGGGCTTCCGTCTGTGCAAACCAGGTCGCAGGAGAAGCTTCCCAAAACTCGGGTAACTTGACATTAGCGTTCGTTCCATTATCGCGCACTGTCACTGGAAACGTCCAGCAGACGAACGTCGGGGTCACCAATGTTGGTATTGCAAGAACGAAGGTATTGCAACTTCTCAATTTGGTGAAAGGAATCAACTGCAACTAGTCCAAAGTGCAAAAATTGTGGTCTTTATTCGGTCCAAATCCAAAGCCAGGTTAACACAGTCACGGTACAGAAGGGCAATCCAAAAAACAGAGTCCAAAGACAGGCAGGGGCTCCATGTGAAAAAAACACTTGAGTGGTAGTTTCTGGCGACTGATTGCAATCTAGTCCCGTTTAATAAACTGGTAGCAAGTTTTGTACAGTGTTTGCTCGTAATGTTCGCCAGCTTGCAGGAGAGTTGCTAGCTAGCTTGCTAACCTGCTAATTAATGTAACATGAGTCAATCGAACCATGTTGGTGAAAAGCAGACACATCAATTGCCCGAGACACATCACTGTTTCTACATCTGGCTATTGCTGGCGAGAATATATGATTACAATGACATTACAGTGCAATAAAAACGGAAATCATTGAGCGATGGATTTCACCATAGACATGGGGGAGAAATAGGGTCAGAACCTTCGGCCACTGATTGGACAGTTTGACTTACTGTGACGGGGGGTAACATTCTGATTGGCTATTCAGTGGGCAACATGCTGATTGGCTAGTCTACCCACAGGAGTAAAAATAGGGTCATAATTTGTAACTCGAGGTTCGTAAATCTGGTTTGTGCTTGTAAAAAAATGTGTCGCAGGTGAAGGTAAGAAATTTGAGCGTATCCGCAACTTCACTGGTACACAGGAAGGTAGGAAATTTTCACGCACGCACAAAACTATTTCGCAAGCTCAAAACTTTTTTACGAACACAATTTTTTTTTACACACACACAAAACTATTTCACAAGCTCAAAACTTTTTTACACATGCACAAAATATTTCTACATGTTCAAAACTTTATTACACATACACAAAACTATTGACCCTAATTTGAATCTATGGAAAAGGATCCAAGTCAGAAAACCTGGTGGCTGTAATAGTAATTGCAGTTGCAGTTTGGAACAAATAATGGCAAAGGAGGTCCGAGGCATCGACGGTGAGAACCACTGATTCAAAGAATGGTAGACCAGCAGGACAAGGGATGGGCAAACCTAGCTTGCCACAAAAACTATGACCTCAGACGTAAGGTGTTTACTGTTGTATAAATCTCACAACTGCTCACACCAGCATGTCTAAGACATAATGTCGCAATTGCCATAGACATTTTAAAGTGACTAAACATCCACAAAAATGCTACATGTAGCTATGGAATGTTGAACATATGCACCAAATAAACACTGGAAACAGGGCAATTTGCAGTGAAAACATGTCCTCTAACACAATTTTTCAGTTTGGGATTTACTATCCCTGCCTGTTTAGGACCGTACGGGATTAGCCACTGGCTCCTCCTCCTGCTCACTGCTTTGGTCCAACAAAGAATATGAACTTGGAAAATATTGAAGTGGGCATTCACACTGAGATTACTTATCAGTTAAAGAATGGATCTGTTCCTTACGTTTGAAAGGAGTCAGCATTAACAACATAAAGTCCGTTAGCTAGATTGCAGTCGATCAGCTACCTTCAGCTGCAGTGCCCTCAGTAAAACTAACTTTGGTTGGGTGACACAAATAGGCAGACATTAGCAGACGTAACGATAATTCACATACTCATATTTACACTGAAGGTAGCTAGCATGCAAGCTTCAATTTGGTTTGTATTGCAAGGGTAGAAGAGTGGTGCAGAGGATTGAACTGTTGCCTCACAGCAGGCAGGTTGTGAATGGGCTTGAATCCAACTTGGGCCTTCATGTGGGGAGTTTGATTTCCTCCCAGGTCCAAAGACATGCATACACCACTAAGTAGAGACTTTAAAATTGGCCATAGACTTGAGTGTGCGAGAGATGCTTGTTAGCTCTGTGATGGATTGGTGAGCGTTCCAGAGCGCGTCCCTGCCTTTTGCATATTGGTTGCCTGGATAGACTTTAGCTCCCCCGCGATCCTAGTGAGGAAGACACGACGTAGATCAGGGCTATTCACCCCTATCCAGAAAGGGCCGGTGTGGGTGCAGGCTTTCATTCCAACCAAACACTTACACACCTGACACCACTAATCAACCCCAAGGGTCTTTACTAAAGAGCTTGATTAGTAGTATCAGGTGTGTAAGCGGTTGGTTGGAATGAAAGCCTGCACCCACACCGGCCCTTGCAGGATAATGTGGAAAAGCCCTGACATAGATAATGGACCTATGAGTGTTTCTTGCACACATATCTCAAGGGGTACATCTCAGTTCTCTAATTATCCCCCGCCACGATGTGGTCCGGGGGATATAGGAACAGAGTTTGCCCGTCCTTTCGTCCGTCTGTCCGTCCGTCCGTCACACTTTCAGTCCAGACAAGTTTTCTTGAAAGTATACAACTGACATTAATGAAATTTAGTAGGGACATCATGTTTGTGATCTAAATTGAGATCAAAAATCACTGTCGTAGGTCAATTATTTGCAGTGTTACGGCCCTTGTCATCAATTTTTCAACTTGGTGCATAGGACATTCAATCTGGACAGCTTTTCTCAGAAACTATCAGAGACAGATCAGTGAAACTTTGTGCAATTATTTATTAGATAATATTGTACAATGAGTTTAAAAATTAGTGATGCAGGCCAATTTCTTACGGAGTTATGGCCCTTGTCATTGGTTATGGACTAAGTGCACTGGACATTCAATCTGGACAACATTTCTCAGAAACTATCAAAGGCAAATCAGTGAAACTTTGCACAGTTATTTAACTGATAATATTGTAGAATGTGTTTGAAAATTTATGTCGCAGGTCAATTATTTATGGAGTTATGGCCCTTGGCCTTGGGGTATTGACTTACTGCATAGGACACTCAATCTGGACAGCTTTTCTCAGCACCAGCCAAAGGCAAATCAGTGAAAGTTTGCATAGTTATTATCCACCACGACGAAATGGTGTGGGAGATATAGGAACGGGGTCAGTCCATTCATCCATCCATCTCGCTTTCAGGCTGGACAAGTTTTCCCTAAAACTATACAGCAGGCATTGATGACATTTTGCAGAGACGCATATCTAATGATGATCTAAAATGAGTTTGAAAATTAATGCCGCAGCTCAACTATTTACAGGATTATGTCCCTTGTCACTAATTTCCCTACATGGTGTATTGGGCATTCAATCTGGACAGCTTTTCATGAAAATTAAGAGAGGAAGTATAATAAATCTTTGCATAATTCTTTAGGTGATATTATTGTGGAATGAATTCGAAAATTAATGCCACAGTTAAAATATTTACAGAGTTTTGGCCCTTGTCATTGATTTTTAACCCCCGCCACGAACACTGCGGGGAATATAGGATTGGATTTAATTCGTCCATCCTTCCTTCCGTTCGTCCGTCCGTCCGTCACACTTTCAGTGGAGACAAGTTAACTTGAAAACTATGACAGCTACACGGGTCAAATTTTATGTGCTTAATGTGCTAGTCATGATCTACGTTGAGTTCGAAAATGGAAGTCGAAGCATATTTATTTATGGAGTTATGGCCCTTGATCTTGGCGGGGGATAGTGATGACCACGTCATATTGTTTGATATTTCCTCGCTCCTAGCTTGAACTAGAAGTTGTCACTCCAAAGTTTTCATTTCTTCTGTGAGGAGCGAGGAGCGAGGCACGAGGAGGTAGCTCTGAGGAGCTACAAACGTTACATGGGAGCAGCCATCCCGGAACACTTTCAGCTGAAAGCCGTGATGTCAAGCGGTAACGGCAAATGCTGGGGGCAGGTCTGGCTGTGCATCATCAGAAATGGATGTTATTTCATGTGAGGCTTCAGAGGAAAGGACGACTCGGTCTGAATTCCCTTAAATAGGCAGCCTTTTCCCAGTACTCCCCAGTTTTCCTTGACCTAGCTAGAAAACATCACGAGTCAATTGTTTGTCAGTGGGAGATTTTTAAGGTAACTGGGGACATATTCAAGAACAACTGGATGTCCTCTCCTTCAATATGTCAGCAGCTCAATGGCAAAGATACAGTCACAAATTTTTCCAAAAACTTTGGGATATGATATGTCCATGCGCTATAGCTTTAAAGAACTGTGGTCCGTATTCAGTCTTTCCTTTTCGTCCAAGGTTGGTCCTATGTTTCTTTGCTGGAAGGAAGCAAAAAAAGAGCTATGCCTCCTTTCCTCCACAAAATAGACAATTCAGGTGCTCCTTGTCATGGCTGAAAGTCTACTTTTGCTGGTTCCTCTCCGTTAGCGAAGAAGGTGCCTTGCTCCTCTGAGAATCTGGATGCACTCAGTTTTCTAAAAACATATTTCCTCATTTATTTTCTCCTTGCGTGGTTTCCTTATGTCAGGGGTGCCCAATCTAATCCACAAAGGGCCGGTGTGGGTACTGGTTTCTGATACACCCCGACACTAACACACCTGATTCTACTCATCAAGGTCTTGATTGACCCCCCTGATCAGTTAATTAGTGACATCAGGTGTTGTGGCACTGGGATACAGCAGAAACCTGCACCCACACTGGCCCTTTATGGATAAGATTGGACACCCCTGCCTTATGTCAAAGGGCTCCCTGAAACCCAAAAGACCGTCCACGGAGAAAAACGGAAAATTGTCCGCAAATAATTGCCCAAATTATAACCAATGAATTTGATATTATGACAATTTGAATCCCTTCTACATGTTGACATTGAATGAATGACCAATAAAGGTTTATAGTCCCTTTAACATCCTGGAAAATGCTTTCAAGTACAATTTTTTCTGCACTAACTATTTAAGGGCTTGGTATTAAATGAGCCCCTAAGAGCCATACTGGGCCAACCCATGCTGGGGAACTTCTGAGAAAATGGGACTTAAAGTTGCCAGCCTCCTGTGTCATCTAGAGCAGTGGTTCCCAAACTCGGTCCTGGGGACCCACTGTGTAGGTTGGTTTTTGCTCAAACCACAGCTCAAATCTCAGAATGCTAACAAGTTGTTAATTGTTTTTAATTGCTCTATTATTGTTAATCCTGATTATTTACCCTTTTAGAAAACATGCGAAAATGGCCATGATGAAAAAAAAAAAAATTTCATAGTGTGCTATATTGGAAATTACTTTTCTGACATAAAACGTGGAAATCTGCAATTGATGACATGAAACTGTGAATTGGCTTCTAATTTATAAAATTTAGGACACATGGTCACTTAAACTAACTATCAATAGGCAATTTAGAATTGAAGACAAAGCATATAATAATGAGTCAAACCTGTTAAATGTTACTTGTTTGTTTCAGGAAAGGACTTCAGCACCTGCAATCAGAAACCTAATCAGCAGCTTTTTGATTGATCACAATCTTGCATTTGATCACATAAAACATCGCTCCCTTCACTTGCCATGCTTAGTTGGAATACATCAAAATACAAAATATGAATGTTGGACTTTGAAACATCATGGAATGCATAGCCATTTCTGTTATAATGTGGTTCAAGGGGGTAAAATGTCCCTCTCATCTGAAAAGCAACTAATTAAAAAAATGGCTTGTTAAAATTTTGGGATCGTAATTCTGGTTGGAACAAAAACCAGCATACACAGTGGGTCCCCAGGACCGACTTTGGGAACCACTGATCTAGAGTATCTGGGAACTAGAAACACTGCTTATGTTATAAACCCAAGATATGTAAAATTACGTTATGCACTTTTTATGTCGGTTTTGGATGCCCTTCTGTTTCATTTAAAGTGAAAGGTACCTCCTTCTGAAGCAGAACCATCATCTTCTGATTCATTTGGGACAAACTCTGGGTCTCCATTATCTTCCACTTCACCATCATCACCAATCATAGCAAGCAGTTCCTCATTAGTGAGATACCGAGCCGCCATGTTCACATTGAATAATGGAAAAGTTGTGGGATGGTCCACTATGGCTAAGGCAGTGCAGTGCATATGTACAGTGGCAGAGAGGACGTTTGCTTGTTTGAACAATCCATGTGGGTAGATTGGGTTGGCTCATTTAGGAAACGTAGATCTCAGTTTTCTGCACATGCTGACTACCTCAACTCAATTTCGCTAAAAGTGCGGGATGGCCCGGTATGGTTCTTAGGGGCTCAAATATGACTCTCTGTGATTATTTTTTTTTTTGTCACTGAACTAAGATCTGCCTTTTCTAGAGGACATGCCTGTCTCTTGAGAGAGAGAGAGACATTTACTACTTTGGCTATGCATGACGTGACTAGGAAGGAACACTTCGTGCTTAACCAAGGTTAGGAAATGTAAATTATTCAAATAATTACCGCATAGTAACTTCAAAGAGTGTTTTCTGAGATTAACACTCAGCCTTCGGGTGTAGATGACAGAATGATGATAATATTTTTTTTCTTAATAAAGGAATATTTGGACCCTGCCTTGTGATTTCCAGGGCATAAGGAGAATTGAGACTGAGAGCCTTCGCTCTACCTTTCCTACCGTGGCCCAGGCCCAGCTTGTACCGAGGAGAACCACATTATTACGCCCTCTGCTGTATATATACTGAACAAAAATATAAACACAACAGTTTAGTCCTTTCAATATTCCGCATAATTATTTCTGAGGTTGGCTTAGTTGGGTTTATTTATGTGACCAAGGTTGTGTGCATTTCAGTCACCTTCTCCATATCATTGTCAAGTTCATGCCCTTTGTCAAAATTTGCCTGTCAGACAGGTGGGGCCTGATCCAGAGCTACTGAAATCAGGTACAGTCAGCCCAGACACCTCCTGTACTCTGGTCAATAAAAGGCCACCTCAAAAGTCCCAGTCCTGCCATTGTTCAAAATGCCATCAATGACTCGAGCCATCAGGGAGCGTGCCATTGGCACGCTCAATGCAGGAATGTTTCTCAGGGATGATGAAAGGGCTCTTAATGTCCATGTTTCAACGATAAGTCATATAAAACACCTTTTTGAGGAATGAGGAGAGACAGCACACTGCCCACATGCATGACGAACATGTGTGACAACCCCCACCCAAGACCGCCATATCTGGATTCTCCATCTCTGTGATCGTTTGAGACCAGTAACTCTCACTGCAGATGAGGCAGCTGGTCTCCACCATCACCCCATTTTTGCCAAAACCACGAAAAATCATCTCCAGGAAGTTCATATCTTTATGTCTTTTGCCCTTTGTGGATTGGACCTCTCCTCAGCTCGATGAAAAAATTGGTTCGACTGAGTGAATAGACACGTTTGATGGCCAATGGCACAATGGAGGACTGTTTTCTTTACAGACAAGTCACGTTTCCAACTTCACAGAGCGGATGGACGGGGGATCGTTATGCTGACATTGTGGTGGTGCGCACGGTGGCACATGGTGGTGGAGTGCTGGTTTGGGTGGGAATATTCCAAGGACATTGCACCCAACTGCAGTTCATGAACAGCAACTTGAATGCAGTGTGATTTCACGATGAGATGCTGCTGCCTATCGTCCTACCATTCATCCATCAAAACAATAACCATCCAGCATGACCATGCCAGACCCAAGTCACCATGTATGCACAGAATTCCTTGAGCCTGAAAACATTTGTGTGCTTGAATGGCTGGCTTATTCCTTGGATTTGTCCCCCGTCCAGCATCTTTGGGATGTCCACAAGCAACAAGTTCGTCATTAGTTCCCATTTTCGGCCAATAGCCGCCAACTCCGCACAGCTCTTGAAGAGAAGTGGGAACATGTCCCCCAAGTCACCATTGACCATTTGTTACAGTCCACACAGCAGAGATGTGTAGCAGTGCAGCAGGCCAAAAGCGGACATACCCAATATTGATTTGTGAAATTTGGACAATAGACCCCTTCCCCTTTATCATCACGCCATCGCGAGATTCTTGTTTGTCTTTTTAAATCATTGATCGAAATGTATTGCAATATGGTCATACAATCTGTCAGCACTCAGTGAAAGTACAATGAGCTTCTGTACATGGCCATATTTCTCACAATAAGAAGCGTTGCGTTTATACTTTTGTTCAGTATAATTACCGCTTACAAGGGATAAATCTCCCCTCCAATGATTCAAGCAAAATCGGGGTTTATTTACACTGAACGCACACTTCAACCACATGATTCATAAATCTGAACTGAAGAAGATGGGACAGTCCGCACGTTTTTTTTTTGGGGGGGATTATACAGTCTTTGTGTATGGCGTGTATATTTTGCCATCCATTATTTACCTCAACTTTTAAACTCCGTATGAAAATTAATGGAAGTGTATTCACATACGTAGCTTCGTTGAAACATGTTTTGTCATCAAACTCAAAGACACGTAATTTTATGGGAAAAAAAGATTAAACGCTTTAAACTTCTTTTTTCCTAGTGTGCCTCGGAAGGATGAAAACGTTGTCCCTCGACACAAACCTCCAACTGATTACTCCAAACGGCATGCCCTTTGAATGTTTTAGGTGACTACTGCGGGGCTCACAGTGAGATAAGAGATTAAAGCAGCGCCGTTGGCTACTCTTCATATGATGCGAGCAAATACGACTTAGCAATGTGAGATAAATCGGAGTCGAAATTGTCTGCTGCATGTTACCTTTGCTGTTTACACTTTTATTAGAGATAGATTCTCATTATATAGCCTAGATCCTCAAAAAGGCGCTCAGGAGACGTGACATTTGCAAACTTGCCACATCGCTGTGACTGAGCACGATTCATTGAAACCGCGCAACAATAAACAAGCTCGCTTGTAAATTGTCGGAGGAACCAATAGACACTATGGGCGGACTGCAAACGGGGGAGTTATGGGGGAGTTGTCTTTGTCACTATGTCGCGATTGGTTCAGAGTCCTCCATGAAAGGATTCATGAACACCTCCCGTGACGTCACGCCCATACACCGAAATAGAAGGAACCCAGCGTTTGCGACGTGGTGAGCTAGAAATTTCCCCGGCGATTTCTGGAGGCTGTCGACACCCTCGCCAATTCAGAGTGCTTCAATTACCCAGACTTAATACATTTATATGAATGTTTGATTGCCCAGAACAAGCACAAACATTTGGTTAAGAATTTGAATTATCAACGCCGCTACCAATCAAAGAAGACACGCAACACCATACATCAGCCCTCTGTCGCGACTAAAGCGAAGGACGTACCTAGGATATTGCTGGGAATTGGCTAGCTACATTGCAAACAATCCAGCTAGCTAAGCAGATTCTCAAAATAAACGGCAGTTGCGATGGATTTCCTCGCAGGATGTATAGGAGGTAAGATTAGACAAGGAATGCATGTATTCGGTTATGTTAACGTCTACAATGATTTTTAGGACCTCACCCTTTTATATGGCCGGCTAACTGTTAGCGAGCGAACCAACATTGGTCTCACGCCTCGTAAATCCGCTTTGCTGGTGGTATGATGCAATGAAGCGCAGGTACCGTTGAGCCCGCTTTCACACCGGACGCGAAACGAATTTTTCGCACGACAGATTACATTCAAAGTCAATGCAAAGAGGCGAATACTCACCCTCTTAGCGTTGACTTTGAATGTAATCTGTCGTGCGAGAAAATTCGTTTCGCGTCCGGTGTAAAAGCAGCTTTACTTACTAATCTGAAAGTAACGTCATGGATTGTATGCGTTTGGTTGAATCATCATGTCAGAGGTTTTTCCGGGTTTCCAAAAAGATTTTTGGTGGCGAATTTGGTCACTAAACACTATGCGTGCCGAAGTTATTCGATATCCTTCGCAGTTGCATAGCTGAGGACGTAGTTAAGCCCAGTCAAACTGTTGTAGGCTGGTAACTGCGCATACGAGCTACCGCTGCGTTGAAGTTGGCTCGATTACTAGCCGCATGACATCCTCTCAAAGATTAGTCATTGTAACGTTAATATTTACAACGAGAATTACTATTTACGCTGGCTTGCTAACAGGGTTGAGGATGTGCTTTCGGAATAACAGTCCCGCAGGCGTAATTTTTCGTAGATTTATTTGGCAGCGGACGGAAGACATTGTCAGCGATCCGAGGTTGGTTGGTTGGTACCTCTTGGTGCTGCTTATTCTAATACGCTTCCGGTTGTTCAAAATTTAAGAGGTGTTGCTGATGGGATATAAGTAATAGTGTTTCCTAACGCAGAATTAAAACAATGGCGTTGGCACCAGTCCAGCAACTGACTTAACGGAGTAGGCACATATGGGATGGAAGGGGTCCTTAGCGCCCGGAGTCGGTAGCGTGCCCGACATTTCTTCTGTCCCGACTCTTTCAGGAAACCGGTAGAGCAGGGATCATCGTCTCGCTGTCCTCAAAGAACGATTATTGCTGGTTTCCGATCTCCCCTTTACGTGGCAGTCGCATTTCTAGGATGAGGGGACTCAAATCTATTTTTTTTCCTCAATGTAACTCAGAGCTGATGTTTTCAGAGCTGTTTGGATACAAAAATCCTATCTTCTAATCAGAATTGAGCCACTTTCATATGAGGTCCTAAATCAAATACTAATCTGATACGTGGCCGTGCTACATGAATGAGAACGGTCCGGTTGGAATACGTGTGGCTTTTTGCCTTTACGCATGCGCTAAGTGCCGATATTAAACATAAAAGGCAGGCCATCCCGCTTCTCCATCTCATCAGGTATAGTTGACTAACTGTTTGCCATCCTCCAGGGCAGAATCTCACCCATACATTTTCAAGAAGCGTGCCCAATTTTTTTTTTTTTTTTGGTGTGAATTAGGTTTTAATGTCATGTGCTCTCATAAATATTACATTTTTGTTTTTGATGACGCTTTTGTCTTGTGCGAAAAATGTATCAATGTGCGCATGCCTGCTGTTTTAGAGGGCAGACAGATAGATTTGGGTCACATTAAATTATGAATGTGAATCGTCCAGACGGGCAAATCTGATCCGAGCAAAAAAAAAAAAAAAAAAATCAGAATTGAAGAGGGAGGCATATAATGTGAACGTAGCGCATGGTTTCTGCTTTTGAACCCTTATGATTTTTACATGGATGATCACTTTGCCCAAGCTCCCTGGGCCTCCTCTTATAGGCACAAGCAGCGTAAGATGGTCCCCTGCATATTATGACAAACTGTCCTTGGGTGTAGCTAATTGTGTCAATAAAATTTGTGGCAACATAGGGATTCATGCTTTCCTGATGCTTGTGGTAATTAAATGGGTACGGTTGCTCTTGTTGCGAGTTGTAATTATTCCTGTCTGCCTGGGAATGACAAAACGGCTAAATTGGCCTCAACTTGGCATTGTATTGGACCTACCTTACTTCATGGCATCCTGATGGTTGGTGGCAAACAGAGGCAGTAACATACTTGAGTTTTACTCGGGTGTGTAGAGTGGAACCATCAGAGAAGTTTTTATTGTAATCGGCGTCTTCTTATTACCAAAGCACTGTGGGGTAGATCAGTTTTCATACAGGCTATTCCACTACAGTTTGAGAAGAAAATAGTTCCTGTGGAGATGGAAGAATACAGAATGCAGTATGCAATTCCAATGCAATAAACATAACCTTGGTTGGCAGTATGTAAAAACTGCTATGCCTACTAGCTCTTAAACACAACATGAATATTCCTTCACACTAAGGAACATTTTTTTCTGATATTTCAGTAGGTGGTTCAGTTTTGAGGCAATACTTGTGATGCTCCTAACAGTTTGGTGAAAAGTGAATTGGGTCATAGATTTGTTTGGCGTGTTGTCAGGCACAGCTCTTGACTCGCTCTTTGTACAGTTATCTGGTCACAATGTCAGTTGACTCTTCCCTGCGGCCGTGTACAAAGATGCGCAACTCCCCCCTTTTTTCTCTCTTGACTGTTTACTTTTCCTGTTTGTTCATGATTGAACTCTGTATGAAGTAACACCATTTTCTAGGGCAAAGTAGGCCACTTTTTCAAACAGCTGACGACGATCACTTTGGGAGTGACGTCACGCGAACGTCCGAGATGGAGAGTTCCAGTGGGTTGATGTCTCGCTTTGTACACAAATGGTGTGGTGACCTTGACTGTCTGCTTTCATATGCAATTCGGGTTCAATAAAGGTCATTCTTCTTGTGCCCATCCTAAAGGAGACCAGTAGAAAACTGCTGCATGGTTGTTTTTTTTTTTTTTTTTTTTTTTTGGCATGCATTTGATCATCTACAGCAGGGGTGTCAAACTGGTCCGTAAAAGGGCCGGAGGGGCTGCAAGTTTTCAATCCAACTGAGCAGAGGTACACCTGGTACAACTAATTTAATCAGCTGATCTGAGCCTGCACGGTTGATTGGTTGTATCAGGTGTGCTTCTGCTCAGTTGGATTGAAAACCTGCAGCCCCTCCGGCCCTTTTACGGACCAGTTTGATGCCCCTAATCTACAGTCACCTTGAGGTAACTGCACACTTTGAAGAGTCATTATCGCTCAATGACTGGGACACTGCTTCTAAGAAATGGAAGCGATAGTAGCCCTTCAGAAAGGGGGCGGGCTATGTGCACACCCTTACCGTGGCCAATTATAATTTGCTACCGCATTGCTGTTGCTATGCCAGGGCATCTGCCCATTGGGAACTCTTAATACATCTTGGTACAGTGTGTTGACAAGGCACGATGTGTCCAAACACTGTCACCAGGTTCACTAAAGCATGCGGGTAAACAACAATTACAGTACAAACACTGGAGGGAGGGGGCACGGAGGATCGCAATATTGCCTCATAACAAAAAACAAGTTATGGGTTCGATTCCAGCTCGGGGGGGCAATTCCGTGTGGAGTTCTCAGGTTTTTTCTGTGTTTGCTTTGATTTCTACCGGCACTCAAATGTCCTGCCACAGTCCAGAGATGTCGTGCCGATTTGAGACTGAATTCTTGATAGGTTTTAGAGCTTTAGGGAATGGTATGTGAGCGAGCCGGAAAGGATTTGTCTCTGCCAATAGAAGCAGGTCAGATAGTGGATGGCTTGACAAAGTGATAGATCCTCGTGGTGTTTATAACATACCATTCTTTGTGCAGAGGAGTAGCACGGCACAGTTGGAGTTCCTCGCTCTGTTATTGCAGTCTGCAATCATGGTATTCCTGGTATTCAGAAGTGCTCCAGGCTAACTATGCATTTTCTTCCGCCTTTGTGTTTTGGGGGAGGGAGCATGCATGCTGTGACATATGAGGACAAATATTGTGTTTCTCCTTTACGTGTTTAGATCGTTTGCTCCACGTCTCAGCTTCAGTAATTCTATGAGCCCCCATTCCCCACAGTCTTTCCATTCTTGAAAAAAAGATTACTTGTTCCCCTGAGTTTTTTATGTATACCTACATGTACACATAAGTTTCTCTTGCTAAATTATGAACAAAAAAGTCGATTAGTGAAATGTATGGGATGATGATGCTAATTATTTGTGATCCAGTTTCAGAGAAATTAAACCGTATGAACAGGTTTTGCAGAATGCATGTTATTTCAGTGGGGAACATGTGCTAGACCCCTAGGCCCTATTCGGAGTAGCATTTATTGAGTGAAACGTGTGCGTTACATCGAGAACATCAAATTGGAGTCATCGTCTTTGCCTATGATCTGTCCAAATGACGACTGAATTTAATTTCCATCGAAGCAGCTATAATGATAAATTATCATTATAGCTGCTTCGATCATGTCTATTAATGTAACTGTTGGTAAATGCAAAATTTTTTCCGCACTTTGTTTACATTTATTTTTCTTATTCCAAAAACTAAACTGTGTTCATCAGGGCAGCGCTTTTTTTTAAACTTACATTTTTATGTTGTGACCACCTTTAAAATAAGTCATTGGGAGCACTTGTGGTGTTCTCAATATTGGGTACCGCCTGTAAGAAGGGTGGATCAGTTATTTACTGAAAATCCTTTGAGCAAATTGGTTGCATACTGTGAAAGATGGTGTTTTCTCTGTAAATTTGCCTCCATTTTATTCAGATGTGCCTCTTGGGCTAACATGAGACAACCACCAGTTGCCCCATTGTGCAGAACCAGTCTAAAAATCTGACACACTACTGGCGTTTTAGTGCTCTGTTTTTAACTAAACTGAACTGGATTAACTACAGTATGTAATCTCAAATGGCATGTGATGAGAGGTATAGTTAGAAGTTTAAAAAAAAAAAAAAATCCATTGTTGGAAAAGTAAACAGATGAACTCGCCTTTCTGCATGTAAGCCATGTCAGGAGCAGTCTGGGAATAAACTCTGAACCCCCCTTCATTTCCATACCTCGAGTGTACTGGTATTTATGATTTGCTTTCGAGAGCAGCTGATGTTTAGTCAACAGGACTCACATGGCCTGACACTTTCAAGAGGTGCTGTCCAGGCATTGGCTGGGACAGCCAAGCCCCCCTTTCCCCTTTCACAAGGCTCATTTGTGTTTGAAGATTGTTTCTGCATTGTGATTGGCTGCCGAGGTGGCACTGGTCATGGAGTGGAGGAGAGGCAGGGTGGAGATAACTCAGAATGCCCTTCAAAATTGAACCATATGGCATTTGTATTTCGCTAAGAGTTTGCACTGGAGTTGGCCTTGACAGGGAGCCGAAGACTGATAACCCACAAAAAGTGGTTGCTCAAGACCTAATGAACTACTTTAAGTGGGGTTGTGTTATCTAAAATAGTTTTTTTTTTTTTTTTTTTTTTTTTTTTTTCTGTTTACTCTAACAAGCTGATTTATCCCTTCCACTTTTAGACTTGGCCCAACTGTGTCACTGCCTTAAGGCAAATGTACCACCGCTGACCTGTTTCATGACACATTTTTTACATTTTCTGTGACCTGACCTGAAAAGCTGAGGCCAAACACAACTAAATAACTGCAATTGTTACTTATCTTCAACATTTACAATAAAGAGTATACTTCTCACAATACTGTTCAGTGTGTCTTCACAAAGGTTATTGTAAATTTTATGTGGCATAAAATATAATTATCGATCCCAGAATTATACTGGGCCTGTTCCATGTCAACTGGGTACGAAAAATGAACTTTTGGACATTGGTGGCTATTTGTTTAGACATATGAAAATTTCCCAAAAGTCAAATATTAGGACCATCAGCAAATTCCCTTGGATTTTATGGCCTTCTAAAGTTCTACCCCTCGTGTGGCAATTTCCGACCCTGGAGTTGGGCATACCATTTCATTCATTTAATATCTCAGCTGCTATTTATGCCACATGGCTGAAATTTCTAGCACATAACAAGCTATACCCAAGTGTTTTTATCAACCAGAAGAGTGGGTCATTAACCCTTTACTGTCTGAATAATATGGCCTCAAAAGTTGCAAAAAATTTGGGTTTTTCACATATTTTGGCAATTTGCCAACCTCATAAATCAACAGCGGGTCAGAATTTTTTTAATGGTGTCTGTTTTTACAATGGTGACGGTGCTTGACTGATCGAACAAAAAAGAACATTAAAAAATACCTGCTCTGATATTTTTTTATAATGGGGCCCAAAGGCGGTCAAACTCAAAAAATGACCCCCAAAAGTGGGGATTATTCCAAATTTTGAGGCCATATTATACTGAAAGCTTATGGCCTTGTCCTGACATTCTTCTGGTTGAAATGTGTTTGTTAAGCCCCCTTTTATGTGTATTTTCAAACACATTTCTACCCTTTTCCCTGTCAGGACAAGGCAGGCCTACAGTATGGGTTATCAAATTCAAAAATTGAATGACTTGGGAAAGGGGTTGAATGCTGGAAGGCCATAAAAACACCATTAAGGCCATAAAATGGTTGGCAAAGGCCTGATGGTCCCAAAATTTTTGCATGTGGGCATTTTTTAGTTCTACATACACAGGATTAAAATTGGAATTGAATCGGGGCAACACAATGTCCTACCCTGGACCCAGGGTGACATGGAACAGGCCGCTGGCCTTTTTTACTGCATGGCTCCAAGAAACCAGAAATGCTTCAACCAAAAAAATGCTCTCACTTATATTGCAAAGTAAATCCACTGTAGCTTTGAATTTCACTTGTCCTGCCATATTTTTCAATTTCTCGCATGTAACACTTCTAATTTTGAACTTAATATGCTAGCTTTCCAGCCCCTTCAGTATTACGTTTAAATTTTATTTTGGACTGCAACATTTTTCAGACTGATGGCAAATCCTCCGCAGTTTTGTCTCCGCTGCAAATTTGGCTAATGACTTTCCTGGTAAGGTAGTCTTTTGTTAGAATAAGCAGTGGTCCAAACACTGGTCCTAGTGGTACTTAACTTCCCACAGTATTCAATTCAGATGAGATCCTTTAGTATACCACTCATTTTTGGAAATTAGCTATGCTTTGATGGTCTCAACGGTCAAAAAATAGTTGATTATCCAATGCTTACCTCTGCATTTATTTAAGGGAATGGTCCCAGTCTCAAAGGCGAGGTGAACCCAAAAGTGACTTTTCCTTTTATTTTTCAGTTCTGAAGAACCATATGAAACAGTCTTGCTTTTAATCTTGAATTATGAATGCAGATGTCGATTTTCTTCTGGAAATGGAGCATCTAAAATGTGAGTTATCTGTGTAATTTCAGGTGCTGCTGGTGTCCTTGTCGGACACCCTTTTGACACGGTTAAGGTGGGTGTTGATTTTTTTTTATTCTTTTATTTTTTTATGTTGTTAGTTTATGCTATGGTGCATGCGTGTAATTTGACTGAACTGTGTTTCTGGTTTTGCGAGAGTTTTAATGCATGATTTAAGAAGAAAAGAAAAAGAATCTGAATGGCAGACACAGAGAAAGTAAGGAAAATTAGCAAGCTACAATTATCCCTCTGCCCCCTCCAACTACAAACGAGCAAACGCTTAGATATTGCTACACTCCAATTCCGCTAAAGTCCTTTCCACATAGCCCATGCCTATGTGGAAAGCCAAGTTTGTACTTGGCTTGCTCATTGATTCTGTCTCATGCCTCCAATTGCATTCTCTTTCCACCTGTTATAGCTATGAAAAATGCTGAGTGTTCGCACTTCAGTTTATTTTCTGGCTGGTGGAAAGGCCGTCAGAGAACTACGGTAAACTACTGTAACAAAGTTCTCAGCTGCTCTCAAGAGCAAAGGCCTTGAGCTGCCGTCTGTGGAGTGTAATTTGCATTCTTTTGATTAAAAATGGTGACTCTGGGCTGACTGAAATGTAAATGCATGCAAATTCACTTGAATATACCCTCCGCATTCTACTCAGCAGTGTTTTTTGGGAGCATTTGTAAGTTTTGCTTCTTTAACAAAGAGCAACTCAACTTTCAGACCTTGTAACCAAGGTCCTTGCTTCCATCTCCTCATGATAACTGTTCCCATGCGTTTTCCACTTTAATTCACGGATGTATGTTCAGACATTACCCCTAGCAGTTTAGTGCCAGTGTGCAACTGTGTCTGCTGTATTTTTCTTAACGTTTTAGGGGTCTGTATTTTTGAATGCTTTGTTTTGTTAACTCCAGGATCCCCCTGTATACAAGATGCCCCAATCAACTTGCCGGTAAAATTAATACGATTTTTGAATAACACATGATCCTTTGTAATGTTTTATTTTTTTTTTTTTTTTTTTTTTTTTTTACTGAAAGTGGCACGTTGGCGAGGGAAATAATTTGTATTTTTCCAATGTCTGATGAGATACGAGTGTAGGACCTGCAGTCCAGGCTTGAGCTGGTATGTGTGCGTGAGACTGCAGTTTAAACCTCCATTCTCTTAAGGTGCCTGGTTATTTCAGGCCAGAAGTAGTCTGCAGCCAACTCCTCTTGTCTTGTGAAATGAAAGTCTAACCCAGTCTGTGGACAGTATGTGTGTGTCCCTGTAAAAAGGGAAACATGGCTTTTTGACCTCCGTTTCTAGTTTGTACAAGCCGTTTTTTCATAAAAAGCTGAGAAAAGTCTCCCAAATTGACTTAATATTTGGTCTGTAAATAATTGCTCATTAACAAAGTGATAGCTATGTCAGCAGTTTACAACAGGGAATTAGAGCTAAAATTAAATAATGAATATGACCTAAAAGTGCGGACTTTCCTTAATTTGTGGGTATTATGTACCTCCATATCTGGTGAACTGAGTAGGAATCCCAGCACTTCGTACACCTGGTCCGTCCTTTTTAAGGGACCAAAAGTAATTGGACATTTTGCTGCTGAGCTGTTCCATGGTCATACATGCCCTGTTCCCTTATCATTTGCATTTACAAGTGAGCGGATGAAAGGCATAGGCTTGATTTACAGTGTGCGGCATCTGCATTTGGAATCTGTTGCTGTTAACACTCGGTATGAATTCCAAGGAGCTGTCACAACCAGTGAAGCAAGTCGTCATCATGTTGAAATATGCAAACAAATCAATCAGAGGGATTTCAAACGTATTAAATGCGGTCAAATCAACTATTTGGACCATTTTTACTTGGAAAGAACACACTGATGACCTCAGCAACACCAAAAGACTTGGGAAATTAAGCATAAAAACCACAGTTGGCAAAAATATTCTCTTCATCGTGAAGAAAAATCCCACAGCAGTGGGCCTGATCAAGGACACCCTCCAAGAGGAAGGCATATCTTTGCCAGAGTCAACAATGAAGAGAAGACTTCACCAGAGTAAGTGCAGAGGTTTTTACCTCGAGGTAAAACATCGGTAAGCCTCAGAAACGTGTGGAATAGTTTGGAGTTTGCCATAAAACTTCTAGTATGCTGACACAGTTCTGCTTCAATATCCTATGGACAGATGAGATCAATATCGCAATGAGCCAGAACGATTGGAAGAAAAGGGTATGAAGAAGGGAAGAAACAGCACATTATTTGTGAATGCCTCCTCTCCTGATGAGCACAGCAGTGTGAACATGTATGGCTGCCACTGAAACTGGTTCCTTTGTATTTATAGATGATGTCACTGCTGCCAAGAGCATCAGGATGAATTCTGAATTGAACTGAGCTGTTTTATCAGCTCATACAGTGGTTAGTGATGTCAGTGGTTTCCAGATGTCATGCAGCCATTCACTGCAGAGAATCTGCAACCTTGCACTGGAAGTTTAATTAAATTAATTTCCCTCAATTCATGATTATGTTAGTTTGTCCAATTGCTTTTGAGCCCATAAAAATGGGGTTATTCCAACACGGTTCATACAACATTTTAATAAAACCCTTAATCTTAAATTGAACGTCAACACTTCAAGCACAAATTGATCGTTTCATTTAAAATTCATTGTGCTGGTGCACAACAGATACACAAAGCCAAAGAGATGAAAATTGATTGTATCTGCTTGGGCACTTATTTCTAGTGCAGTGATGCTTTATTACACCTTACCATGAACATAGCCGTTTCATTACTTGTGATTACCCCTCACCAACTGCTAGTGTAAAATGTGGCCAGAGCTGTAATTCCACTTCGATAGCTACCAATCGGTTTAATTGTTTGTGTGGCCAGTGCCCTCAAATGGGTTCGCTTGCATAATTAACATCTTTTCCCGTGTCAGTTAACACACTTGGAGCACCTTCTGAAATGGGAGCCTCTTGCTATAGGGTCAGGTGTCAGTCTTGTGTCACCTGTGATAATGCACCTCTGGCCAAGTTTTCATCCTCACCTCCTCCACCCTGGCTGTACAATGTTCTCATGCTCCTAATTTGAATGAGAATTTTCTAGAATGGTGCCTGGGGCCCTGATAAGGAAAGCTATCAAGCGAAACAAGTTTTCCAGAGGAACACCTCTGTTTTTCTTTTTTTTTCTTTCCTCCACTCTTCTGGTCTATTCCAGTTGCTCTACTGCCTTTAACTACCTTTATTTCTGAGGCAGGGATCGTATGACTTAACCTGCTGAAGTGTTACTTTGTTGTAGATGAGGGATAAACATCATCTGTACGGAAGTGTAACCTCGTAAGTACGGTCGTGGAGAATCCTTCTGTCTCTCTCAGTCTGAGTCTTGATTCTGTGAACCCCCCACCCCCAAAAAAAAAGAGACATTGAAGAAAGTGAGCACTTCAATTTTGATTATCTGGTTTCTTAAGACCATCCCAGTTATTTTTATTTACTTGTGTGTTTAATTTGAGTAAAATATGATAGCAATATGATCCCATCTTCATTCACTTCATTCTTAGACACAATATTTTGCATTTTTTTGTGGTCTGTTTTCTCCTTTTCTCCTGCTCTTTCCCTGTGATGTTTAGAGTATTTTCTGTGTGGTCTCGTGTCGCTGATGGAGTTGTCTTCTCGCCGTCTCGCGGTTCTGCTCAGTTGAAAATTGGCGGTTTTTTTTCTGTTTCAGGTGAGACTGCAGGTTCAAAATGTGGACAAACCGCTGTATCGAGGGACCTTCCACTGCTTCCAGTCGATCGTACGACAGGAATCCGTAAGTCTCTAGTATCGGACGTTCACGCCCATATTTTTTTTTCTTTAAACAACCGTTCTATTGTGATGTTCATGGAAATCAGGAAATCAGCGGAAACGCTGCCCTAAATAACCAGCTCTGTCACGCTTGTGACGTACTGGTTTTGTTCAGATACGGACTGGTTTAACAGTGCGGTGATTTTTAGAGCTGCCATTTTGTCGTTATTAGCAACTAATGGACAAAATGTCAGTCACTGACAGAGCTGTTACTTTTTTTTTTTTTTTTTTTTTTGCTGTTTCCGTTCCTTGCTGTTTTGCATATGTCAACATATTTTTTGACATCATTCCAACCCATCACCCTGAATGATTTTGCCGTTTCTGTGACCAAGGGGAAGAGTATGAAATTTGGGCAGTAACTACTTGGCCCCTCGGGAACTCTGAACATCCTCATCTGGCTATGCAGACTTGCCTGGCGAAGTGATTCTGGGTGGCCCTCTTTGTAGCATACACATTATGCTTATTTGGATTCAAAGTAATGGGGATCACCTGCATAGATACTTTTTTTTATTGTGGATTAGATACTTTGAAGTATCCGCCTTACAGTTGTCTCATTTTTTCCGCAGTATGCACAATATATTGTCCACCCCCGTATTTGAAATATACTCCACATACGCTTGTGAAATTTCCCGTCGTCCAATCAAGAAAAATGAAAAACCCTTCCTCATACCTCCCAGTCACTGAGTGGTACACCGATACTATGCTATCTAGGTGAAAATGTCCTGGATATTCACTCCTTAGTAGGAGGTCGCTTTAGTGTGTCAGTTAGTGTTATGTTTACACGGCAGAATGGAACCAGAACTCAGGGAAAGAATACAGTGTGTTCTATAAACCCAGATATTCTGCAGACCTTATTCAGATAACACTGGTCAGAGATCCAGACTTTAGCCATAACAAGATGCTTTTCTTTTCTTTGAGCCTGTTTTCCTAGATGCCTGCCATCTGTCTGTATTGTTCTTTGATAATGGGCTACAATTGGCCTTGAATGATACCGAGCAGAAGTACTGTTGCCAAATGTTACTGCTCATTGTATGAAAAAAGGCTGCTGTAGCCTAATGGGGTAAGGTTATCCTCTGCATTGCGAAGCAAATTCAGAGTCATTGTGTGCCTCATTAAAGTGGTAGAGTTGAAGTTGCTTGGACAAATGACCATAATTGCCGTTAGAACCACAGTCATGTATATTTTTGCAGGAAGCGATTCAGTTATCATTTGAGCATTTCTCAACCAAATGTTGTCAAAAATGATTATTTTTATTATTTGCAATGATATTTCTATTGGATACTGATCAAAAATTTTTCCCTTTAGTCAGATCGTTGCCCGCCATTACGAGATTTTCTGTCAGATGTGACGGAATGCATCCCCCGCCATTGAATTTACATGATATTCCGGCAATCAACATTTTCACTGCTATGTGGTGATGGGCGCGGTTACAGATCTTCGGACGAAAGTAGGTTTGAACAGAGCAATGGACATTACCAAAAATACTGATAGGGGCTGGCAACTTTAAAATAATAAAATAAAATTAACACTGGCTGGGAAAGTGTTAAGGGTAATTTTCTCGTCATGGTTGAAAAATATTTAAACTTTGTTTTGGTATCAAGTTTAGGAATCTCTCTAACTGGACTTACAGTGGTGGAGTCTGGTAGATAAGTGACTCATGGGGTCTGAGTGCCTTTGTCACTCTGGGGAGTCTATTCATCCGCCTGTCCAAAGATTGTTGTGGCCGGGAGCACTGGCTGTACTTCGTGACCTGGCCCTCGCGATGCCAACTGTGAAAGGGACACTGGGCAGTGTCGTCTTACTGGCTGGCCTTGGTGTCTAGGGGGACTCAGTGAGGTGGATTAGCGGGGTCAAGCAAGTTCAGACAAGTGTTGTTTTTGGAGACGAGTGTGTGTGTGTGTGTGTGCGCGCGCGCGCGTGTGCGCGTTTGTGTGAATATTTAATTATTATTATTTTTTATTATTTATTTATTTTTAGAATTTGGTGATTTTTTTTTTTTTTTTTTTTTGCTTGCTGCTCCGGAACAGCCAAATCTTTTTCACTGTCTGAGAATTTATAATGAACCCGTTGACTTGACTGTACGGTGTTATTTTGAGAGGATGGAGTCTTGTGCACTTGGATAGAACTTCCGTTTTTAAGTGAGGGCGAAGATATCGGATTTTGTCTGTGTTTGAATGAATATGTAGATGTGTGTGAAATTTTTTGCTGGGGATGGCAGGTATTGTATGTTAAGGATGCTGTACATCCCAACGAATCAAAAGTCTTTACTATCTAACTTTCAATGAACCACTCCTTTTGGTGTTGTCTTGAGAGACTAGTCTGAATTGTTTGTACTTCTTTCGTGAACCCATGGGCCTCACGCAAAATTACTTTTCCATGGATGGTGACGGAATGACCCGCCCTACTCGGCCTCTGATTGGGTAGTACTTGCTGCCTTTGTTTGTTGGGTTGGTTAGCTTTTGGCACGAGGACCGAGATCAGGTTATGGTCAGAGTAAGCCAATCAGAGCCTCAGTAGGACGGCTCATTCCTTCGCCATCGTGGGAAATACCAATTCAAGAACCTAACGTCCTCCCCACTCCGTGTTGCAGATGTTCGGCCTGTACAAGGGCATCGGTTCTCCGATGATGGGTCTGACCTTCATCAACGCCATCGTCTTCGGCGTCCAGGGAAACACGATGCGCATGCTGGGCCGGGACACACCCGCCAACCAGTTTCTGGCTGGCGCGGCGGCGGGCGCCATCCAGTGCGTCATCTGCTGCCCGATGGAGCTGGCGAAGACGCGCATGCAGATGCAGGGCACAGGGGAGAAGAAGTCCAAACGCAAGGTCTACAAGAACTCCCTGGACTGCCTGCTGCGCATCTACAACCGCGAGGGCTTCCGGGGCATCAACCGCGGCATGGTGACCACGCTGATCCGCGAGACGCCGGGCTTCGGTGTCTACTTCCTGACATACGACGTGCTGACGCGCTCGCTGGGCTGCGAGCCAGACGACTCCTACATGATCCCCAAGCTGCTGTTCGCTGGCGGCATGTCCGGCATCGCCTCCTGGCTGTCCACGTACCCGGTGGACGTCATCAAATCGAGGCTGCAGGCGGACGGGGTCGGAGGGGACAGCCGCTACGGCGGCATTATGGACTGCGTGCGGCAGAGCGTCCGCCGGGAGGGCTGGCGGGTTTTTACGCGCGGCCTGACCTCGACGCTGCTGCGCGCCTTCCCCGTCAATGCGGCCACCTTTGCCACCGTGACTCTTTTCCTGCTCTACATGCGCGAGGATGAGGCGGGCAAGGACTGCGAGCCTCCCGCTACCAGGAGCCTCCAGCCTCAGCAGCCCCAGGCCTCCAGCCTGTAAGTCTGGCACCCCCTAGTGGAGGGAGGTCCTCCCTGCGCCACAGCTGCTTCGGCCAGGCTGCTCCTCTCCCCATCTCAAGTGGCCTGATGGAGTATATTTTTATAATATATATAGAAATATATAAATATATGTGTACGTGCAGACGGAGTGAACATCTGCGTGATTGTAAATATGAAGTGTCTGCAAATTTTTATCCTGGTTTTATATAAAATCAGTCTTTTCTTAGTTCTTGTTTAGTTTTAAGGAAACTTTCGTGAGTATATCGATGTTTTTGTTTGTACTGATATCTTTTCCCCTCTGAGATGTGAATACGATCAGAGCAGATTGTCAACAGCCTTTTCCTAGCACCCCACTCTTCATATGTCATCCTGTTACTCCAGAGTTATTCTTGACTGTGAGCACATTGG
This sequence comes from Gymnothorax javanicus, assembly GCA_029692085.1. NCBI lineage: Eukaryota > Metazoa > Chordata > Actinopteri > Anguilliformes > Muraenidae > Gymnothorax > Gymnothorax javanicus. The sequence continues at coordinate 9,311,992 of CM056198.1, read as the reverse complement.
TTGTTTATGTGATTATAGGTTGTTGTTTTTCGAAGTTCATTATCTCTTGTTGCAAAACCACCCTTCGGTCCTCGAATGTCTCAACAGACCAAGTCGTGTGTCTGAATTGTAGTTGCGCAATACAAAGCTAAGTTTAACTGGTTGAAGTAATGTCTGTGGCCAACTGGCGTGGGGGAAATAAGTTTATGGTCACCTTGTGGCGGCGCTGTTGGGGGGACAGTGGCCATTTTTTAAGGGGGAGAGAAACCACGACGAAAGCTACAGACCACCTTCCATACATTTCACTCGAGTTTGTTACGAACAGCATATTCATCTACGGAGCTAGGTGAGTACATGAGGAATTGTATTTTTCTTTCATGACGTCTTCCCGCCCTTACGGGGCTAATCTTTGCTGAAGCAGTTGCTCCTGGGCGATTGACTCTGATAAAGATGCCGTCTCGCTGGTGAAAAGAAACTCTTTTATTGGTTCTGTGAAGAATCAGAACTTTCTTCCCTGCACGTAGAAATGGTGCGAGACTCTCACTGGAGCCAAAACATTCAGTTACTTCTGAGAGACCTTGCGTTACTGATGTCCCGCAGAACGATCTATGAAGCACCTTTCTTGTGTTGCAAAAAGTACAACCACTGTTAACCATTTCTTTTTACGAGGTGGCTGCAGATAACAGGGTTTTGTTTCTGGATTTAAAGATACCTGCATTTTGAAGGTGTCTTGAGTGTACAATCGCGGCTCTGTGCGCACGTGTATAGGAGCAGGCTTTGAGCGTGGATCTCCGAGGCAGCTGTGCGCATATCTGACGCAGTTGGTGAAACGTTACTGTACATCGCATTTGCAAACTTGCTCAGCTAGCGGCACAGCCTTGCACACATGCGCGGTGATTTTCAGTATGGAACACAATGCACCGCAGAGTATACACTGTTAGTCCCAATGAAATCCCCGCACTTAAAGTATTATTTAAAAATTAAGTATCCAAAATTCATTTTTCTGAATTATGTGCGAATTTCTGGGCCGTTATGTTACTGAAAGTTTGGTCAGGGGTGCGAGGTTTGGGGAAAAATGCAACAAGCATTAGTAAAATTATAAAGCAGAAAGCAAGAACGGTTGACGCTGTTGATAGGAGATTGAATGGAAAGGTGCAATATATATGGTGTCCACGAGTGTGTATGTGTGCGTTTTTGTTGTGCATTTTGTATGTAATTTGGATGCAATTGCGGGAAAGGGAGGCGTTATAGTGGCGATGGCTGCATTCATAAACCGGTATGATGGCTGTAGCGACCCCTGTTAAATTAGCGCATGCCTGTCCCCGAAGGGCTAAATGCGAGATGGAGCCAATAGACCCCTTCGGATTAAGGGCGTGAAAAAGCGAGATTGGGAGAGCGCATGAGCACTGAACATTTTGTATGGCAGAAGAAAAACTGCAGACCGTTAACAAGCCAGCAGTCAGTGAGGGGAGAGAAATCTCTCAGCTCAAGGTTCGCAAACTGAGACAGATATGCAAAGATTTGGATGTACCACACACAAAGCTCAAAAAGGGAGAATTGGTTCAAGCAGTAATTTAAACATGTCTGCTGTCAAAAAAATATTTGAACACAACAGGCTAACCATCCCCATTTACAACCCGCTCTTTCTGATATACCACCATAATTGGGTCACTCAAAACATCCGAAAAGTAGGTTGACATGGTTCTCATTTCACTGCTTGCAATGATCATTTGGTTTCTTCATGATTTCGATTACATAATTACTTGCTATGTATAGCCAACAAAGTTGAATTTGCTTGCCACTTAGTTTTGCGGACGTGAATTCGTGTCATTAACACCACTATTGGGACCCACGCCACAAGTCAGCTAATAGCTACAGTGTTCATGCGACGAATTCGCAGTTTTCAAGATGACCGGCAAGCACACATGATCCAAATCTCCTGTCAACTTGGATAAGTGCTCAGGCACCCATGTAAAATACAAGGCCAAGACATACTGAAACAGCATTATCACTGCTTGACTGAAAGCAACACATTTGATTTCGGATTTTCATTTGAGTTTAAAATAATGTCGAGGACTTACCTTGACAATCTCTCTGATATAGTCTTTCAAGTCTGCATTGCGCCGAAGAAGTCGATGCTTTCAGTTTGTAGGAGAAAACTAATGGAGCTTGGTCTATATTGTCAGGGGGAAAGAATTCCGTATCCAGCCTCGCTTTTTTGGCTTTTTATTTGCCAGAACGATTTTAAAAGGAGGGTGCCAATATATTTTGGGGGTTTTATCAGTGAGAGGGCTTTTTAGAATTTTATATTTGTATTTAATATCGCAAATGCATATGCTGCACCTGCCCAAGCAACCTGGTGTGTCACCAATAACATGGCAGCTGCCGACCACAAATAGCACTAGAAACTAAACTCTGAATTTCCCCTGATAACGGGCGACTCTGGGCCAGATTCTGGCCACATTAACTGGAGTCGGCACAGAGCCGGCGCAGATCGGGAGTGGAGGTGCTTGCTATCACTGGATGTACGCCTGACGTGTTTACATACCCGAATGTTTCTCTGGGTACCCAAACATCAATCGATATTGGTGGAGGTTGAATACAGAATTCTTAATTTCGCCATCCTGACACAAAATGTTTGCTGAACACCCTAGAATGTTCCTGAACGAAAATTCTTCCTGTTTATAGCCCCCATCCACGCTATAAGCTGCCTTTAACCTTGGGGAAAGCGAAAGAATTCATGATTCCCCCCTTTTTTAATGCGATTTGTTTATCTTCTGACATACGTTGTCTCCAACGAGCATGTGCGCGACCCTAATCTCGCTTAAGCCGAACTGGTCTATTCCACCTAGTTCTTGTATGAGTTGAAATGGGTAAATGCATCCAGTTTCCTTGTGAGGACATTGGACAAACAACAGCGATTGAATGTGAAGATTTGAGTATTGGTCTGCTGGGTAATGTTGGCATGTATAATTGAAAAATAATAAACGAAGCTGGCTCTGATCGGACGTTATGCTGTCTTGTTTTTGAGTTGTGATCAAGTTCTAGCCAGCAACGGAAAATCATCCTCTGGACTCAGCGCTTCGAAGAGACGGGTTTCCCAATCCTTTCTCTGTTAATCAGCCGTACTAAGAAAGCGTGGTTAGCACAACAGTGGGTTATCATGCCGAGTTGCTGTTTGGCAGAATCCGGCTTGACAAACTGTGGTTAAAATTTAAAACCAGCCGGCTGGCTGATACTCGAGCAGGTTTTGGAAGCCCAGCTTTAAGGCTTCATTTTGTTACACTTGTGCCATGTCAATTCAAAACTTCCCAAAAAAAAAAAAAAAAACTAATTAAAAAAATAAAATAAACAATCATAAGAGCATACGGACACAGTACAGAGAAACGAAAATAAATAAATACATTCAAATGGCCAAGTAAGCCAGGGTTTACGTCTTATTCATGAATGGGCTGAGGGTCAGTGCAAATATTATCCGTGTCCATTCTCAGTCCACATAGTAGCAGTGTGGCTCATCTTGGGAGAAAAGATTCTACAGACCTAGAACTTGATTTTATAAAAAGAGGAAAGTTCGGCTTGAGAATGCCACATCTCAGGATTCAGAGTTTACCAACACTGCTTAACCAAATCTGATACTATTGCATCCATACACCAGAAGTAGCCACCACAAATAATTCAAATATATTGAAAATGTATCTTTTAGAGAGGTGCTCATAGGCATCTTAATATTTTTTGAGAGTTAGTTGCTACAGGATTAGCACATTGGTTGAATGCTCATGATGCTGCGTGCTCCCCTCTCTGGTAGATTTGGACGCATGAAGTGCATGAAGGGATGTGGCAAAAAGAAAAAAAAAAAACATCTTGGTGTTCAGTCTATGTGCTTACAAAGGCTCACCACTAGAGGGCGCCTAAATGCTTTCTAAAGTCGAAAGCAAGGGTGTCAGGCTACAGTTAATATGAGGCGGGATTTTAGTCAGTGCCTCCCTTTAATAATTTGAAGTTTTATTATTGATTTGTGCCATCTAATTTGCAAATCCCTCTATTAAGACCGCCAGATTGGATCAGGCAGGTGTATCCTTCATTGAGCTGTTATTTATAAATAATGCACTCACCTGTACGTTGTACATTTTTACATCACACAAACGCATTAATGTTATTTTGATATACTTTTGATGTACTATATCTTACTGAATATCCTGAATACGGCAAGAGAATTTAGGAAATTAATCAGTGGCCTGTGCTTTACTTTATGATCATTATTATAAATTGGAGCAGAAAGAATTACTGCTTGTGTGTGTGTTACTCTGTGTCTCTGCATTAGAAAGCATGATCGAGGTTGGAGTCAAAACAAGTGGAAAAAAAAAAATTCCCACGTGGCATTGAATTTCTCTTACATCAATTTTTCTTAAATCCTTGAATACTCCTAAATCCTCTTTTTAAATCCTCGTGGTATGACTCTAAACTAAAATATCACTGACTCTGTCATGGCACAGTGGGTGGATCGTAGTGAAAATGACGCAGCCTGAAAAATAATTTCCTGAAACTTGAGCCACTCATTCTATAGCTTATTTTTACAAACACCGAGGGACTAGTGAGGGCGCACAGCTGTTCTGGCTGCATACGGGCATTCACAGGACTCCGCACTGAGTTCTGGGCATTACGCAACTTGGCAATAGACAAGTGCACCGATCATCAGATACCACCCTGACCATTTGAACGATGGACTTAAGGGAAAAAAGAGGGAACTTCATGCATGTATACTTTAATTTATTCATTTATTAAACATACCACACCGTGACAAAAAAAACACCTTCATGGTGATTTAGCTTGGGAAAATGGGTCACTCCAAATGATGCCTGGTGGGTTTTATTTGAAGCGGTCTTTTTTTTTTTTGGACTACACTGCAAAAACTGAAAAATAAGTCCACCTTAACTAGTGGTTTAATCTTCTATTAAGACTTAAAACACTTATTTCTATTACCTTTTTCCTCAGTAAGACAACAATTTGCCAATGGGGAGAGATAAGTTTGACTTGTTTCAGGATTTGCCAATGAGATAAGAAAATTTCACTTGTCAAGCACATGGTAACTTAAAATAAACTCATTTTCTACTTGAGAGAGAAAATATGTGTGCAGGACTAGGAAGAGGGGTCACTTGGGATTTTTTTCCATTCTGAGATTAACGGGGTCAAAGTTCAACCTGTTCTATTTAACCGAAAATGCATGTGCAAAGCTAGAATTTCAAACTACTGTACTGTCAATTTACAGCACTTTGCTGTGAAAAACTTGGATCACTCTTTGATTTGTTGGAAAATCTCTATTTTCATAAAATGACCCAAGTGACCCCTTTTCCTAGTCCTGCACACATATAAGACTTAACTTCCTAGTTTAAGACAAAATGACTTGTTAAGACAGACACTTTTTGTAGTGTAGCTGTAATACAAAATGCTCTCGGAACAGGGTTAGCATGAAATTATCAACAGAGAAGACGATGGTATGGCTCTAATGTCCTCCTCGACCTACTTTCCCGAAAGCCTTAGGGTCATTCCACCTCAATTCAACAGATTTACAGAACATCTTCTGCTCGACCATCTCAGATTTGCTTCAGATTTTTACCAGATGAAGAACAACCATAATAACTAACTCGTGCAAAATATTAGACTTATATATCAAATATATACCGAGAAAAAAATTTGTGAACATGGTACCCCCCTCACCGTTTTCGGTGCATTTCTGCGATAAATCTTAAATCTACAGCAAAGTTCATACTGCATTATCTCAAAAAGTTTTCTAGGTAGAGTCATGAAATTTTCAGGGCAGAAAGCCTGCTATCTATAGATGTCATTTGTCTTATTTGAAGGGAATAGCCTTGGTTTTGACCATGGTGTGACATTGTGAAATTTGGAAAAAAAATTTAGCACTTTCACGAACTCCTATATTCACTGGCCCATCAAACACAAACTAAACATGGCAAGTGTCAAATAACTAGAGGTTCTTTTACATAAGTCTATATTGTTTTGATATTAACGTAACTGGTTGTGTAGCATGCATATTTCTTGCATTTTTTAAAAAAAATAAATCATAAAATATTATTTTTCATTAAATTTCATCTTCCAATTGCTCAGGTATGACAGGCTGTACCAATCAACAAAACATATTTCCTGGAAGGGCATCTTATATGCATACTGCATGTGAAATTTCAAGATGGTTCTAGGACTCCAACCAGGCAAAATATATTTTTTTTTGAAAAATAGACATATAAATCGAACAATTTACGCCATCCAGCATAGGTTTAAACACTGTCACACATTTACCATAACTCAAAGAATTTTATTTATTTGAAAAAACACAATCTAATGGATGAATCAAAATTGCTTCCAACAGTGAACAGATATGAAAAATCCCTATTTAATGTTTTTCAGTTTGTTCTCTCTCAAGATAGTTCCAGGACTCCAACAAGGAAAAGTATATTTTTGAAGTACATGTATTTGTGCATTTTCACTACTTCCATTTTTATCCCAGCTATTGTTTCATCATACATGTACATGTCATGACATATCTCAATTTCCTGATCTCATGATAGTGTCCTGTCCAAGAAACATGTGGCAGCTGGCTGGTGATGTCAGGGAATAAGCCCACTGAAATCCCAACACTTCTTGGAAAATGCTTGGCTGGCATATTAGATCAGCCTCCACCATGACCAGGTCAGATTTTCGCTGACATCATCAGATCATCATCAGGTATAAATAAGACCCACTCCTGAGATATCATTCAGATCTGTCTTGGAACGGGTGAAAGAATGAAGCAATCACAGGAAGTGTTCTCTGATCCAACACCAACTCTAAAGTTACAGGACATGATACCTGGAAAATACATCAGTTGCATGTATGACCGAGAGTGGTGGATAGGCAATATCAAAAGCGTTGACCATGAGGAAAATGATGTTCAAGTTTCGTTCATGCATCCACATGGTCCAAACAAAAGCTTCTTCTGGCCCAGAAAAGATGATGTTTGCTGGGTTCCGCTGAGCCATGTCCTTGAAATCATCGATTTACCTGTTACAACAACTGGGAGACGATACACAGTTCCACAGGAAACACAAAAACGTTGCACAGAACTGAAAAACATTAAATAAGGTTTCATCATGTCTGTTTATAGTTGGAAACAATGTTGATTAATTCATTAGATTGTGTTTTTCAAATAAATAAAATTCTTTGAGTTATGGTAAATGTGTGACAGTGTTCAAACCTATACTGGCGATATGCGTAAATTGCGATTTAAATGTCTATTTTTCAAAAAAATATTTTGCCTGGTTGGAGTCCTAGAACCATCTTGAAATTTCACATGCAGTATGCATATAAGATGCCCTTCCAGGAAATATGTTTTGTTGATTGGTACAGCCTGTCATACCTGAGCAATTGGAAGATGAAATTTAATGAAAAAATAATATTTTATGATTTATTTTTTTTAAAAAATGCAAGAAATATGCATGCTACACAACCAGTTGTGTTAATATCAAAACAATATAAACTTATGTAAAAGAACCTCTAGTTATTTGACACTTGCCATGTTTAGTTTGTGTTTGATGGGCCAGTGAATATAGGAGTTTGTGAAAGTGCTAAATTTTTTTTTCCAAATTTCACAATGTCACACCATGGTCAAAACCAAGGCTATTCCTTCAAATAAGACAAATGACATCTATAGATAGCAGGCTTTCTGCCCTGAAAATTTCATGACTCTACCTAGAAAACTTTTTGAGATAATGCAGTATGAACTTTGCTGTAGATTTAAGATGATCGGTCTTAAAAATGCAATCTAAAACGGTGAGGGGGGTACCATGTTCACAAATTTTTTCTCGGTATATATTTGATATATAAGTCTAATATTTTGCATGAGTTAGTTATTATGGTTGTTCTTCATCTGGTAAAAATTTGAAGCAAATCTGAGATGGTCGAGCAGAACCCACTTGTTGAATTGAGGTGGATTGACCCCTTACACAAACCAACACATTATCTGCTGTAAATGCCTGGGCTGAACGGTGCTAGTTAATGTGCTCTCACTAACATTTTCCACCTCCAACAGAGCTGAGAACCTCTGATGTACTGGCACAATCTCTTGAAAGGTTTACAAAATACATTTTTTGATTTGCTGTGGCATGTAGCACTCTCTGCTGTAGATGTGAACTTACAAGTTCTCGATCTCCACTCCAGTCACCGAGAACTGCATTCTCTGCTGGTTTTGAGGATTTTTATTTAATAAGCAGCTAATTCAGGCCTTAGAAACGAGGCATGGTGAGTTTTTAACCAATACTAGATTTTGCTTAAGCACTACAATGCAGTAAATATTAAAAAAAACCCCCAAAAAACAGCAGAAGCAGTGATTCTCCATGAGTTAACCTAGATATCTCTTATGTAAGTCAGTATCAGAACCTCTCTAAAAATGGTTGAAATGAGAAGGGGTCTGATGTCAAAATTCTAAACACTAAACCCAAGCATTCATTATCAATTCTCCACATCACAGCCACCTGTAGGTTTCACATTATCCGGTGGAAACAGGTGATTGTGCCCAAAGAGAGAATGCATCCAGATGTCACCCAAGGCCTTTTTAAATCCTGTTCGTTACTGACAGTCATATCTGAGCCAATCAGGATTGTCTCTCAGAGGCTATCGATCATTGCCTCTCAGAAGTGAACTGATTCTCGGTTTTTTCGTTACCTCAAGATGACCGAGTGAGTCTCTGTTAAAAAAAAAAAAAAATTGAAATAAAACTTCGGAAGAGGAGCCACGTGTTTACTTAAAGGTTAGAGAATTAAATAGAGCACAACACAGCAGTGGGAGAAATCGGACCAAACATGTAGGCTTTAGCTTATGTACCGTCTGTCTGTGTTTGAGGAAGCGAGAAAATACTCATAATTTTAAACACAGAGATTTTATTTCATAATGTCTCTGTTAAGCAGACTTGGCTACCTTTTGACAAAAATGACCAATCATCTCATTCAAAAATGATTTCAGGCAGGAAAAAGATTTTCTCTAATTTCAGTCTGCCTGAATGTATATCAGAATGAAATTGTAATGAAGATTTCATTTTTGACTGATCAACTGACAAAAGCCTCTTGGTTCGTCTCCATGGAGGCAAAGAGTAATTCAATGCCATCCTCTGCTGTATGTGAGATAACAATCAGGTCACATCTAGCCAGGCAGGAGGAATTGCTTTTCCATTCTCAATCAACATAGTAACACCATAAAAGGTAAGAAAAATACGTAACAATAAGGTTTTGTTCCTTTTTCCCCTCTCAAAAGGGAAGATGATGTCATTAACAGCTGCTTTTGTCTGTAACCGCTTTATGTCTATAATCCGGATCAAACAAATCAGAAAAAAACAATTAGTGGTGTTAGAAAAATGTACGTTATCACACATTATGTAAAAAATCCTGATGGGATGGCTTTTTTGATCCATATCTTTTGAAACTGCCAGCCCAACTTACTGCCAAACCTCTGGCGTATTTCTATCCAGTCCGGTAACATTACATTAGTGTGGAAGACGGCTAATGTTCTCCCTTTATTGAAAGGAGGCAATCCCAACAATTTGAAATAGTTACTGCCCAATATCCTGGTTGTTTTGCCTGGGTAAAATTCTGGATTCCCCGATAAACTCTAAGTTACAATCCTTTATAACAGAAATTTGTATTTTAAATGCTTGCCATTCTGGTTTAAGGTCTGGGCGTAGCACCATTACTGCTGCTTCCTTAGTTATAAATGACAACGTTAGTGTATTAGATAATGAACAACATTGTGCAGCCCCCTTCATTGACCTATCTAAGGCATCTGATACCCTCGATCATGTTCTCCTTCAGAAAATATTATCAGACAGTAAGTTTGATGAATCTGCTTGTAACTTGTCTATAAAACTATCTTGAGGATAAAACACTATATTTCAGCTGAAGGCATTCAGTCTTGGGCTGCTAAATTCAGCAAGAGTCCTACAAGGTTCAATTCTTGGCCCTTTGTTATTCACCATCTACATTGACAATATTAATTCATCTTCAGATTATTGCGAATAGCGCTTATATGCTGACAACACTATTACATACTTGGCCGCTTCTTTGGTTCAGCAGGGGGTATCTAATCTTCAGCATGATCATAATTCTATTCAAAGATCCGTAATTGAGTTGAAGTTTCTCTGAAATGAGGACAAACCCAAGTTTATGGTTTTCTCCAAATCTCAAAAACTGAATCCCAGGGACCTTAATATTTTTACCCTGAATGGTGCAAATTGAACTTGTTCCCCGTTATAAATACTTGGGTAATTGGCTGGATAACAAGTTGACTTTTCGTACACGTATTGAAAACTTGATTAAGAAACGAGGGGTAAAATTTGCTTCTAAAGCAGAAATAGGGCTGGTTTCAATTTTGAAAATAGGAAGAAGATTGGTCAAGGTCAAGGTTACTTTATTCGTCTCCCGTGGGAGAAATTTGCCTTGGAACGGAGAGAAGTCCCTGCACAATAGTACAAATAGTAACAGCAATAAAAAGAGCAGCAAAAGACGAAAAAGAGTAACGGACAAAAAAAAAAAAAACAATACAAAAAAAAAGTACAGTATAAAAAACAAGTGACAAATTGACAAAGTGGCAGTTATTCAAGTGCAATACCATTGCTCATAATGAGCTGTGCAAAATTTAACAGTAAGTCCTCCTCCATGTGCCAATAACACCATGGAACGTACCGTCACCCCCCACCCCAACTCAATGAACAGGTCGCTTTAGGACTCCTATAAACATTGATGAAAACATTTCATCTAGAGAGCTGCTCTTGTTTTAAGTTATTACGTTACTTTTAAGATCCTAATTTTGTTTATTGTATAATTATTTTAATTTTATTTCAAACATGATGTATTTTTGTTCGCAATGTTGGACCTTGCTTAAAAGGGTCAGGCCTCCTGCTTAAATAAATCTTATATTTGAAAATAAATAAATAATCGCTTAGTCTACATGTTTCCGTTTCCCAACGATCAGTGACTCTTTAAAGTGTCTCACGAGGACCAAAAAGTACGCTCCCAAGATGCGAAGAGTCCAATGACTTCAAACATTGAATTCAAAGTGTCTCTGTGAAAGTAGTGTAAATACATCAATTAGCCATTTCTGAGCTGATTTTGAGATATGTTCGTGAGCCATCTTGCTAATGCGCAGTGCCAAACGCAGAAAGCGCAAACCTAGCCTAAAATGGTCACGTAGCGCCTATAGCATATAATGACTATTTAAAACATTAATGGGTTGATGAGAGTGGAAATTCGTATAGTATCGCTAAAACACGTTTAAACACAAACAATATCAAAGGTAGTGGTGTGGTTCAGTAAATACGTCGTAATATGCCAAAAATATTCTTTTACAACAAACAAAATGGGAGATAGGCCTACTTTTTTTTCTCTCAACAAAATGGTAATTAAGTGTAGGGTAGAGCGGGGTAAGATGCCCCTGAGGGTAAGATGCCCTTTGTTTATAATTCAATTTCAGCTGTGCCCAGTATGTGGCTCTTGACTTATATAAATGCACCTCCACCTGGAGGGAAATCCTGAGCAACAGATGAGTCAACAGAGCAAGTGACATATGAGAACTCAAAGTGTTTGTGTTTTGACTGTCTTTCTTATAAAGAATGACCAAATGAATAATTTTGCCACAAGTATTTGAATGCTTCAGGAGTCTGCAGGACATGCCAGTGTAACTCTCTGAAGCCTTTTCTGTGTATGAAAGGGGGTCCTGTGTGTGATAATAGGAAAAATTGGGGTCAATGAGCCAAAACCAAGATGATAGTGCTGGGGGTAAGATGCTCTTTTGGTTTGGGGTAAGATGCCCCTAGGGAAGGAAGGCCTCTTACCCCATTTTGAGTCATATTCATTCTGTTTTATGAGTTTATTCTAAAAAATAATGTTCAATTTATATAAAATAGATATCAGACATGATGATTTTTATGAAGAACTTGGGAATGGAAAGTTAAGTGTATCCATACATGTTAAAAGTGGGGCCACATGGAGTTACACAATAATGAATCATATATGCATCAATACCCATAAGGGCCGAAAATGAAATATATTGGGTGAAATGCATTATGGTCACTTTTAGTTCTAATGACTTTTCATGGATACTCATATACGTTCTATACTGCTACATGTTTATCTAATGTGGTGCCTCATATTTTTTAGTAGTCCACAAGATATAACCATCTTTTCCTTTATGCATTTAATGCCAACAGTACCGTGCCATCACTTGTGCATTGGTGTTTAGTCAGTTAATAAAAAGTTGCGTTCAGGAGAATGTACCTCTTTCTTTCCTCATTTCTTTAGCAAGGAAATTTCTAAAAGATGTTGATCTTTTGTATGATGTGTACCTGCCAATTAAGACAGCTATAATATGATAATTACTCATGTGAAATGCAGTAAAATCAGTATGTAGTAGGCTTCACAAGTTATTCTAGATAAGGGGCATCTTACCCCATCCAGAAGGGCACCTTACCCCAGGGGTAGGGTAAGATGACCTTTTCAAAAAAAAAAAAAGTAATTAAACATAAAAAAATATTTCCATAGTGGCTATGTCATAAATCTTTTGAGATGTGGTAGCCAACTTTACATACTATCAATTCAAGCAAAAAAAAATAATAATAATAATAATAATAATTCATGTTGTTTACCTTCAATTATGAACATTCCTGCTAAAGAGGGGCATCTTACCCCGCTCTACCCTATTTTACGACATGTCGCTGTCGTCAGAAGCAAAGTGTCACCGACAGTGCGCTTCTCTGTCCCCCCGATGAATGTGACGGATGAGCTTCCTTGCCTTCAGACACGTCACCCCAGCAGCAATCTTACGCTTTATTTTGCTCGTAGAGTCCGTCGAGAGGGGGAGGAGTTACACTATCTCTATAGATCGCTATAAATATGTGGTTCTCCTCTTGAACATTAATGAACTTCGACCAATTGCTCTGCAGAACTTAAGACGCTGGTTACATACTTCTCATTTTCTGCAGTGTGCTTGCACCCTAAACATCTCATCAGTTACGCACGCCGCGCGAATGGATCGAGGAGGTTGTCGTCTCAGCGGCGGTGGTGGAGGTGATGGCCAAAGACGTGGGGTAATCAGGCTGGAAGACCTCGCATCTTTCACTGAAGAGCAGCTCCCTGTTGGCGATGGCGGTGTAGAGGAGAACAGTGAAGCCATAGAAGAGGAAAGGCAGGACATACTACTAAATTATTGGCAAGATATTGGAAGTGTGCATCAAGTGAGCGTTCCCCGGGGTAAGACCGCATACGAGTCCAAATTTTTTTGAACTTAAATTGGACCGTAATGTAGATATAAAATACCACGGAGATGGTAACATATTTATTTAGCGTCGAGGTTTGGCTACTATTTAAATTTGCTTTCTGTACTTTTTCCAAAGATTAAGCTAAGAACCGCGATTTCGATGTTGTTCGAAAACGTTCAAATTATCGATGTTTATTATTATTATTTTCGGGATTTTTTAAAAATAGATATTTTTTTTAATGAACATATTTAGATTTTTTATAGTTTAGTGTTTATCGTTGTTAAGACAAATTAAGTTTTATTCAAAAAAGTGGCATTGAGCTGAAAGCAAAAAAGAGCAACATTTGACATTTCAAAATTTTTTTTAAAAATTGCCACTGTTTACTTTTTAATTCATATTTATTTGATTGCAACTTTGGCCACTGATTTTTAATTGCCAGTATTAGATTACTGTCCAGTATCATTATGCATTATTATTATTATTATTATTATTATTATCAATGACTAAAATGCTATTTTAATTAATGAACATATTCAGATTTTTGGGCACACCAGAGTGTTTATCCTTGTTAAGACAAATTGATACTTTTATTCAACAAAGTGGCATTAAATTGTGCCAAAAGCCAGAGTGTTGGTAATTTTAAAAATTACTTTTATTTTTATTCTCTGAGATGATTGCAAGTATTTTTTCAAATTCCAGTGGATATTGTTCATTAATACCCTAAAATCAAGTTTTCCCATTTTGCATGTTTTGTCTGATCTGTGGATATCTTTGTCTCATTGAAGTTTGTTCAAAATTTATGATTTATCATGGTTTTTATCATTTAATGGTTCAAATTTGGTTCCTCCAAATCAATTCTGTCAGCATTTTACTCCCAGATATCATGTCTCATTGAAGTTTAGCCCTATATTTAATCAATTTATATTTAACATAAATTTGTCCACTGTCAGAAGAACCCAGTCAGTGTTAATTAGCCCTTATAATTGTTATATTGGTGGTCCACAGAAGTGTCGTAAGGGTTGGATGGCTTTTTGACGTCCAGTGGCTCCCCCTGTTGAATGCAGCCGGTAGCTCGACCTCAAAGTACATCGTCGAACAAATCTTCGCTAGTGCGCCAGCAATGCTTCTGGTTATCTTGTCTGAACACTTACCAACCAATTATTTAATTGCTGTCATGCTGAAGGCAAAATCAGTGTCAAACATTTCATTTCATGTACAGGGGAGTGAACCCCTAACTACTGGGTAACAGGCACCAGAAAAGAGACATAGCCAATTTTACTGACAGACCCCTTTAGCTATAACATACAACTAAACCCACAAGAACAGGCTGTATGGGGCTATATGCCCATTTTGTTCTCCTTTAATGGGGCTATTATTTTGCAGTGAATTACGCAGTGGCCCATTGTATTCGGATAACGACACGATTTTTGGCTTGAACTGCGAAAAAGTTGGATTTGAAAACAGTAAACATGAGGTTTTAAAAGAGAGGAGACCGTTGGCTTTAATTTTCGAGTATAGGCTTGTAAAGTATGACGTAAACTCTGGAGGCATTTCTACCCCTTTTTGTAATTTGTCACTGGCCAAATGCTTGTGGTCCGCATTGTGTTTTCAAGTCTTTTTTTTTTTGTCTTCCTGCCCCTAAGACATGGCAGGGCCAATTCAGCAGCTTACTGCTCATACAGAGAGAGGCCAGGACCGCGAGACCATCCCTTTCTCTCATCACCCGCAAGGAGAAGGTGAATAATCCCTCTCACAAACACACTCTCTCTCTCCTCTCTCTCTCTCTCTCCCCCCCCTCTCTGCTCAACACTGACAGACACATTTGCAGCTACTCATATCATCATCATACTATAAAGCAAGGAATCTGTGTGTGTGTGTGTGTGTGTGCGTGTGTGTGTGTGTGTCCTTTGCATTTCTTGAGAGCCATTTTTCTGATTGACTTTAATCATGGTTGGTGTGTCGATGAGGACCCAAGGACATACAGTGTCACATTTGAAGTTGTTCGGCTGAGCTGCCCTTGAGAAATAGAGAAAGCTGCAAGCACCAATACCTCGCAAGCAGCAATTGCACTGGCACTGCATTAATGGCAATAAATTCATATAACGCAATAATTGTGTTTAATGTCATGTAAATGCGAAAAAACTCATATTGAAATAACCTACCTGTAATATCATAAAATAGTTATCATGGTTATTGCCGTATATGAATTTATTATATCATGACATCCCTATAGCCGAGTATCCAAGGTGCTGGGCTAAGACCTGGAGGGTGGTTGGTTCAAGCATCAGTGTAGCTGCTGTTAGTTCAGTGCTGCTCTTGGGCCCTTGAGTTAGACCCCTAACCCCTCATGGCTCCAGGGCGAGACTGGCCCCTGTGCGGTCTAGTCAAGTGTTGGTCTATTTGGATGAAAGCAAAATGGCAACTCTATTATGTCCTCCCAAAGATGGGTAAGTCTTGATTCCCTGACACACTCTGTCTCCCATTTAATAAGTGCCTGAATGCTCTCACTGAGACTGTATAAATTACAGTAATTTTTCACAAACTTTAGCCACTTACTGTGTTAATT
Organism: Gymnothorax javanicus; assembly: GCA_029692085.1. Taxonomy (NCBI): domain Eukaryota; kingdom Metazoa; phylum Chordata; class Actinopteri; order Anguilliformes; family Muraenidae; genus Gymnothorax; species Gymnothorax javanicus. Next base: position 9,296,156 of record CM056198.1, on the reverse strand, counting down.
ATATAAAGAAGGGGCCCCAGGATGTTGGGTTAAAGGCCTTGCTCAAAATCACTGTTGTGCTCGTCTTTTTAATGGTCCCTGGGGACTTGAGCCAACACCGCCCTGGTCCCAGCCGATCACCTCAGCCACTTGGCTTCAAGCGATTGTGTCTCAACTCACAACGTCATAAATGTATCTTACGTTATAACTTACTATGTTAAGTAAGAGCACACAGATAGCCATGCTTCTGCCAATGCATTGGGAATTTTACTTCCATCTAGTGGATTTTATGATATATGATATTTAGTATTCCAATCTTCCAATTCCATAATGGTGAAAAATCCTTTAAAAAAATTCTGTGGTCCGTAATTTGTTCTGCTTCTCTCTCCAAAATGAAATCACCGCTGGGATTGGCCAAGATACGCCTCTGGTAAAAATTTCATAAAAACCTGTCCATAACTTTTTCCATAATGTTGCTAACAAATAAAAGGTCATTCATAGAATGACGACTTGCCGAAATTGGGCACAGATCTCTGAAACAGAATGAACAGAATGGAGTTGGTTTCAAGTCTCTGGCTGTAATAGTAGCAAAGTTTTGAATCAAAATGTGATTTTAATGTAATTGGTGCCCTTGACCTTTGACCGAGGGACTGAAAAAAGCATAGGCTTCTGGTGACGAAGCTCCTCTGTCATTTGGTGAAGTTTCATGAACATAAACGATATGCAAAGGATAAAAAACGTTTTACTAACAAACAGACAGACAAACAAACAAACAAACATTCAAACAGACGACTAAGGAGACCGACTAACGATTTCGGCAAGTAACAAACAAGCTTACCCACAAACCAAAGGTAAAACATGACCTCCTTGGAGGAGGTAACTGGAGTTTAATGTAATAGAGAGTAGGATGCTTTTCCCAACAGTTTCTGCTCGCATCTTTCTTCAGTGTGGGGATGGGATGAGAAACGCCGCTATAATAAGGCCAACTGGGCGTGTGTCACGGTCCAGGCGGACACGTACGAGCAGAGCATATGTCTGGGATTCATGAAACTTATGAGATACATCTGCCAGCATAACACCTTGGGTTAGTAATGCTACTTCCAGCCTCCTTCCACTAGGGGGCGCTGATTGTATCCGAGCATGTAACGGTAAACGTGTCCATACATTACTTACTCGGGGAACTTTTGTTCTGAGACTGTGGCCATGTACTCAAATGAATGAACTAGACCAGGGGTTCCCAAACTCGGTCCTGGAGCCTCCCTGTGCATGCTGGTTTTCGTCCCAACCATAGTTGCCATCATAGGACTTTAACAAGCTGTTAATTTGTCCAAATTGGGTGCATTTTGTGTTTAAATATGTTATTTGCTGTTTTAAGCCAAATTTTAATAGAAATATCTGTTTGTGCCATAAAGAATAAAAGACCGAATAAAAGACCCTTGCATATAAAGTTTTTTTTTTTTTTTCTGTGTGGCTAGCAATTTCAGGTTATAACATTTTTAAACAGATCAAATCAGGTACTGAGAAAATCAGTAACCTCCAAAATAGGTTGCTAAAGACAGGTGATTAGGATTCTTTCAAAACAATTTGCTTGCACTCAATAACAAAAACATAACATAAAACAGGTTTGACTCTGTCATTTGCTTGTTTAGTTAATTGTTAGTTTTTGCAACCATGTGCCCACAGTTTCACCAATTAGGAACCCATTGATTTTTTTCCTTTGATTGGGTACATTCTTTCCCTCTTCTTATGCAGTTGTTACTCATATATTGCAATGTGGATGTGGAATTTATTCCTCACTGTTTGTATGCATATGTGTCAAAATACTGTTTGTCAAGAGAGGATAGATTGCCACTCTGAACAAAAATGCACCTAATTAAGACAAATTAACAGCTTGTTAAAATCCTATGATTGCAAACCAGGGTGGAGCAAAAACTAGCATACACAGGGATGCTCCAGGACCGAGTTTGGGAAGCCCTGAACTAGACCATGGGTGGAATAGAAACTGCTCCCATTGCCTGTTAATTACTGTTAATTGCATATAAAATGCACTGATAAAACGACACATTTTTATTCCTGGAATGTCGTTTGGTGCAACCAACAGCACTGGAAGATTTCACCATGTTTTAAAAGCTTCAATTTCCTACAGCATGAATTAACATTTATGCTGTAGAACAGCAGCAACCATAGCGCCCATTTTGCTACCACCGGAAGTTGAGCCTCACTGGTGTCGCCTAATGTCGATGCGCAGTTTCGTTAATTTATACGTCTACAGTGTGGTCATCGTATTTGCATAGGGGGCTCAGCAGTAGGAATTACTTGGGCACCAAACATTTTGGCTGCACTGATTGGTCAGACTCAGCCTATTATTGGTCAGTTTAATTGTTTGGTCAGTGTGCTGATTGGTCAAACTCAGCATGCCATTGTTTGGTCACAGGGCTGATTGGTAAGACTGACCAGGCTATTGTACTGACATGTTGTTTTGCCTACGTGCTCATTGGTTGGCTGGAGCTGAAATATTCCTCTCACCCCACCATTCTCTGCACCCACCTGCAGGTATGTACCTGGGGATGACCATTCCCATTGTGACTGTGGTACGCACTGACGAATCCCGCACCGTCCTGTCCAGGGACGTGATCGTGGCGTACCACCTACCATCGCAACATCAGGCACAGCCACCCCTTCCATTAGACCCAGATATCGCCATGCAGGAGTGGCCCAGCTCTGTTGTCTACAGCAGGTGGGTTGGTTTGCAAGGTCTTGAGCAGCATTTCCAGGAAATGTTTTCAGTATAGTACCCTTAGAACCAGTCCATATCCTCTATGGACCGGGTACGTAAGGCTTAGATCTGGTTTGTGTTTCTGCAGACTGTGCTCTTCAGTGGGATTGTTATGGGATGATGATGCCTGTGTTTATCATGTTCTTGGTCGAGCATGAGTGACTATTCTAAATTGACCAATCGATAGTGTCTTGTGTTTTAGCACCACCCTTTAAGATCGGATCCATCTGCAAGGTACCTCAACAGAGAGGTAACAAGAAAATGGAACGGACTGGATAAAAAAAAGGTTGATGTTTTGGTACCATCCAATGGAAACGCAAAAATAACCGTTCTTATGTGTAATGAACGGATCTAAATTGAACCGGACTGCTTGGTGGAAAAGCGGCTATTGTGCGACTATTTCACGTAGTTGCCAACTTCCCATTCTGAGCGGTTTATAGCTAGGACTGGAGATTTGTTGTCTTGCTCTCTTCTTGTAATATTGTACATCGTTGTGTTGAAACTGCGCCCTCTGCTGGCACCAAATGGGTACCAAAGTTTTTCTTTATTTTATTGAAATTCACACTTTTCAATTCAATTCTATTCAATTTTATTTGTATAGTGCTTTTCACAGAAAGACTGTCACAAAGACGCTTTAAAGTGAGAAAAGAAAGAAAGAAATAGATAGATAAACAAACAAACAAACAAATAAATACATACATAAAAGGAGCAGTACCCATCCTAATCCCCACTATAGCAAATGAGGCAAAAAAAAAAAAAAACCTTCCAGTAGGGAGAAAAATCCTCTGACAGTGGTGAGAAAAAACTCCCCAGTGGGAAGAAATCTCAGGAGGAACCCGGCTATAGTGGGGAAGCCCATCCTCCGCGGGATAGCTAATAATCATAAAATAAAGTAATAATAAAATAAAATGGTAATAGAGTTCAATTAAATTCCATCTAAACAATGAAATATGTAGCTCCAGGAAGTGGCATGGCAAGGATGGAGCAGAATTGAATCAAGAAAGCAGCAGCCAGCGCTCATGGTGAAGGACAGGGCTGAGACGGTCTAGGACTTGGAGTTATGGAGGGGAAAGATCCCCCGAAAAAGACAGAAAAAAGGGGGGTTGGGCACTGGATTAAATTACTGCATATTAGCAAAAATTCCGTCCTGTGTCAGGGGCCAAGTAACAATTCTGGAGCAATTTGTCAGGAAACAGTCAACAGTCATCCACTTATTGCAGCACAGAGGCCCTACAATTATTCTAGGCTTTAAGATCACTTGGGTTTTCTCAACACTAGCCACCACAAGTACCATGTGAACCTTCCGCAGTCATTCCGCAGTTGCCGAATTTTGCAGACTCTTATCAGTTGCATTTACCAACCAACAACTGTCAGTACTCTGAGAAAAGATGCAGAAACAAGATGTACAGAGGGTGGAAATTTAGATTTAGAGACGGTATTCCATAAACAGACTGGGTCAACCCTAACAGAGCTCAGATTTTACCCATATATAGCCTGAGTACATCCCAGTCGACTCGAAAACTTGAGTTTTCCATCAAATGTTGCTGGGATTTCATATAAAATCTTTTCATGTAAAATCTTTTCACTCAGTTTTTCTTCAGAAAATGTCCATGAGCAAGCATTGTTTGTTATATACCCGTACACCCGTACTCATAATGAATGCACCATTTTATTACCTCTGCCAAACGAAGTTGGCAGGAGGTTATGTGATCGGTGCCGTTTGCTTGTTTGTCTGTTTGTTTGTGAACAAGATAACTCAAAAAGTAATGAATGGATCTCTGAAATTCTATGGGTGGCTCACTACTACATCAGGGATGGACCCTATTGATTTTGACCGCGATCAGTCAAACAATATGGCCGCCACGGCAATCATCTTGAAATCCTATGACACTCGATAAAAGAACTTTGCTCCCACTCAGCAAGATTAGGACTGTGCTGCCTTGGCAGAGGTTTGCGCTCTAGGAGTGTCTCTAGGTTCCAAGTGCCACCAGTAGATTCTGCTCACCAGTCTTCGGTTTTCCAGCCACTGCGCCAAACTCCTGATTTTAGCTCTGCTGTGACAACAGTCACAGTCAGCAGAGCTTTTCTCATGCCGAGTCGTCCAGTGTCCGTCTGTCTGTCTGGCGTCAACTTCTCACTTCAAATCTGAATATCTCAAAAACTTTCTGATAACTTTTGTTCTAATTTGGTGTGAGCCTTCTTTATGATATTTTGAATATTCGCTGTGAAAATTAGAAAATTCTACACCCCGCTTTATGAGAAATACAGCATTTTGGACTTAGAAAATCAGTGTATGTGCTCATTTTTTCAGTCTTTCATTAATATCTCAAAAACTGTCTGATAACTTTTTGTCTAATTTGTTGTGAGCCTTCCTTATGATGTTTTGATGATCCCCTGCGAAAATTAGAAAATTCTACCTCCCGGTTGGTTTGTCAAATGCGTCTTCTTTTTTTGGACCTGTGGAACTTTAGGCCTATTTTAAATTCTAGTGGAGATCCCAAGGTTTCCATAGATCCCAAATATGTCCTGCTGAGTTTCAGGTGATAAAGTAACAGGTGTATAAATGATGCACAAGGTCTAGATATTTTCTATTTTGTTTCACGCTGAGGCCCTGAAAACATGGTGTCCTGGGTTTGAATATTTGAGTATAGGTGTGATGTAGCTTCAGTGAAGCGCTGCAACCAGCAGATACAGAATAACTATGTGACGTCGTCCTAAAGTACGGACAAAATGCTTTTTCTAACTTTGAACTTTCTTAAGCGGAAATTCCAGTGAAAATCAGTGTTTAGGGGTTAAAAAACATTTCCACTTTTAACCATTTACCTTCTTGACTGTTGATATTTTTCTCCTTTCTCCTTCTCTCTAAGGTCATTTAGCGGAGTTACGAATGAGCGCTGCATTATATATGAGCAGAACACATTGGCCGAGGTTCTGGGGTCACTGGAGACTCCTTTGCGCAATTATTTCATCATCGCTGGTTACACGAGCCCTGCCGCGGCCATCCGAAACAGTGAAGTCTGGTTCTTGGAGCGCCAGTGAATTACACCTCAGACTCCACCATTTTCGTGAAAAACTCACCTCTTTCTCTTGACCTGTCCGGACTTGGACCTCCTTTCCTGCCCAATCCCTCGTCCAGATGGTCAATTTATGTAAAAAGTTGAAAGACTACAGCCTTTACTATTTATGTGTTCTGAATCCAAGCTGTTGCTCATTTACTGTTTTTTATTTTTTTATGTTAGTTTTCCTGGACACCAATTTAATCCCACCCATTTTGCACAATTTGCAGTGGCCTGGACCACACAGGCATGTTTTTTGCATCAAGTTCCCAGCAAAAATTGACAATGCCACTGTAGTGTGCTATATTTAATGATAGTATTGATATCAACTCTTCACGTAAGTTTATAACAGCCATTATTGAATTTTGAATTGAAATGAATTCAGTTGCCTTGATTTAACTCTGAAATCTGACTGAAAAAAATGTATATTCTTTGATTTTTTTTTTTTTGGTGAGACCTAATCACGCAGTGATCTCTATGGAAAGTATATATGTGTGTGTGTGTGTGTGTGTGTGTGTTGACATTTACAAGATTTTCAAGGATTTATTTGTCATTTATGTCTTCGTTTGACATCATACAGTGGTTGAGATGTTTACCTTTCACATTTTTATATGCGGGGGGAATCAGTGTTCGTGTGATCATCTGTCCGTCCGTCTGTCCGTCCCTCTGTTTGTCCGTGGACATTCCGTTTCCAGAGCAGAACTCGAATACCGTTCAATATTATTTTACAAAACTTGCTGTGCTTATTAATCAGGTCCTAGACTGCTCCCTTTTGGTATTTTGGGATTTCTGAGTTTAGATTGCGGGGGCCGGGGGGATGTGTCATTTTCTGATTGCTCTTCTTACCTTTTCTCTTGGTTCCAAGTCAGTGCACTCAACTCCGGGAATGGGGCATATGCTGAGAATACCAACTTGTGTATGGAAATCATAACTCCATTAATAAATAAATAAATAAATGCATTAATAAATAAAAATTAAATGTGAAATTAGGTAAGCGTTTGCCTCTGAAACACATTAGAAATATAGGCCATGACATCAGTCAAACAATTTTCTCCAAATATTTATATGATAAAATATACGTATATGTTGCGCAAACAAATACCAGCTATTAATGTATGGGTTTCTCTTCTTCAGGGCTGTGACTGTGGCATATCACGGTGTGTATTAGTTTTGTTCTTAGAAAATTATGGTTATTATTATTAATTTGATGTTTTTGTTGTTGTTATCTGTCTATGAATGTTGTTGTTAATTATGTCGTAGGATGTTAATATTTTAAATGAATGAATCTATTTAACCTGCGCCATTTGCTGTATTCGCAATGTCTTCATTTCAAGTAAATATGCTGTATAATAACCTCTGTTGCTGGTTACGATTAGAGCTATTAATCAGTTTTTTTGTGTTTGTTTTCATGGTTGAAAAATAATAAAACAGAGAATATGGATTGAATATTTATGTGCCCAGTTGTTCCTCCAAATTACTGAAAAGTTATTGTTGTGCCAGCCAAACTGGCTCACACAGTCATGAGGTTTCTCCGCAGGGTGGCTGCGCTGATCCTTAGGAATAGGGCGAAGAGATCGGACATCTGGGAGAGGCTCAGAGTAGAACAGCTGATCCTCCGTGTTGAGAGGAGTCAGTTGAGTTGGTTTGGGCATCTGGTTGGGTGCCTCCCAGACGCCTCCTTGTCGAGGTTTTCCGGGCATGTCCAACTGGGAGGAGGCCCCGAGGCAGACCAAAGGATCAAGGATCAAGGATATCTTTATTATCCCCAAAGGGCAACTAGTTTCACAACGAGCAGCAAAAACAACAACAACAAATAAATAAACATAAGCACAATATTGCAATAAATAACAAATAACAGGGAAGCTCATATTGCCTTGTTTAGAAGGCCAATAGCAGCAGGAATGAAAGAGTTCTTGAGCCCATTAGTCCTGCATTTTGGCACAGTATATCTGCGGCCTGAGAAGCAACCTAACCTCTTTAAAAAGCGGATGGCAGGGGTCAGTTAGGACAGCACGGGCTTTCTTCAAGGACCTTATATTATAGAGTTCATTCGGGCTATTTAAGGTCACACCTGCGATCTTGCTGCAGACTTTAACTATCCCATGCAGTCGATTTTTGTTTTTGATGGTGAGTGACCCATTCCAGCAGATAAAAGAAAATGTGAGCACAGATTCAATAAAACAAGAATAACCCAGGACTATATCTCCCGGCTGGCCTGGGAACGGCTTGGGGTCCCCTAGGAGGAGTTGGAGGTAGTAGCTGAGGAGGGGGACGCCTGGGCCTCTCTACTTATTCCACTACCCCCACGACCCGGCTCTGGAGAAGCGGCAGAAAATGGATGGATGGATGGTTTTGTGAAAGGTTTCTCTGAAAGTACAAGCGAAGGGTTAACAATAGCACTGGACATTCCACTCCTGCCCAGCTAAGAACAGGAAGATGCCTTGCTCGCACATGTTCACCAGAACTGGGTGACAACAGATGAGGAGGATGTCAACAGATCAGAGAAATACTAATTTTATGCTGCAAAATGTCAATATCAGCACATAGAATTAGGTAAAAATGGCATAGATTATCCTATTTCAAGGTTGCAGACCGGTGATAATGTCTTGTTTTCACAAATTTGGCCCCTCAGCAAAATTTTGGCATCATTGGAATTCCACATGGCACTGGCCTTCTGCATCGTTTCATAGCCATACATGTCCCAAAAATTATGTTCTGCAAGCAACTTAGGTCCTAGGTACAAGATATGTGTGCTTAATAAAGTGACCATAAAGTGTATATTACTGCTTGCATATCGAAGTATAGGGTGACCACAATGCATATGTGACTTCTGTCTCCAGGCATACCAGAGTGCATTTAGTTATTTTACTCTGACTCGACTATTATCAAAATTTCGAATGAAAAAATGGGATCAAAGAAAAATAAATAAATAAATGAAGACACGCATTGGTTTCGCGGTCCTTAGCTCAGTTTGAATGGGCCCGCCACGGGATGCTTGCCTAGTTTCACAGAAATCGTCCATCCCACAGAGTTGAAAGGTCGAATGAGTTGACTGTGTAAGATGGCAGCTGAACCAGCAAGGGAATGGAGCGATGAGCAGCTCAAAAGTGATGATCTTCCCAAAAAAGACATTATTAAATTCCTTCAGGAAAATGCTGCAAATTCGGTATGTCTCCAAAATATGTGATTCACTCCATTGTTTGTATTGGAACTGCGCTCGTTTTAAGGGTTTCCCGCACATTCCGACTGTACGTGCAAGCATGCAGCAGCGGAATCGCGCTAGCCTTGCTAACTCAGCCCCGCTTGCATGATACTGCGTCCTCATGCCATTAGAAGTTGTCAATAGAACGAAGTGACGTATCGGCGTTTACAGCGTTGAATTAGTTTGCTCTATGGATGCACGTTTCGATTGAACCGAAAATTTTTATTGCATATCCAGACATGCTAGCTTGATAGCTAGCTAGAGATTTCTGGGCTGAACTATGAGAGAAAATGCCTGGTATTTATAAATGTTTACTTCTCTTCGATCAGTTTCTTTCAGAACACAAATTAATGGGTAACATCAAGAATGTTGCAAAAACCGCGAAAAAGGAGCATTTGATCTCTGCATACAACCAGCTTTTCGAGAGCAAGGTACGTGGTATACTTTCTACAGCAGACTGCAGTGCAAGTTACACAGCTGCGTTTGTGCTGGCGTAGTGCCATCTGATACGCTTGGCGCACCCGCAGTTGGAGCCAGTCCAGGTTTTATTTGAAGCTGGTTTGGGCGTTGAAGGCAAACTGCATTTCCCATGCTTACTGCAAGACCTGGGACTGGCTGAAACTGTTATAGATTGTATTTTGACTGATATTTTGATTTATTTTTTTTTAACTTAAGTACTAAAAAAAAAAAACCCACACAAAATGATTATTTAATCCCATGGGAGTAAGGTGAATTTCTTGTGACTGGAAATGAAAATGACATTGAGTCTTAGTTGAGTGTTATATTGGGTTTCTGTTGACGTGAAGTAGCATCGATGGTCCTTCGGTTATCAACCCTTCTTAAAATCCCGTGTGCACCTGGGCCAATGCACATGCTTAGCTGAACAAGGTGCCAAATCGTGCCCTAGTTATAGGTTGACTGGTGCTTTTGCAAAATTAAGTTTACAGCTAATGGTATTCCAAATAGCTCCGCTTATTGGCAGTCCTGGATTTTCTAAAGTTGAATGCTTGCTTCATTACACCAGTGTAGGGACTATTAAAAACAACCAACAGCACATAGTATCTTACCCGCTCAGTGTAACGCATATGGAATGCTCAAAACTCATCCCGATGTTGTGCTCCATTCTCTGGTGTGAATAGAGGTTCAAAGGCACTGACCCTGTTGAGGACCTTACAGCTCAAGTTAAGGAAGTGAAGGTCGAAGAAAAGCCAAAAGAGGTTAAAGTGGTCCCAGTCGATGAGGTAAAACCTTTTAATGTTTACAATTTTCTATTTGCAATACAAGTTCCTGCAACCCAGAATGAAATGTATTGGCAGAATTAACGTGTAAGGGAATGAAACTCTTGTGGAAACAGAAGCACATACAAGAATGTGGTGCCATGCTTTTGTAATGCAACTCTTTTTTTTTTTTTTTTTTTTTGGTCTAGTTTTTTGTAAACGACCTAAGAACCCCATTGCGCAGATAAAGGTGCTGGTGCCCGTAAATTCGGAAATTTAATTGCCAAATAAGTCTGTGATTGAATTTCCAAATGTCTTGCTTCACTGGAATAATTTCCCCCAGTCTCTGTGACGCAAATACTGAGTTGTAAAGCCTTACATAGGCTCATGCATGACAGGAAAAAATTGGCATTATTTGTATTATGCATAAAAAGTATTGTGATTCTGTTGATCCACTAAAAATAAGGATATGACTTTGTTTATCTTTCATTTTTTTTATCCTTTCTTTATGGTAGGGTCCACCAAAATATACCAAATCGACACTGAAGAAAGGAGACAAAACTAACTTCCCAAAGAAGGGGGACACCGTGGGCTGCTGGTACACTGGGTCGCTGGAAGATGGCACAGTTTTCGACACAAACATCCCCACAAGTACGCACAGCCGCTCCACAATGGTCACAGCATTTACGCAGTAGACGGCCTTTTTTACCCCAATTGAAATTTTTTATTGAGTTGCATAGACAGTTCGCTTGTCTCCTCTCCCCCCAATCCATGAATTTGCGAGGTTGAGAAGACTGCAAAAATGGCTGCGCATTCCAACTTGAATAAGTACTGATTTCTGTGTGCTGATAACTTGCATTTTTCAATACATAATATAAGGGAAAGGGGGTCAAGTTTCCAATGCCCTTATGCCAATAAACTGCCCATCTACATTACTGTCCCTAAAACAAACCAATTTACAGTATATCGGGGCTTTGCAAAGACTAGATTCTATGCTGGTGGAAAATCAAAATATTTTTGGAAATAAATGCCAACAAGCAAACAGAAAAATTTCTTATGACCACTGTTTACCAACGATGGTTGCAGAAGGAAATGACCTAGTTTTCGACACGTGCTGAGTGGTCATAGATCTCACCGTAGTGGGGTAAAAATGGACCACCAAAATTAATAATGCACTTTTTTCATGTTTAAGCTCTTTAAATGTTGTTTCTGGGAATAATTCGTTCAGCAAAATTCAATACATTTTATTGCTTGACTCAAGTAATACACACTAACAACAAAGTGCCGCCTGGTGAATGGAAATGAACACCTTCCTCCTCAAAACAACAGGCAAAATCTATGGGCAAAATTGATGCGTCGAAAACCTGGTTACATTGAAAACCTGACCCAAAGCGCTGTTTATTAGCAGATGCTGTTATCATAAGTGGTTTACAGTTGACTGGACTAGGCAAGGACCAATCCCCTTGGAGCGATGTGGCATTAGGGGGTATTACATTATTACTTCACCCCACGGAGTGGGCGTGAAGTACTGTTTTTAGCGGCTCTGTGTTTGTTTGTTTGTTTGTCTGTCTGTCTGTGTTTCCTCACTTGCCAATATTTGCGTGAATGGGGTGAAGTCTGCCATCTCTGATTGCCTTGTTTATTATTGGTATTGATTACTTGCTTTATGAGTACCATTTCTGCAGTACCAGTTTCCGTAAAGCCATATACTGGTATCGCCAGGTACTGGTACACACAGCCTATCAAAGCAAATCTTAGCCTGAAATGTGGCCCACTCCTAAAATTGCTACACCATTGTTGCCTTTAGTTGGACAATACTGATTGTTCCAAAATAATCATTCAGAAAGCATTGTGTCTTTTTCAGTCTTGTGTTACGTTGAGTGCATTTTTGTGAGCGAGTTTCCTTTGGAAAGGTTTGTAAGGGAGTGGAATGGTGGTTGGACTGTGAATGAAACCCAGGCTGTGCCTGACCTGACCCGTCTCTACTGCAGCCGCCAGGAAGAAGAAACAGACCAAACCTCTGACCTTCAAAGTGGGCATGGGGAAGGTCATCAGGGGGGTAAGGCGGATCCTGCGCCTCGGCTTTGCCTGGGAGATGGGAAGAGACAAGGATGCAGTTTGTAACTGACTGCCATTAAGTGAATAATCACGGCCCGCTAAGTTCAGCTTTCCTGGGTCTCAACTAATTTTTTTTTTTTTTTTTACTACTTTTATTTATTTTTAATAATGTTTTACTCCTTTTGTACTCCTACACCTGTTTGTTTTACTTTGTGTAAAGCACTTTGTGCTCCTGCTGGAAAAGTGCTATATAAATAAAGTTATTATTATTATTATTTGTGTTGGAGGCTGTGTAGATCTAGTCATCTTGTAAACTTGCGAAAAGCTCATCCTTGTCCCCAAGCTGATCCCCAAATTGAATATCATTATGGTAACGAGAAGAGCCTTTGATTAGAAATAATTTCAGATTTGGGGAAAAATGGGAAATTGTCATTGAAGAAAGCATAATTGTTAAGTGTCATTCCGAAGTGTTACTAGTGTGATGCAAGACTGAAGGTGGCCTTGTCGTCACTTGGCAAAATGACAAACGGCTGAAGTGATTACAAGTCACTGAAGCCGTGGTGCTGCTTGTTTGTTGGGTGGGCGCTGCCCCCTGGTGGACAGCACCTTATAGGTCAGATAGCGTGTTCACAGAGCGGGTGCACGTGCAGCTTCAAGGCAGAAACCGTTCCATTAAATGCTGTTGCTATGATAAGTTCATGTTCAAATTCAACATTTTAACTTCATTTTCATGAAAAAAATGATTTTTTTGGACAATATAGCCTATCCCGCACACAAATATCCCATGTCCCCTGTGGTCTTTTATGTTGAAAATAGTTGGTTATGTTTACATGGAGTAGTTCTGGAGAAACCAAGTGTATATACGAGCGAGCATTCACAGACGTAAAAGTCCCTGGATACACGTGATTATGTCCTATTTGGCAATGTAAATAAGATCAAATACTAAGGTGCTCCCTTGAAAAACAATCCTCTCTGCCTTGAAGCTATGTACACTACCAGTCAAAAGTTTTTGCACACTCCAATATTTTCTGTAATTGGTACAATGTTTTTATATTTTGTTCTTGTGTAATAGTCCGATTTTGGTTGTTTTACAGAAAGGTGGGAAAACTGAAGCCCGATGTATAAACCATGTATATAACAAAACACATTAAGAAAAACCAGGATCAATCATTTTGTCAATATTTAAGCAGATCAGTAACGATGGTCTAATCCAGTGCTTCTCAAACCTCTCCTGGAGGACCACCTGTCCTGCATGTGTTAGATCTCTCCCTGCTCCAGCACAGGTGATTCAAATGACCTACTCATTATCAAGCAGCTTCAGGGGGTTGATAGCGAAGTGACCATTTCAATCACCTGCGCTGGATTCCTTGTGGGTATTTCTTGTAAATTTATTATTTGTAATAAACAAGTATTGGGTTCCAGTGATTTCTTTGTTTTAAGCATACATGTAAGATAAAGACTTGACAAGATCTTAGGGTGTGCAGAAACTTTTGACTGGTAGCTGTAGGCACCTCGATTGTCACATGGTCCGCGAACTCATCTATACTGCTCCCTTCCTGCCGTCACACAAGTTGTTGAGATGTCTTGTTTATTGTTCTCAGTGGGATGAAGCCCTCCTGACTATGAGCAAGGGAGAGACGGCGAGGCTGGAGATCGAACCAGAGTGGGCTTATGGTAAGAAGGGCCAGCCAGACTCCAAGTATCCTTTATTTGTCAGGTATTTTGAAGATGATTACCACAGAGTATTTCTCGCCACAGTTCTCCAAGAAACAAATACTAAAAATAATCCCCTTAATGATTTGCTTTTAAAAATGCACCAGCAGTGTTAATATTTTTCTATGTCCTGTGAAACAACCAAAACCAGAAAAGTTCCTGTACACCTCCCCATTAATTTTACCAAAGAGCAACTCTCAGACACAGGTAGTCATTCAACTCCAGTGTCATCCAAAAATAGTATTTATACAAGTCAGAGACGTATGGAAGCTTTGGTCACCATAAGTCATAATTAGCCTGTTATTTTAATGTAAACAATGTAAAGCAACTGCTATTTTTGATAAGTTGGTATTAACTATGTTTAATATGACAAAACATTTATATGTCTGGATGAGCAAAATAAGCTTTAAGGACCCGTTCTACTGAATAAACTTCCCTTTTCAGTCATCTGTACCGTGATACTCACCGCTTCTAACTATGCTAATTTTGAAGGACCCCGACCCCCCCAGTTAAGCCATAAGACCTGCCTCTTCTCCTCCGAGAATTTGAAACAGTTTGAAATTCCTACAGTTTTTTACATCACAAATGGCCCTGCTCTGCATATTTCATTCCTACCAGCTCTGTGCGCCCTTCTCCCTCCCTTAGCCTCGCACGAGTTCCCTACCTCTCTCCTGCTGAGCACTAATGTTAGCCTTTTTACATTTAGCTCTTTTCACCAACCAATTAGAATCATCTCATCATCACCAAGGGGACACCCACTCAAAACAGCCTGTTCCTCCGAGGGGATAGAATGATGGGCAGCGATTGGCCAAGAAATGATGCATTTTCTGCGAAAAGGTTCATAACCCTCCTTTTTTGACAATCAAGTCTATAATAACTTGAGGGAAAAAATGGCATCATATAGGACCTTTAAAAAGAAACTTTGTTTAACCTGCTGTGCCATCCATTTTAGCTACTGAATGATGCCACGGGTAACCACCTCTGTCCATAGCGTTTTCTTTAACCTGTCGCTCACCAGAATTCCGCCGAATGCTAAGCTCATTTTTGAGGTTGAGCTCGTGAGCATTGACTAAAACCGCAGAACTACAGCCGCAGAACAGAAACAAGCCATCGCCTGTGAAACCGTTTCTTCGACGCGGAAACACTGTCCACGCTAAGCACTTTGACGTCAACTTCTGAATTTCAGAATTGAGTATTGAGTTTCTTTTCTCTTCGCTTATATTTTCCCGACAAATTAAAATGATGCACGTTTGTTGTAAGGCTTAATAAATACGTTTTGGAGACGACTTGTATTCTGAGTTTTGTTCTTCGATCTCTCTGTTCCTGAAGATCTACCATCCTGTAGGTTGTCACTCCAGCCCTAATTTGGCGTAGTTGATTCAGCCAGTTAGCAGCTCAATGATGTGTCTGGCTGTTGCATGAGGTGTGCGTTGTCAGGGTTGCAGTGAAAACGAAACAGGATGGTGGATCTCCAGGAACAGGGGTGGTGATGACTGCCCTACTTTTTCTGATGGGCATCATGAAATCTTTCCCATCCAGAGAGTCAGGACTTTGATTCAACGGCTCATCTTAAGATGGCATCTCCTGCAGCACAGCGTCCCCATCAATTGCATTGGAGCTTCATTTGACCTGAAGGAACAGGAACACTAGCCCAACACCATTTCTAGCTATAACTTCCATTTTCCTAAATGTTCTCCATTTCAAGAACTAACCAAAGCTCAGACCTGCTTAGCTTCAGCCATTAAGCCGACGTAAGATTAGAAGTGATGGGGCTGCTTGGAGTCTGTCCCAAATCTCAGATATTATTTGGTCCTGGAGGCCCATACGTAAGCCTGACCCGTAGTGAAGAGAATTTTTTTTTTTTTGAATGGTCAAACTTCACTGTTAGCCCTTGACTATTTGCTTGTCAATACTTAGCCAAACAGGTGGGACTTTAGTAAGTTCAAGGGATGGTCAAATTGTCATAAATACTAACATAAATGGCAACTTTATGGTGCACAGGGCACACTGCAGGGATCATCACCCTATGGTCCTCAAGGACAAAGAACTGCTGGTTTTCCACCCTCCGTCTACCTGGGCATCTGTGTAAAGATAGTCTGTCCAATCAGAAACACTAATTGTTCAGTTAATTTGCCAATTATCAGGCAAAACAAAGAAAACCATGGCTGAATTTGGATTTGGGGTCGCGTTGATCCCTGAGTTTTTGTTGAAACTGGTTCTTTGGAGGCAGTTTTAGTATTAAAGAACTGACTGATGAGTGTCATTGGTGGCTTTTTTTCTGACACTTAGTGGGCATGCAGCATTCAATCAGGTGCCTCAGTGTGAGTGAATCAATCCTTATTTAGAGCAGTAGTAGTCAACCCTGGTCCTGGAGAGCCACAGGGTGTGCTGAGTTTGGTTTTCTCCACCCTATTTAAACCTAAGACACCAGGTGAGATGAGTTAAGTGTGTAATCAACTGCTTTAATTCATCAATTAAGTGCTGAGTAACATCAAAAACCAGCAGACACTGCGGCTCTCCAGGACCATTTAGAGCAGTGGTCTTCAACGTCGTTCCTGGGGACCCACTGTCTGTGCTGGCTTTTGTTGGAACCACAATTGTAATCACAGGATTTTAACAAGCTGTTAATGTCTTAATTAGTTTTTTCTTCATGTTTAGCCTTGTTACTTATCGTCTTTGGCCAAATGTTACATAGAAACATCCATACATGCTATGAAGAATAAAATACCCTTGAAGATAGTGGTTTTATTTCTATACTGCAAGAAATTTCAAGCATTATAGCATTTCAAACAGATCTAATTGGACACTGAGGAACCCCAAATTAGGCTGCTGGACTCAACTGTTTCAAGTTATTATGAAACACTTCAGGTGAAATTAATTAGACCAACATAACTCAAAACTGGTTTGACTCTTTATCATTTGTATGTTGAATAAATTTGTCATGACGTGCTAATTAGTTTTCACCAATCAGGAGCCAACTACATCTATAATTTGATGGGTTACATTGTTTTCGCTCATTTTATGCTGTTATTTCCAATGCATCGCAATGTGGGTATAGCATATTTTTAAATTCTTGATGGCAAACATAGCTATTTCTGTTATCTTCTGAGTTGAGGGGGCAAATAACTGCTCTAAACATTAAATACACTTAAGACAAATTAACAGCTTGTTAAAATCCTGAGACTGCAACTGTGGTTGGAACAAAAGCCAGCACACACAGTGGGTCCCCAGGATCAACGTTGAAGACCACTGGTTTAGAGAATCGCCTCCTAATGCACACAACCCAGATATAAGCGAACAAGTCTGACACCGTCTCAGACATGAGAAAATCATGCTCTGCTAACAAAGCCGGGATCACAGGGTAAAGTTAACTGACCAGTAAATTTCACTATGGATAAAACATTTTTCCGCAGGTTCAAGTATATATTTATTCAATTCTATCATGATTATTAGCTATTCATTCCACCGAGTGTTTCTCTTCCTCATCAGACAGGCTTGGCTTGTGGCCTCATTTTCTGCTATTGCTGTATTTGATCTTTGGCATATGTTATCACAATATTTGACAGCTTTCCGCACCATGTTAAATAATTTTGCCGTTCTTGTGATTAACAAATGAGTCTACAATTAAGGCCCCAACTATTTGGATGCATTGGATTCATTCATATTCTCATCTTGCTTTGAGGACTTGTCCAGCAAAGTGCCGCTGATATGGACTTAATAAACTCCGCCACCATGGAATCATGCTACCGAAACCACTCCAGGTCATGACTGGTCACATACGCAAAATTTAATTCATCGAGGTAAACTAGTGAAAAAACATTTCCCTACTTACTCGGATAGAAAGGAGGAGAGATGAGCCCTATTGCACTATCCCCTGCTCCTCTTAGTGTCGTGGCGGTGGATTAACAATCTGGGTAGATGCTTTTGCTGTTGTGGTTTACTAACTTTAAAGTTAACCTCTTAACTGTCACCTGCATTTTCTCACATTTGGCCTGGATTGGTATACCACATTTCAAATGCTCACTGCTCCCACATACAATGGTTCTATTACACAAAATACTGCGTGTCTGTTGTTGCTGTTATGAGTATTTACATAAAATATATGGCTTTATCTTCAATTTTGGGACAAACAACATGGACATCTTGATTGCACAGGTTCTTAGCTTTCGAACAAGACCAAATGGAGCGGATAATACATGGTTTGACCGTCACAACACAACTTTGATGATGAGGACTGACAAGTTTCATTGCACTCAAGTATGTGGAGTCTATGTTGAGAAATTGATTTATTGCATTTGTTTTGACTGACATAGGGCAAAATCGTTTGCCTGGATTGGTTGGGCAGAAATGAAATTCAAAATTTGTTTGAAAATTCTGCTCCTAAGCAGTTTCAAATGGTATATCGTGGGTTCGATTTGCCTGGATTGGTTGAGGATTTAAGTCATAGTTTAGTCCAAAAATGAAGGATTCAAAATTTGTTTGAAAATTCTGTTCAGGGTGGGTCCCCAATTGGGGGGCTCCAGTGACAGTTAACAGGTATAGAAGAAAAATGAATGAATTTTCATTGGGGGTGACAGTTGTTAAAACCAATGTTCTTCCTAAGGTATGGTTCCTCCCAGAGCAAGGATACACAACACCGGGTCACAGGCAGTCTACATGCTGGCTGTACTCGAACTGGATACCTTAAGATCACCAACAGCCCCACAAATCCAGCTGGCTCTCTCCTGAATTAGAGCACAGTAAAGTCTTCAGGATACACCAGCAGTGTGCAGCTGACGTTTACACAAATATCAGCTCAACATAAGACTTACCAAAGTAGCTCAGCGTGCATGTTGGAACAAAATCAAGAAATGGACAAACCCTCGTTTCTTAGCCAAGAGCAGAGCAAACGGCAGCTGTCTTGTTTTCCAAGCATTTCAGAGCCCAGTTGTTCAAATCACTGGTTCTACTATAAGCCCACATTCCTCGGTTTCCCAGCACAAATTAACAGCTGATTACAAGGGAACTACGAAAATTAAACACAGTGCAGCTCTCAAGGACCAGACAGCAATAACCCTCACTGGGATACAAGCCGACCTGTCAACCATAAAATAACTTAAACCATTTGTTCTGTGCAGACACCAAGGCCCTCTGGGGTCCCTGAATTTTGTGTTCACTGCAGATGTGTGAAAGGCTTCCATTCCTGTTGAAGACGACTCCCACCATGTAAGACGTTTCTCTAGTACATGAAATCAGTTTTTGTTGTGCTAGCCCGAGCTGACTTTAGGAACAATGGAAAACACTGACCATAAAAACTCACTCACTGAATCAAAAGAGCTGTTTGCAAACAAAAGTATGCACTTTATTATGATTTTTTTTCAAGGAGTTAAGACCTGGTTCATTTTACATTCGCATCCTCAAAGAAACCGCCTTCATGCCTATTAAAATAAAATTGGACCAAGTAGGCAAATACCATATTCAGACTCGCTGAATTGGCATTCGGCGCTAGAGGGCGCCGCAGTATCCGGGAAGGAAATGCGCATTTCTCCAGGTTTCTCTCCCTGCTCGGCTAAGGTTTTTCAGGGGCTTTAAGAGTTAGCGTTGGGGCCCTTCTTCTTGCCGAACGACGGCACCACGTTGACGAAACGACGGTTGTACTGGATGCGACGCTTGGCGCGGCCGGTCTTCTTTTTCTTCTTCTCCTGTTTGTCAACCTGAAGAAAAACGAAAGAATGCAGTCGATGCAGTCACTTCAGCAATAGCGGCCGCAATTATTCAAATTAGAGTCTGGACTTAACAAAGACAGCTGTCTAATGTGGCTCTACCAGTTCAAGATGGGGATGCCTTCAGACAAGCCACATTGGGCCAAATTTATTAAAAAAAAAAAAGGGCGTAGACACAGGAATGATGCATACGCCACTATTTTTCAATACAGATTTTGGATTTATGAGAACAAACCTGACATTCAAAAAAAACAAATGAAATCAGACTGCTGGTCGCCGTGTACCCCCAGAACCCCTAAAGCAATCACTCCCAATATCAATAGGCTTCATGACCTGACCACACACAAGGACCACGCAAATTATGAGACGAATGTTGAAACTTGCAGCCTGCACAGCACTAGCAAGAAAATCTCCACGAACCAGCGGTGGATGTGGCATAACTATTGCGGATCCACAGTATCCCCGACTCTTGGTCCGGGGATAGAATTAAAATTATGCACTCGTGAAAAAGTCCAAATTAATACTAATAAATTATGTTAAAACGACAAGCAGTTTAGCTTACCAACAAATTAATAAATTATAATATATAACTATATGCAATTTTTTTTTCTTGTGCGTACACAATATTTACTCATGAAACCCACTCAAAAAAAAAAAAAAAAGTTTAGTAAATAAGGCCCATTGTCTGAAGATTACCCATTTTTACAACAATTACTCATCCCAAACATTGCCCAGGTGATTAGACCACACAGGGGCCAATCCCACAGAGCAATGAGGCCTAAAAGGCCCTGCCCGGGGCCGGACAGCTGCTCCCGCTGTAGTGAGGCTACAAGGACTTGAACCAGCAACCTTCCAGGACGTAGCCATGGACATTAGGCCGAAGGCTGCTCCAACAAGAGCAGAACCAACATACACGTTACACAGCAGCGTGAAATTAAGCAGTTTCGAACTCTCACCTTAGGAGTCTGTCCCCGCACTTTACCGGCACGAGCCAAGGATCCGTGCACCTTACCTGCATGGAAACAGCTGTCAATTAAGACCAAGCCCCACATGATCAAAACCCTTCAGACCAGCAGGTAACTGACCTGAGGTCATACTTTTGAGCTTCGCTTGCACACTTGATTTTTATCTGATCTAGCTTTATGGCGCCAACTTGAGACAAACACTAGGGATATCGCCTACAGTTGGTGATCGAAAAATGCGATTACTGATGCACCAACTAAATTCGCAAACTCAAGTGGATCAAAATGGATCCGTCTGGTGGAGGTCAAAGGTAGCCATGCTCAGAGGATAAAAACAGTGGGCTCATTTCAATCACTCATTTTACATAGCTTTTCCTTTCCCTTCCTTTCGCTCCTCTCATTGAGGAAGCGAGGAAAAGAAGTGAGCAAAGATGGAGAACTGAAGGAACTTGAATCAAGCAGTAGTGACATCAGTAACAGGTGCGGAAAATGGGGAGAGATGGAACCACAGGTCAATCATTTGTGTCACGCATTTCAACAAGACCAGAATAAAGCCCACCACTACAGATGTTCCCTTGCTCAAAGTGTCTTCGGAAACTCCCCAATTCCTACTTTCTGACTCAACAGGTTTGGATTCTCCTTACTGATGATGACTGACTTCCTTGATCAATATCCAGGTCATTTGCAAGGGAGGGAAGGTCACAGACATTAAAAAATGAGCGGAAAGCACAAGCCTGTCGTTTGTCAGTGGGCTCATCCACTGTCCTGAGAGCTGGTGGGACGTACCTCCCAAAAGCCTGCCCGTCACTTCCAGGGTGCAGTTCTCTGACACCCCACAGTGCTCCAGGAATGCGCCATCCTCCAGTGGGGTACCAGAAATCAGAAGCACCTGATCTTCCACTGCAAGTCCTTCAAGGGCCTGAATCTGGGCCTGAGTAACAAAACCACAACCACCCCCCAGAATCTTAATGGTACATTCCATAAACAAAACAGTCCCCCTCGGTTATGAAAATTTGTAGCACTTCCCAATCCATAGTCACAACACACCAACATCCACAACATGTACAGATTTAAAATTTGGTTGTTTCTTTACATTTAATATTTCTTTGACAGATAGTTTTGTGTATTCTGAAACCTATCTGGCAGCTGCTTAACTGGACGAGTGACAGCTGAAAATAGGCCATGGATGACAAGTCAGGTGAGCATTAAACATTCAGATTCTCATGTCCGAACACATTGCTGTTTGGTTCAGAGAGGTCATCTCTAGAATTACAGGTAAAATCTACTTGGTGCTGGAAGGTGCGTACAGCAAGACTACAGAACAGAAAGGAATCAGATGTAGGACCTATGAGAACATGCCATTTCGATTTCTCGCCATGTGTGTACACAGACATATAGCCTCACCTTGATGTCCCCGACTGTCTCCTGGCCCGTCAGGTGCAGGGTGTGTGTGTTCTGCGCGCGTACGAAGAGCTGCATCTTGAATCTGAGGGAAACACCGAGATGACAGCATCAGTAACACCAAGTCATTCGCACCATTGTCAAAGTGACACGTAATCATGCAGCTCAATTAGTATGAGTGGCAGAGGTGGAAAATCCAGGGGTCAGAAAGTAGAAGTCCTGCCAAGTTTTTCTCCCTCCCAGAGAACGAGCTGATCACTCATTAGCTTTATATCCTAGCAGAAGTAGATCAGGTGGTTGGAATTAATTTCTGGAGAGAATTTTTACTTTTTGAACCCGGACTCTCCACCTCTGTGGCATGGATAGTCAATATGCGATTACTGAGCTCTCAAAAAACCCGAGATAGAAAACAGCATATACAGCCAGTCAACTCACTGACAACTTCAGATTTCTAACGTCAACTTAGAGGACTCGCATGTTTCACAATAATAATAGCATTACTCTGGTTAGACAACCTATATGATCATAAATTGGCTGTCCAGTTCTCAGCGGTCTAAAACAGGTTTCGACAACATAGTTACAGCTGCGCATGGCTTCGCTAGCTAGCTACCTGCGCTCGGCATCGTATAGCCTGCTAACACTATAGCAAACCCAACTGCGGAAACACTCATGTTTCCACGAACAGAAACGTTACCGATAAATATTAAAGGTACCACCTAGCAACACATAATCTTTAGGCTTGCATGACTGCTTCAGAAATTAAAATGGATGTAATGCTGCTAGTTTGCAGTATTCGATGTGCGCCATAAAGCAGCCGCCATAGCCCCGTGGCGGCACCCAAGCTGGCCAGCCTGCTAAATCGTGACCGGGGCCTACCCAGTTCCAATAAAACCCAATAAATTGCAATAAATATCACTAATACGCCCAAATAATGATATTAAATATCACGCAGACATTCTCGTCTGCGTTGGAACACTTGTTTCTTAATTTTAGTCCGTCAAACAGGGACCTTAATGACACATGTACTGAAGAAAACATACCTCGCAGTGTGTCTCTCCACGCTCGGAAACCGAAAGGCTTGTTTCACGTTCCTCGTGAGCGCATGTGCGCGCACGGGAATTATGGGAAATATTATACGTAATCAGAGGACTCGCTCTGCCTTTCGCGTGACACTAAACTAAATTATTATTATTATTATTATTATTATTAGCCAAGCGCTTTTACGCATCTTTCACATTATTTTTGCAGAACGTATGTTGAATTATGAAATGAACTTGAAACCGTGGGCGATTCTTAATCCTGACAGCCCCTTCACCAACAGAGATACTGCACAAATTATGCCCTCGGTAACGTGCTTAAAAAAAAAAAAAAAAAGAAAGAAAAAAAAATGACGCTCTTGCTTCCAAAGCAATTTCGTTTGGGTAAGCATTCTATAAGCGCACAAATGTCTAACTCAGTTTCAAACATTTAATATCTGATGGAATGGGTCGTCTACGAAAATATAAATCATCGACGGTTTTGTGAAGTGACGCGAGATTTCCTTTTACAACACGAAAATGTTACCATTGTCAATTCCATATATTATGCCAGTATCACATCTTTTACAATTAGTAAGATTTAAGTTTGTTATGAGAGCACCCGTGCATTGATTAAAGACTCCGATTATAAGAGCTTCGGGATCAAAACTGAAGAACCGCAGCTTTATACACAAGAGTGCAAATTGCACTTAAAGATGTCATTTATCTGCCTGTGATCAATCAGGTTCCGATACAGTGGATTGGTGATCACAGGGAATATTGCATAAACAGCTCACTGCTTTAGGGGAACAGCCGGAATTTCCCGAGCAATCCAGAATCCATTTTTGCACGCGTGAATTTACACGATTTATCTGGGCTGGCTTCATGAAATTATGTATTCAGTTAAAACGTCCTGTACACTGCGTTATTAACAGAACTTGGTACAAGCTCATAAGGAACCACATCAGTTCAAACTGGTCTTCTCGAATCGGTTTCTAGTAAATAGAACATGAGCAAAGCACTTCACTGAATGTTGTCGTTGCAGTCACAATCACAAAAGAGAAAAAAGCGTCGTATGTTCATATTCCATTTATTATGAAATTAAAGTGAAAACAAAAGTATATTCTTCATTTCATCCATTCATTCAGAGGGAACACAGACTCTGGGATCTTAAAAAGCTCACATTAAGGGGAAGCAAGAAGAAAAAAAAAAAAACAGCTAAAAAATAAGAGGTTATCTTTTTGTATTCACACAAATATAAACCTGTTCAAAACAAATTCCCAGACCATCACAACCAAACTTAATTGTCACAATTTTGCTCTTTGTTACAAGATATCAGATGGGGATGTGAAATACAAAAAAAAAAAAAAAAAAAAAAAAATTACGTTTGCTGCCCATAAATAATTTTCCAGCCTGCTTCCATGCAGGGACAGAGACGGACAGTGTAATGTAAGGACAAATAAAGAATTCTGTGATGCCGGAGACTTCTGTCAGGTTTAAAAAGCAGACGTGGATCTTCTGGAGGGAGACCGGCATCACGTGGGGGGAGGGGGGTAGTACTGCCCATAGCCCCATGGATTCTGGTAGTTGTATTGCTGAGGAAGGGGGGGGGGAAGAGAAAGTAGAACATCATCATTAAGGACAAGCCTGTATAACATCGATCCCCAAATCCGGTCCTCAAACTGAAATCCAGTCCTGGTTTTCTTCCTTCCACACAAAGTGAGCGGTCATTACTGCGGATTGGCCAGACTGTCTTCACACCTGACTCCCAGGTAAAGGGAGGGTGAAAAACCAGCAGCTCCCTGCCCTAGAGGACAACTAGCTTCAGCAAAAATAAAAGTAAATATTTATCAGGAAGCCACAAGGCTCTTAACAAGAATAATAAATTATGAACCAGAGAACAAGAATAGTTTCTACAAAGTCAGTGCACCAGGAGGACTAGTCAGCCGCTAAAAAGTTGTCGATTTTTTTTTACGTTCTCATGTTTGAGACATTGAATTTTCTCTTAGCTGTCCTTCCGACGAATGCCCATTTGTATTATCTGCATTTCATTTGCAATTGGATAAGCTGCGAGCGGAGGGATCAACTCTAGGTAGCCGAAGTTGAATTACTGCCATGTATTTTGTCCCCCTTCACCAAATCCCCACATTAAATGCCAGCCTATTTGACTCTTCTCCACCTTCAGGCTGGATAAAAATTAGTCAAAGCAAATCTCAGAGGTCAGACCGCAGTCAAGGGGAGCTCTGGTTCTTTCTGAACCAGGATACACCACTGGCTGTGCGGCCAGAGCCTGGAGCCCCACGGTGAAGCTGCACTCGGTTGATTCAGCTGACGCGCGGTGCTCACCTGATACCAGTTGTAGTTGTAGTTGTAAGCAGAGTGGTTGGTCTGCATGTCGGGCTGCATCACCTGACTCGCGCCCACAGAAGGGTCCTCGGTGCGCGCTCTCTTCGGCTCTGGCTCTTGCGAACTGCGAGGGCGGCAACAGGACAAGCGATTAATCTCTCTTTCACTCCAAATGACTTTCAAAGTGATTTCACAGCCACAGACAACTTTCCAATTTCAGAATAAAATCGCGAGTTTCGCTCAAGTTTAGCACGCTCCTGTTGCCTCGATCGTTCGGTCTAAAGTGATCACGAAACTGAGCCCAACTCGGTCGTTTTCTCATCTTATCTTCTGATAAAATCAAACATGTTTCATACTATTGGAAGTCTTCAGTCTTGGCTCATGCTAACACTGAAGTTCAATGACATGAACACTGTCAACAGCCGATTGGTGCGCTCTACGAGACCCCCAGTCATTGCAAAATCTAACAGTATGAGTAAAAACTCAGACTTCATGACACATTGTCTTGAGATGTGAGAGGGTTTCAGAAATTAGTCTTGTGAACGTCTTTTCAAAGTTTTCTACTGTATGGTGGGCGAAAAAGCACTTCAGACATTCTACCTGAAGTGCAAGGCTTCTATGGCCTTTGATTTCTGCCATGGCGAAAAATATAGGGTATTCAAAAAAAAAAAAAAAAAAAAAAAAATCCTAAGAATGTCAACAAAAGCAATTAACACATGCAAATTATTTACATTGGGGAACCTGGTCAAAAACCAAGTGGCGGATGGTGATTTTAGTTCAGTGTTACGTGACCGGCCGACCCCAATTCCAGAAGAGACAACAACCAACCAAGATTTAACTCTTTAATTCCCACACCCTCATCAGACTTACACTCTGCAATTTGAGAATCACTTCAGGCTCTTTTCATCAGCATTCCCTTCCCTTATATTAGCGCGCGTAAATTAGCTTTCTGTAAGGAGACGGCCCAATCAAGGGAATGATGGAACAGTGGGATTCCCTTCCCTTATATTAGCGCGCGTAAATTAGCTTTCTGTAAGGAGACTGCCCAATCAAGGGAATGATGGAACAGTGGGATATCAAATACCCGTACCCATTTTCTGCCTTCCGCTTCGTGGATTCGTGCGCCTCGGAAATCTTCTGATGCTCTTCGTAGGCGGAAACGAGCCTGAGAGAGGGGAGGGAAGGAAGAGATGTCATCACAGTATCACTGATCTTTGGCACGCTAGCAAACCTCCGAAATATGTGCATACATCGCCAAAGGTAGTGCTGTTATTCAAGCCGTTCAATCAAGCTCAAAACGCCGGGTTTTGCCATTTTTGCTGGGTTCAAACCGGGTTCGAGTTATTTGACAAATAATAAAGCAACCCGGAAACAGTATCAAATTAAAATCGGAAACATTCTGTAGTCTGAATTTGACCCTTTGCTAGTCCACTGAGCCCTGCCGTTTCAAAACAAGGTCTCGAGCACGGAGCGTAATTTGACCTCGGTACCTCACTTGCTCATACACAGATCAGCATATTTACACGAGAACCAGAAGGGAGGGGTTTTGACTTGTGACTGATCTAGCCGGTGGTGGCAAGGACGGAAAGATCGGAGAGATAATCTCTCTTCTCTTACCGCTCCATGGGCCTCATGCAAGAAGCGATATAAGAACACATTTTCTCTTATTTTTGTTCGTATGCCCGATTTTTTCTTATTTTGTTCTTACGCATTGATTTCTGGGATGCACCAATGTTTTCTTATTTTTGCGGTTCTCTTAGGTAAGAGAAAATTTTACGAGTGGTCGAGAGCACTCTTACCAAGATAAGAGAAAACAGAAAACTGTTATCTCTGTCCACAAATTGCTTGTCCGGTGCACGGCAACACAAGTTTTAAAACCTAAACATTAAAAATGCATCATGTGATCACATTTTGATTGTTTTATGTTTTTGAGAAATTATAATGATTCTATAATTTCATTCTTTGGCTGAAGAGTTTGGCCAGTTGATCCTAATTAGGACAAAGATATAAAGATCTGTTCGCTGAGACAGATGAATGGCTGCTCGAACCAAATGTGAAAGCAACCGTACTTGAGCACGGAGGATTACTGTTGTGTGTTACGGTTCTCCTGTTCAAACAAATGCACTGGCGAAATCCATTCATACGAAGAAATTCAATGCTTGCTCGAAATGTAGGCGGACGAAAACATATAATCACAACGGGATACTACGTGCAAAAATTTGGAGATTTATGAAATAATTCGTAAGTAGTTACATTCGCTTGGTTATCACAGAATAATACATTTATGCCATGACAAACTAAAGGAAATGCGGCACCGATATTTCAAAGTGCAGGACGCTGTGCGAAAGTCTGGCAGCTCAAATTATGAGACACGCAGCATATGCATTCGCATTTCGCAATATTAATATTCTAAACCCCCTTCTCAATAATAAAACCCCCCAAAATATATTGGCACCTCCTTTTCAAAATCGTTCCCTATTTAAAACCACCTAGGTGCACAATGCAACGCGCTGAATCGGAATTTTGAGATCTATGCGAGCAGGTATGTTACGATATTACCAGTCTGAAAGCTGACCAGCAGGGGGAGAGGGGAGGGGGGGACAATCGCACTGTGGCACTGTACGGAACAATCGTACCAAGTGTGAAAGTGCCCTCGAGCAGCCACGAGCAGTCTGCTCTTCGCACACGGCACGTCACCTACCCTTATATGGTGTTTAGTGGGTGTCATTTTATGCTAATTTGAAACAACCGGGCACGCACTTCCAATTTAGGATCAAGTGGGATTCAACATTCTGCACATCTGGGTGAGAGCAGATTTGGACGGTAAGAGCGTTTGGTGCATACGGAGTATATTTCTTATTTTTTCTCTTAGCAAAAAAATAAGAGAAAATATCAGAGAAATTTAAGAGAATGTTGCTGCATGAGGCCCACTGAGTCTTGTCACTTCCATATTTATGATAAATCTACTGTAGATTATCTAGCCCCCTTCACAAAACCCTGAAGGAATATGCTGAAGTAAAAAAACGCAGATCTCAGACATTGCTCGCTCACTGCAAAGACGCTGCCAGAGACCGAACTAGTGACATTGCCGATGACCAGTAGAAAGTACTGAATTCCGTGGAGCCACCAAATTTACCTTGCATTTCATGTGTCCGTGAATGCTGTAGATGATTTGTCGGATATAGCTAGCCAGCTATAAATGAACCTGGAGCGTTTAATATGCAACTACAGAACCATGTGCATACAATGCGTAAATCCGTGTTGGCACCGTATTTCAGCAGAGAGCATATCCCCATACTCTTAACTGCATATTTTCGTGCATGAGTGAATTTGCATGTGCGTGAAGTACCGCTCCAAAAACGGAATATTTCTTGAACCAGTTTCAGCTGCAACCCCAACTGGATTAATTGCAGTCTCTTCTCCTCGTGCGTATGTCATCATTTTGTGACTCCAGGTATTCTGAACCATTAAGCCATGTGAAGTTAAAGTATAAGTTCTGAACAGCTCTAATTATTTTGATTTTGACTGAATATAACGTTACACTTGAAGCCCACGAGCTTAAACTTGTAGGCTCGCCAGCTAAATACATTCTTACGTACCGATTGGGAGAAAAAGTGGCTCAGTCGTAACTAACGTTAGCATTATTTACTACGCCGAAGAAACGCTAGAAATTAGCGAGTGCATTTACTGATGATCTTGGGCTAACTCAGGGTTAACTGCTGAAGATTAATATGATGAGCTAAAACAAATAAACTGACCAAGAGCCAAAGTTTTGCTAAACGTTTTTCGGTGTATAGCTGGGTGGGTTTAGAATTCGTTCTGAGGTGCGCTTCTCGAACATTATATAGGTCACCTTATTCCAAATAAGGCAGGCCACGCCCGCTTTTTTGGATATACGCTCAACTAACGTAGGAAAAGAAATTACGCCTCCGGGTTTCCGTTCAAGCCGGCGGCCTGGAAAAAAAAAGAAGAAGAAGATTTTTCGGGTTCAATCAAACAGGATTTTTTCTTCGGGTCACAGCACTAGCCGAAGGGGAGTTCACCAACAAGCCAGATCAGATTTAGCAGGACAATCAATAACTCTGGTTCTTGGGCTGGCCTCAGAAGTGCCAGGTCGTACTCAAAACTTTCTCTCTGAATTCTAATCTTGCTTTGTCGTACCCCCCAGGGTTAAAGTAATGCTCCTTTAGGATTTAAATACTCTGTGCTCTGTTGATCATGTCTGAGGCATTAGAGCTAGCTAGGTGAAGGAGATTGGAAGGTTTAAGATTATTTTGGGCCACTTCATTCACTAACACAAGACTCAAGCCCAGGCCAATGCAGAAAAGAATTGGAATCCATGCCACGTACTGACTGAACACAGGTCTCACAGCAGAGCTGTCCAACCTGTTCCTGGAGACCTATCGCCCTGCAGATTTTCACTTCAACCTAAATTCGACACACCCAATACCTCCTTTGAGCAGCTCAGCGAGATCCCTTACTGCTGAACGAGGGGTGCTTGGTCAGGGTTGGAGTGAGAACAGATAGGGGTGCATTTCCCAAAAGCCTAGTAGCTGTAGTACTTTGTCAGCAACTAACATACTTCTCCCTTCATAGCTCTGGTTCCAAGCAAACCGCCAACACAGTTAGTGGGCAAGTTTTTGGGAAAGGCACACCGGGATGGTAGATCTCCAGGAGCAGGGTTGGGCAGTAAAGGGGGGGAAATGAAGGGGGCTTACGTGTTGATGTCAGAGCCGAAGTCCTCGAGGAATTCGACTTTGCGCTGCGAGAAGGCGAGGCGGGACTCGAGGGGCAGGTCGCCACTCAGGGCTCGGTCGAAGCAGGACAGGATCCGCTGCTCGTTCTGCTTGACGTCGCCACTGTACTCCAGCTCCAGCAGGTTCAGGTACAGTTTGGGGCTCGTCTGGGAGACAGGACAGGTACAAAGGACAAAGAGAGCCATCAGGACATAGCATATCCCCCCGGCCCCACATATTGAAAGAACTAAAATGCCACCTGCTCCGGAAACAAACCATACCCCCTAAAATTCCACGTTCAAAATGTTTCCATGGAAACCAGAAAAAATACTAGATTCATTAACTTCGGATTAGCAAAAGGCACCACCTTCAGGTCACGATTAAAGTGCACACCAAGTTTTGTGGAAAAATATTGAACGGTTTTCAAGTTATGCTACAGAAACAAAATGTTCACAGACAGACGGACAGACGACCGCACCCATGACTATATAATAACAAATGAACATCCCAATATCTGACCAAACAGAGTTTCCCATGATCTTCCCACGCATAGACACAGCAGGGATCGACGTGTCATTTTGGGTTTTGGTAAGAGGGGGGTCTAATTTTCCATCCAGATGTTCCGCAGCTATTAATCATTTGCAAATGAAAAAGTAAGTCAGTCCCAACATTCCCATCAACTCCCATTAGACTGAGTACTATGAATGAATGCGGACGCAACAGGATTGCAAAGCCAAGAGTGTCACGTGCACCATTTCAGTCTCCCTGATGCACAGGCATTGGACTTTGCCCCGGGTAACAAGACCAAATTAAAAAAAATAAATAGATAAAACGCATTCGTTTCCATAACCTTCATCACATCAACAGATACACCAATTTTTCCTCTCAGCCAAGCATTCTGTATCATTTTAGCTGCTGCCTGTCCCAGTTTTTTTTTTTTTTTTTTTTTTTTTTTTTTAAAATCAGGCATCACTAATCTCACCCGAATCCTGACGTGTACAAGCACAGCACGCGTGCATCTGACTCGTGCTGCCATCTCAGAGGAGCGCAGACAGCCAACGGTTCTCCTCTGAAGCGCGAGCCCCTCAGCTGACGCCTCCATTCGTGGTCTCTCACCCCGCAGGCACAGGAAGGGGGGGGGGGGGAACCCGAACAGCGCAGACCCAAACCAACTGCATCCCTCCCAGATCCCTGAGCAGCGCGAAGCCAATCACACGCTGCTCTCACAAAGCCGCTGGCAGCAGCCAGCACTGGTAAGGCTGGATTTGATCCGCTGCTGTGGCGGTAACTCTTGCGCACGAGCCACGCCTTTATCGAGCGAGCCAACCCAGAATCCCTTGCAAGTTTCTAAAGAGCCGATTCAACACAGGCACAAAAACAGCCGAAAGGAAACCCTCCGCTGCGGAGTGTGGTTTGTGGTTTTGACGGCGGTACCTTGTCCCTCTCGATGGCCTCCAGCAGCACTTTCCTCGCCTTATCCAAACTCCGCTGCACCTTCAGCAGCTGCCGCGCCAGTTTGATGGAGTAGAACGACGACTCGCCGACGTTCTTCCCGTTCCCGATGGCGTCCTGCAGCAGGGACTCCGCCTCTTCCATGTTGCCATGGCGACGCTCCAGGCTGACCCGGCGAAGCCGCACCATGGCCAGCCCGGGAACGGCCTCCTCCAGGTTCTTGAGAATCCCGCGAGCCTCTTCGATGTTCCCTGACACACGCAGACCAGTCGGGCGTCATGACGACAGCACATTTCAGCAGCAAAACGCTACATTTAAACCATGTGACATTAGGCTATCGAAACACCACAAATCAGACAACGTACATTGCATAAATCTGGCTATTCAAACGTCAGATTTATCATGACATCCTTCAGTAAATATAACGACAATACCAACCGTCCTTAACCCTCATCGCCAATCGTACAGCGGCGCCGTCTAATTTGACGTTAAATGACGTCACGACACATATACCAAAAAAAAAAAAAAAAAAAAAAGCAAAACTGTACTGGTAAAAAGCAACAGCATAAAATCAAGGACTCATTTCAAAATAAAAGCCACAAACTATCAACCATGCCAATAAAATATCTTGAGACAGCCAAAAACAGCATGTAATTGAAACAACCAATCTCTTCATTTGTATACAGAAAGAATTTTGAAGGTTGCAGAATGGCTTATTCTGTCACAGAAAATTCTGCTGCGTTTGCATTCCCAGGGGCAGTTCATGTAGTTTCCGCAGGATGAGAACACTTGCAAAATAACTGCATTGTACAGCACCTTCCTCACATGTTTGGAGAAAATCACAGCTAACCAAAGATAGAAACTGGTTAACCAACAAATAGTCGTGATAAACATTGCCCACGGTCAACCATGGCATAAAATGGCAGCCCTCATTGTGCTGGATTGAATTAGTCAAGTCTCAGCGCGAGCGATCGGTCAATAAAGTGACCAAGAATAAATTAAAATTGAAACTCGACTGCGTTCGGCGCTACACTCCCCCCTCAGTGTAATTAGGTCAAAATGGGAGCCACGACCGTGACATCAAATAGGCTTCTGAAGACCCCCAATATGTATAACAGATTTAAATTTAAGGGCTGTCCCAGCGACAGTTCACCAGCTAGAGCGGTAACAAGCAAAGGGAAGAGACAGACAAAGACGGAGAGGACAGATGGAGGGGACAATACCCCATCGGTTAGAGTCACCCAGGGGGTTAAGAACAACAGCGCCTCACCCTGCAGTTCCTCAAACCCGGCCCACAGCAGGTGAAGCGTCGGCTTCTTGGGCAGGTGAATCGTACAGGCCTTTTTGTACACGTGCCTCATGCCTTCGATGCTGTAGTTCTCCAAGTACTTTGCATACTTCAGAGAAAAGAGACAGACATAGAGAGAAAGAGAGGGGGAGAAAAGAAAAAAGAAAAAAAGACATGACTGAGGGTCCCTTCTCTGGCACTGGCCAGTAAAAAAAAATCCATTGTCAAGAACATTTAAAAATTGCTTTTAAACCCATCAGCACCTTCATCGAACCATAAAGATTAGTTTCTGTAAGGTAGGACGAAGGGTTGCAACGCAGTTGGCAAATTCTGCAGTCAAATCTGCTGGCAAGCAGGTCATCCCCTAATACAACAGACAGTCACATATCAACATGACAGGTAAACAGTGTAGAACGTCACTTGAGGAGTTGATATTGTTGAAGGGGGGGCTATAAGAGTTAGGACGAGGGGCAGGTCGAGGAACGCGGACTCCCGGTTACCTTGATCCAGAAGTCCTCGTATAGCGCACAGGCGATCAGGCATCTCTCGAATAGCACCACCACCCTCTCCGGAGTCCCGTTCTCTATCTCGAAGTCCAGGTACTCCTTCCAGTTGGTGAGCTGGGCCTTCTCCAGGGCCTTCACGTGGAAGTAAGGGCGCTTTATCTGCAGAGGCGTGGAAGATGGGGAAGCCATGTCCAAGGACTATTTTCATCATCGGGAAAAAAACCGACTTGACAAAAAAAGGGCAGGGATTTTGGGAAACCGTTCCCCAAGGGCTCGGCAGTGTATCAATATTATATTGATATCATGATATATCGTTGAGATTTTGGATACCGTAATATTATGATATGACGTAAATGTCAGTTCTAGTTTTAAAGGCACCATTACAGTAACGGGATGCAGCTGTCTACAATTATACTGTTCTAGCTGTTGTCTGTACCTTCGAGGTCACCATATCTACATTACTAATAACGACCGTTGATCAAAAATTGTATTGCGTAAGTATTTTGCTAACTCACTAATGTTTAGCTCTGCAGTATAGCCACAATACTGATAAAGGTATTTGCTCAAAATTATTGGGATATTTGTCCACATCATCCAGCCTTATTCCCCCCCCCCATTGGGTTCCCACAGTATTTCTCCAGTCTGTCCCGTTTTATCAGCACATAATGCATTTTGGTGCCATGAGGAATACTATTAATTTGAAGTGGACGAGGGTGTGTTCCCTTCCATTTATAGTTCACACTGGGCATTACTGGGGAATCAGAACAAGCATGTTAGAGATTTTTTTAAAGCTTCGCAGCACTTCTCCATTTGAAATCAGTTTTAAATGCCCCAGACTACAGCTGCAATAAACGAAACAATTCCAAAGTTTACTCTGGTTTCAGAAGGAGTCCAGTCAGTGTTTAGTTTCGCTTTACTTTATTGCCAATAATTGCCTCATCTCTGCTGGCTCTCGACGCGCTCAAAAACCCCCTGAATCCCACATTTTCTCAGCAAGTAAAACTTTCGTTTCACTCGCTGCATGAGAAACAGCAGCTTCCCGCGGCCATGTGTCAAATGCACTTTAGGACGCTCGGACACAATTTCAGATGCCCAAATCAAACAGAACAGTCTCTTCAGTCTATAATTTTCATCTCTCCCAACACGTCATTTACTCGATTATTAATTTTTATTGGTGCACCCGAGGGGGTCATGTTCAGGGACCACTCACCCCTTCCTCGAAGGTCCATCGCTTGCTGACCTCGTGCTCGTTGTGGTTGAACACCTCCTGGCGCATCTCGATCACACGGTGCCTCATGTTCTCGATCTCTGTCACACGCTGAGGGGGAGAGAGAGACAAAATGGCCACTCACAGACACACCATTGCATTAAGAGCACAGTTGTGAAGGAAACAAAAGGAAGGCCTCCCCACACTCCAAGCACATCCTCCGTTCCTCCACTTCTCTCTCACATATCGATGGGTGACGAATTAAAGGGACAGAACCGGAATAAATGTGTGAATAAACAAAGGCTGATGCTTTAAATGCTTTTGTTCATTTTCCTGGCATGGTTTGGGTCCACTCTTCCCCTTAAAGGCGAGAGGCTCACAGCAATTCAATGCAGAGTTCTGAGAGATCGCCTTCATATCCTACCATGATGGGAGGGGTCTCTTCCAGGATGGCAATGGCCCAAACCCCACAGGGCACAAGGGCTCACTGAGTGGTCTCATGAGTGTGAAAATGATCCTGAGCCTTTACCTCCATCTTCACCGTCAACAGATCTCAACCCAACTAAAATCTAATGGAAGATTCTGGAACAATATGTCTGAGAGCACTCGACATCACCATCATCAGAACAGCAAATAAGGGAATATCTCTCGAAAGAAAGGTGCTCCATCCCAGTAGACTCTAAGCCACGGTGTGCTGAAGCTGATTTAGCGGCTTCTAAAGACCCAGCGCCTCACCGAGACAGTTATTGTTGATTTTTTCTTGAATTTGTCAGGTGCACTAAATTAGGGTTGAAATGAAAACCTAGAGGATGGCAGATCTCCAGGGGGGAGGGTTGGTGAGCTCTGTGGTAAAGCATGGCTGTGGCAGTACCTTAGCTGGATCTGCGAGATCTTCAGTGCCGGAGGGCAGGTCATCTTTGGGCGTGGACTCATCCCCACCGACTCCGCCCATGTTGGCCAACTCAGTCCGCAATTGGATGAACTCCTCCTCAAACAGGAAGAGCTTGGGCAGGTTGTTCTGCACATGCTCCCTGAACCTAACACAAAAAAAACAAACTTGTAGTTCATACCAACCTTGTCATCATCACCAGAAGAAATGCATTTAATGCATATTGGGAAACGCTCATTGATGGCGATTATCATCACTTATAAAGCCCTCTTAAGAAATCTTTCCCAAGAGCAAACTATGACCGAGTCGTGCATCTCCCCGATCCCCAAATTCGGACAAAATGGCCGCTGGCAGCCATATTGGACGTCCAAAATTGCCAAAAATTGATCTTGAGCATTGTCAAATAAATATCTTCGTCCGTGTAAAATTAGAAAAAAATAATAATTGTGGCTTCCAGACCCCGGAACAGAAAATCTCTGCGGCGGCGGCCCTGGAACTGAACCATAGTATCTCCTGACTATCGTCGTTGGGTAAATACAATAACATTGAAGGCACCCAGATTATCACCTGGGGATGTAAAATGAAGAATTACTAAATTAGCAGGATAAGGCTATATTAAAAAGTTAGTTGGTTAGTATCCCCGCCTGCCCCAGAAACACCTTACTGCCTCAGTTTTCTGAACATTTTATTTTGAAAAATCTATTAAAATTGTGCCAAAAAGAAAGTGAGAAGAATAGAAATTGCTCGGTCAATGCAGCAGACCATCTGATAGGCTTTCTATGGCTGCGCCAAATATAGGTTTGGCAGATTAGATTCTATGTGGATAAATGTACCAGTGATTTGGATTTGTTGCGCTGTTTGGATGTTGAACTGTTATTGTGTTATGATAAAATAAATTTTTAAAAATTAAAAAATAAAAAACCTCCCGTCAGCTCCTGAAAATTGAAAAGTGAAGGATGCTAATGAAGTACTTTTTTATCTTGCTCAAGTTGACAGTAAATCCCTGAACAGAAATTCTTACTTCAGTCCTTGTTCCAGACGCAGGACTTCCAGATTTCACTTTATGAACTTATCCTGCAAACAGTAATCTCACTTTGTGACAGATGCCCCCACCACTCCCAATTCACCACGAGAGCCTGAGAGAGAACTCTTAAAAAGGGCACAGAGACCAGTGAGACAAGCAGAAATACTTTCTGATCTTGATTTAAAAAAAAAAAAAAAAAAAAAAAAAAAAGTATCAATTCAGGAAACCGATTTCAGAGATCAACCGTTTCAGCCATATTCTACTAGGCTGAAAAGAACTCTGGAGAAAGAACGAACAATGACAATAGTGGTCATTTCTGTTCGCTGTGGAAAGGTGTAGTTTTATAGCAGGATTCTAAAGGGCCATCAAGTCACACGTACAATTTTTGAAAACATTTGGGTTTAACGCGTCGTTAATGGGAGTCGCAGAGCGGTTACAGTGTGGTCTAAGGTTTTCTGTTCTAATCCACAAGGATAGTAACAAATTAATGTTTTCACCGGCGCAAGTCTCACCTCTGGAAGTGGTGACTGTAGAGCTGGGTGGGTATTCCCAGGACGCGGTCGTAGATGGCGGTGACGTGCGCCAGGTTCCCCAGCTCCGCCTCCCAGTTGACGTAGGACTCCCAGAGGCGGTCAGAGCGGAAGTCTGTGCCAGCCGCCAAAACCGCGTGCTCGTATGCCCTGCCGGACCCAAAAAAAAAAAAAAACCCGATGACCCCGTAAGCCATATCGCTGCAGTTTGAAAACGCCAAGGCAACAAGCGTAACTCCATGCAAATCTGAAAACCCCACACGACCCCTGACCTCATCCACCAAGCTGACGCATGTCCTATCCATAGCCAATACGGGGACACCAGACGGCAATACTTTTCCTGTTATTCTGACCTCTCCCGAGGCCAAACAGACACAAGACCTCCCACTGACCACCTTGAAAAAAAACAAGAGGGTGTGAGGAAGCCTTGCTCAGACAAGGTCCTTCAAGCGACACACTAATATGAATGAAATAAATGAACATTTTTTCCCTTTTTTTGCGCATTTTCAGTTTTTACAAAGGTTGGGATCTTGGCAGGACAAATGGGCAGAAAATCACCAGAACCTGTGGCATAGATTCAGGTACTTAACGCCTTTATGCCAGCAAAACCAAATCCGAGATCGGAGCTGCAAGTTTTGTACCAACTGTGAATAAAGAAGAACACAAACGCTTAAGGAGATGTTTCAAAAAAAAAAAAAATTACACTGACCAACCAGGTTTTGGAAATAACTGCAACTCGGCCTACCAATTATTCCAAACTGTGTAAGAACGAGAAACTCGATTCTGTTACCCGGCACTAAAGGCAAAGAATACCAAAAGCAAGGACCTTCAAATCTCCAATACCGGAGGACAGCTGCGTTTGCTGATTTTTAGCACCCCACATCAGTGCTTCAGATAAATTATTAACTGGCAAAAAGGTCTCAACACCTTGCTTCCAAGGCCTACATTGGCTTCAGAGTGAAATTTAATCACGAATATTAACAGACAACACAGCCTCCTCCAGGACAGAAGTTTGAAACTCCCTGAAGCAACAGGTTAAAACAGTGAGGAATTTGTTGTGAAGTAGCGTCCAGAGGAGGTGAACGTCACTCACGCTCGAATGCGACTCTCCGCGTCGCCGTCGCCAGGGTCGGCCGTCTCCCGCAGGAAGGTGATGAAATGAAGCCACAGGTCCACGCTGAGAGGAATGGCCTGAAGCCCACATCGGTACACCTGGGGGAGAGGAAGGCGCAAAGGGAAGCTCTCACCCACGTCTGGACCACAAGGAGAAGCAGCCTAGGCGAGGACCAATCAGCAGTGGTAACCGTCTTACAATGCGTTTCAGCCGAATGCGAGGCAAAATTTTGCTTGTTTTACTCGCTCAAGTTTGATGACGAGAAGATTTTTATTTCCTCGCTTTGAACACACAAAGCTCTGTTCTTGCCAAAATTACATTCTCTTCTATTGGGGCGGCACTTCCTGGCAATTTTCACAAAATTGGCAAAAAGATAGCGAGACTAATGTTGCAAAGCTAAATTCGCATACATTTTATTTCACGAATGCTGTGCCTGCTTGAGAATAAAAAATATTCAAAAAACTGATGTTTTCATATCTGAAGTTGAATGAGACTGCTTTTTCTGGCGAAACTCATTTGATACAGCTAGCTCGCTTGCTTTCGCATTATCTCGAGCAATGCAATTGCTGTTCAGACAATATAGGTAGCGTAACAAGCCAATGTAGTTGCTAGTAGCAATGATGCTATTCAGAAAACGACTACACTCAAAACAAATTTTTTGCTCAAGTTCAATATTTTCAAGCCAAGTGATACAAGAATTTCGCACATTATCGTTACGTTATTCATGCTGAATCTCTCATGCATTCACGTTGCTCTTCGTGCATTTATATGCATGTTTGCATTGACTTTGCATGCAGTCTGGCTGGGTGAAAAATCCCCTAGCCGTTTGATGGAAACGCACCTTTAAAGTTGACTACGAAGGTATCCCAACTCTCACTTCTACAAGCGATCTTGCAACAGAATCTTTATTCTCCACCAAGATTACTCACTTCCAAAAAAAGCAACTGAATGCTGCGTTTAATTACAGAAATGGGTAGCAGCCCCCAACATAGTCTTTTAGCAAAGGCAACAGCACACAATATCACTTGTATGAATTGGTTTTATTTAGAGCTTGACAACTCAGGTTCAGAAAAGTAATAGACGTCCTCAGTATTGCGCTCCTATCAGCCCGATTTGCCAATTAAAACAACCATTCAGCTGAGATGCTGCACTAATGAGTGAAATCAGATAGCAGAGTTCATTGGTGCAAGTAAAACGAGCTAGATTTCAACTTTCTGGCCCCTAGAACGTCCATCCATGGCCTAAAATTCACAATGCAAAAAGCACATTAACAACAGTTTTATTCTGTAACCAAGAAGCCGATTAGTTTCTTTTTGCTTATTTATGAGGGACAACAGGACCTCAAGTTCAGTTACCACAACTGTGCCTGCAGAATCTCCTCAAGTATATGCATCCCGTCCCACTGTTCCCAGTTTTACCTGATCCGCCATCTGGGTGCTGTCCAGCCTCTTCTCCATGTCCGCATACTTCTTCCAGTATCCATAGCAGTACGGGTATCTAGCGAAGAAGGAGTCAAAGGCCTTCCGGGCAGCCCCAATGTGATTCTGAGAAGAGGACAATTTGAGAAGCAAACCAGAGCAATTTGAGGACTTCTGACAAAGTCATTTCTGGTCAATACTGTGACAGGTTCCATCCAGTCTACACAAGTAACGTGTTAAAAAGTGCATAAATGGACTTGAAAATGAAAAAGCGAAGTGGGGGATTACATTTTCGCTTCCATAATGAGACAAATAATGTGTGTGCATCTTGAAAATGAAAACACATTTGTGGGAATGTATTTTCATTTTAATATTGTTAGCTATGTGCCTCCAAAGTTCAGAGGCTTAATAAGGGTTGTTCTGTTGATTTTTTGAATTCATCGTCCCTTCATCAGTAATACTGCCAAACCTGAACCTGATCCGAGTCATAATTGTAAAGTTACTGAGAGTTAAAGAAAAAATCTGCAGCCAAAATGGCAGACTTGATCCACGTAAATGCGCTATTATTTATAAAACCAATGAACATTTTGACAAGAGGTTTAATGGCAATTTCCTTCATTGGTGTACATCATGTGATAATTAGCAACATCTGAGATGGTGGGTGTCATAACCTTTTTTCTTCAGGGAACTTGACATGGAATTCCCCTGACTCAAACTTTGGGGTCTTGAGGTACCAAACCTCCTCTATCCCCCACTTAAGTAGTACGTTAGCTGCTCAGAAGCTTCGGCAATGGGTTTGAGTGACCCAATCTCCCACTCAAAAAAGAAAGTACATCCTAACTTTGATACTTCACACCTGGTGAATAGTGGAGAAATTAATGTGGGATTCACAGGTCTACAGTGACATCAATCAACCTTGACCCATTTTCCGAGCCGTCTCACCTCCTGCTCCACGTACTGCAGCAGGTATGTCCACGCAGTGAAGTCCTCCGGGTTCTCCTGCACCACTCTGTAGTACTTATCGAAATCTGTCGGGAAGGGCGTCTCCAAGATCGGCGCCGGACCCTCCTCCACACCATCCTTTGATGTGTCCTCCAGGTCCATGTTGGTAGGGCTCCCAGGTTCCGAGGATTCTCCCAGCTGGGCCGACACTTGTTCCGAAGGTTCCAAGGACTTTAAAGGCTCTTCCTCAATATGCTCCGACTGTCCTTCCAGATCTTTCTGTACTGGCTCGGAGTGGTTCACCTGGTCCAGACTTGGAGGTTCTGGAAGGCCCATCTGGTCTTCCGCCTCAACTTTTGATGAGGGTTCTCCAGAATCTGCTAGCTGGGCAGAAGCCACTTCTAACTGCTCCATACGGTCCTCTGGATCGTTTTCGATATGTTCACACTGCTGCTCTAGATTCTGCTCTAACTGTTCTGAATGGATAATCTCATCCTGACTTGGGCCCAAAGGTTCAGGAAGGCCCACCTGGTCGTCCATATCATCCTTCGATAAGGCTTCTTCAGATTCTACGAGCTGGGCCGAAGCTTGTTCTGACTGCTCTAAGCACTCCTCTTGGTCTTTTTCAACTTGCTGTGATTGCGCCTTCATATCCTGTTCAAATGGCTCCGACTGGCATATCTGTTCCTGATTTGGACCAAGACGTTCAGGAAGACTCACCTGGTGTTCAAACTCATCATTAGATAAGGATTCTTCCGATTCTACAAGGGGGGCTAAAGCTTGATCCAATCGTTCCAGGCAATCCTTTTGATCCTTGTGCATTTGCTCTGATTGATCCTTCAGATTCTGCTCAAATGGCTCCGACTGGTAAATCTGATCCCGACTTGGAGGTTCTTGAAGACCAATCTGGTTCTCCACCTCATTTTTCAGTAAGGAATCCATCTGCTCCTTC
The DNA here is from genome assembly GCA_029692085.1 of Gymnothorax javanicus. Taxonomy (NCBI): domain Eukaryota; kingdom Metazoa; phylum Chordata; class Actinopteri; order Anguilliformes; family Muraenidae; genus Gymnothorax; species Gymnothorax javanicus. The sequence goes on along the minus strand of CM056198.1, from coordinate 9,254,670 downwards.
AAATTCTGCTGTAGCGCCTCAGAGTTGCTCATGTCATTGTCCTGTTCTATCGGGACCGGATATTCCATATCACCTTTTTGCATTAGGTCCGAATGGTACATCTCCTCCTGTTCCAATGGGTCTGCAAACTCCATTCGTTCCACCTGTTCCTGTTGCAAGTGACACATCTCAGTGTCGTCTTGTTCCATTGGATCCGGAAACCCCGCATGGTCCTTTTGCACTGGCTCAGTGCGATAAACCTGGTCCGATTCCAACGGTTCTGTGAACTGTAACAAATCCTGCTTGTAAGGCTCGGACTGTTCTAGAAGGGCTTGTTCCAAAGGCTGTAGATGATCCACAGCCTCTTGAACCAGAGAATCCAGAGGCTGGACCTGGTCGTGTTGCACCGACTGCCGGTCCTGGTTCTGACCTTGGTCCAGTAGTGCCTCGACAGACTCAGGCAGGGGCATTGACGCGGTATCCGAGTCCTGCATCAGAACTGGGTCCGGAGCCGAGAGGAGGGAATCGGGCAGGAAACCGTGCCCAATGGCATCCATGCCAAGGGAGCCAAAACCACCTGTTGGGTCCACATCCAAGATGCCCGACAAGGCCACTCCAGAAAACAACTGCTCTGGGAATCAGAAATGGCAAATAGCCTCTTTAATATCACCACCTTCACTCATATTCAGACAACTGTACGACACACCATTCTGTCTCAGAAAATACACTTTCAGTGGTTATAAAAATTAGATTTTTCGCAGCATCAGCTTGGCTAGAAAGTAGGCCGCGTTTTACACTGATTAATTACCTGTCACACAGCCTCACTCCATCACGCACAACATATGACGAAAATGATCGGGTAGACCTGGGCAAGAACCGAAGCTCAACTACTTTTTGAGGGGACAAGACAATATTCATGAATGTTTAACCATCAAGTTTTATGCAAACATGATCAAGCGATTTTGGACAAATAGAACTAATAATATTTTGGGGCATGCCAAACATAGTACACGTGTCCCGTATCAACTTCAGAAAACAGCTCCTTCGGAACATGAGTCAAGATATTCACCAGCTGCGCACGCAAGTACGAGGATGAACTCCCTGTATCCTCCATTTTAACAATAATCTCACAGCTGACCAAATGCGGGAAACGTCAAAGCGACTACTGAACCAACATTACATAGGGCACATCTGGGAAGACTTATAATTTAAGTCGCACTTATCGAAACCCAACAATGTGCACAGCACTAACCCAGAAAGAACATGGCCCCGAATGCCTCGTTACCAGCTGCAGCTATTTTGCATAGCTAAAAGTGCACGAAAACGTACCCAAAGCACGTTTCTAGGGCCCAGTTGAGGAACTTGGGATGATTAAATAGTAAATGAACTGAATCGTGCGTTATAAACGAGACTTGCGCGACATATTTCCGATATTCTAATATGGGTTATACTCGGAGTAACCTCGCTACGACGACAGCTACCTAATCTCAAGCTGCTTTCACACCGGACGCGAAAAGAATTTTTCGCACGGACAGATTACATTTAAAGTCAATGCAAAGACGCGAATACGTATTCGCGTCTTTGCATTGACTTTGAATGTAATCTGTCCGTGCGAAAAATTCGTTTCGCGTCCAGTGTGAAAGCGGCTTAAGAAGGAAGCCAACAACTAACAGCTCGAGCTTAATTATGAAACGTCAAAATCCCACGAGCAAGCCTTGGTGAAAGATAAGCGTTACTGAATTCGGAGGAAAAAAATCCCAGCAACAATTTTCGCGTAATATATACCCGTTATCTCAGAAAAGTTAACCAGCTAACGTTAGCCAAGTTAGCCGAAAAGCATGCTCTGGGCCTATCGGCCAGCAATACCGAGAACATTCTTTTGAACTACCCTATGATACATGATTAAAAATAGCAAAACTTAATGCCTCTCTACGTCCAACCGTTGAGTGTACCTACCAGATTCTTCCATGAAAACGTATATTGACGGTGGAATATTGTAAAAAGCACGTTATTTCATCGATTGTCCAAAATGTTTATTCGCGTTTACAGCCTCATATACCAGAAGGGCAAACACGCACTACGCACGCGTAGTGCAATCAGAAGCGTGGCCATGCCTTCGAGGGGCGGGTGGACGGAGTACCCAGTGATTTTGTGCAGTTTTGTGGGTGTACCTCTGACGATTCGGTGTCAAGGGAAGGCCAGCCACCCCAAATAAGAGTATGGTGATTTCGCACATGTTCGTCCAGACACTCAAAATATTTAATAACATCAAAATGGTTACACTCTGATAATACAGCTTAGGGTGACTGTGCACTGTCAGGGGTTGTTCGATGTCGTTCCAGGCGTACCTTCTGTTTTGATTTATCCGCGCATTTTTTGAGTGCTTTCAATGCCATTTAGATATTTCCAGGTATTTCCCCCTAGCTGCTGACTTTATTCTGGCTGACACAGAGGAAATTCACAAAACAAACTATGCAATGAGGCTTTAGTAAACTATGCTATTCGGACAAGAGTTAATTTGCATGTCACGTTCAATATCAGAGCGCCCAATTTGGAGGAAAATTGGTATTGGGGCTGTGACTGTGCTGGTCATCTGGCATTTGGTCTTATTATTATTATGTTGCCACTCTTAAGCTTTTGAAACGATTTTTGTGTCCGCGCGTGCTTGCGCTCATATGTTTTAGAAACATTTTTGGGGTGTACGCGGTGTTCTTGATCAACATATGCTTATTTTTTAACGTAAGTGCTAGATTTTATTTGTAGCAGGGAGGCTTCTCCATAGAACCATCGCTTGCATTAGAATTTTGCCAAGTATATAAGGGAAACACATCTTTCCGTGCAAACAGCAGTATTGTTCCATCACAGAAACTTGGAATACGTTGACTGAACTGCGACATCATCCCATAACGCTCTTTAAGTGAGTAAATGACAGTGCACAAAAACGCACTTCAAGTTACAGCTACATAATTCTTTAGTGCCTCTTTACAGCATGATATGCTGCCAGCAAGCTCCAAATACATTTTTTTCATAAATCTGAGGTTAGTGCCAACTCATTATAAAGGTGTAATGGCATAATCCAAACTATGATATGCACTTATCTAGCTAGAAATTTAAAAAATCACAATTATAATGACCTGCATTTCCGATCCCTCCTTTTAATTCAGTAATTGCATAACCCAAAAATAAAAAATCAACTGCTTCTAGCTGCTTTCGTTACTAAAGTAACAAAAGAAATAAGCTTTTCAGTGGAATGATGGTCGCTTTTTTGTGATTGTCCAGATGTATTTATTCATTTATTTGTTTTTGACTTTTATTTCACCAGGTAAAAGTGATTGAGAACAGATTCTCATCTGGAACACTGTCCTGGCCTTGTTGGACTTGTGATTCTCTGTTTTCTTTGCCTAGTCGTATTGATTAGTTTGAAACGGATTCAACTGCAACATTTGAGTACAGTTCACACCCCTGTGTCTGCAAATGAAATGATGCATTCGAAGAAAGGATCAGGCAATTTTTTTTGTTTACCCTGTTGCTCTCCCCAGTCTTCAGAGTCTCTGCCTGAAGAAACATTTACCACAACATACAATAATGATTTTGGACACCCAGACTCAAACCCACAGCCAGCTGCACCCAGAAAAAGGGAGCCACCACACACCCCTTTCATAGTGAAGAAGGACAGAGCAGTCCACCCTTGTAAAGAAAGGGTTGTGAGTCCATCCCGCCCAGTCCGGGACCCATGTAAAACACCACTCAGCCCCGCTCAAAGGAAGGAAGTGCCATCATGGCAAACACCGATGAAGAAAGTGCCCACGCCTCCAGTGAAGGAGGCTACATCACCCCATCGTGTTAGAAAGGTGGCGCCAACCTGCGCTGATAAAAAGGTGGCATTGCCCAATGCTGGTCGAAAAGTGCTGCCACCCAAGCCCCCTACGAAAGAGGAGGGAGTCATGCCAAACCAGCAGGTTCGAAAAGTGGCAACGGCCTGCCATCCTCAAAAGGTGGCATTGCCCAATCTCACTCGAGAGGAAACACCACCTCGACCTGCTCAGGACAAGGTGCCACCGCCTTGCTCTGTCGACAAGGTGGCACCACGTTTTCCTGGCACAGATAACATGCAAGAAAGGGCAGCCCAGGTACAGCTCAACCTGGAAGAAAGGGCCGCCAAAACCCTGCTAACTCTGAATAAAAAGACAGCAGAGATCCAGAATAATCTTGCAAAGCTGGCTGCCCAGATCCAAATTAATCTGGAGAGGAAAAAAAGCTCAGATACGATACAATCTGGAGGATATATCAGCCCAGATACGACATGACCTGGACGAAAAGGTGGCCCAAATCAAGTGGGACTTAGAAAGAGAAGAAGCTCAGATTCAGCTTAACCTGGAGGAAATGCTGGGCCAGATCCATCACAACATGGAAGAAAAGGCCGCTCAGATCGAGCTCAAACTGGAACGCAGGGAGGCTCAGATTCAAACCGGCCTAGACGAGACTGAAGCCTTAGCCTAATTTGACCTGGTGCGGACAGCTGTTCAATTACGACTCGGAACAGTGGGCATTGAAATTCTCGTCCAACCTCGCCCACCGGACATTACTGTGCTGGATGAAGAGGGGACTGCACAGAGTTCCCAGCATGACTTGCTGTTGAACGGCATTCTGCCGCAAACCGAAGCGAAGAAAAAGGTGGAAAAAGACTCGCCAGGCCTCTCCCCGGAGAGCTTTCTGTTCCATAAAGTGCTGGGCGAGGGAACCTTTGGAAAGGTAGGATAGGGACAACTTCATTCCTCTAAACTTGCATGTCAGTCCCATGAACATACACTAGAAAAACCCCACATTGTTCTCCCTATGACAACATGGATGTTAAATGCTGTTTGTTTGGTGACAACAAAAAGACAAAGTTCCTGTCATATTCAGATTCTGATGCATGTCAATGAGGGAACAGAATGAGGGAATGGAATCAAGATCAATCATCACAAGAGGTAACTTTTTTCCAATCAATCATTGAGTTGTGGCCTATATGTAGGTACTTAAGTCTTATTTTCCTGTTTTTAGCTAAGCTGTCATTAGCTAGAATTTGGCATAGTCTTCAATCAACTTTAAGGTTCAATATGCTGTGCATTTACTGATGCCCGACTGAACGTGACGCATCTAAAAAAACTAACTGTTTGAGCCTATTCTGTCCACTTGAACAGGGGTACCAAGTCTCATTTGACCTATTTCATTAACAAAGTGGCCACAGAATGGTGGCCTACGGGCAGTCTTTGTTGTTGGCGCTGTTCTTTGTCTCTAGAGACTGTAGCGCTTGGTGCCAAAGATCACACAACTTGCTGATTCTGATGTTTAGTTGAGCGAAGTCTGCATGTTTTGCATTTGGAGTTACAACCACGTGAATTAATTTCCCTCAAAGCAGACTATAAGCATAACAAGAAGCTGTATCTTATAAAGTGGCCACAAGTGTGTAAATGGAAAACATGTACATTTTGAAAAGTAGGTGTGACAAGCAATAGGTGAATTAATTCCTTTTGTAGGTGAAATATTGTGATAAATGCACCTTCAGTGGGGCTTAACCTGATATAACCCAGTGGATATCTGGTGCAGCTCGCAAAAAATATAAATAAATAAATAAATAAATAATCCTTCATATATGACCTGATGTAGTGTAGCTTTGGTTTTAACCAAATATCACATGAGCACCTTTCCTGGAACTACAAGATGTTTCTTCCCACATGAGGTCTTATACTGTACACGCATTTTGGCAAAACAGTTTGTATGTTATAAGCTCTGTGTCTGGGAACATCAAAAAGAAAAAAATTTAAACATGGGGGCTTTAAATGGTTGAGAAGACTGCTCAGCATACTGATAACTTAATGTCTTTCTTTTTCAGACCACTTTTTGACCAGCTCCCGGCCAATTGTGGTATGTTTTTGGTGTGTGCACATTTTTCAATGTTTGAAACATAGTAATGACTCTTAGTGCTGATTCAACTAATGTCACAGAACGAAAATGAAAGGCAGGAGTAAGATATTCTACCAGTTATCCATCCTCATTTTAATGAATCTCCGCTCTGCTCTGACATCAGTAGCAGCTTCTGAACTGAAAATAGAGGAGACACAGAACACCTATTTAAACTAATCATTGGTTCTGGACTATTTTCAGTCTTTTAAAAAAAAAAAAAAAAACATTATGTGAACTCCAAAAACACTCAATACCATCAGGTGTTGCCAGTTCTCCTCTTAAGGTAATATAAGAAATGAACTGCATCATTATGGCGGATCTTCATTTCTATTGTTGTGATTTAAACAATCATGAAGAGTAGGTTAGATAGCCTGCATTGCAGAATGTACTGAAAGAAAATTTGGAAGTTAAAAATAGTTGTTTATCTTTTCCCTGTAAAGTGAATAAAACATTTTTTCTGAGCTGAATTCACTATTTAATTGTTGCAACACTGCTTTGAGAAGGAAGCCGCATGTTTTAAATGCCAATATATTTTTCTACGCATTGTAAAACTTACAAGAAAATGATTGAAAACACATCAAGATTACTTATTAATGCAAAGGGAATTTTTTATGTGTGCGTCCTCGGACTTCAGCCACCCAGCCATCACCGATGCTATCCCTTATGATCCTCTCCTCTTAACGCCTCATTGCCTCACAGCTAAGTTCCGACGAGCGCTCACTCACATCTTTTTCCTTCCTCAAAGCTCTTCTTAGCTTCCCTCTTCTCTTTCTCCTATCTCTTGGACATTGGTAGAATTTATGTGTTTTTTTTTTTGGGGGGGGGTATGTTTCCTCCATGTTTGTAGTAGGCCACAACATGAAAAATTATGACGAAGCCTTTTCCCCCAAACTTTGGGCAAATTGTTAGTGTCCGTTTTGTTTTCATCCAACCATTCTAAGCCAGTGAAATGCGTGGAATATTTCGCGAGCGACCTGTTTTGGTGAAACTTTTTGGCGCCGTTTTAATGATCTCGTCTGGAGCGCGGCATCACGAAAGAGTAACATTCCCCCCTGTTCCATCAACAGTTGGGGGAATATAGGCAACTTTCCCTCCTGTTCCACCAATGGTTGGGGGAATAAGAGCAACTTTCCTTCCTGTTCCACCAACGGTTGGGGGAATAGCCACTTTGAAAAAATATACCCCCATCAGCACCATTTCACGCAGTGCCCTTGCGTTTCTCCCACCTTCTGGAAGCTGACCTCGGGCCCCTTCTCTCTCAGGTCATGCTGGCGCAGCTGAGAGAGAGCGGAGAGTTCTTTGCCCTCAAAGCCCTGAGGAAGGACTTTATCCTGGGCAAGAGCTTGCTGGAGTACGTCAAGGTGGAGAAGAGGGTGTTAATTCTGGCTGCAGAAAACCCCTTCCTCATCTACCTCCACTCTACCTTCCAAACAGAGGTGAAATGCCCTATTCTCGCTGCACCTGCTTTGGGCACCATAATTCATTGGACAGCAACACACTTTTGTATTTTGGTTCTGTACTCTAGTGCTTTTAGTGTGAAAGGATACAATGACAATGAGGTTGAAGTGCGGACGATTAGATTTTTTTTTGAGGTGTTTCATCCACATGCGATGCACCATTTGGAAATGGCTGCCCCATTCGTGTATAGTCTCACTATCGAAAATATGGGACGGTTAAACATAACATAGAATATGCTGAAGGGCACACGGTAGAAAACACACCTCCACCACACCATGTATCTGTTCTTTTGGTAACAGAAATGTTCAGGATCACTTCCAAAATTAAATCAGCTCTTCCTTGGACTACCACCTATATCCTGCCAAATTTCGTGCCAAACCGTTCATAACTTTTTGGGTTATCCGGTCAGAAATATCACACCAACCGCATTTGACAGATATATTTTAATTCATCTGGATCCAGAATCCAAAATATGGTCCGAATCCCTTCCAAAATAGAATCAACTCATCCTTGGACTTATTTCGTGCCATAACGTTCATATCTTTTTGAGTTATCCTGTTCACAGACAGACAAACAAACAAACAAATAAACAGAGGGAAAACATAACCTCCTTGGCAGAGGTAACTAATTGTTTTGAAGTCTTTGACACATGAGCATCACCAGATGCTGAGTATCTTCCTGGTGATTCTCTGGAAGGCCTGCACTGCAGCCATCCTCGATTCCTGCTTGTTTTGGGGATTTTTTGCCCATGATGTAAAAACACGAATGATTCAATAAAGATTTAGTGATTGATATAGCCAACAGAATCAAAGTAATAAAAAGGTGTCACCGTCCAATGAATTATGGTGCGCACTGTACACTCCCTTCTAAAGCAGTGTTAGTGTTACCTCCACATACAAGCAGCAGAGATGCAGCATTATGGCAAATTTTTCTGCTCTAAATTTTTCTTCTTCTTTTTGAAAATTGTTTTAGGTGATGATTAGATGGGGACACAATAACTTTGTTGAAATGAAAGAGTGGCCAGCTAAGCGCAGTGTGTACATTACAGTGTTACATTACCTTGCTAAACATTTTTCCCTCAATACAGCAGCTATTTTCAGGACATTGACATCTCTGAATCCTTGCAATATTGAGAACCCTTACAAATCTTGGGCCATGCTGCTGAAAACACTGCATAGTATTGAAAGATAGGACAAGATACGATACACTCTACTCTCACACACCCACACGCGCCTTTCAGGCCAATGCAATGTGACTTGTCCTTAGGTAGCGGTGCTAATGTCTATTTTCTTCAACAATATCGTCACACACCTGCTCATCACACACCTGCACGCCACCCTCCAGGTGAAGTTAATGTACCACCCCATCCTACCCCTGAACTCCACCTTAGAGACAAAATTGATACCAATTAGACAGGTGTGCGACCCGCAGAAACGTAAAAACTAGGTTCGGTGAGCGAAAGTCTTCTGCAGTAGTTTGTTCCACCCACCAGGATTTGATCATTCAAACATCTTTTGTGCCTGAATGCGGAACTAATTTATCAAGCCACACAGATGAGTTCATGGATGGAAAAAACATACACAACCTGATATCTCGAGAAAAATGTCATTCTGGCATCAACAAAATAATTCTCCACCAGGATGAACATAGTCCACCAATAAATAGCCACTCTGCTATGGTGACGTTATGAAACCTTGAAAGCCTTAAAATGGCACGTTGCACATGGCTAGCCTGGTTAATCTGTGAACAATTCAAACAAAATTCCTTAAGGATGGCAATTTAAGAGACAAAGTGATGTGAAAATTCATTCACATTTGCAAGGCAAAAGCTATTTTGTGTTTTCTTGATATATATTCATCTATATATTTCTGGTCTCTGCTGACTTACATGAAAAGCTTCCGAACATCAGCTAGCTAACTATAAACAACTAAAATGCACGGCATTTCTAAGCACAGTGTAGAGATTTGTGAGCTGCCATTCATTGGTGGAATACAATGCAATTCTTGCAGGAGCATTATTTTGTTGATTCGAAACTGCAGTTACACCGTGATAACAGACTATGCGAAAAACATCATGGCTGCACTATGACTTTCAGTCTCCTGGGTTACACGTTTAACGTCCAGTTGATGGGTTACGATGCCATTTGTGTCCCTAGGATACCCTCTTCTTCGTCATGGAGTATGTGAATGGAAGAGACCTGTATTTCCATATCACACATTTTGGGCTGCTTCGATTTCCAAAGTACACAGTGAGTAAATAAATGGGCCTCTTCCTGCGACCTCAAAACCATCTCAGTCAATTTTCAGCTGTGTTTTTTTTGTGTCTCAATAGTGATGTTTTCAGCTGTCAATCAAGGTTAAGGCCAACCACAGGTGACCTGTAGACTATGACAAATTTGAGTTGTAGCAATTTTTTTTTTTTAAGTTGAAACTGAAAAACTGTGATGGTATAATCTGCACACCCCTGTTGCTATCAAAGATACAGTATTGTCTATCATTGCCTTGACTTCGTCACTGCCGATAATCGTGTCACAGAAAAGATAGCTGACATGCTTTTGTCATCATGTCAATACAATGTTAGTTAATAAATTGGAAAAATAGCTTCTATATTTTAAGGAAAGGTATTAAATCATGCAGAGTTTGTACTTTTTTTTTTGGGGGGGGATGTACAGGAATAGGTAGGGGGTGTCAGAACTTCATGACTGCGACAAAAAAAAAAAAAAAAAAAAAATGGGGACTGTCCACTATGGTAATGTTATATTACTACGGAAATATGTATTTCATGCTTTTCATATATTTTTCTGTCTGGCCCTCAGTGACGTTTCCCTCTTGTCTCTTTCATAGGTTCTACGTTGCAGAGATTGTTTGTGGTTTGCAGTTTCTTCACAGGAATGGCGTCATATACAGGTAAAGTCATGAGCTCTTCAATCTATACAATTAATGTTTTTGTGGATTGTGGGCAAGATGTGCAGTGTAGTCAGTATGGACAAAACTCTTGTTAACTCCAGCGCACTGCATTTGAAGACTGTCAGCTTTAATTTGCAAGTATTTTCATATGAATTATTTAAGTCATGCTGCATTACAATTACTTTTTTAATTTCAATTTTAATTGAATTTTTTAATTGTAAAAATTGAATTTTTTTAATTGTAATTGTAATTGAACAATCTGTCCAGAAAGTAATTGTAATTGTAATTACAATTGTAATTGAAAAAAGTAATTGAACCCAACCCTGCAGCATGGCATAAATATTTTGTGAAAGCACCAACAGTTATCCCAACAATAATGCCACAATATCGATGTCGAGGTATTCAGTCAAAAATATTGTAGTATTTGATTTTGTCTGTATCGCCCAGCACAACTTTCTGCCCATCCTAATAAAACAATAAATATAGGAACAGAGTGAAAAAAAACAATGCTAATCCTTTTAAGCTGACAATTTTATCCAAAATGACTTAAAAAGTTAATAAGACCTCATAGAGGCTAATCCTTCCCCAAGGGGTGTAGGCTGAAGGGCCTGGCTCAAGGGCCCAACAGCTGCACAGCCATAGGGGTAGAGGGACTGAAACCACTAACCTTCTGTGTCTCAGTGAAACACCTGACCCACAAGGCTATTTGATGCCTCTTAAGCCTCATTTCCGTTAAGTAGTGCAGTTCTGTTCAGTTCGTTACACATCAGAATGGCAGTTTTTGCATTTCTATAGTCAGAAGTTGTGGATGGTGCCAAAAAAAATCATTCCAATCTGTCCTGTTTTTTGTGACACCTCTGCTGAGGTACCTAGCATGCTGATCCTATGCTAAAAGTTGGAGCTGGAAACACGGCAGTCCTTTCATCGGTCAAGAGTGAATTGTCACTCTTATTTAGCAACGACTAGACACAAACCCGCCACCTGTGTTGTTGATGTGGCTATTACCAATCGGTGACAAGCCCGTCAACATTTAAGAGTACAGCCTGCGGCAGAAACGCAGACCAGATCCAGCATTTAGGTAGCGGTCCGTACAGATTACGTACTGGCTCAAAGGGTACTATACTAGTAGTGTTTGGTGTAAACGTGGTTTTGAATAAAGGCTGTTCCGTGTCTCTGCTCTTCTCCCTATGCAGGGATCTGAAGCTGAGTAATATAATGCTGGCTGAAGATGGGCACATTAAAATTGTGGATTTTGGCCTGTGCAAAGACAACATGATCGACAGGGGAAGCAACGAGTTTCTGTGGCACTGAGGGCTACATGGCACCAGAGGTATGGGACTCTGTGCAAAGATGCCAGAGACTTGGCGTGTGAGCCCCAGTCGTAATGTTGGTGATTCAGTGGTGCATTTAACCCCACAAAAACCTAAATGCAGCTGCTGTATTCAAACCTATTGAGCTTCAGGCCTATTTTAAATTTTAGTGGCCATCCCAAGGTTTCCAACAATCCTAAATATGTCCTGCTGAATCACAGGAAAATGTGCATAAAATGATGAACAAGACTAAGATATTTTCCATTTGATGTAATGCTGTGGCCATAGAAACATGACATCCTGGGTTTGAATATTTCTGTCAATATAAGAGTGCCAAAGCTTCCATGAAGTGCTACAAACAGGAGATGTAAAATATGTATGTGATATTGTCCTACAATAAGAAAAAAAATATTTCTAATGACTTTGAACCTACCTAAAGGAAAACTTAAGTGCTAAGTTAGGGTTTAAGGGTTTGAAGGGTTTACCCACAGTTTTTGAGTTTTGGTGGTTTGTGGTCAATCATTGTCACAAAAGTTCTTTTTTTATGCTCCCAATCTCAAAATTCCATGATAAATGAAACAGTTTATGAGGGAGCACACTACAAACCCCAATCCTAATGAAGTTGGGGCGTTGTGTAAAACATGAATAAAACAGAATACAATCATTTGCAATCCTTTTCGCCCTGTATTCGATTGATTACGCTACAAAGACAAGATGTTTAATGTTCAAACTGATAAACTTTATTGTTTTTTTTAGAAATATTCCCTCATTTTGAATTTGATGCCTGCAACATGTTCCAAAAAAGCTGGGACAGGGGCAACAAAAGACTGGGAAAGTTGAGGAATGCTCAAAAAAAAAACACCTGTTTGGAACATTCCACAGGTGAACAGGTTAATTGGAAACAGGTGAGAGCCATGATTAGGTATAAAAGGAGCATCCCCGAAAGGCTCAGTCGTTCACAAGCAAGGATGGGGTGAGGTTCACCACTTTGTGAACAACTGCGTGAGCCAATAGTCCAACAGCTTAAGAACAACGTTTCTCAACGTGCAATTGCAAGGAATTTTAGGGATTTCATCATCGACAGTCCATAATATCATCAAAAGATTCAGAGACTCCAGAGAAATCTCCACATGTAAGCGGCAAGGCCAAAAACCAAAAGTTAATGCCCATGACCGTCGGTCCCTCAGGCGGCACTGCATTAAAAACCGACATCATTCTGGACAGGATATTACCATGTGGGCTCAGGAACACTTCGGAAAACCATTTTCTGTTCACACAGTTCGTCGCTACATTTACAAGTGCAACTTAAAACTCTACCATGCAAAGTGAAAGCCATTTATCAACAACACCCAGAAACGCCGCCGGCTTCTGTGGACCCGAGCTCATCTAAGATGGACTGACGCAAAGTGGAAAAGTGTGCTGTGGTCTGATGAGTCCACATTTCAAATTGTTTTTCGAAATCATGTACGTCGTATCCTCCGTGCTAAAGAGGAAAAGGACCATCCAGATTGTTATCAGCTTAAAGTTCAAAAGCCTGCATCTGTGATGGTATGGGGATGTGTTAGTGCCCATGGCATGGGTAACTTGCACATCTGTGAAGGCACCATTAATGCTGAAAGGTACATATAGGTTTTGGAGCAACATATGCTTCTATCCAAGCGACACCTTTTTCAGGGACGCCCCTGCTTATTCCCACAAGACAAGGCCAAGCCACATTCTGCATGTGTTACAACAGCGTGGCTTCGTAGTAAAGAGTGCAGGTAATAGACTGGCCTGCCTACAGTCCAGACCTGTCTCCCATTGAAAATGTGTGGCGCATTATGAAGCGCAAAATATGACAACAGACCCCGGACTGTTGAGCAACTGAAGTCGTACATCAAACAAGAATGGGAAAGAATTCCACCGACAAAGCTACTACAATTAGTGTCCTCAGATCCCAAACGCTTATTGAGTGCTGTTACAAGAAAAGGCACCGTAACACAGTGGTAAACATGCCTCTGTCCCAGGTTTTTTGGAATGTGTTGCAGGCATCAAACTCAAAAAGAGTGAATATTTAATAAATAAATAAATAATAAAGTTTATCAGTTTGAACATTATAAATCTTGTCTTTGTAGTGTACTCAATTGAATATAGGTCAAAAAGGATTTGCAAATCATTGCATTCTGTTTTTATTCAGGTTTTACACAATGTCCCAACTTCAGTGGAATTGGGATTTGTAAATGTTTATGTCCTTTATGCATTAAATCAGCCATTACATGAATGGAGAAAGTAGGGTGCCTTGAGAAAACAAAAAAATAGCTATCTGTGTTTACAACATGTAAATTACAAGATGTTCTTAACAACAAAATTATGAAATAAAGGCCTCTGCTGGTCATTATCTCAAGACACTAGCCAGAAAGGCTGTACTTGCCACACTAGTTAGCAACAGATACCGCTATCCTTCCAAGACTGACTAACTGCTACATTTACAGGGCAGTTCAAAATGTCAATTTCCAGTTTTACTGGCCCTGAGTTAGCAAATGAGTTCTTTTGTTCAGCTTCGGATCTCCCTTGATTGAAGTCCGCAAGTGAATTTCGCAAGGACAGAATATTCAATGGACTGGATCTGAGGCCTCAGTCTGATTGAGAGAGTGAATTCCTCCCCCTTTTCCCCGCAGATCTTCCAGGGAGAGGAGTATTCCTTTCCTGTCGACTGGTGGTCTCTTGGGGTGGTTGTCTTCAAAATGTTGACTGTGGATTCCCCCTTTTAAGGGAATGATACGGACTTGCTCGTCGTGTCTGTCTGCAATGACGCAGTACACTATCCCGACTCGCTCAACCAGGAATCAAAGGACCTGCTTGAGAAGGTTTGTAAGCCTATTGCTACCCTTCACAGAAAATGTGATGGCCTCATGCAAGAAGGGTGCAATTGACATTTTACAAATTTTACAGGAGAGCCAAAAAACTGCCACAGCACCACCTGTTAAAAATTTGCCTGCAGACATGACTTTTTAAAAAGGCATTTTAACCCATTTAGGATAGGAATTGAGACTCCAGACTTGATCAGGAGATGGGCTAGTCTCAGTTATTCGAAAACAACCAAAAAAGTCATTTTTGACCGAAGTGTCACATACGCCCTTCTTGCATGAGGCCATCGAATGGGTCTTTTTCCCTGACGCACGTTAATCTTTGAGACTAAATGAACTTTTCAATGCAGAGTCCCCATTAGAAATTGGGTTTACTCTTCGAATATGGTTAATCTCCGTCTGTCAAACTGGCCCGATGTGAGGCGTGTGTGCGACAAAATTTTAAGCTCCAAGTACAATTCATTTCATCAACGTAAGAACTATTTGGTTTGGAGATCAATAAGTTTGTCCTAGAGTCCCTAGATGGAGAGTGTCACCACAGTTCAAGAATTGGAGCCATTTTGCTTCCATTGCGCTATACCAAGCCACTTCGCACAATTGAAATCATTGGATTTTTTCCTTCCTTTCTCGGCAGGGAAACACATTAATTTTGGGGGAAAAACAATTTCGCCAACTAGCAATGGTTTTGATAAGCGTAAGAGTGGACGATGTTCGGACATGAGAAGTGAGAATGCTGAAAAAAAATTCACAGCCGGACGGTGCGAGATAACGTAATGGAAACAAAATGGCTCTATGACCAGATTGTCTGTAACCCTTGTGTCACTCCTCACTCTATCTAGGAACTCTAGTCTGTCCAGCAGTCAAGTGTCTGCTTTAGGCTTATAGGGGTCAAGAGAAAGACAAAAAGAGAGTGAGAGGAAGATTATAAGTGGATAAAGTAAAAAAGTCTGTTTGTTTATCAGTGCTTTATATCACTGTCAGTATTTTAACATAACATGCCCAGTAGTCAATGCTTACGTGGAGCCATGTATACAGAATTTTGAAAGGTATCCGTTAATGCAACAGCATATCTTCTCTGGTAATTCAGTTTAAAGGGACACTATGCAGTATGTTTTGCCCTGTAATGATTCTCTGTTTAAAATCAAAGCCAATTGTGTCTTCCTTGATCTTTTTTTTAATTTTTTAAATTAGTTTTTCTGTTTTTTTATGTTCACATCATTTCTCTGTAGCTGTCTTGAACAAGGAAAGGTACATTCCTGGGTGACTCAGGTTTTGCGCAAACCTAAGCATCAACTTTTAGTTATGCTTTTTGGTTGTTTACTTTTCCTTCCTGACTTCTACAGATTTGTGGCCACACCCACCTCTACACACAGGAACAAGAGTGCCACGCCCAGAAACAAACACACTATTGGGCTGTTTCTCAATGCATAGGCTCCAACCCAGACAGGCTGCATTTACAGACTGCCACGTCATCACAGCCTGTTCCATTGTAAAGGCGCCTTTGAATACAGCTGAAGCATACAGCCTCCATCTTGTCTGATATCAGACGGAATTGTCAACTTCTTTACACTCGGCTTCCATGAGGACAATTCTGTCTGATATTAGGCAAGATGAAGCTTGCATTTCTAAGCTGTATGCGAAAGCGCTTTCACAATTGTACAGCCTGTGATGACGCAGCAACATGAAACTGCAGCTTACACTTTGAGAAACCGTCCATCGGAAACCAAACTCAAGTGAAGTGGTGTGAATTTGAGCAAGACAAGCAAGGCTAGATATGCCTCAGCATTGTTACTCTGTGGTATTTTTCGAGGGTAAAATTCTGCATAGTATGCCCCCAGGTACCTTGCATTGGAATCAAATCATAACCTGTAGTTGCAAGTCTAGTTCTGTAAGCAAATGACCTTGCCTTATACGAGTCAGCAATACCGAACTGCTCTAAAACAAGAATCCTTACACGCAGCACTGGGGTAATACAGCATATTACTGAAATAACTTATGACAATAATATTCTTACTTTAAAGAATAACCAAGTAATATAATTTGTTACTACTGAAATTCTGAAAATTTTATTAGTAACAACATTAAGAAATATATTACTCCACTTTTAGTAGCTTTTCATTTTTTTCTGGTTCATCTAATAAATTTTTGTGCACCGCCCGATGCACACCAAGGAAAGTAACGCCTTGAAGGACAATCATTTCCGGTTATCAAATAAGAGAAATGGCAGGTAAACTTGCAGAACTGCGGAGTACAAAAGCTGCATTTTGACTGTTACGCATGCCTGCATGGACCAAACTGGTGATTAGTTTAAGAAAGAACATAAAATTAATGCAAAAAGTGATTAGTTACTGCAATAGAAAGTAAAATTGTAATCTAACTTATTACTTTTGATGATAGGTAATACTTAATAAGTGATATGTTACTTTTTTCAAGTAACTTCCTCAACACTGCTTAAATGCCTTGTCTCTGACATCCCACTCTCCAGCTTCTGGAGGAGGACCCCACCCTCAGACTGGGCGTGGCAGAGGACATCCGGGCACACCCCTTTTTTGATGTCATTGACTGGTCTGCTCTTGAAAGGAGGAGATGGCACCCCCCTTAAAACCAACAACAACACTGGTAAGGTCTGCAGCAGGGCTGCCCAGTCCCATGCCTGGGGACCTACCTCCCCGAAGGTTTTTATTCCAACCCTGATTTGTCACACCTGACTGTACTAGTGAGCAGTTCAGCACAGAGCGTAGCTCCCTGATCCTCAATTCACAGGCTGCGTCCGAATAGTTAAAAAATTACGACATATCCACTAATTCCCAACCTCTTTTCTTTAACCTTTGTGGAAAATGTCATAAGGGAAAGGAAAGGTGTTTAAGGGAATTCCTCACGGCTTAGAAAGACAACTGCGCTAATTAGAGAATCCGAAATTCACTTACGCTAGGCAACATGATCATAAGTCCCCTGCCCATCAAATACTTTTCTTTCCGCGATCAGCCGGATTAATGATTGCCACTTGAAATATTGCTACTGCGCAGAATTGTGTTGATAACGTTATCTCCTCTCTTTTCGAAAAAGGATGGTTCTGGGTACCCTATGCTATAGGAGGTAAAATAGGAAGCACTGAGATTCCTTTCCTTAACATTTAAAGAATTTGAATACACTTATCAGGGCTGCCACGTAATTATTTCCGGATCCATTTTTAAGAGTTAGGAACTTTCCTAGGCAAAAAAGCACTATTTGGATGCAGTCACAGTCTAACTGCTGGTTTTCCACCCCCCCTTTACCTGGGAGTCGGGTGCGAAAACAGTCTGGCCGATCAGAAGTGCTAAGTGTTCATTTACTTACCCGAGATAAAAGAAAACATGGGCTGGATTTGGATTCGAGGTCCAGATTTCAGCATCCCTGATTTAGCTGTTGAATGAGGTGTGCTGTGTTTGGGTTGGAGTGAAACCGTCCGGACAATAGATCTCCAGGAACAGGACTGGGCAGCCCTCGCTTGATGTATGGAGTATTTCATCACGGTCCGCTTAACATGGGCACCTGTAATGCTATGGGGCATGGTAACCCACGCTCAGCGCCTCAAATAAACCGCGAAAATCAGAACGAGATAAAGCAAATCAGCACTTTTGAGGAAAATATTTCACTCATGCCCAAAGTTTTACTGAAGAGACCCAGGACATGGCAGGTCATTTATTGATTTAATACTGTCTAACTATTTGAGATGAAATTGACAGCGGATGAAATAGGAGCTATATGATTTCAGGCAGAGGTTCGTGCTCTCGGGTACTCTCACTGACATATAGGGGTAATACAAACAACACAGAACAGCCACTATATGTTACTTTATTCAGTATTCATTTAACCAAACGGCTGAGGCATCCATTCTTGGAAACATCGGGAAACTGGTTAACTGTCTTGCTCTGAGAACAGTTAGCAGATGCTTTTAACCAGAGGTGGACATTCCAGAGGTCAGAAAGTAAAAGTCCCACCATGTTTTACTTCCACCCATCAACTCAACCAGCTGATATTCTTGACCAGTCCAACCTCTGGTCTGAAGGGCTGTTTTATTTAGCAAATCCAGGAGGTTGGAACTAAATACTGGGGAGGACTTTTACTTTCTGAACCTGGATTGTCCACCTCTGCTTTTAACCAAAATAATAGCGAGATGAGACTGAGAAGGGGCCAGCCCCCCCCCCCCCAGCTTTCAATAAGCTGTTCATTTGTCCTCATTAGGAACATTTCATGTATAAAGTCATTATTTACCATCTTTAGCCACATTCTGACAGGAATGCCCATATGAACGATTAAGAATGAAGGAGCCTTTGACACATTGTGTTTATATTTCTATACTGCAAGCTATCTCAGGTAATATTTTTAAACAGATCAAATCAGACTAAGAGAAAATCAGTCAGCTCCAAATTGTGTTGCTGAACGCAGGTGTTTAGAGTTCTTTCAAAATGATTTTCCTGAAATTACTAGCATGGATATTTCCCAGAACAGGTTTGTCTCTATCATTTGCCTACCTTATAAATTGTTAGTTTAAGTGACAATTTATCCTACAATTGCACTTGTGGTCAAAACAAATAGCTGCATAACAGGGGGCACCAGGACCAAGTTTGAGAACCACAGCCTGAGCCATAAGGCTGTATGCCATCCCATGCTAATGTGCATTTCCCATCATGCACCTCTTCAAATGTTTTTATGTTCTGTGTCTGTCTGTAACAGGGTGATCCTGAAGACGGCCAGTCATACCAAGAGTTCTTGGACAAGTTGTCCTCTCTGTCGCAGAGGGACACCAGATCTGTGAGTTCTGATGACCAGCTGGCTTTTGTCGACTTTTCCTGTATTAACCCAAAGTGGAAGAGTTAAAATAAATTAAAAAGTAAAGGTGCACATAAAGACTGGTGTGCTGTGTCTGATTCTGAGAGGCCCAGACTGAGTGCAGACCATTCTTTTAACCACTGTACTGATACACCTGTGTTAACCAATCACAGGAAAATCATTGCCTTGCCACTTGCTTACAGTGATGTGTTACTATAGCAAGTTGTTCAGACAATTAATCACTATTACAAAGATTAAAAGCACTAAATCTTGCATTTCTGGCAATTTATTTATTATGTTTATTTTATTTATTTAAACTTTTTTCCAATGATGACTCCCGGTGTAACTTTACTATAAACGCATGCAGTCAATCGCATTTAATTATTTTCCTTATTTTCATCTTGAAAAGCTCATATGGCTTTGTTTAGTGCCTGGAGGTGAGAGCTGGGCCTGGGCAATCCAAGTTGTGTCTGAAAGTGGAGTTGCTGGTCCAGCAGGGGGCAGTCTTTCATAAGGTCAAATGATTCATAAAATCAGATTGCACTGTCTGATACGCAGAAGTCCTGTCTCTCCGTGGTCATTAATAAAACGCAAAAACTCCACTTTGGTAATTAGTTTTCGGAAAAATCGTTGAATGATTGGTATGAGGAATTGATTCACTTCCATCTATAACTTAATCACTTCAAAGCTGTCGTCTTTTTTTTCTTTAATTTTCTTTATTTCCAATGCATCAATACATCACACTCAGATTGCAAACTGAGCGTGGGCCCTTCAATCATTACTGCTTGCATAGCTGTTTCTGACAATGTATGTGTTCAGGTTTCATAAACCTTCTGCACGTGTAAAAGTGGCTGGAGTGAAAAGTGGTAGTAGTTGTACACGGGGCCAGGACCAGAATCACGCAAGCACTTATGACAAAATACTGAATTGCAATATTAATAATGGCTAATTTTGCATTGTTCAGTTCATGATGGGTCATTTTTGCTATTAAAAAAAATTATATCCGAAATCTAGGGATACAGTTGATAAAATTTTGAATCTTCTCAATGTAATTCGGCTGCCTGTTCTTGAATATCCATGATAGCAAATTTATATCTTCATTTTTCTTTTCTAAACATGTCTAGACCCATGCGACTAAGTTTTAGTTCTTTCCGGCTTCCACTCAATACCTGACGTTTTTATAGAACCTCCCTCTCACGTAAAATGACGTTCACATATTCGCTCCCCGCCGCTTTGTGCCTCTTATCATTTTACAGGGAAACCAATCTCAGCAGTGTGATAACTTTCTTTTTCCAACGACTTGTATGAATATTGTCAAATACTGTCCCGCCTTCAGCCATTTTGGTCTGGAGTAAGTGTATAACAGTGATCATGTAGTTTGGATACGTGAGCCAAAATGGCGTCCATTTGAACGCGGTCAGAAACTAATAGCATTTTTTTTAAGTAGGAGCGTTTGGCAACTGTGCCTGCGCACATGCTATGCCATTGGTGCAGTGCACGAGAAATCTAGAGGAAGTGGTTGGGTGATCTTGGTCCGCACCTTTTCCGGTCGCACAGAACTGCTGTAGCGACGGAAGAGAGAGAGGGAGAGGGAGAGGGAGAGGGTGAAAGGAGGCGAAAGCCGCGAGGAGCAGTCTCTGGAGCGGTGACTGCTTCAAATGCAGGTAAAGACAAATGTACGCTACTGGGAGCTTTGTAAAATACGGAAGTCTTGACTTAAGGACGGGAATGTTGTGCGCAATGGAATGGCTCCAGGGGTAAGGGTGGAAACGCTCAAAGTTGTCTGTTCATCGACACCCCTCCCTTTTCTGAGCTGTGCTTGTGTGTTTCACAGGGAGAAGAGGAGGCTCAAATGAATCAATGACCTTTGGAGTTTCTGCGGCCATTCCGTTTGAAGTGTGAACGATTTGTTTCTGGTTGTATGACGGAGCCCTGGAATTAATGTCGCCTTGCCAGCTCAGCATTTCACAAACGTTACCGATTCCCCTGCAAGGGCGAGAGCTTTCGACTATAGAGGAAGTGGGAACTATCACAGGCTTTTGCTGGGGCCTGTCTAGATTTGAAACCTTATCAGTTTTGCACTGATCTTGTTTTCCGTCTGTTCCATATTTCATCAAAATGCAACGAGGCAGCGCGGAGTAACATTACGGATTGTAATGTTAATTGACGTACTGCGAATTCCTCTGGCTGAAAAGTTGCGACTTTACGGATTAACCGGCTGGATAGCCAGGTTGTGTGGTTATACATGAACTTTATCTGAGGGTTTGAAAGAAGTTCGCTCTCTCATCGCCTTTAGTAGTAATTTGATCACTTTTTTTCTTCTTCTTGATAGGGCGAAACAGTTTTTGGTTACTGCGGATAGTTCCCTCAAATGAGTAACTTCTGTCTTGTGTCGTTTGATGTACCAACTGCGAGAGAAGTTCTGAACTCGAAATGGATCACTAAATTGTTATTTTTTAAAACGGGGTATCGTTTTTATGACAATTATATCTCTATTGCTTTCCTTTCGGAGCAGTGGATGTTACAGTGTTTTTCTACAGCCTGTTTCTGACGTTAACTTTGTATTACGCTTTCATCAGTTTTGACTGTTTAGCACCGGAGAAAGACACAAAATTGCAAAGCGACGCTGAACGCACTTGCTGTCGGAGCAACAAAAAGAACTAAACATTTTCTTTTAACTAAGTGGATATTTATACACAGTTTACACAATGGGAAAAGTACTTTCTAAAATCTTTGGCAACAAGGAAATGAGAATATTGATGCTTGGACTTGATGCCGCGGGGAAGACTACTATTCTTTACAAATTGAAATTGGGACAGTCTGTTACTACCATCCCCACCGTCGGGTTCAACGTGGAGACCGTTACGTACAAAAACGTCAAATTCAACGTGTGGGATGTCGGGGGACAAGACAAGATCCGTCCTTTGTGGCGACACTATTACACAGGTACGCAGGGGTTAATTTTCGTCGTGGATTGCGCGGATAGAGATCGGATAGACGAGGCTAAGCAAGAGTTGCACCGCATCATTAATGACCGGGAGATGCGAGAAGCCATCATCCTGATTTTCGCCAACAAGCAAGACCTGCCGGATGCAATGAAGCCACACGAAATCCAGGAGAAACTGGGTCTAACCCGGATCAGAGATAGGAATTGGTACGTGCAGCCATCCTGCGCGACCACTGGGGATGGACTGTATGAAGGCCTTTGTTGGTTGACTTCGAATCACAAAGCAAGTGGTCGAGAATGACTGTTTAGGTATCGCAAAAACAATAGAGGTAATTAACAAATAACATGACTTCTCGGAAGAATATATAATTAAGATAAGTTTGATTATTTCCCCAATTTTTTACGAATATTGTTACCCTTAACTATTTCTTTTTTTTTTTTTTTTTAATCAGAAAGACTGATTTGTTGGCTGGCTTTCTAGTTTGCTTTTTTTCCTCTGATGTTGCCCTGTCACCACCGTCATAGTTCCTCTGCATGGTGTTCCATAATTCCCCCACCCCATACGTTCTCTACTCCGGACATTTGCGCATATCTTCTCATGTTCTGTAATATCTATCCGGGGCTTGGGTACTCCTCATATTTTAGTTTACCCTTTGGTTTATAATTATTGTAGACTTGTTATGGTTATTTAGTCATGTTCAGACTTTAATCATTGAACCAATACTAGGTCCACTATATTACGTGAAAGCAATTTTGGTGTTGGAAATTCTTAGGGGAAAATCTTAATTTGAAAACATAAAGCAGAATCCTTAGATATTGGAGATCAATTTCAATCTGGACCTGTTACAGCATTGAAGTGAATACAGTATTACTGTAGGTTGTACCAAGTTAATGTGTTTTACCACAATAAATGCTCACTTTGATGCAACTTAATCGCACTGTAACCTTGCCAGCATTATTAATCTGGAGTATTGTTTCTGAAGGACACATGCAGTCCTGTAACATTTCCTTCACTGGCATATTCTGATCATTGCCTCTTCGCCAGAAGACTCCATAGGAGTTTATTCCATCCCCACCATCACGTGATATTTTGGAAGGTGGAATCTTGGTATGAGGCGCTACAGCTCAAATACTGTAATGCCATTTATTTTGTTTTTGGTGATCAGAGAAGGGCCCGCAAAATGATTCTGGTTATACTGCCCTCTGATTGGATGGTCCCTGACTGGAAATCTGGACTGGAACATTTTTTTGGCGGTATTTTTACCCCCCCGTGAGGCATGTTTGACATCCTGCTTCGGTTCGATGGTGGTCACAAAGGATCTTAAGTTTCGGAGACTTGAGTTTTCGAACAAAAGAGGTTTGGAACATGTCATGTGGTCAGTAAAACTTAAAAATAAATGAATAAAATGAAACATTTCTGTAATTAAATTATAAATCCATGCTTTATTTTTGTTCTATTTGCTATGCTGATTTAAAAGAAAAATAAACAAGGTGAAGAAAAAAATGCTATTGTAAGATGTGGAATTTTAACAAACCAGCGCATTGCAAAATGTGCTCTGTATGCAACACAGATGGGGCAGGAATGGGATTGAGAAAGGCTGATGAGGCCTTCGGCGTTTGTCAAAGCTGGGCTCACCGCGTGAGTCAAAGCCTGGAGTGATCAACGGTTTCCATGAGACGTTCTGATTTGTGACTCATCGAGTATGATCGTCAACGGCCAAGTCACTCGCTCGAGAGCAGTCAAGGTCGTACCGCTTCGGCTGGGGCTGTGCCTTACGGATTTTTGAACCTATGAGAGCCGTTCACTAAATTAAGCGCGCATCTTATAGAGAGGGTTGCAGAGGGGTGGTCCTTTTTGCTTGGGGCAGGAAAATGGCTGAGGTGTTGCTGTGCATTTGAAAAGATGACTGTTTTAAATGTGGCTTTGGGTCTTTTCCATGCATGGAGGGTTCATATCCTAAAATAAGATGTGGGGAAATGGTCTTATTTAATTTCTGTCTCTCAATTTATGCAAAATGCAATTTTTTTTCTTGTAGTGTGCCAGAGGGGTGTGAAGTTTGTGTGAGGGATTACAGTTTAGCTGTAATTGGCCTACAGCTGCCTGGCAGTGTTGAAATCAAGATGTTTGTCTGAACAGGAAAACCAAAGGCATGGTTACTACAAATGGTGATTAACTATCATGTTTGCCTAGTGTTTTGTGCCTGTGTCTGAGGAAGGTAAGACCTTGTGGACCCTGTCAGCACAGCTCTTCAGGGGTTCTTTCCTGAAAGCTTCATCGCTAACTGTGTTAGTAACTTGCATACTTTTCTCTGCATGGCTCTGATTCAAACTATAAGTCGCTAACATGGTTAGCCACTTAGCTTTTGGGAAATGTACACTTTGCAATAGGTTTCATATAATGTTGCGCAGATGCGCACCAAGTAAAGGGTGTTTTCTGGAAGCTAGTGTGTTTAGAGGTGTGACGAGTACTCCGCTTTCAGGTGTGGCAGGATTTGACGAGGCCGTCCCTGTACAAACGAGGCGGTCTTGTGTTGCGTCACGTCGAGCAATGTTGGCGGTTAAGTCTTGCTGGAGCTGTTCAAACACTTAGTGGGTCATGCGATTCTTTGCATCATGCGCATGAAAAAAAATGGTCCAGGTGTACCGTGTAAGAGGCAACTACATTCGAGTTCGCCAGTGACTGTAATGTTGGCAAGCTGTCGAGTATCTATTTGGCTGTTCATTTAGTGCCTCCCCTCTGTCTGGTGAGTTAAAATCAAGGCATATTTTGTTAATCTTAAGGGCTAGATCTGCTTGCAAGTTGGTTACGACTTGTCTTCTGTGTTGGCTCAGTTTGGAAGCCGCACCCCAGAAAAGGAGGTTGGTTCAACCCAAAGATTAGTGTGATTTGATGTTGGTTTTACCTGTGAGATGCAGTAGTTTAAAGTCCCCCCCTTTTTTTTCCTTTCTTTTCCCCTGCATGCCTGTTCCAGGCAGTTAGAATAGAAAATATCCAGGCATTGGCCTTTCTTTATGACTAATGCGCCCTCAAATGAGAAGCAGTCTCCTTTAGTCAGTGGTTGAATAGTCTGCTCAAAAGTAATCCCTCATCCATTTCTTATTGTATCACTCAAGTTGAGGTGCCAGGTCCATTTTATTTTGCATGAGTCAGGTTGAGATTATTCGAATAGTTGAAATTGTTCTCTCATGACTGGCACCCTTTTTATGGTGGAAATGAGCGTAGTCAGTCATATCCTCCGAAACTGCCCTGCAATCCTTATTTTCTACACAAAACCTCATTGCGAACTTGAATGCAGTGCGAGATGCATCATAGGTCACGTAAGGGCTGTTTTTCAAAGATGCTGAATGCACCATTCTTTTAAGGCAGGGCCGAGGGGGTTGCTTGTGTTCAATATGGTTACCTGTTGCTCTCTGAAAAGGATTAACTCTGGATTGCTAACCATGAGGCTGCAATTATTGATTGTTGTGTCCAGCTCTTGAGTTGAGAGAAACTAAATTGCCAGGCATTGGGTGCAAATTGGGTGATTCTGTTTCGAGTTGTAAGAACCATAATCTCTTTTGGTTCATGAGTTTTTTAGATGGTCTTCAGCATTTAATATGGTAATGAATGCTTTTTTTTTTTTTTTTTTTTTAATAAATGCTTTTCGTACTTATACTTATCTTAAATTTTTCCTTGTATTTAAGTTTTTTTTTTTTTTTTGTATAACAAGTTCATAAACCAACCAGGATAAGACTTTCTGGCTCAGTTTATTGCACAATGGCGGTGGGTAAACTGTTCTGTTTGTAGAGGATAAGTTTGCGGTTGCCATGTTGGAAGCCAGTTTCTTTAACCACGGCAGACATGCCGTTTCCTGCTCCTCATTTAGTTCCCCTCCTGAAATTGTACAGCTTAAAGAAAAGAAAAAAAAAAAGCTGGCCAAATAACTGCATACCTGGGTGATTTAACCCTATAAAACCTGCGGACCCATATATGTGTCTGTCAGATGCAGCTGAGCATTTAAGCCTTTGGTGCTTCAGACCCATTTTAAATTCTAGTGGAGATCCAAAGGTTTTCAACCATCCTAAATATCTCCTGCTGAATTACAGGGAAATGTGTGTAAGATGATGCCCAAGATCTTTATTTTCCCATTTATTTTAATGTGGCAACAAAGCATGATGTCCTAGGTTTGAATATTTCTCTCAATACAAGTGTGATGTACCTTCAGTGAAATGAGGCAGCCAGCAGATTGAGGATGTGTATGTGACATTGTCTTTCGATATGAAAAAATGCTTCTCGTGCCTTCGAACCTACCTAAGGGAAAACTTAGGTGAAAAGTTATGAGTTTAAGGTGGTTAAGGTTGGCTCCCTTTAAGAATTGTTCTGTCTTGCCTACTGTTGAATCTTTCACAGTGCCATCACTTCTGAAGTGCTTCACTTATAATTTCCTATAATAACTGTTTTCTTTCGCCAGCAGTAGGGTATTAGGATTGTGCCGCGTCGTGTTATTGCGGCTGGAAAGTTC
Organism: Gymnothorax javanicus; assembly: GCA_029692085.1. Taxonomy (NCBI): domain Eukaryota; kingdom Metazoa; phylum Chordata; class Actinopteri; order Anguilliformes; family Muraenidae; genus Gymnothorax; species Gymnothorax javanicus. The sequence goes on along the minus strand of CM056198.1, from coordinate 9,227,964 downwards.
TCCGAGGCCCTCTGAATCACTGTTTAGATGTCCTGAGTCTAAAATCGATGTGTGATACTGGGTTGATGGGGTCTGACAGCAGGTGAAGTCACAGGTGTTTAAACTGGCGGGAGCCGTCTCTGTGATTAAGTGGGTTATCGCATGCTCAGGCCTGTCCGCCTGTTCCAAACTGTCTCTCGATTTCTCTTCTTCTTCGTGTGTGTGTTCGTGTGGTCTATAGAGCAGGGGAAAAAAAAAACTTAAAAAAAAAAATGGCTTAAGTTTGTAGACGTGAGTGTTCTTCCATCTCCATGTCTAACTGACTTGTCGGGAAACGGCAGATTCCTGTTTGCAGGTTAAAATGAAAGATCTTAAGACTTTGCTAAGACGGTGAATATGGACTCTGCAGGCCCACGTTGACTGCCAGTCTGAGCTGCAGCTGTAGATTCTGTCAGGACAAGAGCGAACGGAAAATTTGAGTCTGAAGCTCAGTATCTCGATGGACCTGAACAACTGTTTTTTTGCTGGGGTTTTTCCCAGGCAAGCCGTTCATTGTTACTGTGCTAGTGGGGGTGTGCAGCAGCTCGAAAACCCTCTACAGGCCCTGGTGCGTGGCCCGTTGAGTTTGCTTATTCATGCGTAGAACTGCTCTAATTCCACTTAGCTTTTAATCGCACCAAAACCCGCTCCGCTGGGGGAAAAAAAAATGCTTTGAAAGCAGAAGCATCCACCTTCCACGTGAGCTGATAGGACAGACTTTCCGCCTGCGTTTTTGTTCGCCTAAAGCTCCGCAGAGTTAGTGCCAATTATTTTAATCAACAGACTTTTTTTTTTTTTTTTTTTTTTTTTTGTTGTGTTCTTAAAGCTCCATCAGGAAAAAAAGAACCAAAAACTTTTGTTCTAACACCTTTTGAGGAAGAATTTCAAGGCTTCAAATAGGAAATGGGGTGGGGCTAATGACCTTTTAACCCCTTGGTTACAGATCCGGATCCACTGATAAGGGTGCTAAAAAGCATATGCTATTGTTGATGGTTTCTGTGGTGGAACAAGGACATATTTATAGATTAACTTTGTTTAAGCGCAAACTGTAACCTAATTTGTTGGATCTCAAGGTCCAGATGTCTGTTCTATGGAGCACTTGTGCACGCTGGACACCTCATAGTAATTATGTAGTGTGTGCTGTCTACTGAATGCAAATTGTGATTCTTAATAGACCATTAATGCCTGTTACATCAATACAAGGGTATTAAATCTTATCCCCCATCCAGCAAGCCTCATAATAGCCATTTGGTGATGCATTGTCTGCCATGGTCCATGCAAACTCATCCACACTGGACTTGTCATGTGGTGATTTTGGTTGTGATGCTGCATACATGTGATAAGTTCTCCTGCAGCAACTGACCAATGGAATGACAGTTCTCACCTGGCTGACCAATGAGATGGCAGCTGACATAGGATGGATTTGTTAGGCGGGGTAGTAATGTGGCTGCCCTCATGGACTCCTCTCCTGCCCCCGCCCCCCCCCCATTTTGAATTCCCCTTTTTTGCTAGGGGTACAGACCTCTCGGATTATTTATACTTAACAAAAATATAAACGCCCGGCAACGACACGTTCTTAAAATGCGCACATGCTGTCCCGGTTTAAATGGGTTAATTAGCATTAAGGGTTTTACAATATATTAAGTCTTACACAGTTCATTTTATTGTTCAAAATGCGACAGATTACTGTGCATTAAAGCAAGATAGTGGCGTATGGCAAGCAGGGATACTCGTAGACACGGTTGGGATCACGATGAGGACGACGAGCGTGTAGGTTCGCTTCTCTTAGGCAGTTCCGGACAGTTTGAGGTGTGATACGTCTGTTGTGCAGACCAACTGTTTCATCTGCTGTGCGTGTTGCTGGTCTGAGGCGATCACGCAAGTGGAGAAGCCGGATATGACGATCTTGTGCTCGTGTGGTCACACGTGGACGACGAGGGTGAGGTCGATTTGCTGTACTGCCAGTCTGTCTAAAACACACTCTTAAACACCCAATTGTCCGATAGTGAACATTCATCTGTGCAGCAACCGCTCTGGTGGACGTTCCTGCATCCAGCATTCCTTTGGCGCGTTCCCGCATGATTTGCGACGTTTGTGGCATGGTTGCTTTTGATGAAATTAGACATTTTGGGGTGGCCTTTTATTGTCCCCAGTTTTAGGGAGTGTCTGAGTTCTGTTCACGCTGTTTGAGCAGCGTCTGCACATGCCACACCTGTGTTGTGGGTGGAATCAATGCATCACTGAGCAAGTGCTCACTGGCAGAGATGAACACATGTTGTTTGCAAATCAAGACAAATAACCATTTTGCACAATTAAGACATTATCAGCTCATTTGAGGTAACACATTTCATGTTGCATAAATAATTTACATGGGGCGTTTATATTAAGTGTATATGACCGAAGAGAAACATGGCAGTGATTGAGGGCTTGTTTGCGGGTGGTCGCTGATTGCGCAAAGCCTGTTTGTGTTGTTAAAAAAACATTTCTATGCCACTGGACCTCCGGCCGACCTACCACTTGAGACACTGAAAAGTGGGTGCAATAAAAAAGTGGAAGAGCACTCTGAGTGTGTACTTCTGTCTGCACCATTGTTTTTGACCTTTACCTGTGAAAATGTAATCACCTCTCGCTTTTGTCATGCGTTTATGATCTCCCTACAAAGTTTCATCGAAATTCTCCACAACTTTTTCTGCAACCCTGGCCGCTTACCAGCTGACTGACCGACAGACGGACAAATGAGGGCGGAAACGACCACCAGAGGTAAAATCAGGAAAGTCGTCCGGCTGAAGTTTAGGTGCTGCCAGTGGATAAAGCGGTGAAGACTTGCGGTTGGTTGATGCATCAAATAGAAAATGTCTACATATTGGGCATCATTTTATGCGCATTTCCTTGTTATTCAGCATAACTTATTTGGGATTATAGGAAACCTTGATCTCCACTTGAATTTAAATTGGGTCTGAAGCTCCGCAGGTTTGAATACAGTGGCCGCATTTTACAGACCCAGGTGTTAGGGATTTTAGTGTCCTTTTGTAAACCTCTTTCCCTTCTTGCTGAACTCATTTTTCCGATTGGAAACTTCACATGGTGTCGGCAGAGTTCGATCAATTTCCAGGGTGAGTGTACGACAGGGAAGAAAGGAGTTAAAAATAATTGAACGTGCCCTTTTTCTCTTTAGAGTAAATCTGTAATAGTCCCATGCTCGAGTGCAATGGGGCTGGGCACAGTGATGACCTCACTTCTACATAAATGTAGATGGTTATTTTTTGATCTTTGATATACCTAATCTCTTTATATCATAGCTATACTTGAACCTGTAAACTCTTCAGTGGCCAGTCCTATAGTCTTCCAATGAGCTACTTTTTTTCAAGGGTGGGCATAGATTTTCTTGTTGGTATGAATATTTCACTGATCCTCTCGGGCAGAGGTGAGGAACTTCATCCAGAAATGCTTGGAGTAGGTGCGGGTTTTTGTTCCAGCCATGTAGGTGCACACCTGTGTCTACTAATAAGGTTCTCAGCAAAGGCTCTACTGGCTGATTGGTGGAATCAGGTGTGTCATTGACTGGTTTGATGGAAAGGCTTCACCCACACTTACCCTTTCTGGATGAGATTCCCCACCCCTCACTTTGGGGTCAAGTGCTAGAGGAGTACTGTAGATGAAAAGGATAAAGTGTCCTTTGGAGTCACTGGCGGTGTCAGAATGGGGTCCCAGATGAACTTGAAAGACAGTTTGACAATCTCCAGGGAGATGTTATTTATTGACAAATTCAAAATTAAAACCGAAAACCTGGAGCAAAGAGGGTGTAGAGTGACCTTGTCGAGTGGGCTGGAGCAAACACCAAAACCCAAGGTGTGGTCTCCATCCTCCTCCTACCACACCTTTAGAAAAACTGCGAACACATTAACAGATAAATGGAGGTTTTGTCTGTAGGTAATTTAAGAACAACAGATAAAAAAAAAAAAATTCTGGTATTCTAGTCTACACTGTGCCTTATCAGTCCAGATGCAAGTACGCGCTGATAAGGGGCTCATTTAACGCTCTGACACGTCGGTGTGTTTGTCAAGATCTTGCAAAAGCATGTCCCCGTAACTTTTGGTGGAAATTTTCAAAAGTTTGTCCAAGTTCAGGATTAAATGAGCAATGTGGAAAGAATGTCCTTAAGGAGTGATGCATTCGAATGATTTTGGATTAGCTTGTCCAAAAGTATTAAAAATGGGTCTGGGTGTTAGAAGAACTTATGGAAGCCTTCACGTGGACTTAATTCTGTCTCAATTGTCCTTGTTACAGTAAAAGGAAAAAAGAAAACTTTCATCAGTCTAACCATAGGGAATAGTCTTATTTTTGACACTGAAGTCCAGTGCAATAGATTTGGAATAACGGTATGAATGTGAGCTTGAACTATCCATCAGATTTATTTTGGTTAGTCATGTTGGCCTTTTGACACTTGTATATTTGATCCTCACTTTGAGAAATGAGATATTCCACAGTATTCCATAATTCCATTATCCTCTGAGAATTGCCAAGTCTAGACTTTTTTTTTTTTTTTTAATTATGTGAAGATGTGTCAGTTGGCCAAGGAACGCGCTAAAAAGCAGAATTTCCCATTATGTTTTCTCCAAAACTGGTGCACTATGAATAACAAGGGTCATAATTCCTAGAATTATCTTCCAATATGGACGTAAATCCCCATGCATTAAACCTCATAGCCTGCACTGTAACCACGTGTCCATTGTTTCATTTCAAAATAAAAAATTGTCATTGTCCTAATGGTACATATGCGCTGCTTGGTACATAGTCAATGTTATTTGCACAACTGAAAGCTCTAGGATCCTTGGTTTTGGTTTAAAATTTCCTTAGTGCCTCAGTTCAGCCTTTATTTACTTCTTGGAGACCCTTCCTCTCAAAGGTTCACACGGGAAACGTGAATTATACGCGAAAGCAGTTACCCAAAATGCCCTCTGAAATTCTTGGAATGTATAACCTCCTCACAGTACTGAGATGTGATGTCCGTAGACAGCCCTCGGTGGAGTCTGCGTGAAAGCGATTACAGGCTTGAATGAATGAACGCTTTGACCGTGTATATGAAAAACTGTTGCATAACATTCCATCTGTGTTTTTGGCGAGATTCCAATTCCTTTGTATACAGCACAGTTGAAGGTAAGCTGGTTTTTCTTTTTTTCTTAACGTGCATGAGAACGGTGCAGATGGTGTTATCCTTCACAGAAATGGGATGAGGTGTGTGTGAGTGCCGGTTGCTTGTTGAGGTGTTATGTTTCAGCACGGGTGATGTGGTCAGTCAGGATAACAGCTTGGGCCGTCTATGATGGCCTGTCCATATGGCCCAACTGCACCTCATCCTTCCATTAATTATTAAAAACTGACTCGTCAAGGACAAATCTCCCCAGGCAGGCAGCTCAAAGTCTACTTGTCGAACATATTTACATTTTCAGGGGCCGAGGCCGAACCCACTTCACCTAAACATTCTAATTCCTAATGTTTTTACTGAGCGAACAGCTATTGAGTTTCAACTATAGTCTCTAAAATTTGTCATTGGGGGGTGATATTTTTGCACTGACATAAGATATATGCAACAATTATTTGGTGATTGGATGTGGCATATGTCATGCCATTTTAATATTCTAATATCGCACTGCTTTTATTTCTAAAAGCCACGTAATTGACTTCATTATAGAATGCAAGAAAAGCGGTTGACTGTAATCGAAATAAAATTGTTGCACCAAGTGATTTTCATTTGCTTCAAAAATGGAGTATCGTTTGAATTTCTCTTTGTAACATTTCGGCTCCATGTGCCCTAGCTGTTCATATGGCCATCTGTTCCTCTGGCAAGAAGTGCTGGAGTACGCTGACCTGCAGATTATTTGAATTGGGATGACTGGTTCCCAGCAGTAACAGGTGTACCCCATGGCTCCCTGCTGGGGGTACTCAAAATGTTAGGCCTAGGCTTGCTGCTGATCATCTAGACTAGCCATAGTCTCATAATTGGCAACCCCTGGTCCATTGTATTTCCCACTAGAAGTTCAGCGGGATAAGCTTCTGCTAGATGGCCTGTATTTGAGCAAATGTTTTTATGTCACGAATATGGGTGTCAACTTGGTAATTGGCAATAAAATGTTTTAAATTTTCCTCTGTCACCTCAAAAATGGCCATTGTTCCCAGTGTGAAGTGATGTTGGAAATTAAAATGTTGATTTAGGTCCAGTCTTTACGTGGTTCTGACTAATGTGCAGTTGACCATGTGATCGAGTGGACGGTGCGTGATGTAGAACTTTAGGAAAGGAGGCTTGTTTGTGGGTCATAAAAAGGTGCTTTTAGTCATGAAAAAGTGGTTTGAGAACCCTTAATTCGCTTTTTTTTTTTTTTTGGTTTAGATGTTGATTGCTGTCCTTTGATTCCAGAAACTTCTGTGTGGTAAAAATGAAAAGGGGGGCGGGGATTACCGTACTTCAGAGGACCTGAAGTTTCATTTCCTGCTCGTTGAGGCGTCTCTCATGTACAAGGATGTTCCACAAAACCACTGTTTGAGAATCATTGTATTTAGAAAGTTTATCATTATTATTATTATTATTATTATTATTAATGTTGGTGAAACTGTTCATCAATGTACAACCCAAATTCTGAAATAGTTGGGACGAAGTGTAAATTGTGAATACAATCAAAGTGCAATGACTTTCAGATCACATGAGCCAATATGTTATTTACAATGGAACATGGATAACATTTCAAATGTTGAAACTGAGACATTTTACATTTTTATCCACAAATGAGCTTATGTCAAATTTTCTGGCTGCAACAGGTCTCAAAAAAGTTGGGACACAGGCAAAAAAGGGCTGAAAAAGCAATTAATATACAAAAGTATAAGAGAATCAGCTGAAAGAACATTTAGCAAGTAATAAAGTTAACTGGCATCCGGTGTGTAACATGATTGGCTATAAAAGGGATGTCTTAGAGAGGCTGAGTCTCTCAGAAGTAAAGATGGCCAGAGGCTCTCCAACCTGTGACGGCTTGCCTAAAAAAAATTGTGGAATACTTTAAAAACAATGTTCCTCAATGTCAAATTGCAAAGGCTTTGAAGGTCTCATCATCAACAGTGCATAACATCATCAAAAGATTCAGAGAAACTGGAAAAATCTCTGTGCGTAGGGGACAAGGCCGGGGACCTTTACTGGATGCCCGTGATCTTTGGGCCCTCAGGCGCCACTGCATCACTCACCGGCATGATTCTGTCATTGACATTACTAAATGGGCCCAGGAATACTTCAAGAAACCACTGTCTGGAGAAACAGTCCTCCGTGCCGTCCACAGATGCCTCCTAAAACTCTATCGTGCAAAAAGGAAGCCATTGTTGAGCATGATCCAGAAGTGCCGCCATGTTCTGTGGGCCAAGGCTCATTTAAAATGAACTGAAGCAAAGTGGCAAAGTGTCCTGTGGTCAGACGAGTCCAAATTTTTGGAAATCATGGGCGTTGTGTCCTCCGGGCTAAAGAGGAGAAAGACCACCCCTCCTGTTATCAGCATTCAGTTCCAAAGCCAGCATCTCTGATGGTATGGGGATGCATTAGTGCATATGGTGTGGAACACTTGCATGTTTTAAAAAGCACCATGAATTCTGAAAGGTATATAAAGGTCTTAGAGCAACATGTGCTCTCCTCCAGACGACATCTATTCCAGGGAAGGCCTTGTGCATTTCAGCCGGACAATGCAAAACAACATACTGCAGCTATTACAACAGCATGGCTTGGTAGTAGAAGAGTCCGTGTGCTGAATTGGCCTGTCTGCAGTCCTGGTCTTTCACCGATTGAGAACATTTGGCACATAATTAAAGGAAAAGTCCGCCAAAGGAGACCCAAAACTCTCCAGCAGCTGGAAGCCTGTATTAAACAAGAGTGGGATCAAATTCCAATGGCTAAACTCAAGAAACTTATCTCCTCAATGCCCAGACGCCTCCACTTTGTGTTAAAAAGAAGAGGGGATGCTACACCATGGTAAACAGACCCCTGTCCCAACTTTTTTGAGACCTGTAGCAGCCATTAAATTTGAAATGAGCTCATTTTGTGGACAAAATTGTAAAATTTCTCAGTTTCAACATTTGCTATGTTATCTCTGTTCTATTGTGAATGAAATACTGGTTGGTGTGATTTGAAAGTCATTGCATTTTGATTTTATTCACAATTTACACTTTGCCCCAACTATTTCGGAATTGGGGTTGTAGCCTATCCCTGGGGGCAGATTAAGGTGATTTAAATTTTCATCTCTTGAGAAGACACTTGGGAAGAGAAGTTACTTGTTTCTCCATAGTGACAGGACTTGTCATGTACTGTTTGAAGATTTAAAGAGTTTTAAACTGACAAACCACCTAAATGTGGTTTTAAGATGGATCTCAGCTCGTCATTGTTTGTGAACTGATGCGGTCAACTGAAGTCTTAAGCAGGATCCTTCATCTGATTTGGCTGAGTACATATCCAGCTATTTAAGTGGATTATATGAAAATGAAGGTGCTAGGGATGCGAGTATAAATGCTGAAATGTGAAGTAATGGTTTTGGATCAGTGCTTATGTGAAGCACAAGGGAAATGCTGGCAGGTAATCTGGATTTTGTCATTTTTAATTGGGTGGGAGGGTGTTCTGCAACTTAAAGACGAACTGGAACGTGTGTTGGTGATGTGGCTGTAATTGATGAATTAGGTAGTTAGGAGGGTGTAGCCAGCTATGAGAGTGGGCGGAGATTTTTTAAGTGGCCAATCAGATGGAGTGGGGTGTTCGCCCGTGGTTTAGGTGTTTTTCAGTGGTCAGCTGAATGACAGGTGGCTTGCCTAAGGCTGGTGCTGGGAAGATGAAGTACTCACTCCCTGTACGTGACTGGGTGGGTCTGCCTGGCTGGATGACATTATCAAGATGAAGCACCATATTGATTTTAGATGCCCCTAATAATGGAGAAAGTTGATGACGGTTTGTATTCCCATTGCCCCTGGCTGAGAGTTTGCAACCGGAAACCCTGGACAAAGCCACACATCTGTTCAAAACAATCTCTGTATCTCTGACCTCCAAGATCTCAAGTTCACCTGTGTGTTCCTCAAGTATTTCAATATTTTAAAAGCATTAAATTCCTGCCATTACAAGAAGTAATTTTACCAAAACAGTTCCGCTTGTCAAGGTGTTTCAATGCAGTGAAACCTAAATAAGTGCACACCTGTTCTGGGGTGCATTGTGATGAATTCATTAATTGATTAAAACAGGAAAAAAAAATTTTTAAAAATGCCACAACCTTTGACAAAATGTCATCTGGAATTCTTGCACAATTGCAGGATGTTTTGAAACTCTGCATAGGTACCATAATGTCCATCCTCTTTCATTAGTGGGCAGAAAGGAGTCATGAGGAACGACACAGCATGGATTACGGACCCGACTCTTAGCTGGGGAGCTGCAAAATATACATGAGCATCCTATGTACGGTGTTGAAAGCAAAAGGTGTCTGGTGATTGACAGTTTATAGATTTTAGGGAGGGTACAGGCTTGTGCATGTGTGTTGGGTAATTTGAGTGGGAGTTGAAGCTCTAGTCTAGGGCAATGCTCTGGGGACCTATGGGGGTGTTGACCTGAGGTGGATACAAGGCCCAGACTCAAAAATGGGGAAAAAAAAAAGCTGACACCGTCGAACCCAATGCAATGTTCCATCCAGCTGGAGTAAAGTGCAGGATTATTTATGCAGTGTACGGAGCGATGCCAAAGAAGTGTTTTAGTAATTAAATGCAGAAGGGAGATGATGGCTATGAAGAAAAGGGACGAGGGAGGGAAATAAACTGCGAGTGGAAGGTGCCGTCGTGTGAAGCGGCGATCGGTGCTTCGTACTTTAATTCGGTCTAGCTTTGACTGGCCGCTCGCCTAATTGAACATGCGTACGTGTGAATATGTTTATCCATATGTCGGGTGGTTAGAAGGGGGGTCGGGAGTTGCGGCGATGTGTCGTGGACAGGAGAGGCATTTGAGCTGCCAACTCTTCACGGCGCGGAGCCGCTGAAATTCCGCGTTGCTAATGAGCTACGCGAGGCCGGTTAGGGGTTAAATCGAGCAGCCCGAAGCACCCTCCTCGGTCCTCCTTTGCTTCCTGTTTCGAGAGACGCTTCCCCTTTGCGCTCCAGGTGTCCGCACACTCGTGGCATTTGTGGTGGAAATAAAAGCCGGCGGGGAGCTACTCCTCTTCCAAAGCTGTGCGTCTTTTTTTTTTTTTTTTGTTCTTTTTTGAGTGTGTCAGTGAAGTTCATCTGGTGCTGTCAAACGAGATTTGCCTTTTTCAAGGCTACTGGACCTGGGGCTGCCAGAAATTCCAAATAGCCACCCGATTTTTGGGGGGGGGGGGTGCTTGCTTTTGTAAGCTAAGAGTTTTTTTTTTTTTTTTTTTTTTTTTTTTTTCACTTTGTCTAGTTACCTGAGAAGGCTTTTACACTTTTCCCAGAGAATGTCCCACTCAAAGTGCCGCCGGGCTGGCATTCCTACGATCCTGGAGAGGGCTAACAAGGACATAAGTGTGTGTGTGTGTGTGTGTGTGTGTGTGTGTGTGTGTGTGTGTGTGTGGTGGGGGATTAAAAGTGAGCGAGCATGTTGTTGTTACCCATAGGGATTTAGGGATTCTTTTCCGGTATAAATATTGACCTTGTCAGGGCCAGTAGTCCTCATTGAGACTATAAAGCCCGATCTTAATGAGGCAAAACATGATTTCTGCGGTCCTGGTTAAGATTACGGGTCCGGTATGAATTGAGGTTTGGTTGGGATTAGGGTTGGTGTGTCCACAATAAATGGAAGTTGATGCATTGTCCTTATGAGGCTTATGAGCCATGCGCAGTGTGTGTGCATGCGTGCACGCATAACATCCCTGTGGCCACTTGTCTGCCCATGCATGCGTTTCCATGAAACTTCAATTAAAATAAAATCTACTTGTCTACTGGAATTACTGAAATGAAGTTTCCCATGTATAGGCTTACTGTGTTCTTTTTAGCAGCAGATTGAACTCAGGAAAAATATGGATTTTGGAATTAGCCTGTGATGGTCTAGTCTGTCCTTCACGCTGCATGATAAAGCATAGTCCCTTGAGCAATGCACAGCAATTGCTGTAGGGCCAGTGGTCTTTACTCATATTTACTGTCATTATTCTGCCATAAAACAAGGTAAAATGGCTGCACGCTGTATTTGTATCATAAACCATCATATCTTTTTTTTTTTTTTTTTTTGAATCCAAGTTGATATTATTGGACATTTATTATGGAAATGTATCTCGTTTTGAGTGAACTTGAGTTTGGCTTTCAGGCAGTTATTTTAGTCCATCATTACTATTTTTGTGACTTTTTATAAGATTGTTCAACCACCTACCTTTTAAGAATCTGTTCCTGAGAATCTCTCCAGTGTCAGGGGGTTATATTTTACCTGTGACTTTGGACAACCGATTCAACTGAACCGTATCACTAGTTTCTATTCCAAGTGCCGTAAAAATATTTTGCTGTCGGGCTTAGCTAGCTGGTGTGTGATAGGCCACTGTCTGGAAGCAACCAATTAGATGTGACGAGGATCCAGTAGGCCTGCCTTGAAGCCTGATGGCCTGACATTCATATCACTTGAGAGGGAATCTACAGCTGGCACTTGGGTTGTGGTATCAAAAGTCCTCAGGGGAAGTCGCGACCAGGGATATTGATCCTAATTTAAACGCGACTAATCTTTGGTTGTCTCAGTCAGTTTCCTTAAATGAAGGAGGAGAGGTGATTGTGCGAGAGGGTGTTTGCTTGTCTCTCGATTGCTTTGGAACCCAGTGGTTCCCAGCCGGTCGTACTTTCCCCATGTAACCAGCAAAAAACATTTGTCTAACAATGGCTTCCTTCTTCATGAGTCTCCCAACCTCATTTTTTGCACTTTTATCTATAAAACGTCCGCTTGTTTTTTAGTTTCTGAGTCCTTGTTAAGTGAAATGGTCTTCAATCCCTTTTCTGCTCTCCAAAAAAAAATCTCTCTCCTTGTCAGGGTTTTTGCGTTATTGAGCAAACATATTTTAAGACTAAATTTGAAAAGTAAAGGCTTTTCAAAAACATTTTTTTTTCCCCCCCCATAAAAGGCTTGGGTCTTCGCGTAAAGTCCCTGCAAGGCTGCAGTTCTTAACCCTTTGAGCGCCATAGGCAACTATAGTTGCCCAATGGTCTAAGATATCAAAACCAGATGCTGTTGAAAACCTATCATGTGGCAACTTGTTTAAAAGTGCTCCCCTGCGGGAGCGCTTTTAAACAAGTTGACACATGATAGGATTTCAACAGCTCAGGATAATTGCATTTTTAATTCCTTGAAAATTTTTTCAGCGCTCAAAGGGTTAAATTGTTATTGCCTGGCCATAACTCCATCTGCTTGAATATGAAACAAGGTATGGTTACAGCACTGAACCTCATGAAGAAAGAGTGTTTGAGTGTTTCAGTGGATCATAAACTTGTCTGAAACAGGAGCTCTGCCCTGCAGTTCAGCCATCTTGCTTTTAACAAACCTGTTTGGTGTGAAAATCACAGAAGTGTCCCAGTCATTAGAGAGAGGGGCAAGTGTATGACAACTTTTAATGTATTTGTGGCCCAAATGTGACTAATAACTTACATTTCCATCTTCACCAACTTCCATCCATGTATGAATGTGTGATATTTCCATACACCACAATTCACAGAAGTGGTTGACCCCTTAAACTGTAAATGTTCAACCTAACTTTTTCTTTAAGTACAAAACCCAAAACCAGTGAAGTTGGCACGTTATGTAAATCGTAGATAAAAACAGAATACAATGATTTGCAAATCCTTTTCAACTTATATTCAATTGAATACACTGCAAAGACAAGATGTTTAATGTTCAAACTGAGAAACTTTATTTTTTTTTTTGCAAATAATCATTAACTTAGAATTTAAAGGCAGCAACACATTGCAAAAAAAAAGTTGGCACAGGGGCCTTTTTACCACTGTGTTACATCACCTTTCCTTTTAACGACACTCAGTAAACGTTTGGGAACTGAGGAGACCAATTTTGAAGCTTTTCAGGTGGAACTCTTTCCCATTCTTGCTTGATGTACAGCTTAAGTTGTTCAACAGTCCGGGGTCTCCGTTGTCGTATTTTACGCTTCATAATGCGCCACACATTTTCAATGGGAGACAGGTCTGGACTACAGGCAGGCCAGTCTAGTACCCGCACTCTTTTACTACGGAGCCATGCTGTTGTAACTGCGTGCAGAATGTGGCTTGGCATTGTCTTGCTGAAATAAGCAGGGCGTCCATGAAAAAAAGACGTTGCTTGGATGGCAACATATGTTGCTCCAAAACCTGTATGTACCTTTCAGCATTAATGGTGCCTTCACATATGTGTAAGTTGCCCATGCCTTGGGCACTAATACACCCCATACCATCACAGATGCTGGCTTTTGAACTTTGCGCCTATAACAGTCCGGATGGTTCTTTTCCTCTTTGGTCCGGAGGACACGGCGTCCACAGTTTCCAAAAACAATTTGAAATGTGGACTCGTCAGACCACAGAACACTTTTCCACTTTGCATCAGTCCATCTTAGATGAGCTTGGGCCCAGCGAAGCGGGCGGCGTTCTGGGTGCTGTTGATAAATGGCTTTTCGCTTTGCATTGTAGAGTTTTAACTTGCACTTGCAGATGTAGCGACGAACTGTAGTTACTGACAGTGGTTTTCTGAAGTGTTCCTGAGCCCATGTGGTGATGTCCTTTACACACTGATGTCGGGTTTTTGATGCAGTACCGCCTGAGGGATCGAAGGTCACGGGCATTCAATGTTGGTTTTCGGCCTTGTCGCCACGTGCAGTGATTTCTCCAGATTCTCTGAACCTTTTGACGATATTACGGACCGTAGATGATGAAATCCCTAAATTTCTTGCAATAGCTCGTTGAGGAATGTTGTTTTTAAACTGTTCGACAGTCAGCTCACGCATTTGTTCACTAAGTGGTGACCCTCGCCCCATCCTTGTTTGTGAATGACTGAGCATTTCAGGGAAGCTGCTTTTATACCCAATCATGGCACCCACCTGTTCCCAATTAGCCCGTTCACCTGTGGGATGTTCCAAATAAGTGTTTGATGAGCATTCCTCAACTCTCTGTCTTTTTTGCCACTTGTGCCAGCTTTTTTGAAACATGTTGCGGGCATCAAATTCCAAATGAGCTAATATTTGCAAAAAATTACAAAGTTTACCTGGTCGAACATTAAGTAACTTGTCTTTGCAGTGTATTCAATTGAATATAGGTTGAAAAGGATTTGCAAATCATTGTATTCTGTTTTTATTTACGATTTACACAACGTGCCAACTTCACTGGTTTTGGGTTTTGTAGATCCAAAGCCTGAAAAAAATTTTTTTTTTCATATTATTGGACAATGTCGCATACATGTTCTGCATCTGCTTGGTATTGGGGAGAACATTGTTCTTATGGCCCTGCATTATGTCCAACGCAAAATATCTTGGTCTTGTATATAAAATGATGTACATTTCCCTGTAATTTAACAGGATGTACTGTATTCTGGATTGTTTGAGATCTTGGGATCTCCTTTAGAATATAAAATAGGCTTGAAGTTCCACGAGTTTGAATACAGCTGCTGCATTTTCCTGACTCGTATATGCGTGTGACGGTTTTATAGGGTTAATCTGTTTTGGGTATTATTGGACACATTTTTCATTTTTTGCGGCCAGTGTATCGCTGAAACTTATTGTTCTTAGTCCTCTTCATCCTTGCTCCAATTCAAATGGAGACATTAATGCCCCCTGATGGATTTGAGAATATTAAATTAATCGTTTTATAATTAATAGCCTGGATCATGGGCCGAGCAATCCTCGTTTCCGCACATTAAGCTAAGTGCAGACAAGGAGAGTGGACGTGCTTCGATCCTGAAGGATCTGGAATGATTCTGTACATTTGCAGCAGCATAGCAGACCAGAGGTGCTGTTTTAGGGTAAAAGCATCAGTTATCAGCAAGCTATGGGCTCCACCGAAGAGTAAGAGAAGGATTGAACATCTGTCCTTGAGGTAGGAGAGGTATTTAAGCTAATCAAGCAAATGTGAAGTCTCAATGAGGAGAAAGCCCATTGGATTTTGGGCTCAATGTGTCCCAGGCAATACGCCACACCACGCTGAAAAGGATTGTAGGTTGTAATTGCTTTGTGTGCCACTGGGAGGAGGGTTACAGTTCTACCATGTGTACCGAGTGTTACAACCAACTGTGAGTCCTTTCCAACCTCAGCTTCAGACTCCTGAGAGGGCCGTGAATGACTGATGCAGGAGCTCTTGGGGAAGGACAACATAAACCAAATTGTGATGGAAATCTGTGATGCAACCTTGTTTTGTCTCCTTCATGTTATTCATTGCAACAGCTGCAATCGCCTTTTTGTTTTGCAAAATAGTTTACCAGCTCATTATAACTTTTTTTCTGTGAGGAATAGCACTATTACTTGATACGCTTCCCTGGAGAGCTCTAATTTGGGAAGGTTTGCGGTTACCAAGCATTGAATTGCATCTAAATAGTGGGGGTTTGGGGTGGGGTGTGTTTTTTGGGGTCATCTGTCATGCGCTTGTTGCCTGCCGCAATGTTTGGCCGGCCAGCTGCGAGCTTCCAAATGCATCTGGCAGAAATATACTCACGGGGTTGAATTCCCGCAACAAGCCACCACAAACGCCAGAACTCACATGGTTCCCATTGTGTCACCGGCCCTCCTCTATTTCAAGTGCGCTGTCGCAAAACCAGGCACGGAAACATGTTAAGTACAACCATGTTAAGTGAACAAGCTGCCCAAACCTAACTTATGTGTTTTTTTTTTTTTTTTAAACATTCACATCATACACTATATATTTAAAGAAACATGACATTTTTGTTAAACTTTTGTTTATTGATGGCGTATTTTTATATACTGTGAAGTGGTCATTCTCAGTCCCATCTGCCCCTTAAACTATAATTTGTACTTACGTTTTCCCTTAAGTAAGTTCAAAGTCAGAGAAGGCATTTTTTTCATATTATAGAACATGGACGCATACATATTCTGCATCTGCTGGTTGCAGCATTTTACAAAAGCTACTTCACTCTTATATTTAGTGAAATATTCAGACCCTGAAGGCCATTTTTTTAGCCACAGCATTACATCACATTGAAAGAATTTAGAACTTGTGCATCATTTAATGCACATTTGGTATTTTGGAAACCTTGAAATCTCCACTAGAATTCAAAATGAGCCAAAAGCTCCAGAGGTTTGAATACAGCCGCTGCATTTGACGGACGCACATATGGATCTGTGGGTTTTATGGGGTTAACCTAAATTCAACCTGGGGAAGCTCTGCTAAGAACACATTTATCCTTCTCAAGGATGCCCGGGGAGAAGTGCCAGGTAGAACAGTTGTTAGCAGGCAGTGCGTGAGAGAGAAATGGGGGCAAAGCCAATCGAGCAGGTCCAGGATCAAGACCTGCATCCGAGAACCCAGTTTAATCCCACGAGAGGCTAGAACCTGCTACTACAGTTGGCAGGTATGCAGCCACCCACTTAGCCGCCTCATAGCCCCGGGTGCTGATGATTTCAAAATCACCGTGGTTAGATTGAGAGTGCCGTCTGAAGGTTAGGACCAGGGCTCTCCAAATCACAGTCCTCCAGGGCAAAGAACTGCTGCTTTTCTGCCCTCCCCTTTACCTGTGAGTCAGATATGATGACAGTCTGGCCAATAAATGGCAATAATTTTTCAATTAATTGCCTGGAAGAAGAGAAAACCAGGGCTGTAATTGGATTTGCAAGCCAGATTTGGGGAGCCCTGGTTTAGATACATAAGGGGTTTGGGTGGTCAAGAATATTTGTAGGGTGGAGGGGTAAATTGAGGGCCTTATAAATGGTGCCCTTCTCTTGATTAAAAAGTTCTTAAAGCTGCTCTCCTGAGCCTAATCCTTATCCTTAGCAACAGTTCAGCAGTTACCACACCACTCCGGCAGTACAGTCATATGTATGTGCCAGTTATCAGCCACCGTGAAACCTGAAGCATCAGACGCTTTTGACCTCCCGACCCTGCTCATTCACCCCAACTAACACCCCCACCACCACCAAACAAGCTGAGCCAATAGAGGCCGTCTTTATGAATTCTCTCTTGTGGCGGCCATTTCATCGTCAACTGGCATAAATCAACTGAATAAGAGTCTTACACAGCCAGGAAAACGGCACTAAGTGCTGACATGAACCGTACAGCCAGATATACGCAGACTTCGAGTAAGAAATGGACACACAGACATATCTGGAACTATCATTACTCAACTTCTCTGCATTAAAGCCAGACCCCACACTGATTTGGACAATGGGTTGAGGTTAAAAGGGCTGTTCGTGGTATTACTTTATGCAGTTATCCTGCTAACTCCCTAATCCTGCCTTGTGAAACAAGCCCCAAGTTAGTCTATGATTACAATTCCGAGTTGTGGAAATTCCACAACAAAGTTGTTTCAGCAAAATCCACAACTGTGTGAAGTTAAAGGTGTCCATATTAATACGAAAAGTGTAAGTGTGTTTTTGCTTTAACCCAACACCCGACCCTTGGTTAAGCCTCCGCTACACACAGCGGTCAGGAGGCATACTGTTTTCCTGTTGTCTGTCCGTGCATGTGTCCGTCTCACCATCCATCACACCATCCATAAAAAATATCTCGTCCGTGCTCTATCTACAGAAGGAGTGGAGGGATTTCTTTCAAATCAGACGTGGTAACTCTTCACAGAGGGTAGCTGAACTGATGTGGTTTGGAGGTCATCAGGTCAAAGGTCAAGGTCACATAAGGTTACGTGTATTTGGGGGCCAAAGATCAACTTTTAGGGCATTTGAAGCAATGGCAGGCCAATCAAGGCTTTGCGTTGAGATCTATCCTTTCTATTTAACATCACTGACAATGATCGATTATTCAGTGGATTGGAAGTTGCATAGTTGGCCGAGACCAGCACCACTTTGGCCCCCTCTGGATAAGATTGGACACCCATAGTTTCAACAATCTTGCTGTGGAATCTACATGGAAATCAGAATTACATGGTGCTGGCTTTATCAGGATTGCTGAGTTACACAAATTAACGCATAAAGCAAAACCCAGGACAGGTCTTTCTACTTCAATGTGTTGCCCATATTTGGGTGGGACTTCTTTTTTACTCTGCGCCGTTATTTGGCTAATTCAGTGATTCTGCTTCTTGTAACGGTCCCTAAATGTTAATAACTACAGACAGAATATTTACTTTTCCTTATATTCATCGGCAATCGTGGGAACTGTCCAAGTCCAGGCTGTAAAATGCTAACACGAACAGGGATTCCCCTTCCGTTCCCTTACGAGGACACACATTCGTTTGGATTTGCTGCAGTGTGTGAGGTTGGTGACTTATACCCCGATTGGATACGCAGGATAACCGCAAGGCTACTTTCGCAAGAGGCCTCTGGATTCAATAAAACCGCCGCTGCAGTGGGCGGGTAGTCATTGGTTTGGCTTTCGACCTGAATACTGCGCTCCCCTGGCAGGAAACGCACCAGCTCCGGAGAGCACGCACCCCTCTTTCATTTTATCCCATTACAACTGAAGGTGCATTACCAAACTTTTCCTTTCAATAATGCAATAAACTCAGCACAGTTTTTAAGCTGAAAATATGAGAACACACATCTTTGGCAGCTACTGCTGATGTGACTCATCTCAATCAATTTGTATGCGCTTATGAGTGTTGATTTTGGAGTTTTTAAATCCCGTGAACCAGTCTTGGACAAAAAGAGCGGTCCCAATGATTTGGAAACAGTCTGGCGCGCTTGAGGCTATCAACAGAGTTCCAAACTAACGTAATGCATTTGCAGGATCTGAGAAATATATTCATGGGGGATTTGCGCCCTCGGCTCACACAAAATGCTGGTTGTATTGTTTTAAAGCCTGACATTCAGCCAACATGACATGCAGGCAAAGAAGATGCTTGGCTCAATGTGTTGTTTAACTCGGTTAGAATTGATAGAGAGTGGAGGGCCTTGGTCAAAAGTTGGCAAAGAGTTAGCACTCAGAAGAGCTCTTCAGTGAATCAATTGATTGGCCTATTCCTAGCCTACAGTTGCTTTATTCATGTTTTCTCCCTTGGACAGTTGAACACTATGTAATGTGTTTGAGATCTGAAACCAAACACCGTAACTTACTGCAGCTCAGTTGACGGTCAGTATCAATTACTTCAACGATAAGTCACCGCTGAAAAATGATTCAATCAAAGTGCGCAAACCATTTTAGACATCCTCTCCATCACGGCCATGAGCAGATGGCAGGCTTTATATCTTAACGAAATTAAATTGACTTTTGGGCCCATGATTGATGAAGATGAATGGAGTGTGAAGCTCTTAACCCCAAAGTAAGACCTTCCCTACTTTATATAATCAACGGTAAGTAATTGCTAAGCGACAGTAATGTTTGAGGTATTGTCAGTTGTGTGGCAGTGTACAGCCGCACATTGAGCGACACATGAGTACGGAGAAGCAACGTCCTGTCAGTACCTCGATTCTCCCTCCGACCACGTAAGACCAGCCACGTGGCCGGCCCAGAGGAGCGCCATTTGTCTCCCTGTTCCCGTGGCTACTGTCTGACAGCAGCTACGGAGACTGGTATCTTTAGTTCGGATTAATGAGGTATTCGCCAAAGGAGGCGAGGTGCTATTTGGACTGCAGAAAACTGGGAAGATTTTTGTTGGATTCTGAGGAAAAGAGGAATTGTGAGCAAGAGGCGGAAGAGGAAGGAGAGAACAAGACCATGAAGCGATGGCGTGGTCGCTGTCTCGGTTAAAGTTTAGCCAGGACTGGAAACCGAGGATGGCATTTCGCTCTAGTCAGTCCGGGCAAAAATTATATTAAAATCTCTCAATATCACACAGCCTGGCCAAAAGTAATGTACACTGCCTGGCCAATTAAAAAAAGTAGATGTTTGGATTTAAATAAGCAAACATTTGAGAGTCCATGATTGGACCATTATTGCAGTGATTATTATGTTTCAGCTGGCAACAATTCTTTTCATCCTGAATAATGCAGTCTGTAGCTTACTCAGTCCTTATACAACCATACTGGAAGACGCGTCCCCTGGTAGTGGAAAAGACGTTACTGTGTTTTAGAGCATGATTGCTGAAATCAATGGAGTTGAGGCGTTGTGGAGTGGTTCGACTCTCCAGTCATCAGCGCAAGATCTCAGCTAAAAACTAACACAACTCTGGATGGAAATTAATAGTGCCTCATGGCATAAAGTTGTTGAAACGCTGCCATGATGAACACACACTGTAATCAAAACTAATGGGAATCCAGCAATATATTGAAATGTGTGAATTTTCTTTGGCTAAGCAGTGTGTGTAGACATCTGCTTATTTAACATCTTGTTCCAAAATCATGGAAATCAATATGTAGTTGGTCCCTCCTTTGCTCGTAAACGAGCTGTCACCCTTCTGGGAGAGTTTTCTACTGGTCCCTGGATCATCGCTGCAAGGAAACGCATCCATTACGGCCAGAGACGTATTAATGAGATCAGCAATGATTGTGGACAGTCGGACCCGGCTTGAAGTCAGCTTTTTAACTGATCTCAACTACGTTTGCTGGGGCAAGGCCAGAGCTCTGGTTAGGACAGTCAAGTTTTCGTACACAAGGCTTAAAAAACCATGGAGGACCACACTCCTTTCAGGCATTCTCCAGACTGTCAAAAGCACAGAATAATCTGGAATGTCATTACAAGCTACAGTGTCTAGATAGTCCCTCTGCAGAACTGCGAGGCTTATCCTAACCCAAGGAAAAAACAGTCGAAGACCAAGGAGTGTTCACATAATTCTGGACACTTGATGTGTGTAAACGCGCAGACAACTGCTGTCAGTGGACAACAGCTGGGAATATTCCCAAATTGACAACATTTTCCCTGCAGGAAAAGATCACAGTTTCTCACTGTTCGCAGCCAGTATATCTCTGAATCTTTAGTGCTGTATTTACTTCTGTCAATCTTTGGCCTATTTCAAGTTGAGACATTAACCACCCCCCCAATGGATTTGAGAGTATTAAATGAATCGATTTATAATTAATAGCCTGGATCGTGGGCTGAGCAGTCCTCATTTCCTCACATTAAGCTGAGTGCAGACAAGGACAACAGATGTGCTTAAATCCTGAAGGATCTGGAAATATTCTATGCATCTCCACCTCCAACCCCAAAGCCAGCCCTTTGTCACGCACATTCTGGATCACAGGGCCTCATGCGCAACGGCAGGAAGTGGCCTTGAAGTTCACCGCAACTTCCTGCGCAGCTTTCAGTGCCTCATACAAGCCACAGCGCAGCCACTCCTCGGCAACAATCTGCCAACACCCAAGGCTTTTAAGAACTGTTGCAATTATCGTGCATAACCTGACTGTGCTTAGGTGAACAGCGACAAACATCAGTTGTTTTGCGTGTGAAGTAACCTACCCTCCCAGAGATGTGTTTACCAGCACTTATGCAATGTCACGTACTGAAAATTCACACTTTGTTATATGAAGTAAACCGCAGAAATACCCAAAAAAATAACAGAATTTAATTTTAGATAATATCCGTTTTCAATACTATACACTGTACTCACTGCCTCATGCATACATACATGTATGCACCAATGTGTTTCATGGTTTTTCAGTTTAATCTATTGCAATTCATTGTTTATTTGGGCGAGATCCTGCACTATAACAAGTACAACTGATACAACTGAACCAGTGTTAGCTTTAAGCAACCCATTAACTCCAGTCACATGGGAGATAACCACCTCACGGGCCACAATGACCTTGCACAAAAGCCCAGGGGTCAATATCCTCCCTGATTTCATCTGCCCTGGTGAAAATCAGAGCCCAACCCCACTGGAGTCTCCAAACAGCAAGTCTACCATCGCCAGTCAACCAACTTGCCATTATGCCAATCTGCCACGTCATTTATGGGTTGAAAATTTGTCCCAAATATTAGCGATGAGATGATGGCTAAAGAAGTGGCTCTCTGGGGGTGTGCCTAAACTTCCTTCCAGCAGTGCCTTGCTCCTTGCCTGCTTGCTTTCTTGACACAACGAGACGTAACATAACATGATGTAACAAAAGACATAGAAATGTGATAAAACACAGCATAACGTAACATAATGTAACAACATGTGACGTAACATAACACAACAGCAAAACATAACATAACAAAATGCAACAACACAGCATAACATCACGTAATATACTGTAACAACATGTAACATAACAATGCAACATAACAAATCATAACAAAATGTAAAGCGTAACGCAACGTTATGTAACACAATGTAACATAGCATGAGTGGTGAGAACACGTCAGTCAGCCCAACTCAGGCTAGCCGTTTTCCCATCAATAAAGTTATAGGTCGGCTGACATGATCTTTGGACTTTGGTTCTTATTTTTGGTTTTCCTCATTAGTGTTGCGAAAAAAGCACATTAATGAAAAAAAATAATTTTACAAATTAATGTTTTTAGACTGTTGATACAGTCGGTGTAGCCTTGGCAGAGCCCCAATTTCAACATTATCAGAGCTGTCTTGGATTATCGGAAGAGACGACACAAGTAAGATAACATGAGGACAAAACTGTGGCAAGTTCTCCAATTAGCTTGAAACACACTAAAAAGCCTATTGCCCTATAAAAGTATTGAACTACAGGACAGTGCACCTGATTTTTTGGCAAAGGCCGGTTATCTCAAGTTTTGACTTGATTTTGTTTTTCACTGGTCATGGTTCTTTATAGTACCTTTTTTCAGTACTTAGAAAATGATCATATTGCGGCCACACTAAGGCCTGAACTATCAACCATAATCTCCAGAGTTTCATTTCCGCCAAGCAGACCAGTTAAGTTCAGTTTAGGACAGTTATTTCTGCGTTTCCATTGTCAAAAGTTGTGGGTGGTATCCAGAGGTGTAAAATCCAGGGGCCAGAAAGTAAAAGTCCTGCCAAGTTTTTCTCCCTCCCACAGAATGAGCTGATCACTCATATTGGCTCTATCTCTTGTCCGAAGTAAATCTAGGTGGTTGGAATAAAGTTCTGGGGGGGATTTTTACTTTCTGAACCCAGACTTTACACCCCTGGTGGTATCAAAAGAACATTGTCACACCATCCCATTTTTTGTTACCCCTCTGTTGATTAACTTAGCACTCTGATCCGATAGTAAAAGGAGGAGCAAGAAACACTGCAGTCCATTGATTGGTCAAGAGAGAATTGTACTCATGATTGATTAGAAGTAAACACAGACCCGCCCCTTACACAGCTATCACCGTTCACTAACAACCCTGTCTCCATTTAAGATTACTGTTTGTGCTGGAAATGCAAGCCTAATCTAGGATTTAGGTGCCAGCATGTTCCTCTTCTAAGGGAAGGCTACGACAGAAACAATGTTTGGTGGCCCAGGCTACAGGACCCAGTTTCCGAATCGGGCACCTGGTGGCCTCTTATGCCAATATTAACTCACAAATTTCCATGAAAATCTGTACTTAACCTGTGGCGACAGTACTAGTGTTTCCATGCACTGCTTAGCAGACTGTCTCATGAAGATGTAACCCCACTGCTTTATCATGAGAGATGACCTTTATTCACAAAAATGTGGAGCCTCCGGATGGATTCGATTAATTTACTGACTCACTTAACTTGGCGCACTTCTGACCTCACTGTTTTTCACATGCATGCATGCACACACACACACACACACACGTGCGCACAGACAAACACACACACGCACACACACACACACACACACCCTTGCACGTCTATCCTTATGAGGACATTGCATTCAATTGCATGCATTCACTATGCGTCTCTATAGCCTTTCCCTTATCTTAACCATAACCATAGCATGCCGAACCCAAACCCTTACCCTAACCTTAACATATCCCCAATTCTAACCTTAACTAATAAGTCAGGGTTTGCTTCTGTAGTTGTGGAATGTCCTCACTCCCCCAAAATGTCCCCACTCTGTAGATTAAAAAATTTTTTCTGGTCCTCACTATGTAGCTAGTTCAACAACCCCCCCCCCCCACACACACACACACACACACACACACACACACACACACGCAAACTTAAATATTAATGATATATTCATGACCTTTTTGCTCGTGCCTGGCAGCTGACTCTACTTTCCTGTTGATATCAGCAGAGAGAAAAGGCCTCAGGAAGCGAGTCAATCTGCTCACTCAGTAGTGTGTGAGAACTGATTCTCTGCTCTCTCTCAGTGGTGTGTGAGGAGAACTAATTCTGCAGTTTGGGTAGAATTTGCTCAGCATAAGACTTTTGTGAGGGAGAGTATCTTGCTTTGCAGCTCTCGTTAACATGCTCGTCTTAATTTTCACTCAAGGCTTATTCTAGTTGAAACTGCTCATACTGCTCTCTCTGTAAAATTTGAATGTGCATGTGTGTTTGTGTGTGTGTGTGTGTGTGAGAGAGGATGTGCATATGTGTGGGTGCATGCACACGTGTGTTTAAGGGTGTGTATATGTGTGGGTGCATGCAAACGTGTGTGAGGGCGTGTATATGTGTGGGTGAATGCACACGTGCGTGTGATGGTGTGTAGAATTATGGGTGCATGCACACGTGTGTGAGGGTGTGTATATGTGTGGGTGCATGCATGCGCATGTGTGTGAAGGTGTGTTTACTGTATGTGTGTAAACCCTTTTGCATGCTTGCTGTAAGGTCTATCGCAATGTCCTCTTGTCTATGATCCACTACTGGGCCCTAAATAGACCTGTTTTAAGCCAGCAGTTCAGTGCCTCATTGCAACATCCTACGTAATGCATTCCACCACGGCACAGAAAGGAGTAGAATTTTTCAGTTCCTCGCCACCAAATATGGAGGCCGAGCTGGGACCCCTACCCTACGCCATCCTCACCACAGGAAGAGCAAAGAGCCGTTCTCTTTCTGTGATTGAATTATTTTGCGTTTCTTTACAGAAAGCAATAATGTTGACATTTTTTGAATGCATCAAGTAAAAATGAACATTTCATGACACTTTAACTATTTGACCTTTTGCTGTAGTTTGTTGTATGTACCTATGAAGTATATGATGTAAAAAAAAGAGTGATTCACCAATTAATTTCAATAATATCATGTAAGAAGTAAACCACTATCACAGATCAAGTAAGAAGTGCCCAACTTTAACAGCCTTTATCTCAAAAATCACGCAGTGTTGTGAAATGTAATTTTTTACTTGATGCACTCTCATTTATTGTCTTTTAAAGGTGTTCATTAAAACCTCGTATCGTATTCGCTTCTCTTACCCTGCACAGTGAAACTGACGCCACCTATCTGACATGTCCTCGCTGACAGCAGCCATTAAACCCGATGATTAATCACAAAGGGATATTGCACGATGTCTGGCACAGCTGTCTGCGCTGAATACACATCAAAAGGCTGATTTGTAGGACGATGCAATGGACGACACTTCATCTTTTTGTCTGAAGAGGGCTTCTGCAGCAGCTGCAGTGGACAGGATGAGCTCTGAGTCTCAAGACACAAGCTAAAGATGCTCGTTCCTCACCGAGACTCTGGTTCTCTATAGTTCCCTTTGTGGTCTATTCATTCTGAAAGCTGATGAGCTGTACGTGATAAAATAGATGGATGTAGTAGGTTAAATGGCCCTGGGTGTGGTGCCTGATGTTCAGCCGACATTGCAGAAATTACCCACTAGCATTACCTGATATGAAATTAGATGTTTTTTTTTTTTTTTTTTTAAATACGTGTTTCCATGTACACTATATATTTTTCATGAGCGCCTTTTTCACGTAAAACCATTGAGGCAAAAAAAATGCCCAAAAATAAAGACCATTCTGAGACCGAGATGAAGAAAGAACAAAATTGGCTATTACAGCATTATCTGAGTATGTTTTTCTAAGACTGAGGATTTTTTTATGCTTTCAACAATGTATGTACATTTGGACATCTGTGATCAATGGGACGTGCATATTTGGGGTCCTTGACAAAATAATTATTTTTCAACAGAATTTAAGCTTTACACGTTCACTGTACACAATACCCAATAATAAAATGTAACTTTTACTTTGAAAAGAAATTTGGGCATTAATGGGTTAAGATATGAGAACGTAAAGACCCATCATTAATCTGAAATGTTTGAGGAAGTGCTTTATGAGCTGTTTAAAATGCAAATTAAACAAAAAATACCATGTCTTAAGCCATTATAAATTAAAAACCGTCGTTGTAAATTGGTTTCTAAAATGAAAAAATAAGAACTGTTAATGAACGTTCAAACATTTATGAACATTCAGACTGAGCCCCCAAAAATAGAAGTTTTTATATATAAAAATAGTGTAGCCTCCTGTCTCTGTGCAAAGAGAAGACCAGAGAGAGCATGGGTGAGAGAATTATGGGATACCCCCTGCACTCTGGGTAAACAGAGAGTGCTCGCACGATGCCTGCACTCGCCTGCAACTCTGCAGCGGCCGTTCACAATGAATGGAATGTTTGCAAGCGCCTGTTACCATTCATTCCCGCGAGCGTCTGGGCCGACATTAGCAACTGACGTGTCTCATATATCGTCCCTGCGAGAGGTTAGCATGAGCTCTTAGCTCCAGCTTTGGAAAGCGAGGAGGAGATGAGGCCATATCTTCCGTGATGTCACTTGGAAACCGTGCAACTCAACACTGGGCCGGCTTCGAGCGCTTGCTGAAGCACGGACAGTCACTAACAACAGTATCAGCTGCAATACATGATACTGTGTGAGTGAAAGACACAGATATATGCCTATTGCTTGTGAACACACCCTCCCAATATATCTTAAAAGGAATTGAGGAGTCGACTTGCAAAACCTGCTGAGTCAAGCTCAGTCATTCGCTAGAAGGAACTAATCACAGTCTAACTTTTATAGCCTGTTCAGCTTTTGATTTCTCTAACTCAAGATGGGGGATGCAGACTCAAGTTTTATGATACCATAAAAGGGGGATTTGAACCCATGGACTCATGTTTATGTTGTCATTGTCATAGCAGCTATTCAACCACTGTGCTGTCTGTAGCATTAAGTTGCATGTAGAGTGGGTTCTGAGTCAAATACCTTCACCTATGGAGCAACGGGGCTGGTTTAAACATTGTCAAAACCTGCTAAATTTCCACTCCACTTTCAAAACCTGCTAAGTCAAAACTTCGTGTTGCAAAATCAGAGTCATTTCTTTAAAAAAAATAATGAATTGCCTCATGGCTTATGTCTGCAAGGCTAATAGTTTCTGTATAGTGAAAAATTGGTATCTATGGAAGATAATTTCTAAAAATCAGATTCTTCTGAAAAATGGACCAACTTGACTTAGAAGGTTTCGCAGGTGGACTCCTCAATAAACTTTACCGCTATTTAAATGTATTTCAACTTCAGGTGTAGCTCCATGATTTTATCGATCCATTAAAATAGTCCCAAAATGAGTGTGATGCTCCTGGCTATAGCTGTGTATCAGTGCAATTCAATTAAATGTTATTTGTATTGCGCTTTTCACCAAGAAACGCTTGCAAAGGCAGTTTACTGTGTAGCAGTAAAGCAGTGGCTGGCACAAAGCTCTAAAATAACAGATGAGGCAAAAAAAAAAAAAAAAAATTCCAGTAGGGAGAGGAACCGTCAAACAGTGCTAAGAAGAAACTCCCCCTCAGGAGGAACCTACACTGTTATAAATAGACTGAATATAACAATTAAATTAGTTCATTGTCTCCTTGTGATTTTAACTGTAAGTAGAGTCCTGCATGCATTTAAATGTAGTTTACAGTTAACATACACGAAACCTCTGTTATAAAATGATTGTAAAATTACAGTTAAAATAACTGGCAAAAAAGGTGCCAGTTAAAATACCTGGCAAAAAAGGTGAAAGTTTATAACAATGGAGCAATACAATTTTTGTTTGATAAATTTTATTTTCATCAACACACGTCTGTTTTGATGATGAATAAACCAAAATGGTCAATTCATTTTAACTAGGTTAATTTAACCATAAATGATTAATTTGTCATTTAAAACACTATTGTAACTTTCAAATCTAAGGCTGAATATTTTAGGCAACACAAATGTAATGAGACTGATTTTCAATTTTGTTGTTATACTACTATGCCTGTGGTGCCCAATTTGGGAACTCAGAGATCCATTGCCTACATGAGTGGAGCCTCGTTTACGGCCAGAGAGCTATTTCTCCTACACGGCCACATTGGTGGAGCCCATCCTCCCCCGGCCAGACGTTATAATAGTAGCTGGACATAATAAGGGCCTGATACGAGGTCCATGCTGCAGTGTTAGAACATCCAGGAGGTGGTGGCGTGGGCATGAACAAGAGACCAGGGAGTCAATCAGGCAGTAATGAGTTTCTTTCCCTCTGCAAACAACTCCTCCCTCCCACTTTTACCAAACTGCTTCCCTGGCATTTTTTGCATTTTTGAACAGAGTCCAGCTGGACTCTCTAACAAATGAGAGTCCGACTTCTGACAACTGCCGCCATTGCTTAATACTAAATTCCCACCTTTGCGCGGTTGGCCACTGTTTAGAGCAATTAGTATTTCAGGTGATGGATCACTTTTTTTTCATCTAGTCAGTTCAATATTCAGCTGCGCTTTGCTGATTGGTGGGTCAAGTTTAATCTACAATAGCAGCAGGCCAACAAACTTCATTGACAGCCTGGGACCAGGATCTCTGCTAGTTTTAAGACCAGCACTATAACGCACTGTCAGCAGACTCCAACAAGCTACCCCCGCCAAACCACATTACTGATTAATAGACTGGTTAGGGTTTGTTTATATTTAGAAACAGAGGGAGGGGTTAGAAAGATTTCTCAGGGATGAGCTCAGGATAAAGTTATGCAGATAAGACACACTGCTGTACAGAAACAGTCAATAAATACCTTGGCCAGCATTCATGAAACACCTCAGAACAGGAGCTCTGATCCACGATCAGTTTTGCTTTTAAGCTAGCAATGTAATGAATGGGGGAAATAGGATCCTTGATCAATACTCTTGCACAGATAGGCTTTTTGAATGCAATCCCTTGTTGGCATTCATTCATAGACTAGTAAGAATGAAGAAAGATGTATCCTGACACAATGCTAAGCTGAAACATGCATTTGTAATCCAGGTGACCTCTCTCATAAGGTTGGCTCAATAGTTTGAAACTGTTATGCGAATAATACCATTGGCATCATGAGCCATTCACCAACACATTCATACCAATGGGCAATTTAAAGTCTCCAAATAGCCTGATATGGTCTTGGAGGAAACCGAAGTGCTGAAATGGATCCCACATACTTCTTGCTATGAGGTGTCAACGACAGCCAATGCATCTGTATCGCACTTAAAAATTCAATGTGGAGATGTGATTGCATTACCCGATGTAATCTTGATCTTTGAGTGATGTCATTTCCTGTCATCAGTTGCATCCTGTGTGCAGTAATGCAAAGCAACCGGGGCTATGCCGTTGGCTACATCCTATTGTCTAATTCCGATCCACTTTTCTTTAAATTCAATGGGAAACGTCTTGAGGTAAAGGAAAGGTTTAAAAGCAAATTTTTTTACAGCTAAGGAAGACAATCTCGCTAATAAGAAAATTCGATTGCACTTACACCAGGCAACGTGATCACGTGTCTCTCACCCATCATGTTCGTTTGTTTTTCTGGTGGGCTGGATGGATGGTTGTCATTTTTAACATGAATGCTGCACGGAACTGTGAGAGAGCATTAATCTCCTTTCTTTTCGTAAAAGGACCACTGCCTCACAATAAGAAGGTTGTGGGTTCAAATCTGGCCTAGGGCCTTTCTGTGTGGAGTTAGCATGTTCTCCCCGTATTCGCGTGGGTTTCCTCCGGGTACTCTGGTTTCCTCCCACAGTCCAGAGACATGCGTGTCAGGCTAATTGGAGATGCTAAATTGCCCACAGGTATGTGAGAATGAATGGTGAGTGAATGGAGTGTGCGCCCTGCGATGGATTGGTGAGCTGTCCAGTGTGGGTCCCTGCCTTTCACCCATAGTCAGCTGGGATAGGCTCCAGCTCCCCCGCGACCCTAGTGAGGAGGAAGCAGGTATAGAGAATGGATGGACGGATGACTCTGTGTACCCTATGCTAAAGGTAATAAGTTAGGAGGCATTGAAGCACCTTTCCTTTACATTTAGAGAATTTGAACACACTTATCATGGCTGCCATGTAAATAATTTCAGGTCATTTTCGAGGAGTTAGGAACTTTCCTCAGCAAAAAAGACTATTGGAACACAGCCATTGCTTACAGAAGAACACATAGTGTATGTGGTATATGTGTGTGTGTGTGTGTGTGTGTGTATGTGTGTGTCCTTGAACTCTATGGCCCACAGAAATCAACAGGTGTTGTTTGATTTCTCTTTCCACAATCTACCAGGCCTGCACTCCAGTCATCTTCTGCTCCTGCTAGGTTTTTGTGGCTATAGCTTCCTTAAGTTTCTTCTTTCAGTATGTGAGGGGTGTTTTCAATTGGATTCAAATCAGGTGACTCATTTATCCAGTCAACAGTTTTCTAGAATTTGGCTTCGCTTTAGCAGTCTGTTTTGGGGCTTCATCCTGCTGTAGGATGAAGCACTGACCACAGAGTTTGGAAAAAAATCTGTCGCTGATCTCAGCAGTTTTTTCAGCATTATCGGCTCTAATTTGCACAATACATTTCGACGAATGGCAAGCGACACTACCGTACTCAGCATAGACTGTATAAAAAGATGGACGAAGCTACCGTGACGTCACCCATTGGTTTCAGCATACCATTTAGGAAGCCTCGATTTTGGCAATTTGAATTGCGCCATGTTGCCATTTTGAAACCAGATGTGATTACTATTGGGCGAGAGCGTGAATTGAAGATCCGGGTAGGACCGTGGCTCTGGATCTGACCGTATTGGACGAGGACCAGAGGATAGCCACGCCCCTAAAGCATATTCTGGCTTTATCCATTATTCTAGTCTATATGGGACCATAATTTACAAAAATGAACATCATGATATATTGAAGGAGACTTGAAACTTGCTATAGCTACCATAAAATAATGTGAAAAATCATTATTTAAATGAAAAATCAGGTGGGAAAGTAGGGTCATTTTCTCATAGACTTCTATAGCATTGAACTTCTTTCTGCAACCACCAACGTTCCCATCTGCTGGCCATTAAATAGAATGCCATTTTACGGTACTTTGCATGAGCTTCATTTTTCAGACCAGGGTGCTGCGTCCATCTTTTTATACAGTCTATGGTACTCAGAGAAGAGCATACTTTATTCTGAAAGAGAGGAATGGGGAAGATCAGTCCTCCATTGTAATTAAATTTCTGCCGCGAGCAACTCATGATGTCATGCTATTTAAAGTTATTGAAACTTCGCCAGAACCTCGTCTATGTGTATTATTGTATAAAAAGATTGGCGCTGCCATCAGGTGACACTTGGGTGTGCACTTGTGTCAGTGTGTGTGTGCATGCGTGTGGTGTGTGAGAGAGGGAGATTGTGGGTTGAGATGCACATCCTGTGTGTTTGACAGTAGGAGGCTATATGGCTGTATTATCTATGACTGACTCACGCGAAGGTCTCACTTAGAACAGGGCCAGTGGAGACCCTTGCAAAACCGCATTACCGATTAATAGACTGGTTAGGGTTTGTATAAACTTTAGAAATGGATCATGGAGTTCGGAGAGATTTCTCAGGGATGAGCGCAGGACAAACTAATGGAGATAAGCCACGCTGTTAAACAGAAACGGTCAATAAACACCATGGCCAACATTCATGAAACACCTCAGAACAGGAGTTTTGATCTACGATCAGTTTTGCCTTAAAGCTAGAAACGTAACAAATCGGGGGGAATAGGATCCTTGATCAATTCTCTAGCACAGATAGGCTTCATGAGTACAAACCCTTGTTCACAGAATAGATAAAATCAAGGGACAATGTTCTCTACAGCATGCTCAGCAGAGACACGTTTGCGTTATCGAGGCGACTTCTCTTACAAGGTCATCTGAATAGTTTTAAACTGTTATGTGAATAACATTATCAACACCAGTGTCCATCCATACATCACATGTACCATTTACTGACACATTCATACTGATGGGCAATTCAGAGCATCTAAGTGGCCTGACATGGTTTTTGGAGTGGATCCATTAGACCAATACTTCTGTATCACACTGAAGAGGTCAGCGTAGAGCTCCAAAACAGCGCAATCGCATTACCTAATGTAATCTTGATAAAAGGGTGATGTCACGTCCTGTTGTCAGTTACATCCTATTTGCTGTGCTGTCACAAAGTTTTTGTCTGAGAACGCGAGGCAAGCGGGCCAATGACATAGCTCACAGAAGGACACATTATGCATGTGGTGTATATTTGTGTGTTTGTGTGTGTGTGTGTGTGTGTGTGAGAAAGAGAAGAGAAAGAGAGAGCTTGAAATTTGAGATTATGGAAATCACCAGGTGATGTTTGTCTTCTCTTACCATGCTATACCAGATCCGCACTCCAGCCATCCTCTGCTCCTGCCAGGTTTTTGTGGCTATAGCCGCCTTCAGTTTCCTCTTCAGTATGTGAGGGGCGTTTTCAATCGGATTCAGATCAGGTGATTCATTTGGCCAGTCAATGGCTCTTTAGAATTTAGGGTTGCTCTAGCAGTATGCTGGGGATCATTGTCCTGCTGTAGGATGAAGCGATGACCAAAGAGTTTGGAGGCATTTGAGTGGCTATTTTTGCAGACTTTGGAATTCTCTCTGCCGCTGCTCTCAGCAGATTTGGTCAGCATTATCAGCACGAACTTGTGTAACAAATTTTGATTAATGACAAGCAACATTACAAAACTCAGTGGAGAAAATTAGTCCTCTATCGCTATTAAATTTCTGCTGCAAGCAACTCATGATGTCGTGCAATTGAAAGCTATTGAAACCTTGCCAGGGCCTCGTCTATGTGCATTACCAGATGAAGAGACTAGCGTTGCCATCAATTGATGGTTGGGTGTGCGCTTCTGTGCATGTGTCAGTGTGTGTGTGTGTGTGTGTGTGGGTGTGTGTGTGAGAGATAGAGAGAGAGAAAGAGATTGTGGGTTGAGATGCATATCCTGTGTGTTTGACAGTAGGAGGCTAGAGGGCTGTATTATCTGTGACTGACTCACACGAAGGTCTCATTTAGAACTGGGCCAGTGGAGACGGTGGTGTTTCCTCTAACTGACAAACAAGAACTCAGCACATAAGGGGAGTCAGTAATGACTAGTGTTACTCAAACACACCCCAGGCATTAAAATGCGAGCAGATGGATGCGTCGCATCGTAATTCCCTGCTTGCCTCCGTTGAGAGACATCTGAAGAGAGCACCTGTCAAAATGATGAAGATGGCAGACCCTCAGTGCAGTTGGGAATGTAACATAATGACTGAAGAGTTGTACATGTTTCCAATGGCAGAGGGAGGGGGAAGGGGTTTAAAACTGGTGCTAGATGTTAGCGTACAGGGGTATTCTGCCCTCCTTGCACCCTCCAGGGTATTTTGGCTGTACTGCAAGAGCGAAGCCAGCCAAATTCGAATGTCCCTGACTCACTGACTGAGTAGCTGAATGATGGAAACAGCTCAATGCTAACACATAATACACACAATGGGAATTACCATTAAAGTGTCGGCGGACATTAGCATCGCGACTGTGATAATGTTAGCAGTTCAGCCATATACTAGGTTTTGACATACTCTTCTTCAGATTCTCCCTTCCTATCCTTCCTTCCTTTCCTTGCTGTTAGCTTTGGTGAAGCAAGGTGAAGAAGTGCAGATGAGGGAATTAGAGTATTATGATTTAGGTTTATGGAACATCCGTTCCCTGTCAGAGCTCGGCCTTTTCTTGCTCAAGATATTTTTGGGAAACTTTAAATTCCTATTTTCTAACTCTCATAATGGATTAGAATCTCCTTTGTGAAGATGGACCTCGATCGATTTCCCATTTGGTTTGGGGTAAAAGAAGGATTGATGTGAAAAATAACAGATGAACTGAACCCCAGCACATGAAATGACGGTCATCATAGTAGCCGAGAACAGCGACAGAGCAAAAGTGATTCATCATGCCTCAAAAAAATGAAAAAAAAAAAAAAAACTTGATGTTTAAAACTTTCATATTTGAACGTGGATTCACTAAAATAGGCCCTTTGAGACAATATATCCAACTTTTTTTTAGGGATTACAAGTGGAGTAGCCTAATCCCTTAGCGTGCCCTGGTTTGTATACATTATGATTAGCATCTGAGACTAGCATCATACCTCCCTGATTAGCGAAACTGCAGAAGGCCTATATTGCTGATTGAAGTGGGACAGATAAACCCAGAGGTAAAGCCGCTTTCACACCGGACGCGAAATCAATTTTTTGCAAGGCAGATTACATTCAAAGTCAATGCGAAGACGCGAATACACGCGTTTCGCGTGTATTCGCGTCTTTGCATTGACTTTGAATGTAATCTGTCGTGCGAAAAATTCGTTTCGCGTCCGGTGCGAAAGCAGCTTAAGGATATAGAAATGTAGAACACAGAAGAGAGCCGAGGCATATACTGTGGTGCGAATGAGTCATGACCCAGTAGTACAAGAGGAGAGGTGGAAATATTTTTTGGTGGGGTGTCGGGGACAGATGTTAGAGAAACGTTCTTGACTTCCTCTTTAGTCCTTCCAAGGAGGTAGTAACTCTGTCTGCTGATAGAGCTCGATTGAAATTCTTCCCAGATCAGTTGACCAGATCCAAGCATTCGAAGGGCCAACAGCCAAGCCAAGTCTGCTGCGATCTGGGAGAGGATGTATATATCTTTATAGTTAATAAACTCTATTTTACTGCTGGAGATCCAACACAGAGGAACCTGAAACTAATATAGATATTAACTGATATGTGGAATAACTGATAACAGGTAATTATTTCTTGACTCCATCTTATAGGCCTACTTTTCTCATATTCATCTCTAAAAAAAGCACAGCAAAGAACGATTCTGTTCAAAACCAGAACAGCTGACCTAGGATCAGTGTACAAGTTTATTTCCCAGTGAATTTTTTCCAACTGGAATTAACTGGGCGATCCTGGATCAGTAGTTTGAGACAGGATCTATCCAGACTGAGAGGTCAGGGATTTGATATCATTCCATGGTCATTGTCTCGTAACTATTACAGTAATTTATCAGTGTCTTGTATCCAAAGCAACTTACAGTTAGTTAGACTAAATCTGGACCAATTGCCCCTGGAGCAATGTGGGGTTAAGGGCTTTGCTCTAGGGGCCAAGCGTTGACCTCATCTTACCGTGGCTCCACAGGGACTTAAACCAACAACCATCCGAGTAACAGCTAAGCCTTGTCTGCCCAATATTTTTGATACTTCCTTTATCTATGTTCTGAAGTAAATAAAACTGAATAAACGCTGTCCTGCCCTGCTATTAAAAGCTATTTCCATTTTAGCAACAGCCTTGACATCCTTTCACGCATTGAAAGTGAGACTAAGAAACAGGCAGAGAGGCGGAGAGAGCTCCGTATGATTTGAGGCCCTGAGCTAATGGACTGTAAATTTAAGCTGAAAAGTAAAAACTCCCCCTTGTGGCACTTTTGTGGCAAAACAGCTAACGGGCCCAGTTTTATTGATTTCCTGTTAAATTTATGGACCCGTGAATGAAAGCCAAAAGGGAGCCTTGAGTGTGTGTGTGTGTGTGTGTGTGTGTGTGTGTGTGTGTGTGTGTGTGTGTGTGTGTGTGAGAAAGAGAGAGGGAGCGAACAAGGTGAAAAGGAAAGTCCCCTTCTGATTACTGACTATGCAAAGGAAAATTATAATAATAATAATAATACAATACTTTCATTTATATATTTTAGCTGCATTATCATTTGCTTAGAACGTCTTGTGAGTGAGTGCATCAAAATGACATGGGCTATAATGACCCTGCATCACTGACTCTGTCACACTGGCCTCACTGCTTGCAGTGCATTTTTTTTGCGGGGTGTGATTTATACAGATGCTTCAATGCTGGTTGCGCTAGATTAGTTCACCCTCTGTGGGGCTCTTTATTCATGACAGATCTTTGAATCTTCACTGAATACTACTGCGCCTGAGACACCGGGGAAGCTGAGAGAGAAGTTTCATCGATGTCCCTCGGGCCCGAGCCTGGCCACACCCTGGGGCTGCAGGTGCAGCATCACAGTTCCTCAAACTATTTGTTACTTCGCCATCTTCCTCTGTATGGTTTCTGTTGTCATGTTCACTTGATTTGCAGTAATCTGTATTGTTGTTCGATTTTTTTTATAATTACAATAGGCTTCCAATAGATTATAAGAGATTTCCTGTTACTAAAATCAGTTAACATTCACTTGGCTAGACAGCGGAGGATGGGCTCCCCCATTGTAGATTTCTTCCACGATTTGAGGATTTTTCACCCGATTGGGAGTTTTCTTTACTTCATAAGCTATTCTGGGGACTTAAGCAGGGCATTTTAATGCTAGTTTTTTTTTTTTGACAATTTAGTAAAAAGCGATAAACAAATAAAATTGATTCAAAATAAATAAATAAATAAATAAATAAATAAATAAATAAAATTCTCCATTGTGTGGAAGTCCTCATGATTCCAGGATTGGTGCCGAGGCGAGCACTGTGCGAGCCTGGAGCTCTTACTGAAAATATCTCCAAGGCTTAGTACAATGACAGTGCTATGAGGCTGACTGAAGCGTCCATGGATTGTTGTCATTTTTGCTTATCAAACATTCCTAATTTTTTTTGTTGGTCAGCAAGATGAGGTGGCATGCGATGGAGAGGGAAGGGTGTGGTTTCTTAATCATGTCTTTGTCCATATTTTTTGTTTTATTCTTGTTGTATGTAATCTGTAATAATAAACAAAACGCCAGAAAAATAATAATTACAATGACGCCACAAGAATGAATATGCGTAACCGGCAGTAGCTTCTGCATTTACTGACAACAAGCAGAAGTAGCCCCCAAACAACTTCCTGCGTGTGAATTTTGTGTGAATGAGTGTGTCTGTCCAAAGCCTCCCTCCCCCATCAGGCGGAATGTTGATCAGCAGGTGACATCACTGTTGACCAATCAGAAATTGCTACGCTGAGTCACAGTATGAGGCTCATGGGGAAACACATGCTGGAGTAATAAGCCTTACAACATGCTACAGGACCATATTTTGAAATGTTTTCACTCCTAAGGACTTTAAATGGGTGTGACGTGTCTCAATTTCATAAACCTAAGATGGGGGGTGGAGGGGTAGTCATTTATGAAATTCATTTTCTCCTGGGGTACAACCCTTTTATCTAAATGGAAGAATACATTAATTAATCTGCTAAACTAAAAATTAATTAATTTGCTGTGATCATAATTAATCTTTGTACATACACAGAGATTGTTTTTGAGTGCTTACAGTATTTAACTGCAAATATACAGTAGAAATGAATTTGCGCACACAGTGCCACCTGCTGGGCTTTAGTAGTAACTTCATGTGACACAATTATCTCGGTTCGTGAACCGGGCGGGAGGGCCTGATTTCGCATTGAACTCTCACCACAGAGAGTAAGTGGAAAATTATCGAATTCATACTGAACCTGACCTTTTCCGTTTTACAGGCAGAGGTATCTGAAGAGATTCCCCTTTCACCAAACTCTGACATGACTCAAAACAACATGAATATTAAGACTGGGCTTTAACAAGCCAAAATTCGTTTACTTTAACACTGAGGTGATGGCATTCCTACCCTTATATTAACATCCACATTAAGAGCTAAACGTGGACAAATGTTTCCGCAACATACCGAAAAGGGGGTTGGTGCCTACCCCAACATCCAATAAGCAGATGATCACTCAAGCGCCACTTGCATCGCAGGGATCACGCATCATTCACTCACGTACTCAGACTAAGAGGCAATGTTAGAGTCTGCAGTTCGCCTGGAATGAATGTCATCGGTCTTTGGGAGAAGACCGGAATACCTGGAGGAAACCTACGCTAACACGGGAAAACAAAACTCCATATGGAAAGGTCCCAGTCTAAATATGTTGCAGCAACAGATAACAAGTGAAGCAGGCATAATTTGAGACGGTTATATCACGGAGTATGTCACTGCAGAGAAAGCTTCACAATGAGTGAAGGACGCACGCACGAAACAGTTAGCTTCTAAAAGTAGTCTTTTTTTTCCGAGTAGGCCTATTTTATTTTGTTCAAATCACGTGGCTTTGTCAAGTAGCATTCTATTATAATTTTCCCGCCAGGAGATAAACTTAATGAGTGGAATCTGTATGGGCAGAATAAAAACATGGCAGGACTTACACTTTTTGGATCTTGGACTTTCCTACTCTTGGTAAGAATCTTTATTTACTTACTTACTTACTTACTTGCTTGCTTGCTTGCTTCCTTATTTTGCGACCGTCGGTGAGCGGTCCATCAGTGCAAATGTAAAGCTTGGTTTTCAATGAATTCTCAACAGAGGGCGCTGTAGACCATGTTCTACGGTAGTGTTTCCCAGACCCTTCGTGGAGTACCGCTTGTCCTGCATGTTTTAGATCTCTTCCTGCTCCAGAAAAAGGGATTCAAATGACCTGCTCATCATCAAGCACCGTCAGAAGTTAACAACCCGGTCATTTGAGTCGCCTGTGCTGGAGCAGGAAGAGATCTAAAACATGCAGGACAAGTGGTACTTTAGGAGAGGTTTGGGAAACACTGTTCAACAACATAGGGAACTAATTATTTATGTGCCTTGCCTGGCTTTCAGACACTATGACTTCCACAGTCGTGGAGCAAATCCTGGACTGACCCTCAAGGGGACAGTGGGTCCAAGGATAATGCTATGAGAACAGATAGCTGCAGTCAGAACTGAAGTCTTAAAGTCAAACAGAATAAATCAAAGCTGCATTGTCAACACTGCTCCCTCTTGCATGGGAAAGCTGTTGTCTCTCATGTGCTAATTATAATGAACTTCTTAATTAAATCAGACCTTACCAGAGTATTATCTGTCTACTTAACTTGTACAAATTTATTTTGCCGGGAAAAAAATATAGAAACTAAAGCGCAAAAAATGTCGCCACCTTAGGTAGCCTACAAAGCCTGGCATATTAGTTAGTCAAAAGATTTCTTGTCACAGAAGAGGCAAAGACAATTGCGACCATATGGCCACCAGTTTATTTTGCCACGAGTGAATACCGAAACATTTTAAACAATGTTTTACTCGTAGATGTCTCTTTAAATTTAAGTAGTTTTATTACTTGATTTTTAAAAAATTGTAATCTAGTTGGCATTTTTACTGCTTCTCTCATTCTTATTTCATGTAAATTTGAACGTTTGTTTCAAATATCCTTGCTCATAAAGACGTTATGATTACGATATGATTTAAGGCAGCACGACTGCCTCATGGTGACTGGAGAGCTGCTGTTTGAGTGCCTAGGTGGGGTTTGCGATTCCAGCTTGCCTCTGGCGAGATGAAATTGGGGAGAATTTTGCTGTTGGACCCTCGAACAAAGCCCGAAACCCTAAAATCACAAAGTTCAAGTTTGCATCACCCCGTCAACAAATAAAAACCAGAGGAATAAACAGTGTTGAGTTCACAAAGTGAGAGAGAAGCCCATTACTGTGCTCATTTGGACTCTTCACTTTTGCGTCCTGTCTAACAAGGTTGTTCAAACACGCTAACAGGTGAAGCGATGACCTTTAAACCCTTAAACTCCAACTTTTTGTTTAAGTTTTCCCTTACGTCAGTTCAAAATCAGAAAAAGCATTTTTTTTTTTTTTTTTCATATTTTAGGACAATGTCACTGTGTGTACTCTGTATCTGCTGTTTGCAGTGCTTCACTGAAGCTGCATCATGCATATGTTGAGTGAAATATTCAAACCGTGGATGCCAGCTGCATTTTATGGACCCATACCTGGGTTTGTAGATTTTATGGGGTCAAGAAACTTGATGTTAAACCGTACACCAGCATCACTCAAATTTCATTGGTGTCGCTTGCACCCCAAAGACGCAGGTCAGAGGTGCTCAACCTTAATCAGAAAGGGCCGGTGTGGGTTCAGGCATTCTTTCAAGCCATGCAGTTACTCACCTGATTCTATTAATCAACCCTTAGAGCCTTTGGTAAAGACCGTGATTAGAAGAATTAGGTGTGTAGCACCTGAACCTATTCGGCTGTCTTAGATAAGGTTCAAAACCCATGAAGTAGGTAGTTGGCTGCCTTTAAAGGTTCCCAGTCATCTTACTAGGCGTACAACCAATTATCCATTACTAGTCATTTCAAGATCTGATTCTTTCTGATGTCATATGGAGAAGTGACCTTCCAGAGTCGCAAGGGACTGATCAACTTCAGCAAACCAATTAATCCATTCCATCATTATTACTTTTCTGTACCTCAGACTGAGCTTGTTGTGGTCTTTTCTGTCACATAACGGCTGAAAGTTAAACTTGAATGTAAATGTACAATTTCTGTGGCCACGAAAACACTCTTCAATGGTATAATCTCCCATACTTTGCAAAGAATGCTGATGTACGTGTTTGGCGCCTGCAGCGTTTATTTAGTTTTACAGAGGCCCTCACATCACTGTCCAGGCCTCTTAACAGAATGCAATGCATTTCCATCGCACCGTTACACGCTGGCCCGGCGCCGCTGGCTCGCGAGTGTTCAGGACAACAACAGTCTATTGCCCTGAGACCCTAAAATATCCTGGGAGCGCGGCATTTACTCCTCGAGTATCGTTTCAACTTTATACTCCAAGAAAAACTAACACTCAGAGATTATAATACAGTTCATTAGGTATAGCCTGCTACGCACAAAGCCTTAAGCGCTGGTCTTATCAAGTGCTCCGTTGCTGCGGAGCTCAAGTTCCTTCCTCGCCATTTAATATCCGTGATTTGCATACAAGAAGACCGCGGAAGAGACGTTTTAGAATAACTTCGCCACGAAGGTTGACGTAAATCCAGAGACAAAGAGAGCAGATTACGTTAATTTATATCTGCTCCATTTATTCACATAATAATTGTTTTTTCAGGGATTGTATTGAAGAGGCAGGTCAACGTTGGAGGCCGAGTGAGAATTAATGCGCAAATTTATCCGGCGAGCGATCGGCGCGTTACCGCTTATGGATTCCCATCACGCCAGTGATTAGAAATACCAGCGTGAATAAACTCGGCTGTATGGTACCTACAGCAGTAAGCGCCCGCCGACCAAATTTCTGTGGCCCGGTCTGTTCATCTGGGCTGCGGTACCCTTCGCTCGAAAGGGTTCTATTTTTGGTCTCCAGATACCTGTGAATACCCTTTGCCGATGTGCCAACTGTGTGGGCTCGCTTGAGCATTCAAGCTCACCCTCACTGCAAATGTCTTTATGACGCATATTTTGTCCATTGCGTTCAGGAAAGTAAAGGAGGCTGTTAACCCATTAATGACCACTGTCCCATTTCTGGGACATGGCACATTTTAACCTCTGTAACCCATTGA
Organism: Gymnothorax javanicus; assembly: GCA_029692085.1. Classification (NCBI taxonomy): domain Eukaryota; kingdom Metazoa; phylum Chordata; class Actinopteri; order Anguilliformes; family Muraenidae; genus Gymnothorax; species Gymnothorax javanicus. The sequence continues at coordinate 9,186,514 of CM056198.1, read as the reverse complement.
ATGCGTTACTGTGACTAAGCTGCTGTAGCTTAATCAAGGGAAGTAACTCGCATCCAGGAAAAGTGCTTATGAGAGTAGTCTCCCTTTACAGCAGTGGTGGGGGCCGCCATTTGCATGAATTTCTCGAATCTGTAACAGCACTATGTGACGCTCAAGAGGTGTGTGCGTCATTTTTTCTGACTGAGGCATTTTTTATATCACACTAAAGACAAGAATTGGAGATTATAGCATTGTCTAAATATGTTTTTCTCAGAATGATGATTTTTATGCTTTCAACAATCTGTGTACATTCGTAAAGGAACATACATACTTGGGGTCCTCGATGACAAAATAAATATTTTTCCCCAGAATATAAGTGTTGAATGTTCATTGTACGCCATATCCGATAGTAAAAGGTAACTTTTACTTTGAAAAGAAATTTGGGCATTAATGGGTTAAGGAATGTATAGGCCTTCAGGAAGTGAGTAAAGCATATGAAGGGAAATCCAGTTGGCTCTTTACATTTACATGTATTTTCTCTTTCTTCAATCGGATTCCTATTATAAGCACGAAACAAATGTCATTATCGACTAATTTTTTAGGAGTTTCTGTACCCACCGTTTTTGTTCATTAATATTTAACCGGGGAAACCGAAAAGGATCAGTGTTGAACAAGCATTCTGATTTGCTTATTTCGAACAATGACATCATGTCATGGCACTCAAAACCCGGCTCGCGTGCGCAGACGTTGGTGTGTAAGTGAAGTGAACCGCCTAAGTCGTCTACAGCGGAGGCTGGGAATGCGGTTGGTCTGCTCCTGTCAGGTAACTGTCAGAACGCACTGACGGAGCCGAGTTTTAACCTTTCCTTCCGTTTACCAGCCATTTGGCCCGGACATAGAGGTGTTTAGAGTCTCAATGAGATTTAAAATTGTAGTGATTTGTAAAATTGTCCTCACTCTTTGGTATATCTCCAAATTAGTTCAACTGTCTCACCTTACTGATAATAATTTTCCATTATTAACAAAACAAATAACAGAAAATAACATTTTTAATCGAAATATAAGCGTGAAATACTTGCTATTTTTGCAGTGTAGGTCTATTTGGTGTGGATGGAGGCCCACTGCCAGCACTTGCTCAGATGCACACCATCCCACCCTTCATCCTCTGGACCTCGTAAATCCTCTTTCCATGTAGTATTGTGCACCGGAGGTTAATTGCCTCACTGGGGGTTGAATCAAAGATGTAGGGGTCAGCTCACCTCAAGCAAAGCCCCTTATCCACTGGCGTCACTCCGCTCAGCCTCCACGTTCAGCAAAACCTACCCAGGAGGAGAGAGAGCCAGGAAAAAACGGATTAAAATGAGGGAAGTTTAACAACTCATAGGAGCGCTGCTTCCATCTGGAAAATGGCGGATGGCAGGGGCTCGTAAGCCATTCAATAAAGCCTGTATTAAATAGGCTGGAACTAGGCAACATGAAGCGACATGTATAAACACCATGGTCTTCACTGGGGTCATAAATCAAAGTGACACTATTGTTGACTCCTGGATAAGCTGTTTGCGAATATTGCCACCCGTGGTAGTGCTAACAGCAAATTGATTGATTGATTGATTGATTAGTGAGTGACACTTGAGTCTCATCACAACACTCCTCTCTAAGCTTCGCTCATCCAAGAATAAAAAGTAAGGTGGCATACAACATGAAGACGTCACTCTGGACAAATTTTATGCTTGTCAAGTCAATAAACTGAGAGAGATAAAATAGACTGAGGGAAGACAAGTTATTGGCAGGGCAAGAAAGTGGGAAGAAATTTTTCATATTTTTTCATTCTCAAATTCCTGTTCCTCTCTCCTCTTTTTCTACGAGACTGTTCATGCCATGTGTGGGAGAGCATCACTGAGGCCAAGAGGTTCTGAGCAGGGTGGGGTGGACGTCGAAATGGTATGAATGTCAAATTATGGCATCGCTTATCCGAGCTGGCTGATAACCTCTCTAAAACGCTCACCTCGGTCTCTCAATTTCAGACCCTGCTAATGGAGTCTGTCTGCCGTGATTGTACCACCAGAGCACCTAATTTGCCACGGAGCTCAAGACTGTCAACAGCAAGGGATTTTGGGGTCAAGGGGTTCCAGGTTCCGGCTCAGCTCTGCAGCGTATATATCTACAGCTCTGAACGGAGCAGGTCTGTGCCTGTCACTCAGCTGATTGGCTGATGAGGAATCCAGCTACTTCCACTCACTCAGCTGATTGGCAGTTAAGCCCTCCACCAGCTGCCTGTCACTCAGCTGATTGGTTGTTGAAGACCCCAGCTACTGCCTGTGTGGATTAGGAGGTGATGTAATTTATGTGCAAATCTTGGAGAGAGAGTTCTTTAAATGCATTTTTATACTGCATGTTTATGTTCTAGTTTATTTTGATTGTAAAGTCTGTAGATATTGGCTAACCTGTTGCAAAGTCCGGTTCTGCTGTCATGTTTATGGACGTGACAGTCCAGGTGGAAATAGGTCATTATTTATTTGACCACTAGATGGTGTTTGTATGAAACTTTGACTGCATCAAAAAGCTGCTAATCACGAAAGTTACAGGTTGGAGTTATCTCACGCACAAATCTGCATAATAAGATTTAATGCTTTCTTTGAGAAATTATTTAAGAATAGTGATTGTGCATGGGCCTTGAGATCGACAGAACTTAGTGTCCGTATTGCTGATATGGCTCTTGTCTTGTATGTCTGTCAGCATAGATGGAGGGAGTGATTGAAATGTCTTTTAGGAAAGAAAGATTTCTTTCATCAACATTGTCGAGTAAACTTTTAACGAAAAGCGTTTTATTAGTTTCGTCCCATTTTTATTTTGCAGTGCGGCTCAAAGTTGTGGAAACTGTAGCTACATAATTTCACCCCTAAGCTGCTAAATTTGTTTACCCTGGTGAAGGCTTGCCTCCGCTAGGTGGTCAGACCAATGGGAGAATGTCTGCCGACATCAAAGGATTCCTGTTCAAAGGACTGAATCCACTTGTGTTTAAAATGATTTAAAACGATAATTACACGAAAACCAAGCACAGAAATGACTTACAGGAACATATCCTTTTATTTATGAGTGTATGAATGTCATGGTGGAAACTTTGAATTTGAAAGTTAATAATTATGTGAGTCATTGGCTTTTTTTAATGCAGGTGAACTGGAAAGTAAATTTCAAACACCTCCTCTTCCATTCAGAGGTATGGAATTTTGGTGAATCGGTTGCAAAATGCACTTTATGCATTGGTAACTGCATTTTAACCCTTGGAGCGCTGAAATAAATTTTTTTAAAAATATATTTTTTTAAATATATAAATTTAATTATCTTGTGCTGTTGAAAACCTATCATGTGGTGACTTGTTTAAAAGAGCTCCTGCAAAGAGCGACCCTGCCGGAGCTCTTTTAAACAAGTCACCACATGATAGATTTTCAACAGCTTTGATTTTGATATCTTACATCATTGAGCAACTATAGCTGCATTTAGCGCTCTGAGGGTTAAGCCTTATATTCAAAGTCATGAAAATATTATTTTCTGCCAGCCCAAAGTGTTGCAGAATGTTTTTTTTTAGCCTTTCCCTCCTGATATGTGCATCTGTGTTTGTGTGTAAAATGTGGGGTTGTGGTATAGAAGTGAGTTCTTGTTGTCATAAACCCTGTTCCTGGAGTTGTTTATCCTGTTGGTTTTCACTCCAACTCAAAGTACAGCTCATTCAACAGCTAGAGACCTCACTGCACTTTACATTAGCAGAGTCAGGTGTGCCAAATTAGGGTTGGAATGAGACATCACAGGGTCGGTCACAGGTTGATTTTACTGTTTTAATTTGCGTGTCTCTCCCTGCGGAGTCAAAAGCCTGCACGAGAGCAGAACTCACATTATGTGATTCCGCCCCGTCAGCAACGGCACCATGACGACCGCCGCGCGCGTTTAGGCCGTCACTGCCTGGCGAATTTCCTACTCCGCATTGCCGTGAGCTCGGGGGGGAGAGTGATGAACACCAAGCCCCCCACCGACCAATGGCATCCTGCGGGGAGAGGAATTTAAATAATTGTGGATAAATGGGACACGTTAGGCATCTCTGCAGACAGCCCCCGGGGGTCCTTCTCACCGGGTCTTCTGCGTGTCACTGTGGAGAAGTGTGATTCCTGACTCACAGCAACTCCTCTGAGGGCTTTCAGGGAGATTAAGAGAGACGGAATGAGGTGAGGAAGGGCTGCGGACAGGTAGGGGTCGGGGGGGTTGGGGGGGATGGCGTAATGATGGTGTTGCAGGTCTAGAGATATATTTTTTTCCAATTGCGGTCACTCCTCCAACGCCTCCCCCGCCCTCCACCATCCTCGGGGGACAGAACTGATGTCCAGCTGTCCAGAGACTGAGAAGACGAAGAGGAAGAAGAATAGAGGCCAGGCTTCATGGTTCCTGTGCATGAAAAGTGCTGTCACCTGTCCGCATGCGCTCTTTAATAACTGCAGAGAAGTGCACTTTATTAAGCACATGCATTTTGGGTTATTACATGAATGGAAATTGCAGAATACAAAGCCAAACAAGGAGAAATGTCTTTCCACCCTTTATGCACTATTTTACTGCTAATTTATACATTTTTTTTAAGGTTTCTGGCACTGTAAGGCACTGTTTTAGGAAGAAATTACCTTTCTGCTTACAAGAGACGCCTGTCATTATAAACTGTAGTGTTGCAGTTTACTGAAGAACAGAGTCTGTCACTGAGTGAAGCTGTATTTGTTTTCATCATCAGTGCCCACCTCCTTCAGCCTGATGTGTATCTCTCTCTCTCCCTCTCTCTTTCCCTCTCTCCCTCTCTCCCTCTCTCTTTCCCTCTCTCTCCCTGCCTCCATCCCTCCCTCTCTCTCTCCCTCTCTCTCCCTCCCTCCCTCTCCCTCCCTCTCTCTGTCCCTCTCCCTCCCTCTCTCTCCCTCCCTCCCTCTCTCTTTCCCTCACTCTCTCCCTGCCTCCCTCCCTCCCTCTCTCCCTCTCCCTCCCTCTCTCCCTCCCTTGCTCTCCCTCTCTCCCTCCGTCCCTCCCTCCCTCTCTCCCTCCCTCCCTTCTGTCTTTTTAATGTAACAGAATAAACAGATGCACAGGTTTATGAAAATGGGGAAAACCAGATGAGCCTGTCAGTTGTAGGAAAGCAGGACATGAACACTAAAGCACACACTCTCTCTCACACACACACACACACACACACACACACTAACTCACACTGACACGCATGCATACACGCTCACCCACTCTACGCACACACTCGCATAAAGACGCCCTTACTCCGACACACATATGCACACACAAAAACACACAGATACACATGCATGCACATGAGCACACACGCACGCATACACATGCACAAATACATAAACACATGCACTCACACACATACACTCATTCTGATACACACACATACACTCCCATTTGCACACAGACCCACTAGCATAAGTACACTTTCCCACTGAACATAAACACACAACATAAACATACACACACACACACACACACACACATTGCGTGGGTCCACATATGTATAATACTGGAGCTGGTAGGACGAAACGTGGTTGAAATGTAAACTTGCATACATGCACAGTCACTTTCACTTGGCAATATGATATCTTCAAACGGCTTTTAAATCCAGAAAACAAAATAAGCACAATTATTCCGGTGCATTTAGTCCTCATCTTTCCCTGCCCCGTGTTCTGGCAACAGTCACAGTAATGATGGCTGCCTGCACTGTACTGGGATCAGTGCTGTTTGACAGAACAGTGAAAGCATACCAGCATGTGCGCGCCTCGATGCCCGTCTCGTGACAGCAGTACGGCATTCCGACTGCGCATATCACCGGTTTGGCAGCTGCAGCGGAAACCTCAGACAGGTGCAGAAACCCCATTGGTCTCCTTGAAATGTACTTTGACAATAAATCCCCGCAAAGAATTACCCTGTCCATCTGAGGCAGGGCAGAGGTCCTTGCATTGAGCGTTAACACGGGACTTCTCAATCCTCAGAATCGGCAGGGCCTGATATTCAGCTTCTAAGGCCTTAGACTGCACAAAACTAATAACTCAATTTATGCAAAAAGATCATTTATAAAATAATGTTATTGTACTCTCCTGCACATGTGCACACGCATGCACAGGTAAGGACTCACACACACTCTTTACATGTGCTGGGTGCAGAGAGCTTGTTGATATGCTGCCAACAGACCTATAACCTCTGGGGTTATCGTAGCGTCCCACAAATGACTGAACATCAAAAACTACCCCCTTGCATTCTTATGGTGCTGAACAATATTAAGTCAATACATATAGCACTAAGCACAAAACACACACACACACACACACACACTTAATCCTTTCAGCGCCGTGGGCGACTATAGTTGCCCAATGGTGTAAGATATCAAAGTCAGATGCTGTTGAAAACCTATCATGTGGCAACTTGTTTAAAAGAGCTCCCCTGCGGGAGCTCTTTTAAACAAGTTGCCACATGATAGGTTTTCAACAGCTCAGGATAACTACATTTTTAATTCCTTGAAAATGTATTCGGCGCTCAAAGGGTTAAGTGGGGTTGGTTGTCTCCCGTTATTGTGCCCCCAGGTAAACGCTCTTTGTTTCGGGGGGGGGGATCGTGGCCACCGGTCATGAAGCCGAAGCGATTGATGAGTTCAAACTTGTTGATGCAACGTTGGGAACCACAATTTGTTTTCTTACAAGGGACTGATGCCATGTCTGACCCACATTTCACACAGCATAGGTCACCTCAGAGCCACCTAATAGGCGATGAGAGAGAAAGAGAGGGAGGGGATGGAAAGAGAGGACAGAAGGGGAGAGAGTGAACCAAGCACCCAGAGGACAGGTGGTGGAAGGGTCCTGGGGTGGGTGGGTGGGTGTCGGGGGTAATTCAGCTGTAACGCTCAGTGATCATGACATCGCTCTGATTGCATTGTGAAGAATGGTTGGGGCAAGTGAAGAGTCCAGGGCTGGACGGCGGCCGGTTGAGAGGTGGTTTAAGAAAACTGGACCGGAGATGGGGATGATTTCAGTGGCGGAAGAGATGAAACAATGTCAGAAGGACACGGACATTGGGCTGTAGCCTGCACTATGCCTGAAAACGAGTCTCACGAGGTCTGCAGTGAGGATGTGACAGGACTCAGTCCTACAACTCAAGTGCAGGCAGGAAATCAGTTCCACCGCTTTATTAGTGAGCACATTCATTGTCAAATGAACAAATTCAAAGCCAATCAATAGGAATGCGGCACAAAAAAGTATTAATCCAAGTCCTATTTACAGAACGGTCCACAGGTCGAAAATACAAAACTGTGTGATTGCCGAATGCAGAGCAGCACAGAATCATGAACCTAATAAACAGGCCGAAGTTAAAACCAGGAAATCTCAGTTCACAAGGGGCCAGGCGATCTCAAAAAACCTTGGAAAGAAAACAGGAACAGAACCGGAATAGCTCACTGAAAATACAAAGGCTCGAAGTGTGGATTATGCATGGCAAACAAACTCGCAAAGAACCAAAGAAACTAAGGGCTCGAAAAAAGGAAGGGAAAAGCAAAGGGGCTTGTGATTACAGGAGCGAGTGCAGACAGAAGCATGGCAAGGGGTGTGGTTACAGACAAGGGAATGTGGGGAAATAATTGCTAAACTGAACGGGGAGGGCAAGTGCGTGAATGAAGCGGAAAACAAAAATGTGGGAACTGAGTATGGGTGTGAGGAAACAAATGTGAAATACATCCAATTACAGGAATAACAACAAATTCACGAAACAATATAAACTAGAGTGTGTGTCCGGAGGCCACATACCCCGCCCGCGCCCACAACCTTTAAATATGGCCGATATTTTAGAGGTTTTTTATCTGTCAGGATCAAACTACTCATGGGTGTTGCACTCCCTGGAGGGCTATAGTGTGATTCATTAAGGTTTTGATGGAGTAATTAAAGAAAATGTCGAAATTCGCCCTATCTCCCAATGTTAACGAAATTTTCAAAGTGATCCAAATTCCACAGTTTGATCCGGATCTGCACCAAAAACTAATCACTTCTCACTTGAAAAATTACTGAACCCTCTCTGAAATATGAAAACGATCTAACCAAAACTGCAGCCTGCAGGCTGTCCACAGACAAACACACACAGATAAACAAATAAATAAATAAATGGAGACATACACATAACCCTTCCCGAACTTCGATTGCGGGCGGGGTAATAAATAATTAAACAGATCGAAACACTGACTGGGTGAGATTGCTTGACGTGTGATTGAAACCCTCTCCACACTATTGGTGCTTGGGTTAATCCTCCCTCCCAGAATGCTTTGGTCCTTGTGAGAGTAGAAAAGCTTTTAGACTTTTGCAGAGCCAGCCTGTCATTCAACTCCTTAAAACAGTATTTTCTTATTTTAACTTAAAGAAGTGTCTGTGTGGCCTAAACAATTCTAGTAATTTAGACTCCAGAATGCACTCTAAATGGATAAATGATTTGTCTTCACGGGTTCGCTTAACTTAAAATTTAAAGGAGGCACGATTTCTAACCTTGGAAAGGAGTGGCTCTAATCAAAAACTGAAACTATTTTTTGTAATGGGTGGCAGTCATGCGAGAGAAAATAAAATGTCATACCTTTTGCAGTGCAATGTATGTAAATTTCTGCCTCAAGCCTAAAATATTTTTTTTCACAAATATTGGTGTTGTTTACAGTGTTCAGCTTAAGTTACTGCTGATGCTCAAGGACCCCCCATCGCATAAAAATGGTTGTGATTTTTGATATTTCCACATGCAATCCTCCATTCAGCTTAATAGAGTGGTTTTCTTTGGAAAATCTCAAGTTTGAACTTGCCTTTTGTTGACTTGAGGTTTTAAAATGTGGCAATGACCAAAAACATGATCGCTCCTTACCGCAGCCACTCCATAGCTGCGCATAACAGCTGCGCTGGATCCAGGGCAGGTCAGGGCGGTGTAACCCCTCCATATAGCTGTTCTGTACATGTTGAGTCAAAGTTTAAACACCTGTAATATGCTATTCATTCTTTATTGGCTTTCACTAAAAGCATTTTTTCCCAAACCGTTTCAGAACCATGAAAATTCATGGGGTAGACTCTGATGCCCAGGCATTTCCTGGATGCCAGTGTTTACCCTGCGGTTACAGGGTCCGTTGGTATCAAACCAACATACTGTCTGTACTAAGCATATTATTACTATTATTACCCCGCCCCACCCGAAGGGTGAGGGAAGGGGTATTGTTTTCGGTTCGGTTTGTTTGTCTGTTTGTGTGTTTGGTTGTTAACACTCTAGCGGCAAAACTAATGGTCAGACTCACCCCAAATTCGGTATAGGGATTGCCACTGACCCAGAATAGATCCCTATTGAATTTTGTACAAGTAGGTGAAAGTATGTGCGAACGGCGGGGTTTGTTGTGCCTGGCATCACTTTGTTATTATTATTATTATTATTCGCGGTTTATCTCAGCTTGAGTGTGAAAGGAAGTGTGTCAAGATTGGCAAAATAGGCTAACGTCCATTAACACAATTTATATTCAACAGATGCAATTTTGCTGAGAATTTTCAAAACCACACAGTGATCATCGGTTCAGCATTACATCTTCTCGTGGTGACCGCAGCAGCTGCCGTATGGCCCCAGCTAGAATCACAGAAGGTTGTTGTTGTTCAGGCACCTCTGGACACTGGACTTCACAAACAAGGACGAAAACCACTACAAGGCAGGTCGTTACAACGGAATATTCATGAGGCATAGGCTCTGGCATTTTTATATCAAATCTTTTGGAAATTCATTTGCAATGGTCGATGACTGCCTATTGAATTCCTGCTTTTCTATTGAAGGATAACTCGGATCAAAAAGGGCACCGAGACATTGCGTCGGCTTCTAGTATTGTGTCTGGTGGCTTTGCATCTACTTTGTATTTATAGTTCCTTTGAGAACGGCTTTGTGGGGACTCAGGAGCAGTTGATGAAATGCGATTATGAAGAGCGAGTTTCCGAAAGGAACTATACGGAGATGTGGCCTATAAAGCAAAACTGAAATTTGTGCATGAGTAGACCGACTTTGCATTTATGGCCTTAAAAGATTTGTCCACGAGGCGCGAAACAGCGGAATGGAAGAAAGCGAAGACATGAGCAGATCACGTTAAGAGGACTGATAAAGATTGACAGTCCTTATTTTCCTGTTACATAACATGCATTATAATTATTATGTATACATTTATTGAGCATTTCTAATCAGCTCATTCTAAAATTTGACTTGGCAAATCTTGACACCAAAAATATTCTACAAATGTATGAACAAAGTCTATATACCAGAAGGAAATTGGACAAAAACTGGATCAATGCCTGAATAAGCTATAACATGTGCGAGGGGCGGGGTTTGTTGTGCCTGGCACCACTTGTTATTATTATTATTATTATTATTATTATTATATGGTTATAATTGCAGCCGTTTCATCCTTTCTCAACTTGTTGAAGAAAAATTAAAGCATTATCCTTCCCGTCCCTCGTTTACCCTACTTGGTGAAGAGACCACGCCTTCTGCATGTAACTTTACCTTGCAATCCTCCCCTGGATTATTTCATGTCTAGGACTACTTGATTTGTTGCATTTTGTATAATATCCTATTACCGATCTGTGTTGTGCCCTTTAATAGACTAAAATGGACTTCCTGTAATTAAAATGGGTAAATATTTACTTACCCAGCCAGCGAATGGCGGACTCTCTCAGTTGCTCCTGAGACTTCCCATTGGGGTGTTTTCTTTTATCACCACTGTCTGAGGATTTTTCGCTCTACTGAGAGGTTTTTTTAGCCGTGTAAACTGTCTTGTGGACTTAGGCCGGGCATCTGCCGACTAGGGGAGACCGGGTCTAGTTGTTACGCTTCTTCTGTTAACGGCTGTAGAATTGACATTATCAGGTTTTTGTTATCAATATGCACTGTAAAGATATAAAGTTTATGAGACTACATGACTGATCTGCAGCAATCCCTATATTCTGGGCATGCATAATGCTGCTGAGGAAAAAACAGACTCCCGTCAACTGTAACAAACTACCCCATATATGGGGTAGTTTGTTACAGGAGGGCTAGTTTGTCACAGGTTGTGGGCATTTTGTTACACTAAGAATTTGCTTAAGTGAGATGTGTTTCTCACTTAAGTAGGCAAGTTAAGGGGGATGCCTTACTACTAATATCCCACTGAGCTACAGTAAGGAACCTCTTGAGACATTCTCTAATGGCATTACCATGTTTCGTTATTCGTTTGTAATTTCGAGGCATCTTTCTGAAATAAAAAAAGGTAGAAAGTCATTCAGTGAGGTAATTTGATCTTGTCCAAGTTTTTACAGGTTTTGAGGCAAGTTCTTACTGTAACAACTTGGGTGTATCAACTAGTCCATCAGCAACCCTTCGCCATTGTCCCGACATTTTGAAATGTTCCAGTGCAATGTTTACATGGGTGAGTCGTGACACAGTAGCAAATGTCTTCCTCTCTCATAATCCAGAAAATCTCGGGTATGTATCAATTACACTTGATGTTAATCGAAATCTCCCAAACACCAACAAAGTTACTTTTTCAAGCTTTTTTCTGGAACACAAACCTGCGACTTTCGACGTACGTCCTTCTATCACGTAAAGACGCGGGTCACCTTCGCGGAGCAACAGGAAAAATCAGATCGTCTGTGTTTTATTATCAGAACTATTTAGAATGTAACAACATGGACGTGTAACAACTAGACCCATTCTCCCCTACTACTTGTAAAGCACAATCTATGTGACAGTTCTTCTGTTAAAAGTGCTCCAGGAATAAAATTGAATTGATTGCATCATAAAGAATATAAAATAACATCTTTTTGAAATAAATATCGCGTTCAGAACGTGTCCTGTTCTTAGCCTGCCAGAGCAATTTAACCCATACTCGATTTTCCACGGAACAGCAGGAAGGAAACCTGTTACACATGCTATCAAAATCGATGATATTTCGCATCTAAAGCCACGGAGAATGACGTCTTCAAAGCAGAGTTCAGAGTTAATCTTATCTCATCGTTCGATTAAGTCTGTAATTAGGCTGCACCAACCGTCTGTCAAATGCCATGGGCGACCTGCGCCGTTATCAGGACTCACGGCACGTGCAGGTTACTGGTCCCTCTTTCGTGGAAATCGCCGAAGGCCATGCGTCACCGCGCTGGACTGAGCGCCACCCCAAAACTACAGCCCATTGTTTAACACTGACAAACGCTAAGAGAGGATTATTGAGGCGTCTGTTGCTCCCATATGGCGCTCGTTTTGAGCGGAGTTTAATTAATACGAGGAACATTGCATGCAGGAATGAATTTCAAGGATGCACTTGTGCTTCCTGACGTCTAATCCTGCTCCGATTCGATGCATTCTTATTGTACTGTCATTTCCGAAATCCGTCGTGATAGCTCGTGCCAACAGTCTGGAAACCGGAACACACTTTCATGCTTTCCTGTTGACAATCAGCCACTTGCATTCAATATTCCGTTCTCATAATCCAGTGGATTTCACAAAATTGGGTAACAGTGAAAGCTCGATTTTCTGAACTTCTTTTAAAGTTGATTTTTTTTTTTTTTTTGGCTGCTGACTTGCTTTTCATAACATATGTGCTTATTCACCGGCAGCCTTCCAGTCTGCCCGTGGAAGGGGTACCAAGTGATTGATTTAATTTTTGACTGTGTTATCCAAAGGTAGATGACACCATTATTTTTCCGCCCGCGCTCTCTATCAGTTTCATTTCTGAATTTGTGATTCGCAATGGTTGAATCAGGTCCTGTTATAAAGCAACTTTTTAAAGCAGCATGTAGCCTACGTTATACGATCTCGCAACAGTTTCAAAAATAATCCCTGCTTCACAACTTGAGAGTCTTATCCTATATGTTTATTATGAATGCAGAAAATAGCAGTCATATTATACCTGAAATTTTACCAAATGACTTTTGTGTGTGTGTGTGTGTTGTGTGTGTGTGTGTGTGTGTGTGTGCGTGCATGAGGAGTGTGTTTGTTTTTACCATCCCATTATTAGGATCCCACTGAATTAAGGACGTTAAGATTGCGCGCTCGCATGCACACGCACAGTAGTTGGGTTGCAAGATGATTAAACTACTGATATGAACATACCTTAACTCTTGAACTATCTTCAAGTTCTCCATCATTTCTTTGTGTGACAAGTTTTCCAGTGATGAAAACAGATCAGAGCGATTAAATAACAAATTCAATCGAAATATTTTATTCACCAATTCAGTAGGCTTCTTTTTACAACTGAATAAATACAAACAAACGAACGAACAAACTAACAAATAAATAAACTGTTGAACTTTGCTTTAACTATTGGCATGTCCTGGCTATCAAACCTGCGTTTCATGATTCTTTCAATTAAAACGAAGAAGAAGAAAAAAAACAGGCGCGCGCCAATTTCACGTCCACACGAAGCGTTTTCTTTCTTGTCTTACATTGATGAAGGGAACTGGCTTCTCTTGAGAGTACATCGCAGTAAAAATCCCAGTGTTGAGTCAATTACAGTAGAGTTTGTATGAGACCAACCCAGCGATCTTGGACTAAAAAAAAAAAAAAAAAAAACTCTGTTGGAGTTGAATTAACACTGGGATTTGTGTTCTCAGAGTGGCAGACAGTAAATTTGATGCGCATTCATTCGAATTCGAATTCGCTGTTGATGATTCTGCATTTACAACGTACGTTAAAGCCTGTCAACATCATCCCATGGAAACAGAGCGAGTACTTAGGCCTATATTAATGGCAACACTGTACAAAATGTTTGTTCTTCACAACCCGATTCCCGTTCCTCACAGTTGAAAATTCAATTGTTAGCTGATGTGTTTAAATTATTATGTCAAGCCCGCCTTGATTTGACATGCTTCCACTCGACTGAAATATTGATCATATAGGTCCGACTCCAAACAATAAATGCTGATGGTTTCTGGCGAAACTATTAAAGGTCCGCGTGCCATTGACCTTGCTCCACTCATTGAACTAAACATTATGCTGCCTACTTGGAAGTCAACTCTTTAGAAATCTCCGGACGAGCCAACAGAAATGCCTTTTCATTTCCCCCCTTTTTTTGTTTTTCTTTTGATCAGATTTCTGAATCGCATGGCATTCAAAAGAAGGTCTATACAAAAAGTTTAAAAAGTCCTCGACATATTTTTGTTTCTTTAGGAATGCAAATTTTGGATCTCGCTCTGGCGGGACTTCATTTCATTTGGTTCAGTTAAATCCATTGCCATCCGCAAATCTGCAGTAATCCTCGTGCGTAGGCTGCTTTAATTACCTGTGAATTCGGGGGGGAAAATTCAGACGGAACTCTCCGGTGCTTTCTTGATTTATTTTTGTAGAGGCAACTGAATGACCAAGAGTACTCAAGGGCGTAATAACATTTCAACTTCTTGGCAGCCCAATGATCCCAATAAACTATCGCTCTTTATTTATGAAATTTTACAATTTGATTCCATTTTGTCTTGGAAACATCAAGCAGTCTTCAGCGGTTTTGCACATATTCTTGTCGAATTTGACGAGGAGCACGAGATCCATTAATTATTTTCGCGGGCCTAATTTAACGTCTCTTTCCTTCTGTCGTCCTCTTTTTTAGATTTCCGTGATTTTTACACCTTAGACTACCTTCCCTACTCTTCTACTTTTCCCGTGACAAACTCCCAGCCTTACCGATCAGCTGGCTTATTCGCCACGCAGGAAAGATCATTTCACCACTGTTCTCATTTCAAATGATTATTCTGCGTGGTTGGCTATGGATAGCTATTGCTATAAATTATGGCTAAAATAAGATTATTTGTCGGGCTTCCTCAATTCTTGGGGAATAGGTGTGGGGATTTGGATTGACCTGCGGAATAAGTAGTCCCCCAATTTAAAAATTGGGATTATCCTCTCTGAAGGGGAATTTGCGCATACTTTGCGTCTCAATATTTTAAGTGCAGAAGGGATGTAAAAGGCGCAGTGCCGAAACAAAAATAACAATCTGCTAAGACATTTTGACTCATTGTCGTTCGTCGGACAGGCCGCTTTCTCAGGTATTGTTCCCTCATCATTTCGGTCTTAACTTTATTTAATCTGTTCAGTGCTCCTCACTAATTTTTCCCGAAGAAATGTTGGTATTATTGTGCGACATAATATTTGGGGGCAACGTTGAGCTGTAGCTTATTTAATTTGGCTCCGTGTTCAATTAATTTAAAATTTGGAACCGAACAATTCAGTGAAATAATGCTGAAGATTTTAATATCATTTCATCCTTTCAAATTGCGGCAGTTTTTACAGTCATTGCATAATAAATCAAGATAGCGCCATTAAGTTTTGTGAACTTATTTTTTCTCAAACGCCACTTGTCATGACTAGTTTTAGATAGGCTATTGAACACTAGTTCATACATTTTCAAACGTAATGTAAATTGTAGGACATACTGAAGTTGTGTAATGAACCTAGTCATGATTATTAATAATTGCTGCACATGATTTGTATACAATAATGGCTTGAAGTCTGTGACGCACAGATCTCAACAAGTCCCTGGTAACTTCGCTGAATTGGGACTAACGCTCTGTCCTGCAGCCACCTCCAGTTATTGCTTGTTTTGGGGGCTCATTACCCCAAATTCACTCCTCAGCATATAAACTGCATGTTAATTTTGAATCAGATCAGGTGAATGATATAGCCAGCTTAAGACTTTTCTTGGTATCTGGTTGTCCCCTTCATGTTGCAGTAGCAGTTAACTTGGTATCGTTTTGGGCTTACACTGTTATAAATTGACTGAATTTAACAGTTAAATTAACGCATTGTCTCCTTGTTATTTTAACTGTAAGTAGAGTCCTGCGCGCATTTAAGGGTTTACAGTTAACCTCTGCTATAAACTGATTGTAAAATTACTGTTGAAATAACTGGAAAAAAAAGGTGCGAGTTAAAATAACTGGCGAAGAAGGTGCCAGTTTATAACAGTGTAACGCTGTGCAGCGATTTTGCAGCCAGTTGCACGAATGTGAAATGACCAGATAACTACTCTTTTCGGACAAATGAAGACAAATGAGTCGGTATCCTGGCATTTGCCATTTAAGACAAAAGCACAATTCCACTTCTCCCTCTCCCATGACCACCATATTTCACTGAGGAGGGGGGTGCATTGGCCCAAGACAGGTCCTTTTGGCCTCAGTGCTTTACTTACTTCGATAAAAAGTGGTCTCGATCTTGTGTCCACAAGACCGTTTTTTCAGGCATATATTTGCACACTCTCACCTGGGCCATCCTTTTGAAATTCTCATTATACAGGCCTTTTCTGATTCAGTGTGTGCATTGGTGCCTCTCATTTTCATAATGATGTTTTGTACGTTTGAATTTGTTATAAAGAAGTTTTTGGCCTATACTTCGCCTTCTTTCTCAAGCTCATAATTAACTTTCTTGACTTTTCATTAAACACAGCTCTGAACTAAGAAAAGCGATCATGGGTTGCTATCAATGTGAAGAGCGAATTCTGTTTAATCTAACCTAATTAAATCAGGTTTCTGTGCTGTCCGATAAAGTTGATTTGTTCAAAACAAGAAATTCAGCCGAGAAAACTTAAAACAATTAGATGTAACAAATTGAGGCACATTTAATTTTGATCAAAAGTCTCATTTTTTTCAGTATTCTTGTTGGCAAAGGTCAATGACAACTGAAAGAGCGATCAACAGCCCATAGTCCGGATTCTGAAAGCTTTTATGTACCTGCAAGAAAGTCCATTAAACCCACTTGATGAATCAGTAACACCTGCGAGGACATTTGTCCCAACCGTGTCAGTTTTGAAATGGTGAGCATAGGCTATAGCCTATCCAAACAGCAGTTGATACGTGACAGTGAAGGTCACGCATAGTCTTAGGTATGGCTGAATATTTGTATTTAGGCAGCCGCCTGGATCCTCTCATGTTATTAGTTCCATCTCATAATGCGAAACAAACTTGATAAGGACATTATGATCAACAGTGTATTTCAAATCACTGTTATAAACCGCCTGAATTTAACAGTTAAATCAACACATTGTTAAAAAAGGTGCAAGTTTATAACAGTGTACGCACCATGAAGTTGATCACTATATAATATTCTCATTTGCTATAATTGGACTCAGTCACACGGAGCACATTATTCACACTATTTTACTGTTCCAGCTGAAATAGTCCTAAATCTCCACACCCCTTCCCTTCGCATATACCGCCGATGAAGTAAATAGATCGAAGCTACTCAAAAAGCCTTACATTTTCCTTAATCTTTATTTATTATAATAATTATGCCGTATTTATTTTTTGAGGAGTCTGGCATGAACATGACAGTTTGAAGCGTCATAGACTGGGGCTGCAGCATCCTTAGCTCTGTAACTTTGGTTTATAAAGAAATAGGGTCTAATCACTCTAACAATGCATTCGCCAACATTTCCGAACAGGCAAAAATGATGCTCAAATCAACTGCTGAAAGAGAGGGTCCGATAACATCACATTTATTGTTTACAAACATGGCGGCTCACAGTACCACCACTGGGGCCAGAGTTTCTTGAGAATAGGCTCATTTAAACAGGCGCGACGGCATAAAAAGTCTAATCAACATCTCCCCAAGTAAACCACTCTTCGTAAGTTTGAGAAATCCAAATCTCTTTTTAATAACATTTCACATATTCCGCCAATTTACGCGTTTGCCATTCACAAAAAAGTTATCGTTTAATCATATCAGTCTTTGCTGCCAGAAACCGCAAAATCTGATGACAATAAAACAGGTCACAGTTATAAAAGCTCTTCACTGAAAAAACCCCCATGTACCACTGAAAGGACACTGATTGTCTTTTGAAAACCACATACTGATAAACTTTTTTCTTAAATAATGTAGTGCATGTAGTTCGCCGCTTGGGCGCGCAGTCCGCGCACCATCCCATCCATTTGCCAATCAGAGTTTGTTTTAAGAGGCCAAAGAAAATCAGACCTATCCCCAGCGCGTAATGGGATCTTGCACGTCATTTCCTTCAATAACAATTTCTTTCATGGCTTTGACCTCTGTTAAGGGAAGACCAGTGATCCATCTTTTGCTCCAGAAAAACAACAGGTGCCATTAAACGACTGACGGAGATGGCGCACGCGAGTCAGTGATGAAGAGGCCCTCTCATGTCAGCACTTCGTGAATTTGCCGAATGGGAATGGTGGCCAAAGCACTGATGCTTCAACGGTCGTCATAACTTTTGCACGTCGAGCACTCGAGTCCTTAAAGATGTATAGGCCTACGCCTAACTGACTGAAGAGGCATGCGAACGGCAAGGTTCTGCTCCTAGCTGCGGAATGCAGTGCATATTAATCAGCGCCCGTTGTTCCTATCACAAAACCTGGAATTTCCAAGATGAGGTCTGGTCTTTGTAATCCAGTCCGTCACCATTAAAGTTCAGCTTCCAGGGTGCAGTTTGCTCTTTGTAATCCAAGCAATCGGCGGCTGAGTTGAACCCCAGCCCAGCGGCGCTGTAGCCCTGGGCACAGTGGGCAGATAGTGAAGCTGAGGTCTGGCTGAGTTGACTGGTAACCGTATTTGCACTCATGGGACTGAGTGCTGATCCTGGTCCGGTTAGTTGGTGAGGCATGGGGGTGAGGTAAGACCCGCAGTCCATCCCACCGAAGTAAGATGAACCGCCATAGCTTTGGCCGTATCCTGATGCTTGCGTATAAGTCATCGAGTACGACCGTTGCATACATGACGAAGAAGTTGAGTGATGATCGGACATGGGGGAAATTGATGCCGGGCTCCAGATTGACACCGGGACGCTGCTGGTGGAGACGACTGGGACTGAGGTGAAGGCGGGGGGCGTGAACTGCCCGCTCGCCCCGCTCTCGGAGCTCGCATCTCTGGTTGGGGAACTTTTCTTTTTGACCGGTCGAATCTTGTTCGTCCCTCCGTTCTGCTGCTGCTGTTGCTGCTGACGACATTTGGCCCTTCGGTTCTTGAACCATACCTGTAAACAAGTCCATATTTGATTATTGTGCGAAAAATCACCTATATGCAGCCGACTTTAGGTATTTAAAAGGGCAATTTAAAAGGATATTGTACAATTCTATTTGGAGAATAATAGGCTTAACCCTACACGTTTATAACATGGCTATTTTAATAATTAAGTGCGTAATAATAATAACGATAATAAACGTCATCTGCAAATAAACTTCGACGACCGCCTTCGAGAATTAAACTAAAATGCCATAGTAATTCCTTGTGTTAAGTCTGTGAAAAGTCTCAAGTTCTTGGTAAGAATTGCCCTACTGACCTGCCAATTTAGAGGACACGGGCACTGGGCATGTAAGATACCCGTCGAAGGATTTCCAGATCCACAGAATGTGTTGCGCAGAGAGAGTCACTTGCATCAATAGCGGAAGTGTGTAATTGCGTAGGGACTGAAATGCGCCCGTGCTGCTCACCTGCACGCGAGATTCTGGCAGGTTTATCTTTAAGGCCACCTCCTCGCGCATGAATATGTCAGGGTAGCGCGTCTTGGCAAAGAGGGCCTCGAGAATATCCAGCTGAGCGCGCGTGAAGGTCGTCCGTTCGCGTCTCTGCTTCCGAGGTGCTGCTGCGGAGCACAGAGAACAACACTTTACATTTAATCAACAGAATCGTACTTAAAAATAGGCAATAGCTTGGGCGTATATTCTTGGTTGATGGTCTCTCTGTCTTACTCAAGGCATATAGCCATTTGTCGGCATATATTTCATGAAAACAATTTTGGTGCCGTGACCGGATTTAAATTTGAAATAAATGTCAAATGCAAAAACTTCTTGGGAAAACATTTTCGCGAGAACGGGAACAAAAATCTAAAATACGTCGTGCCAGGTTTTTTTCAAATATTTACGTTTTATGCTTCCTTATATTTAGAATGTATACATTATCTTGATTAAGGAAACTGGGGGTTTGAGCTTATGTCCTAGAACAAGCAGAAATGTTTCATTATATGAAAGACATCCCCAGTTTGCAGGGGATTATTAACTCAAAGTTTCTTTTTTTCTTTGCTATTTTTTTCAATAGCTTGCATCAGCGTTCTAGAACACCTTTGCTTCCCAATGTAATGATAGGCTTTACACTCTATAATTTCATAATTGTGATCTCACAGCTTTGAGAGCTGCTTGTGCTCAGACCTTGGCAATTGTCAAATTGAACATTGTCGTTTGTATGCGTAATTATCTGGCTAAATCGTCTGAATTGTGGCAGGAAGTAACCTACATAAAATGACCTTACCTGGATAGCCCACCGAGGGATGTAGGAGGTCCATCCCGGAGGTTATGCTTAGTCCATTGACTGCATAAGGTGATTGCTTCAGATATGACATCATACTAAAATTGTGGTGGATGGCGACTCTGGAGATAATGATGAAAAATATACGGTGCTGTCGCGCAGTCCTCGTTTAGTTAGCTTCTTTTTTTCCCGTTCCCGGCTAGTGGAAACTCCTTCCAGAAGCTAAAAAACAAAGGCACAGATTAACACTGCGGTTTCTTTGGGCTTTAGTTTCTTCTCCGCTGATGGAAACACGCCGGTAGGTGTACGGGCCAAGTCAAGACTGAGTGTAGTCCTGCTAGCGCTGAGCTCTTGAAGGAGTTCTGTGGTCTCCAGCTGTCTCAGTGAACTGACCGATGCTGCCCCTGGCCGTTACAAACGTGTCTCCCCTCCTCAGAAAATCTACATCTCAGCCTTCCAATACGCCTTCTTTCGAGAACAAAAACATCCTCGTTCAAATGCGCACACATGGACGTACATTTGCATACGGACCCACAGGTTCGGAGCTGCTAATTGTCTCAAACACAAGGGGCTTCATTGGGGTCCTCGGGGGAGACAAAGGCCACTGTTGACTAGATAAATAACACGGATAACAAAAACTCCATCGGGCCGAAACAAAAGGCACAATACAGTAAACTCACCACTCTCCATTTGGTATCCATTAAGCGAGCGCAGCATCTTTATTCTAACTATATCGGCTCCCTTGTCCTGCCTAATGGCAATCGCCGTATTTAAATTGGATGCAATTAAAATGTGAACTACGCCACTTTAACAAAAAACTTGAGGTGGAAACTCCCTCATCGCAGCCTCATTCGTTGCAATGAAATGTGTTTTTTTTCCTCGTCCTCTTTTGGTAATTCAACTCCCCAACACCCACCCCCCAATTAATTTGTTTGATTTAAAAGGTGCAAAACACGACTACGTGAAGTGTCGATAAGCTCTTGAGTATTTAACTATTGTTGAGCAAATAAATTATTTTAATTTTGAACTGCCCATTTGTTATTTTTGCATTTGAAGCAAGAAATAACAAAGTCCAAATTCCTCTGAGGGTTCTTGATGCCGTCTCAGACAGTTAACTCGAAGATTGCACTGAATTAATAACACTACATAAGGACCTAAATGTCGTGTGTCGTCTACTAATAACAGATACACAAGCTACATTCGCTTTTTTTCCGGAGCGGCAGATCAACAATCAACTAAAACTCTACCACCATTTCAGAATCATTTCCAAAAATGCCGGCGTTTATTGCCTTTTAGAGAGCTTTTTAGTTTTTCTCAATCGGTTTCCCTGATGTCGGTTTTACATTCCGTTCGTCGTTTCCACAAGCCATAAGAAAGCTCATTGAGAAGGCTCATATTGCAGGCCTACTTTAATATAATTTTTAGAAACCTTATCACAATATTAGCTAGTAGAATTCTTATTTGTCATTCTAACTTGGCCTTCATTTCAGACAATTTTTGAAAAAAAAATCAATTTCAGTTTGTCACTAGTCGCAGTCGCACCGTGCTGCTATGTGTGCTCTTAATATTGGCCGTAAAATAATTTCATTTTTGCGTATTTTGTGCTGAAGCTAGCCTATAGGATGCATATCCTATTTGTACAGGCGCTAACGCTCGCAAGCTCAAACACAAACAGCGCGCGCGCACACAAACCTGTGGATCTGAAACTGTTGCAGTTGATCTCCTTGTCCTCTGACAGGAATCACAACTGTATTGCTTATAACGGCTATCCGATTCAATCTGTCGTCTGCTCGTACTGGTTCGATAATTAGACTGCCTAGTAATTAATTATAAGAAATTTTGTTTTCCTTTGGCTCTTTAAAAATACTAATCGGAGAGATAATCCAAATGGCACGCGCAGACTAATTACAGGACGCTGCCATGGACTCGGTGCAGCATTTGGTCTGATTAAATTTCGGATTTGAAACACAAAGACTTTCATTCTGATTCTATGGACAGAAGAGTTTACGCACCCCGCGTCACCTTGACATGTACGCCTCATGTCTTGAAAACTAGGCTATACGATAGCCTTTGATTGAATGGATAATGAATTTATTAGCTAAATTAATAGCCCACGATAAGGAAACGAAAAATTGGTATTGTAAGCTATGAGGGTAGGCCTGTTACATTTTTTTTTTCATTTTGTTGAATGAAAAGCGCTTCATTTTAACGTCAACTGCGACAGTTGTTATTTTCTAAATTATCTCAAGATTGAATTGATTTTGATGTTTAAGCCATAATACCATGTTATTTTCCGCTTGGTTTAAAACTGTGATCTTTTTGATGACTTGTTTGTCGGTTCCAACAGCAATTACAGTATCGATTTGCACCTAAAACTTAACTGCCCTTGCTAAATAAATAAATGAATAAATAAATAAATAAAATGCAATCGCGTGGCCGAATTTTGGTGATTTAGAAAGAGGTGGCGAGTGACATTGCGGTGAAAATCTTGAATACACGCCTCCGTAATTACTGCCCTTTGTTATGTGTAGATTTACATTACAAGTGACAAAATACGGTGATACCCAGAAAGAATTAAGATATAAAATGTTTCTATTCAGAATTTCGATTCAGTGCTGACGGCAAACATGGTAGTCAAATATTTTGAATCTGACTTTCTCCTGGAAAATAATTTAAAACCCCAGCAAGTTTGAGGTAAGGTCAATTTAGCTCGTATATTTTTGTCGTATTGAGATAGGCTATAGCCTTTTCATGGAGGCTGTTCCAGTGAATGTTTGGATAATCGGAATAGCCTTAATTTATTAATAATTAAATTAGCCTAACCAACGCACTTCTGGAAAACATTCTGAATTATCTAGTAACAAAAATAAATTAGATGGTTTTAAACTACATTATTACGCAACGTCACATTCTGGCGGATTTTGTAAAATTATCTTCCTTCAGTCTTTAGTAAATGCGTGATTAACTTATAACAAATTAAACCTAATTTATAAAGAATTGCAGCACACTTACCTCAAAGGAAAGTTGGGATTACTTCTACTTTTGAAATATTTTTATTGATCTGCTGCACCTTGCAGAATGGTTTTCGGAGTTGCCAAAATCCTGAAACATATGTATATAGCATTCTAGGAACAATAAAAAGATTATCCTGCGCTTTAAGCCAACATTTTTTGCTTATAAATCGATGCAGTTTCGAGATGAAGTGAGTTGCCTTTGGTTACGTGAAGTGGTTTCTTTAGTTGGACACTAGGCTATTTTTGTGAGGTTTCTTGGATTAGATTTAGATGTGAAGCACGCGTCCGGTTGGAGTTCACTTTTTGTTTCAGGTCCGTTACTCGTCTCTCTCTTGGGGAGAGTTGCTGAAAGGCATGGACCTCGCTTGCAACTTGTTTTTTGACGCGAGCTTCCTAGCCAATAGCGGCTCCTGGAGGTTATCCGCGCTGCTCCCCGGAGGGATGGGAGAGTGATTTAATCATGAACTCTGAGGAAGTAGGATAGTGTGCACGTACTCCGTACCCCTGAATAGCGGATTGTCTAATAGTTAGTGGGCTTTATTATTATTCAGTATACTCGCTAAGTATAAAGTGTTGTTAGTATATACCACCCCCACCCCTCCCTCTTTTAAAACGGCGAGCCATGGGCGCGCAGACTTAAGCGTGGCTTCTCGAGTCGCCCTGAGGCGACAGGCTCCTCTCAACGAAACGTTGATGACACGCCAGGATTCCAAAATCACACAATCCATGAAGTTACAAACGGACGCCCCCAAGGATTTGAGGGCGTATCGACGAAAGCTGAGGAAGCACTCTATTACGCAATCAAATTTATGGGCTATTTGGCTGCTCTAAAAATGTGTCCAGTCTTATTCACAGGGCGCCGTGCGCATGACGCAAGGAGAAAGTTGAATGGCCCGGGCTGGTTAGGAGGATATCGGGGGATTAAATGATTTAAAAGACTTGTGTGCGAGGGAAAGGGGTGAGATTTCTAGGGCATTAGAGTGGGTAAGACCCAAAGGCGTTAAATTATAACTTCGAGAGCACCAGCTGCAAACCCTACGAACCATTTAAATAGACGACAAACATAGCAGAAACTCAGCGCATTCCAGACTAATTCATGTATAACAGAATCTGTCACTATTAGCAGGTTATCTGAAGATATGAAAGTTGTTTTTGGTGCGCAGAGGAAATGATTGAAACCGCCGAAAATGTCTTGAATTCAAACAAGAACGCGGGGAAGAACGAGACGCAGGTTAGGATGCGTTTTGATGATTATTGTCTTTTGTAACAACAAAATACTAGGCTATAATTAGATGGTGATGCACAGTCTCATCCACATGCATTTGTCTTGTCAAAACGGCATTAACTTGAAAGGACAGCCGAGGAAAGTATTTCAATTGCCAATTTATGACGGTGATGATTATTATATATAAATATGTAAAACAGGCTTACATTGGCTTACTGAAATGTTGGTTTTGTCGTCCCAGAGCTTGGTATGATTCGAAAAAGAGATTAAGAACGAGTCACATATGTAGCCTATGTGCGTGCTTTATAATGAGTGCTCACATCACACACTGGCATAGTGCACCCCCGAAATCCAGAGGAAAAAAGCTGTATTGTGGCTCGAGGAACGCGCGGTGTTTGGGGAAGTGATATGAAAGGGAGACAGTGTGTTTAAAGCCTATGCCAGCATCATGTTATAATTATAGTGGCTCATTCGACCACAGTTAAACTATTAATAATTATTTCGCCGAGTCAGTTAATAAAAACAAATTGTTTCATTTGCGGTTTAGACTGTTAATAAATTGTTTGATCCAGAGAATAGTTTAATTATCTGACAATGGCGCTGTACTTGTCCTCTCATTTTGTAACTTACTCTTTTAAAATGCTGCATTCCTTTTGCCAATTCGATTAATTAAATGCAAAGAGACTAATCAATGAATTTTTACTCGAGTGGTTACTTGCGAACGGAAAAAGTCCAGAGTTATGCTACATGTGGGGAAACCAATTGAAGGGCTGCGTGTCAAGGGAGATTTCACTTTGAACCCATTCCATAAAATGATTTTCATGCGTCTGAGGAAATAATAATAATTATAATAATAATATAGAAGTTAAAATTGACATGAGATTATTATTATTATTATTATTATTATTTGTCAATAGTAAAAATGAATATTCAAATGCGGAGAGAAAGTTTCACATTGAAGCATAATTTCATGAGCCTGTGGGAAGACACTTGTGGCTCCCTCCGGAGATGCTGCCACTGTGCATTATCCCCTTTATTAATTTAGGAACTGGCGCAGCTCAGGGTGACGAGATTCTTCAGATTTCTTCTTATCCGTCCGAATTTGTCAACATCTTGACCCTTTAGCTCGGGCACAAACGCATATTTGTGAAAGATATATTTGTTATATACGACTAATATAATTGTAATTGGCATCGAGGGGGTAGTGTACCTCCTCAGCCACACTGGTTTCGATTCAGTGGGGAAAGTGTTGAGAATCACCCTAAAATATTATTTGTTGGATTTTGTTAAAAATATTATATCAACAGGTTCCGTGCAGCTATGTTAAATAACCTCCAAGTGCACTCTCGATATCAGAGCCAAACTGGCAAATAAAGTCACTCAGAAGTTACTTTCGGCAGCATAACAATCTGACAATATCGTTTTCAGCACGAGGGAATAAAAATATTGGAAGACACCAACATGCTGTATTTACACTTTTCCAGTAGGGTGATGGAAATTCTTTGGATGCCATCTCAGCGTGAAGATGATCTTCTGATGGCAGTGGCACGTTTTAATTATGTTGCTACAAGTTCAGCGTTCGTTGACTCTGGCTGTAGACAGTGTTTGTGGCTCATCCAATCCCCAGCTCTTGTAGATTGACAGTTTGGCCATGGCCCCAAGATCCCTGACTGTGGATTTCAATGAAAGTCTCTGTCAGTCATAAACATTGCCAAATCATCTCAGATCTCCAATTTCAACTTTTTTCTCTGTAAGCCTCAGCACAGAGGCTGAACCATCATCACTAATTGTATAATTTGCCAGCCACTGCAGATACACTGGGAAAGGTACAGGTGTGCATTTGGGTGTTATACGTGTATGCATATGTGTGTTTGTGCGTGTGTGTGTGTGTGTGTGTGTGTGTGTGTGTGTGTGCGTGTGTGTGTTCTTGTCTGCATGTGTTGTGTATGTGTGTGTGTGTGTCTGTGCGTATGTGCGCATGTGGTGTGTGTGTGTCTGCGTATGTGTGCATGAGTGTGAGTGAATGTGTGTGTGTGTGTGTGTGTGTGCGCCTTAGTGCAAACCTGTGCATGTGCATTTTTGGGCGTTTGCATGTTTCTGCGGTTGTCCAAGTGCTTATGTGTGTGTTTGTATGCATGCGCGGGTGAATGTATGTCAACAGGGCATGCGTTTGTTTGTGTGGTTGTGCTTTCATACATGTAAGCGTTTGTTCGCTTGTAAGTGCCAGCATTCCTGCATGTGTGTATATGCCTGTATATAGGAGCTTGCACATGCTTTGGAACTCCGCTGGACCTCCTCTGTCAATCAGCTCCTCCTTACCAATCAGGGGACTCGCAGGGGGAGAGGGCCACCCCCACCTCCTGGGACCCCTGGGGCAGCCTGGAGCAGCGACCTGAACTCCCAACTGGGAGAAACCGCAAATTAAACAAAGACATCAACTCACCACCCTGACCTCTCTCTTTAACCCTGTGAGATGTGCGATCACAACTATGTGATTAAACTGCTCTTAACTGGACTCTCTAGTACAGTGGTCGCCAGGTGCGTTCCTGGAGATCTACCGCCCTTTGAGTTCTCTCTCGAACCCTGGCAGAGCTCACCTCCCAAAAGAGCATGAGATCCTCTTTAGCTGCTAATTGGTTGAGTCAGGTGTGTCAGATTAAGGTTTTGTTGAAAATCCAGAGGAGAGTAGCTCTCCAGGAACAGGGTTAGTGATCTCTGTTCTCATGTAACATCACTACAACAGTACATTGACTTGATAATGGCAGTTTTTAAGTGGCTCATAATTCCATGGTGCCAGGTTCTATTTCCAGTTTGCGCATTCGTCATCGTAATTTTAAATGCACTGCCTGAATGGCTTAAGTTAATGCCTTTGTGTATAAACGAATACCAAATAGATTATTTAAGTTCAGAAATTAGTCAGGTAAAGTTGCAAATAAGGATGTGTAAAATGCTTATTCGAAGAGTTAAAATGAAGAATCGGCAGAATTGAATCACATTTGCTATGACCAAACTGTGCGCAGTTGACTGTAAGTCAGATGAATAAGTTAGCTAACAGTGTTGTTTGTCACTACAAGCCTACAAGATGATGTTTGATTTCTTGTTTAGAGTGTGGTAATATTAGGGCAGCCATGTGGCACTTTTTGTTGACACCAACAGTGTTTAGCAAAGCTGTGAAAGGCTGGTCGAGGAAGGTTAATTACGAGCACAGCCAGTGAAATGCTAACATACTGTAATCACCAGGAAACGCCTCGCCTGTTTAATTAAGCTAATTAGATGTACACAAAATCTGCTTGTTTGCAGCATTTCGCTCAATATTATGATCAGTGTTGTTTCTACATCATCCTGGACCAGATGTAAAATTTACGGTGTTAAATTGACTCCAGCAGAGTTGGCCTGAGGAGAATCGTATATTCTTAGATAAAAAGTGCAATGTTACCCTGCATCTAGACTGTAGATGGCAGATACTTCCTCTGGACAACTTATATCTCTTTAATTGCGCAATTAATTGATAGATTTTACTAATGGTATCTACAGCGTAAGATTCACTGATGTGTAATTTAGCAAGTTATTGCAGATCTGTCCTGAAAGTAATTGTTATTACAATTACAGTTTTTTTTTAGCTGATACTTTAATTGAAAGAGACTCACTCTATAAGTATGACCAGGGGCCAATCCCTCTGTTTCAGTATGGGATTAGATGCCTCAAGGGTCCTAAAGTGGCTTCAGCCAGTAACCATCCTTCCATACGTCCAAGTGGAGTATATTAGCCAGTAGGCTATAGCCAAGTGCTATCTGTCATAGATAGATAGATAGATAGATGAATGCTGTGGACTAGCTTGCTAGGTAGCTAGCTAGCTGGCTAGATAGCTAGCTAGCTAGATAGATAGATGTGCTTTATATAGACAGACAAATAGACCAATAGATGAATGCTGTAGACCAGTGATAGTCAACCCTGGTCCTGGAGAGCCACAGGGTGTGCTGAGTTTGGTTTTCTCCGCCCTATTTAAATCTAAGACACCAGGTGAGATGAGTTAAGCGTGTAATCAACTGCTTTCATTCATCAATTAAGTGCTGAGTAACATCAAAAACCAGCAGACACTGCGGCTTTTCAGGACCAGGGTTGACTATCACTGCTATAGACAAACTAGATAGATAGATAGATAGATAGATAGATAGATAGATGAATGCTGTTGCCAAACGACAGACAGGCAAATGGAGAGATAGATATTGTAGAATCAGACAGATAGATAGACAAACAGACAGACAGATAGATGAGTGTTTGGGAGTGGTAGAGTATGTATAGGTGGCTGCCCCTGTCCTTGCTGCTCCGTGTCGTTAGCCTCCTGCGGCCCTGGGGAAAAGCCCCCCTGAGGTGGGGGAGGGGGGAGGGGTGATTCGAGGGGAGATACCAGCGGGTTGTCGATGCGTGAGGAGAGCGAAGTGAATGCGGAGGAGGGGACGAACACACCGGCGAGCTGAGCCGGGATCCCTTCCGCAAACGGTCTCCCAACACCCCCCCAACATCTGCACACAGCAGGCCGCCGTGCTTTTGCATGAGGACGCCGCCCGCCTGTCATCACCCACTCGGCCTCTGTCATCGCTCTCTGCTGGGACACCAGAACCGCCCCCCCAACCACCACCACCACACCAATGATTACCGAGCGACCAGGGGCTTATAGCCTAGCCGCTAGCTCATTATTCAACATGACTCTGAAGGCTTGTGGCTCAGGCCCTGATGTGGCCACAGTGAGATAAATGCGACTTTAGAGTCCCTTCTTCAGCAAGAAAATGTTCCCAGAATATTTCTCAGATGATGAAATATTTCCAAGATTAGAATTTGTCTGGTTTCTTAAGCATCTCAGTAAAGGCAGTTTTCCTGTGGTTTGCATCTTGAAGTGCGGCAACAATATTTCTGTTTGTGAAGTTCTCTGTTGACATTGGTTATTGTACACAGTGAACATGTATAAACTAATTGATCCATCTGGCTCTCTTCCAATATATTGCGGCAGGTTTTACTGAGAGAGAAACATAACGTACCGTCAGAGAAATAACCAAATAAGTTTGGCACATCAGACATTGGTGAGGCTCTTTGAATTGCTTTTTGTAACAAACTGAAAGTCTCTGACATATTGCCTTTGCTCTGAAACTGCCTCTAGTGGCCATGCGTGGAATCTGCTTGGCAAGAGCAGCTAAGCATTATGGGATGTGGGGTGGGGGAGGGGTGTGTGGGAGCAGAAAGTTAAGTCGCAGTTGGGTCTTGTGATTCGGCTATAGAGGCGAATCCGAAAATTGTGTTTCTTCATTCTTTCCACATTTATATTCTTTTTTCCCCTCTTTTTTGCTCTCTCTCTCTCTCTCGCCTCCTTTCTGTCCCTAAGTCTATTTTCCTGTCCCTTTATCCTTTTTAATTAGAGAGAATATTCGGTGGGCCTGTAGACTCATAATCCCTTTGCAGCACAACAATGCAGAGGCCAGGCTTTGAACAGCCGACGTCTATCCTGACCCTCCTTCCCCCCTCCAATTCCTCTCTTATACCAAAAACTAACCCCCCCCCCCTCCTGGACCCCTGCTCCCCCAAAACAAACCGCAGTCGCATGTGTCGTCCCAAAAACTGGGGGAGCACCTGCCAGATCGCCCGGTTCTGATTAGCTCCTACTCACCTTTTTGCCATCGCCGTTTAATCTTCTGCTAGCGTGATTGAGATGGTCACAGTGGTCACAACGCAATCCAAAGCTAAATAATTGTTTTACTGGCCTAACATAACCCTACTCTCGCCCAGGTAGTTTTGCTTGGCAGTGAAACCTGCAGGACATGCCAGTCAGATCTGGGTTTAATCTGGAACAGTTGGTAAGCAGACCCCTAGTGGTTGTTTAAGGAACCGCATAAAATTCGAGGCAAGACCATGTCGACATGAGGATTTGTGGTTTTTAATGCATAAAACCTTTATTTTCAGTTGATCTATGAAGCAGTGCTCAAATTCCCCTGAGTCTAAGTGGGGATTCCTGGATCAGTTAAGGTTAACACGTTGACTGCCAACTACGAGATAACTCGTAATGGCGGGTCAGGGCCAGCACTAGACTTGAAAATTCGGGGAAGTCCCTTTATTTACAATAATTAGTCCTGGCTAATTCTAGATGGTTTTTTTATAAACACGTTTTCCAATTCAAGAATAATCTGTGGTAAAAAAATAGACAGCTCTCCCCAGATCTAACAGCAAAAATGGGTAATTCAGAGAAAAAATCAAATTATAATTAGGTCTTATCACTCCAGATTTATTTTTTTTTTACCTTCATTTCCAGAAATGAATGAAGGTAATTTCAGCAAGTAACCTGCCGCGGTTCGCAACTTGGAAAAAAAAAATGTCAGACTGGAAAACGTAACGGAAACCAAGTATACTTATCACCAGAATTACCTTCATTATAAATAGTTTGAAATTTCGCTGGGAAAAAAAAAATGAATGTGCCAGACCTAATTATAATTATTTATTGTTAGAATGTAGCCCATTATTTGCTGGGATGGGGAGAAGCCGTGTCTTCAATTGCCACTTGATTATTCTTGAATTGGAAAACGTGTTTATAAAGGTAAACCATCTAGAATTAGCCAGGACTAATTATTGTAAATAAAGGGATGGATTTCCCCCGAATTTTCAAGTCTAGCGCTGGCCCTGACCCGCCATTACGAGTTATCTCGTAGTTGGCAGTCAACGTGTTAAAAACCACTATTGCAGGAGAAAGCTGTGCTGGGCTCTTCAACTAGTTTATTTATTTATTACATGTTGAATGACTCTTCCTCATTTTCATGAGGCCATGTCGCGTCTTTGCTCGGTGGGAGGAAACCAGAGTACTTGGAGAAACCCATGCAAATATACAGTGAAAATGCAACCCCCGCACAACACAGCCCCAGGACAGATTCAAACCCACGATGCTGTGCTACCCACTGCACCACCAAACTGTCCTCTTCATATTGTGAAAACTCGGGACCCAACTTAAGGGTCAATGCATTTCCTTGGACAGAATATCTGGATAAAACCCAACTCAGTGCTCCAGTTCACTATTGTCGGCCTTGGGTGTTTGGTCACAGTACTGAATGCTTCACAAGTGGCAATGTAGCCTACCGGTATGTTGCTTGATTGGTAACTGAAGAGTTTCTGGTTTGAGTCCCTAGTGGGCCTTGGGATTCTGACTTGATCTGGAGAAATGAAGTTAGAAAGAACTCCACCACTGGGCTCTTCAGCAGGGCCCTTAACCTCAAAATTGCCCCAGAGGCTTTTACCCGTCTTCTCTCTATCCCTCCTTACCTGCCACTGTTTTATCAGGCATTTCTCCTAGACTGTCCTTGAAAAAGAGAAACATGTTTTCAATAGAACTTTTCCTGGTCAAATGAAGGTAAAAAAAAAAAAATAAAGTTGTACCTTTTATTCTGTAATAGGGAGACAATTGTGGGCTTGACGCTACATTGTGATTCTCTGAGATTAATTTCATTTGGAAGTGCAGTGGAACGTCCTACAGTGTGGGAGAGGGACACAGTAAGGGGTTGGGAGAGACAGTGCGTAAGTTCTGAGTGTGCACTGTGTGTGTAGTGTGCGTGTGTTTGCAAGTATGTCTTTATGTACAGTTCTGTGTGACTCTGTGCATCTGTGTATATTTATGTGCACTGTACGTGCCCGCATATACCTGTGCGTGTGTCTGTGTGCACTTGCTGCATTGGTATGTAGGTTGTGTGTGGGTGTGTTTATGTGCGTCTGTTGCTGCATATGCCTTTATTTGTGTGTGTGTCTGCAGGTGTGTGTGTGTGTGTGTACACATTCGTGTGTATGTTTCTGTGTAAGGGGAATGGGAGAGAGAGAGAGAGAGAGAAAGAGGGAGAGAGGGAAGGGAGAGACCAAATTGCTACTCTTTGTAATCTAATGTATCACATTCCTTGCCATGTTTTGATAGCGCAGATGCAAACTTTATCATGACACATTAATTTTAAGACAGGAGTAAAGAAAGAGATGGCAACCAGATCAATGTCCTCAGCTTTCTCCGTACCAGCAAGTGGGATGCCATAGAGAGGGATAGAGATCAGGCGCAGTTGGTACTTGAGAGGAGGTAACTGGATGCTTTAGATTGACTCATTATAAGCACATTGACCAGGTGAAAACCCTCACCAGGGTCCACTTTTGGCTGTTTCGGCTCAATCATGACAAGATTTAGAGGGAGTGGGGTGGGGAAGGAGAGGCAGTATGTGACAGTGCACCTGTGGCTCTCAACCATTTTGCCTCCAAAGCCACCTGAGTCCACGGAGGTATTCCAGGGTCCCCTCCCCCAGGAGAGATGACACACTGTCTGTCTGCCATCAATGCGACTCCTTCTGTGCACATTCTGTTACAGTCCAGCTTCCCAGATTATAGAATTCAAGGTAGAATTCAAGGGCTGAAAAAGATTATAGAATTCAAGCGCTGTATGTAAATGCTTAAAACCATGCAGGATTGGTTTAAATATGAGCTTGTGCACTGCAGAGCCATATTACTAAAATCTGTCCCAAATATTATGGCACTCACTATAGTATTATTATTATTTTTTATTTTTACAAATACCCATGGTAGTGTCATGGAGCTGTGTCACGATAACTGTGCATGGTCACAACTTTGAACAAAGTAAATCTGCTCGACTGCAAGTCAAAATCTACATCTGTCCTTGCAAATCCGTCATAATTTTGCATTGTATTTATACAATTTAGTTACTCAGGTATTATGCTTTTTATATTGAGTATATTTTTATGGAAATTTGAGGATTCAAACGCAATTTTCTTGCTATAGCTGAAGGATACAAAGAATGTAAGCTGGTTTTACATCGCCAATAATCATGGAAGAAGAAATAAGTGCCTTCTTCTTCTATGATTATTGGCAGTTGGCAGACCTGCTTACATTCTTTGTATCCTTCAGCTAAAGCAAGAAAATTGCGCTTTTGAATCCTCGAATTTCCATATACAGTTGGGGAAAAGAACAATAAGATCTATATAAAGTCATAAGTAGGTTGGAGGTTACTTTAAGGGTTTAGGTAAAACGGAATAGAGAGTCAGGAGTAAAGGATTATGTTTCCCAATATTGCATGAAGGGTTATGTAAGGGAAATGTAATTGAGTGCATTGCCTCGGCTGTAATGTTTCAATGCCCCTCAACCATACATACAGTATTATCTCATTGATGAACACATTTGGAGTGTTTCACTTTAAGATCTGGCCATTTGGCATAAACGATGCACCAGCAGTAAGAATGTGGTTGTATTGGGGCTTGGGGATTGATAGCCACTAATGAGTCCTGGGGTTTTCCAGCGTCACAACGGATTAAAGCTTCACCCTACCCCCGTTGAGGCGCTCAGATCAGGGCTGCCATGAGCTTAATTAGACTTTCCTGGGAAGTGATGGGCTTTTAGGAGCAAGATAACCAAGATCATAGCCCGACTCGAAGGACTTAAACCGCTTAAACTGAGGGAGTCAAGTCCCAGAAGGCAAAAAAAGCGCATGATGCAAGCTAGACACTTACTTCCTCACCCCCGCAAGATCAAAACTATCTGCGATGTGGTTCTGTGGTCTTCATAAGGCTTGGAATGAAGATAATCTGCCACTTTTGAATGACTGAGCTTAGTTGGGCCTGGCGGAGTCCCCAATAGCCAGCACCAGGAATCCAAGAAAACACACATGCTGATTTGAGATATTGCTTTATGTACTCTGGTCCAATTCTCACATATGCGCAGGAAGGTTGGTAAAGCAATTTGGAATAAAAACCTTGAATACAATGATGAGGCTTCCCTGAGAGTTAAATCTGCTAATTTCAGGTTACAAACTGAGGATTTCAGTTGAGACTTCCCCACGCTGTAAGACCTGTTAAGTAAGTAAGTCACTCTCTTGATCATTCTATCTCTCTTTCTTTCATGTAAGCTCTAGTTTAAGGGTACTTGCACCTCAGCAAAGCATACTCATACATAACAGATAGATCATAGACCAGCAATTACAAATTTAACCACACCAATGACACACCCGTCAGGTTTTTCTTCATCTGATGGCAATTGCAGCACAATTTATGAAATAATTTTCATCTCCTGATAGGTATCAATGGTACTCATTCCACCTCACTTTATTGTAAGTTTATTGCAAGCGACTGCGAACATACTGTGATGCAAAGCCAGGCATTCCCTTCTCTCCTGCAAGAACAATGATTTTGGCCCCCTTTTCTTTAAAAGCATCTCAAATTTAGTTCAAATTTACAAGATTTCCCAGTTCTTGCCCAACATTATTGTTAAGGCTTTAACAGGAAATGAACCTTTGTCTTCATCATTTAAAAATCACAATATCCTTTTCTGGCTGGTCAGGTCTGCCAGTGTCTGCTGGTGTCAATGGCCAGGTTGTGCTCACTATACTTTTTCATTATACCTGGTTTTTCTCCCCTAAAAGTCAATAATCTCTCCTAAGTAAGACTCAGAATGGTTCCCTTCTTGGAAGCATCAGACAAGTGCTCTAGTATTGGCCAAAACTATTGTGACACCCTGTGATGTCATGCAGCTACCACTACTGGTACAGTTGCCGTGTATAGGTGCAAAGACACACTCAGTTAAGGAAACCAGGGCAATATTGACCATGAGGCCGTAAAAGCAGTTACTTCCTTTCTCATTGGTGCCACAGGGGAAGTAGCCAATGGGTTTTCCTGGGGTCTGAAAGACAGATTCAGGGAACTCAAGTCCAGAAAAAGCTGCCAGCAATTGTACAAAGGTCACTTACAAGATTGTTTTGGATTCAAATACCTTTCTTCACTTTACTGAGCTTGTCTGGGGTCTTGGAACTAATGGAAACACTCTCAAAAGGGGCAAATGATTACACACTGCAGAAAGTGGCACCCAGTATTTTTATCCTGCTAGCTGACCATTCTTGATTGTGCCATCAGTGAACCATGAATCATAAACCCAACGTAAGCTATGTAATTCCAGTGAAACGGTACGAATCACTTCATTTACGAGGAGCAAAAAAAATCTGGTTTTGCCATTCAAGCAGTGAATTGCCCACGGTAATGCCATTAAATAGTGGCCCGAATCCCCCAAATTCCATTTATTTGCCCAAAAAAAAAAAAAAGCAAGCCATTGTGTGGAGAGCGTAAACACCGGCTTTTGGGGAGTTGGGGTAGTCGAGAAGATCGTAGGGGTGGGGCTTACTCCATAGTCTGAATGTGGAGCCTGATCTCAAAACCATGGAGATCAAGCAAACACACACTCCCACGCACACACACACAGAGCTCAAACCCCAAGGCTCCATACTTGATGAGGCTCTTTAAGAGAGTGAAAGCCCTGCCGCCCCCCCCACCCCTTCCAACTTAATACCAGATTTGTTCAATGATTTGATTTTGGGGGTGCGTCTATTTAAGGCTCCTTGGGGAGTTTGGAGGTCTCGGGTGCGCAGGTCCCCGTTACTTGCGCTGGCCGCGGGGCTTTTGAACATTTTTATCTGCCCCTCAAGCATCTAATGCCCACCGATGGCGGGACCTCAGGCAGTGAGAGTTTCTCGCTTCCATTCAGGACCCTGGCTGGATGTGGCGAAAGCCGTCTAGAGCGATGCCTGAGGCCTCGGCGAGCGTCCTCTTGAGGATGACGGGGAGGGCTGAAAAACCTCAGCACCAGGCTCCCTGCACCCGTTCTCCTTTCAACTGTCATTCTCTCCTTCTGTAGTGCGTGATCTGTCCGTCTTACACAAACTCGCTTTTGCCCACCGGCCGACACCCCCCCCCACCAAAGTGGCTCCCCCTCCCACTCCAGGTTTGGCTATTCCCGCACCCCCGCTAACCCACCCGCTCTCCACTCACATCCCAGATAAAGTAAATTGGATGTGAAATGTGTGGCGGGGCCGCAGCGGGCTCCATTGTCTGAGTCGAGCCTGTGATGTGAGCATCGTCAGCAGTGGCCGGCACTGATCGAGTATGACGGGCGGTGTCAAGGGGCGGGCGTTGGGGGAGAGAAATGTTTTCTTTCGCCTTAAAAAAATTGACGAAGGGCCTTTTTTCTGCTTCACTTATACCCTGCCACACCCACTCTGCCTCCCTCCTCCAGACTTTTCTCTCAAAGTTGCAAAACGAGTCCAGATTGGCCCTGCTTATATAGTAGTCGTTTATTTCTCGCCTTTTTCTTGCCCTTTTTTCGTTAAGTTTTCTTGTTCTCGCCTCCGCCCAATTGGGGAGTCAAGAAATGAAAGAAAAGACAGGGTGAACATGAATTAGAGAAATGGAATGTTCTGGAACAAACATCATTTTGAATTTGCAGCCATTACTGACAGTTACAGGCATATAAGTAACTCACAGGTCAATCAGTTATAGGATATGTCACTCATTCCAGAAAAAGATACCTCAGTTAATAATGGGCTTGATGTCTCTTAACTGATGTTACCGTTCTCTTGAGAAAACCTCTATTCCTTTTGCCTAGCTCATTGAATAGATTGGAATCCCTGTAATGATGATTGAACTTGATCAAATTCCAGGCCAGGCAGGCACAAGGTAGAATAAAGTGGAAAGTGTGAAATTTTGAAAGGGTATGCTACCTCTTTCTCCACTCTTTTCTTTGCACTGTTCTTTGCTTCTTATCTTTCAATCATTTTCCACTTACTCGGGTGCCTTTATCCACAAAGAGAGGGCAAGAGTTCACTTTCTCCCTGTCACTAAACAATGGCACAAAATGGCTTTTTCAAAAAATTAGAGTGAAGCATAGTGTTGTGGACCAATTGAGAGGCAATAATTTATTTTGTGCTTTGAGGTGATAAGAGAAAATTTTGTTTAACCCCTTAGAAGAGAAAAAACAGTATCCATAACAATGCAATGACCTCGTCCCCTTTTTGGGCACCTGGGAAATGTAGTAAAAATTAAATCTACAAGTTTTAGGACAAGCTCAGTTAGCATTAAAACATGGGCAAAACTATGATGAATCACAACAACATAATCATGCTAACTATAACCGAGTGGCCACCTCAGTGTTAGCCATCGTTGTTTTTACTGCTTTCCTGCATCTGTCTTCAGAAGCATTGATAGATAGTGGTGTCTTCACCAGCTCTAGCATGGCTGGTAACAGAGGCCCAAACCACAAAACGAGACCGGACACTTGCTAAAATGTTGGAGTTAAGATTAAGTAGAGTTGTTGAGTATTTGTTAAAATTGTATCCTGCATAATAAAAATGTATTTATTTAAAATACACGTGTTACTGCAACATTTGTGGCTTACTTAATGCTTGCACATTGAAATATTTGAGGATGGTAGAAAACGCAAAAGACGATGCACATGCGGTATCATAAATTTTACTGAAACAGGGGGCGTCTGTTTTTTTCGTATGGCACAAAATATTCCACGTTTTCATTGTCTGTTCTCATTGCCTACAATACTATGGAAAAGTAATATATTAGGACTGCTTTTCGACTAAAGTGTTGGTGTATAATCATCACTGCGCACTACTGTATTTCTTTAGGTATTTTATGATGTAATTGTTGCTGTCAGAATCCGTCCACTTTTGGTTGGTAAATAACACTATAGGCCTATAGCTCAAATCTGATATATTTTTAAGTTTACATGTCATAGCAAAGATTAGATCAAAATACATTTTAATTGAACTGTCTTCAAAAACCATATTAAAAGGACTAACGCATATTAAAAATAAGTTAATTCATTTAAGTACTATGAATCTCATGAAATATTTGTTCATGCCAATTTGACTACTTAGTTCTCAGATTAGTTTTAAATCAAAAAAGAATAACTTATGAAATTATTGAACCATAAATACTTTGTATTATTTCATAAAAGTATGTTTAATATGTCTGTCATTTTTTTTCTAATGAAACACTTGTATTTGAAATGGAATATTTTTAGTGTTTATGAACATATATTTTCAGAGATATACGGCATTTTTAAAAATATGTTATTTCAAAAAATATGCAGAAGCGATAGATGAGGATGAGAATTAAGCTGATCTTGGACCTAAATCTGAACAAAAACATCAGAAAAGTTTTGTTTCACTTTACACTTGTCAGACTATAATCCTTTGCTCCTCTAGCCAATCAGCCACGCTTGACTGAACTTTCCTTGATCTTTTATTGGCCAGACTGGATCTCAGGCTGTGGAACTCAGAATCCTCTCATTACTTTGGGCACCTACTGCTAGCCAGCATGTCGCAAACACCCCTCGCTCAGTATTGGTGGTCCCCATATTAGCTTGGTCATTCCTTGGAGTGCAGTTTGGTCTTTGACCGTGCTGATCAGCCCTTGAATTCTGCCCTCTCAATGTCTTCAGCACTTCAGCTGAGTTTTCGGCTCTGAAGTCCAGAAAGAAGTCCATGAGTTTTTTTTGAAGTCAGTGAGTGGATTTTGCATGTCAGTGGGATTTGTAAGGAGGTCTGTTTTGAAGTGGTGGGTTTGTGCTACACGGCAAAGCACAGTGTGTGTGTGTGCGTGTGTGTTTGTGTGTGCATATGTGCATCTCTGTGTGAGTATGTTAGTGTGTTTCTATATGCCTTTGTGTGCGTGCGTATGCGTGCATGTGTGCGTGTGTGTTTGCATGTGTTAATGTGTGCTTCTATGTGTATGTGTGTGTGTGTGTGTGTGTGTGCCTGTGTGTTTGTGTGCATTTGAGTGTTTCATTTGCTTCCAAATCATGCAATTACCTGTTAGATAATCCCAATGCTTCTTGGTTGGTAATTAAATAGACCATAGGGTCCTGCTGCCAGATGCAGAGCAATATGATGCTCAGGTTTGCTCAAATCTCTGTCTTACGCTGTTTGAAATGAGTCATGTTTGGTGTAGCATTAACACCACATATTAAGACTTGAGGATGTGTAAAGAGGGAGAGATTTGCTGATGTCTGATGCTCATGGTAAATTTCACCTGATGAAGTCAGTAATGGTACCACTTGTGTGTTAGCGGATGAAGGAGATAGCATGCTAGGTCCAAAGAAAACATATGAAGAACAGGATTAATATACTGACTCCAATTCCTGTCTCACACAGCTGGTGAACCAATTAACAGACTCCATTTCAGATCAAGTACACACCATCACAATAATGTCCCGGACCATGATATGATTTGTTCCTTTGATTTGACATTTCATTACTGGCCACAGACCGCTTTGAAAGAGAAGAATTCCAGGGGATTAATTTTCATGAAAGACCGCACCCTACCCCCCACCACACACACACACACACACACACACACACACACACACACTCTCCCCTTTTCAGCTGAGCCACACAGCTCCTGAAATAAACCCCAAGGAACACTATCTTTGTCATCCCGCTGTTTTGGACCAGAGAATGAGAGAAACTTAATCCTCATTGTCCCGGAGACCACGGGGAAGGGGAGGGGCTGGGTGGCAGTAAAATGATCCAACTGGTCCCACTAATCCTCCGTACTCCCATCACCGCCCCCCACTCCCCACCCCGCCCAACCCCAGCCAGCCAGCCGGCCCACTCCTCGACCCACAATGGCGGCAGCACCATCAGCTGGTCCCCAGGGGTGAATTTTCTAAACTCTGAACCATGGAGGAGGGTTTTTGGGGGGACGGGGAGAGCGTATAGACTTTGTACCCAAAACCTCACCCCACCCTCACCCCCTACACCCCTCACGCCCTCAACAATGACCAGAAACCCACCGCTGATGGTCTTTCATTGGCATCCACTGGATACCAGAGCCTTTGGCGCTGTACCCCAGAAATAGGTGGGACACCCCCCTTCTCTCATTTTCCTCCATAGCCTCTTTTGAGAGCAAAACATGACTTTCATTGCTTGTTATATTGAGGTACTACATTTTTGGCAATTCATTCTCAGTCACTATTTGCAACATTTCTGTTGTGCTGCAAATATGACGCATGTTCCCCTGCTATCATATGACAACTCAATATACGTTCAAAAAGGCCATTTACTGTATATGCAAAAAAAAAAAAAAAATCAGTTGGTTAGCATCCTCCTCATCCTTTTTTATTTTTTGAAACCAAAATAGCACAACAAATCCGAATCATCTGTACAAGTATTGACATAAAGAATCAAATCCGTCCCACCCATATGAAGTGACTGAAAGCCGAACAGATCATCTGCTGTATGTACAGGGATTCTTGGCAGTTTTCTCACTGTCTTTTTGGCACAATTGTGTTTATTTTCTCAACATATAAAAAATTTAATTACCAGAGGTGGGCGGGTGGTTCTGGAGCAGGCAGGTATGCTAATCAACTAATTTTTAAAAAATATGGTTCAAAGTGTTGCTGTAGAAAGTTTTTGACACTGTTTTTTTGTGAATTTTCAAGGTTCTAAACGTGTCCTCCGAGGGATATTTCACTTCTATATGAAGAGTAATTCAGTGCAGCTTATGCTATCGTATGAGTATGGAGTAAACGTGAATAAACAATAAACAACATCAGCTGTCCCTACTGACGATCACAGACAAAGCCCAAACGCCCATTCATGTTTCAGGATTTTGCTGAAATTAGTTGCTTAAAA
The DNA here is from genome assembly GCA_029692085.1 of Gymnothorax javanicus. Lineage (NCBI taxonomy): Eukaryota > Metazoa > Chordata > Actinopteri > Anguilliformes > Muraenidae > Gymnothorax > Gymnothorax javanicus. Next base: position 9,145,545 of record CM056198.1, on the reverse strand, counting down.
GCATGCACTAACTATAGGGAAAACTAGAGCAATAAAAGAGAGAATTAAACATAAAGTCGTCAGCAAAATGAAATTCCCCTTTAAAGTGGTAATATGTAAGATTCTCATTGACCGTCATTTTAGTGACATCAGCACTGCTGTAGCAGAATTCCACTCTGCAACGGTACCATCCAAATACCACTCACTGAATTCTTTTATGACAAACTCTCAAAAAATATTCTGTTTTGTCCTTTATGAAGCTGTCTATCACACTTGTGAAGCGTTAAAGTGGCTAAATTGTACTATTTCTCCCAAAAAAAAGTCTGTGAGCTTCATTGGGTTCCATCATGGTATTGCTGAAGACGGTTGTTTGCGAAGAGCTGATCATGAAACAACGATGGCTCATTAGTTCATGTTGAACTTGCTGTTCACCACATCCACCTTGTACTTGTTTGGTTGATAGCTTACAAATTTTCTGTAATCACCCTGTAGGTTGTATACTTTACATAAATGTAGCCTGCAATATTTTTGTTTTTGAAAATGCTGGAGGGGTAGCATGTTCCATCTTTTGGAAAGTAAATTTAGAAGAGAAATATTGCTCTGTTGATACCCCCTGTTACATTTGTTTGATTTTGAGTTTTGGATGTCGCCTGAAAAACGATTTTTCGCTGTAAAATGGCTGCTTCTTTCATCTCCTGCCAAATAAGCAAATCTGAGACCCATCCCTAATCACCGTATCCATAATCATAACCGTCATAATCGTCATAAAAAATGATCACCACCATCATGACTAAGCCAACAAGCATGTGATGTACGTACAGTATGGCTTGTATGCCTCTGACTAAATCTCCATTTTTTTCTTCTGTTTGTGTGTGTGTGTGTGTGTGTGAGTGAGAGAGATGGAGGGAGAGAGGGAGAAACTGAGCTTGTGTGTGTGCGAGAGAGAGTGTGAGAGAGAGAAAGAGGAGAGGCAGTCATTTGAAATTCAGTTTCTTGCTTGTTAAGAGGCTAATCCTGCCGTCATAATTCCTTCAACCCAAACCCCCCGATCCCTCTTTCTTGATTTTTCTTTCATGCACGCTTTCTATCACTCTAACTCTCTGTTTCTCCACTCTAGCCATTCTGTCTCTCTCTCTCTCTCTCTCTCTCTCTCTCTCTACAGGGGTGAAGGAGAGGCAGCACAATGCTGGGGTCCTCTCTCGCTTATCTTCCTCCGGCAGATGGCGGATTTGGATCAGTGCACTAATGCTGCGATCAGCGACTGTGATAGAGTGAGTGAGAGAGAGAAAGAGAGAGAGAGACAGAGAGAGGGAGAGATATGGAGGGATTCTATGCCCCGCACCAGGCCTGATGGGCCCTATAGACTCTCAGTACCTGCACTGGCTCTCTGAGACAGGCCCCGAGGAGGCCCTGATATATGGTTGGGTCCTCATGCTGCCCGGGGTGCTGCCTGTCGTCTCTGTATGATGACCATAGACTTTTTAAAAAGATGGACGCAGCACCCGGGTCTGAAAAGTGAGGCCAATGCGGAAATCTCTGAAAATTGCATTCTATTCAATCGCCAGCAGATGGAGACATCTGTGGTTGCTGAAAGAAGTTCAATGCCACAGAAGTCTATGAGAAAATGACCCTACTTCCCCACCTGATTTATTATTTCAATAGTGATTTTCCACATCATTTTATGGTATCTATCGCAAGTTTCAAGTCTGCTTCGATAAATCATGATGTTCATTTTTGTAAATTATGGTCCCAAACAGATTAGAATAAAGGATAAAGCCAGAATATGCTTTAGGGGCGTGGCTATCCTCTGGTTCTTGTCAGTTGCTTTTAGAATAGATTTTAAAATTTTATTGTTTGTTTTTAAAGCTCTCAATGGCCTAGCCCCCCAGTACTTGACTGAGCTCCTCTGTATCCACGCCCCTGCCAGAACATTAAGATCTTCTAACAAATAATTACTGGTCACCCGTAAAATGAGGCTAAAAACTGAAGGTGACCGTGCCTTTGTGGCAGCGGCCCCTAGGCTCTGGAACAACCTGCCCTGGCACATCCGCTCTGCAGGATCGATTGTGGTTTTTAAATCCTCCCTGAAGACACACCTCTTCTCCCTGGCTTTTAAAACACAGGGAACACAGTGCTATTTTACGGCACTGTGTTTATGTATTTTAGCATTTATTTTATTTTAGTGTAATTGCTGCATGGTATGGGTCACACCATCATCCATGCTGCTTTTATCTGTACAGCACTTTGGTCAACCTTGGTTGTTTTAAATGTGCTCTATAAATAAAGTTTGAGTTGAGTTGAGTTGAGATACGGTCAGATCCACACGTAGATCCACCCCTCGCCCCTCCCTGGATCTTCAATTCACGCTCTCGTCCAATCGGAATCACATCCGGTTTCAAAATGCCAAAATGGTGCTGTTCCAATTGCCAAAATCGAGGCTTCCTAAATGATATGCTGAAACAAATGAGTGACGTTCATCCATCTTTTTACCTCCGCCAGTGAAGTTAAAGGAGGTTATGTGATCATTACCGTTTGTCTGTTGGTTGGTTTGTTGGTTTGTTTGTAAGCAGGATTACGCAAAAAGTTATGGATGGATTTTCATCAAATTTGGTGGAATGATTGAGTATTGTTCAAGGAAGAGGTGATTCGATTTTGGGAGGTCAAGGTCAAAGTTTAAGGTCTAGGGCATGCAAAAGGTCAAAAACACATTAAAAACATATTTGGACGGAGACTACAGGACTGCATAAACACAGGGGTTGCTAGCTAATACTGGCAAAAATAACTGAGTACATTGGCGGAGGTACTTGTGCTCTCTGAGCGCAGCTCTAGTCATGCAGACTATGATGACGACACCATATAGACTGGTCCTGGCAGCAATGACACCCCGGGGCTCATTCTAGTCTCTTCCTTTCATTTCTTTCCTTAAGTCCTTAGCTCTACTCTTTGGGATTGAACAGAAAATGAACGGAACTGAATCAAATAATCACGGATTTGGGAAACGGACTGTCATCATTCCATAAAAATTCTGAATTGACGTCAGTTGCAGACGGCGAGACGTGGATCTACTGGTCAGTCATTTATACACCACAATCTAAAAAAATACTTTGATAAGGCATTGAATTGTATTTCCTCAGACAAGACATCTTTGGGAAACTCCTGTCTCTGGTTTCCTGACTCCTTGAAGGTGCACGTGATGGACTAGAATCTCCCACTGGCGGAAAACAGTCCCACAAAGGGGTATAAGGTGTATGATGGAGGACAGAAATTAAAAGAAGTAAGAGGCGGAAGAGACAAACATGAAAGAGTAATGCCCTGGAACTTAGAAACGAGGAAAAAAGGTTAATCGTCACAATCGAGGATGAAGCGGAAAGGTTGAGTGAAAGGATGCGAGGACAAAGGGACTGGACAACAAAAGAAAAATAGTTGAGCCGGGGTTTGAAGGAACAAGGGAAGAAAGAGAGAGAGAAAGAGGGAAGGGATTAAAGGATGTTGAACTTGAGGCCGAGGAAAGAAGTAATCTTGCACGTGTCGGAATCCAGAGTCAAGGAGGCACTCAAACGAGGGCGAAGCCTAATTGCATTGGGTGGGGGGGTTTGCATTTTGAGCCCCCATCCCCCTCCCCCTCCCCCCACCCGGAAATCTTAATCCCGCTCAGTTTGAGTGTAAACAAATTCACGCTCCACTTGAAACATTTACGGACTGACTATGTGGTCTTTAATTGCCCGACCAAACCCCGCCCTCTCAGGCAGAAATGCACAACAAAACCAAACTGCTAAGCCTCAACCGCTAAGCCTTATCCATCCCGCAACACGATAGCATAATTAAGGGAAAGAGCTGGACCTGCTGATACTGAGAGGATTTAGCCATGACAGGCTACGCTACGCTGTGCCTAATTGGTAATCCATTAGCCAGTCAGCTAGGTTCTGGCGGAGAGTACTCCAGTCTTATACATGGATGTATTGCACCTCTCCATGTTTGATGACGTCTTTGGAGGTCTATGTATACAAATATGCATTGCTACGTGTACCACAACATTACTTTGACATACACGCAGTACACATTTGACATACCTACAGTCTACAAATGCATACATGGAGATGCACATATGTTTGAGCTCTTTGTAAATGTTCATGTTTAACTCTCTGTTTCATCATGGTTACTAAAGTAACCAAACCCACTGTTAGATTTTAGTGTTCATAGCGCATATAGTGATATATGGCATTCTGTTGGCAGTAATCTAGAATCTTTACAACCAGCTATTCTGTCTCGCTCTACTACTTAATCAAGGCAGTTTCAGCCCACTGCTGGGTTGATGTAGTCAAGCAGGAACACACTGATGGGTTATGTACTGTATTCACTGAGACAATGTCATCTGTGTTTAACCCAATGAGTTAATCAGGCTCTATTGTTTCTGCACCATAGCGAAACTCCTCAGCCAATATCTTTTGTTCACAATGAATATTTAAACCCTGTTGTATCCCAATGAAGGCAGTCAGATCATAATTACACTGGACACTGCGCTGGGCAGCACGAATAAACTCAGTTTCTTTTTTAACTGTGTTTTCTAACACCAAATCTGACTCCGTCTCTTCTCTTGAAACGCACCACAAAGTCGCGCAAGTTTTGTTTTCACGAAGAAAACAGAAGAATTCTTCACCACCCTCCACCCTTGATGGGTAAAGAGGACAAGGGTAACGTGGTAAAGCTGTAAAAGTTTAATGTCATAAATCATCTCCCCTTATCTTCTAAATAATGGATTTTTTTTCTCAGAATAAATGTACTTCAGTTAAAGGGTTGGATTTTTATCATTTTTTGTTGTGTGAGATTAACCCTTTGACTGTTTGCTCAACCTTTCCACAGAACACATTTTGAGACACTATCGAATTGAAAGATGCGTTGAACTGTACTGATTGGACTTTTTTCAGCACAACATGCCTCAATTGAGAGTTGGAGGTGGCTTCATTAGGTTAAAGGGACCTATTTTGCTATTTTTCCAAGTTTATATTTTGGTTAGAGTACTCCTGATCGGCATAAAGTAAAGAAAGGGTATTTATTTCGCTCATACTGCCATCCTCAAAAACTGCATTTGTAGTACATTGTAGTCTCTGCCTGAAATGCCTCACTATATGGCCCCCCTCCCCGTGTACCCACTTTCTTCTGACTGGCCAGCTCTGTGGAGGCGGAGTTGGGCGGGGACGAGGCTGCAGAACGCAGTTTTCCGTGTCTGGCTCCCCAGAGTGAAACCTGAGACTCGTCTGCAATCTGATAAGGAAGCGGCGGGCAAATTCCGCAATCTAACGTTATACTTGAATATAGATCTAATGACATGATCTTGTTCTAACAAAAGCGGTGAAAGTGGAGGGCGGGTCAGGCGAAAATCTGGCAGTTTAAGCTCAAATTTGCTATCGGCTACAGTTTGCTACGGCAACAGTTGGTGAGTACCAGCGGTTTTCTACTCCTAGCTAGGATGCAGGGAAAGACACATTTGTAGAACGGGTCAACATGCCCAAGTGTAGACCGGAGACCGTGAAATCCGTGGGTCTGAGTTTAGAGGGAAACATGGACAGTGAGGGCAGCTTGGACCAACAGCTTATGGACTTGTTGTGTGTATTAGGACCTGCTGGGTCGTGTGCATAGCTGTGGTGTGTTGTTGCGAGAACAGCTTTCGCTTTGTATATGACAGGGGAAGCTCCAGGCTAAAGCGGTCTTTTCAGATTGCTCATGGTAATGGTTTACTTACTGCGTCGGAATGACAAGCATTTCCTCGCGGAGAATGGACGCGTTATGGATTGTCTTGAGAGCAAGCTAGAGCTCGGTTATGTTATGAGCATAATACAGGTTTTACAGACCGTAAGTTCCGTCTCGTGAACCGTTGCTTATGTGGAGCTAAGCGAATCGATCACTTTTGAAATAATTTAATATTCAGTCGCCGATTTAATATTCATTCGACAGCAAAGCAGAGAAATTGTTTGTGATACCATACGTTATAGCCTGTGCTTTTCCTGTTGCTTTCACGGTAGCATCAGAGAGCTTCCTCAGACATTGGGGATGTATCACGGTCATGGATTAACAAAGCGATCGTTTCACAAGCACCCAAAAACTCACCCCAAGCTTTTGCAAAACCTACGTCCGGTCTAACTGCAGCCCAACTCGGCAGACACATACAGCACCTCTCCGGTTAGCTTCAACTGTTTGGCTACAATCAGGCGGCGTTATGATGAAACTGTCACATTGATACTTGTAACACAAAAACCGGTTATGTTTTAATACAGTGCTCGGTTATGTTATGAACATAATACAGGTTTTCCAAACCGTACGTTCCGTTAGCACGGACAAGTTGCTTATGTGGAGCTAGCGAATCGATCACTTCTACAGGAAAGAATTACCTATTTAATCTCCGCCTTTTTCTTTTTTATTAGCCACAACAATTTCTGAAGTGGGATGAAATTATGTCAAGGTAGTGCAGAGAAATCATTTGTAAACCGGTAGAGCTTCTGTGTTTGCATTGCTTTCATAGCACCAGAGAGCTTGCTCAGACATTTTGAAATGATCCTGCTGATCCCGGTCATGGATAAGTGAAGCGATCACTAACTGTAGAGGCTACAATCGGACGCGTTATGATGAAACTGCCACATTGATGCTTACAGTAACACAAGCATACCGATCAGAATTACTGCATATTAGTTAACCAGGAGCATTTTTTTAGCACGACAGGCAAACTAACATGCAGTAGCGTAAAGCGGTCATAACCACAGAGACAAACCCTTGCAATACAAGTTTTACAGACAGCAAGTTCTGTTACTGTGAACAGTTGTACCAAGCATCCAAATTACAAACAAGTATTAAAAGTTAGCTTCAAATGAGGTTTATGTTCACACACCTTTTGTAGAATTTCCCCTGATATCACTCTTGCATATTTAGGACACAAACATTAGCAACAGTAACTTGGCTATGTTTACAGCCACAATCAACTGGCTATCACGTCAGGTTGGCTTATGAAGTAAAAAGCAACTTACAGCTTCTGTGTCTGTGAGTCATTCGCGACCGATACAGGCTTTATCTTCAGATATTTTTTACAAAGCCTGCGTTTGAGGCCAGTTGTTAGTGCTAACTATCGCTAGCGGTTCTGCTAGAATATGTTAGCTTCACTTACATTATTTGCTGTTAATCGTTATTTTGGCGTGTGGCTCAGTGATCGATGCAACTGCTTCAGGTTTGAAAGCAGCTGAAAGCGCTTATCCTGTGTCAAATTATCCTTTATTGATAAAGCTGTCTTTGGTGAAATGCTGAGCACAATCAGCTAACGTTCCCTTTGGCCGTGGCTTTTGCTGCCAGCAAACAAAAAAAGCTACCCACTGATTTCTGGTGGCATCGTCTTTTGGAAGAAAAAATCGTTGTTTTTCTTCGCGTCCAAAAGTAAAACGGACAAGCAACTTTGGGAGAGATACTGACAAAATTGCACCTCAAATGATCTGCGGTTCTTCTTTTGTATTTCGAAAGTGAAGATGCTACTAAGGCATAGTATGATCTGCGTTGTTAGTGCCTGCTAGAATAGTTTCCGGTGTGGGCAGGTCCAGCGCCATGATTGGCTCTGGCTAGGTCTGTACTAATTGGATGGCACAACCCGGCGTCAGGTTTTACCCAGATCTCGTGAAGATCTCTGGAGGAGCTGTTCAGAGAGGAAATCACGTTCACGAAATCCGTTCTTGGATTAGGCAAAACCCTGTATCTTATGTTTAGAAACTTTTCAGAGGTTGAGCATGGACAACCAACATTATAACATTACTAATATGTATTAAAAGAAGGATCAGCATAATAGGTCCCCTTTAAGTTCAGCACATCTTTCAATGAGATACAGTGACTCCAATGGTAACCGGTTGTTTCGCTACTTTGGCTTTTTGCTTTCGCACTTTCACTACTGCACCCGGTACTTTCACTACTATGCCTGAGTCCGTTTGCTGCTATAATCGAAAGAACTGTTTGTTGCCGGTTCGATCTTTGTTTGATCGTCCGTATTGAGTCAGAACCCGAAAAAATATTCACAGCTGTGATGCGAATGGTTCTTATAAGGTTTTACTGCTGATTCTTCAGTAAAATTATGTTCTTAACTTGCATTTATCCACAGTAACAAACTGATTTGGACATAGTAGCGAAACTGCAGCACGAAAAGCCAAAGTTGTGAAACCACCGTAAACCACTCAAAATGTGCACAACCAAAAGTTTGAGGCAGTTAAGTTACAAACCCCTTTTTAATCATCTTTACCAGGGATGCCAATAATTGTGGAGGGCAGTGCATATGTTATGCTTTGAATAAAGAGTGAGAGATAGAGCAGCCTGGAGTTTTGGGGTAGTGTGACTTGTTTGAGTGTCGGAATACAGAAAGTGCTGACATTACTATGCAGTTATTTAGCTGATGTAAATCCTCCCAGCTGCAGTGTGAGAATGAAATCCTTCCTCAAGGGTTCCACTGATAGTACTGTGGCTACGCTGCATGGGCTTTAAACCACAACCAACATCAAACATAGATATAACCAGCGCTGACCGTCATTAAGACCAAAAGCAAAATACAGCTAAAAGCGGCACGAGTGCAAAAGTGTTTGTATGACCATATCTCAGCCCTTTCAAACCAAGAGCACACTCACATACAGGCACACACGCTTACACTTACAAATACACAGGCATACACACACACACACATGCTAGCAGGAACTCACAAAAACATACTGTACATGCACACATAATACACACACACACACATATCTATGCGCACACACGCATACACACGAAACCACACACACCACACAAACAAGCACACACGCACGTTTACTCACATGCAATACAAACTCACTCACACACATATAAGAAAAGCATGCACCGACACACACTCACATGCAACACAAACATGCACATATATATACTCAAAAAGACACAAAAACACACAAACCCAGGAGCATTCAACAGAAGTCTCATTTTTTCCCCCATTTGAAGTGTTTTTAGCTGCTGTCTGGCCATCTAGACTCTTCCAGATGCGATCGATGCGTAGGTTGATTAGTCGGGCCTTAAATCTATCACACTCGATAGACAGATGGGGTCCCCAGCATTAACACAGAACGCATGGCAGCTGCTTTTGACACTTCCTCTCATGAACCAGGGACTGAAATTTCAGAAAAACCAGCAGATATCATTTTCCGGGAGTATAAAACATTCTATCGATTCGGCTGTACCGACAACCCACAAAGTATTGATCAACAGGAATGGCTGAATTTAAGATCTGTGCACACAGACCCTAATTTTGATCCTTCTCAAAAACCACGATGTCTGAGGTGTCTTTTGTGTTGATTTTAGAGATGAACAGATGCCATGGTGACAGCCAGCAAATGTAAGCAGAGCCGCTTTTGTGCAAGGTAGAATTTACCAGCGAAACGGCAATACAGCGAATTGTAAAGCTGCGTTAAATTGTCTAGTCAGATGTTTGCACGGCAAATATTTTAATCCTCAACTAATCACTTGGGAGGGTTTGATATAGGGGAGGTCAGGGTGGAGTCTGGGTGTCTTTCTGCCGTAAAAGACCTGACACAGCAGGGGATTGTGGGAAGGGCTGAGCTCGGAGATCCCCCCAAATACAGCTGAGATGGATGGCCTGCATTTTGAGTAAAATGACACACACATCCATTGTTGAGTGCACACATACGCAGTTGCCCACATACCCACATAAACATCATAAACATGCACACACACACAATCACACAAAAGCACTTTCTCAGTGACACACACAGGCAAACCTACATGTATGGACACATGCAGGCGCAAGATTGTTCGTGAATTTGTGGGACACGCTATAGTGCTAACACATATTACGGAAGCAAATTTTTCGGAATGAATGAATAGCACTTTGTAAACTCGCTATGGAGGTCGCCATATTGCTGGTTCTTAATGTCGCTATGGCAACCGATGACATTTCCAGCTCTCTCGAGATCTGATCAGAGTTAAGTCAGTTACCATACAGATCAGGCAACTTTCAGACCACGCTGCAGCGGTGAGTACAAAATTCCAACACTTTACTGTTGCTCTCTGTGACGTTGAAGAGGGACAGGGTGGTGAAAGGTAAAGGTCTAAAAATCAGAACGCAGCAAGACTCGAGCAATCCGAAACTCGTAAACATTGAAGCAGAACTCAAAAATAGGAAAGGAAGTAAAACATGAAACGGAGACAGACTCACACAATGAAAGCGAAAAACAGATGACAAAACATGGACTTAGAACTCAGGCGCAGACAGGGAGTCAGTTTCACAGGATTATCGAGGAGCTCGCGCGCAAAGTCGTACAGTCCAGATCCAAACCACACAGGAGTATAGCAGTACGATTTGGGAAATCCAAGTTGTAGTTGCCTTGTTTTTCAAAATCTTATTTAACTGCTCCACATCTCAGATGCTTAAAAGTTATTTGGTATGAAAAGGTAGAGGCCAATTTTGCCACACTCCCCAAAACTGACAGCACTAGCACCACTTTTTTGTAAATGCGTTTGACGCCATAGCATTGGCTCACATAGAGGGCTCTGAGCAGTTCCGAATTGTGGTCGTATAACAGCCCACAGGTCAAAAGCCAGACAGGGAGAATGCCTGAGCCAGAGGAGAGCTGAATCATACATTCAATGAGCAAACCAAAGTCTTACCCAGAGAACTATAATACACTAAGGGACACGCAAACTCATAAAAACCATGGAACAGACCAGAATCACTGCAAACCACCTTCCCAGAAATCAAATTGGAAATCAAAATGGAGCTTCAAATCAAATTGTCAACACACTCACAAAGACCTAACAAAAGTGTAGGTATTTACAGGGAAGAGCCAGTGGGAAAGGGAAGTGTAATCTGGTATGTGGGCAACAGGGAGCGTGGCAGGGGCGTGGTTACAAACAAGGGAATGAGTGAACTAATGAACTGAACGAGGAGAGTGCCGGGAGAGAGGGAAAAACAGAAGCTATGAGAATTAGACAGAAGCATGAGAAAATCAAAAGGGAAAACCAAAGAACAAGATATACATAAATGCATGAAATACACACAAAAAAACCCATGGAAAACAATAAACTCAGTACTTAAACTCTGACAACAGAGGGCTTTGATAACAGGGAAGGTGATCAGGGAAATGCAAGACAGGTGGAGTGGGAAGCAGGATAGAGGCGAAAGGGGTGTGGCAATGAGGTAGTGAGGAGCAATAAAGGAATGAAGCTGCGAGGGCGAGAGAAGCAGCACAAAGACAGATGGGAAAATGGGGAAACAGGAAGCAGTGACAAATGAACAGAATAAACAGGACTATAAATATGCTAAACAACAAATATAATTACAATATTACTAAACACTGAAAGAAGATCCCCTTCACTGAATACTTTCAATTTTAATGTTTTCATGTGATGTTTTGTGAAAAATAATCTTTAAATTCTTGTAGAGCATTAGTTCACTGTGCAAATATAAATAATTAAGGATAGTTTTTCACCTGCTGATGGTTATAATTAGTACATTTAAAACAGATGTGTAGAAAGCAAAAGGGGAAGCCATTCTTCTACTAGTTTGGCTTAAGTGGTGTTTTTGGAAAAGGCTGCTCAGGGCTTGTAGTCTTTAAAAATGTTGTTTATTTAAGTGCTACATATCTAAGATGCCTGCCAGGTATTTCATATGGAAAGGTAAAGGCAGACTTAGTCACGCTCCTACAAAAAAGAAAAAAACACAAGCTGCGGCAAGAGGATCGCCTTTTCTCAAGTGCGTTTCACACCGTACCATCGACTCACAGCGAGGGCTCTGAGCGGTTCCTGGCGACACTCGTGCGGGCGAGATCACAGCCTCGTCTCGCCGCCCATCAGACCGACAAATCTGCGGCACGATGGCTGTTCTCAGATGTGGAGGAGCCGTGGTGTGTGTCAGGGGGGATGTGAATCACAGCAATGCTAAGAGGCCAATTATCTGTTACCCTCTCCTTCCCTCGCCTCCCCCCCCCCAACCCTGCCACACCCGTCAGAGCATCTGCTTCTGCCAGGCGGGGGGAAAACTATTAACACAAATCCAATATTTGCTAACATCGGTCCCGTGTGGTCTCCTCGGTACAGCCCTGTGGGCCCAGCACTGCAGTGCTAAACCCATTCTCTCTGTGTCCTGCTTATCTCTGACACTGCTCAGCTCTTCACAGGCTTTCTTGCCCTCCTTTAACGTTTAACTTTTCTTCAAAAATATGCAGCGCAGTCCGTGTCTGAGCGGAGATGAGATTTTTGTTTTTTGGCTCCATTTGCTGGCTAAATTGATTTGAAAACCATGAGTATGAGGTTGAGGGTTTGCGAGCATTCACATCCCCATTAAATGAGTCACACGGGAATCACAGCGCTCTTTATATGGCTATCAGACAGATGCTTACAACCTGGACTGTACTCATACTGTAAAGCGAAGAATCTGTCTGTCTGTGTATGCATGTCTGTCCTTTACATCTCGAGAGCCGTTCATCCGATCAACTTCAAACTTGGTGGGTGTATTGCTGAGGACCCTAGAACGTGCAGCGTCTGAAAGTTTGAAACTGTTTGGCAAAGCGGTTCTCCAGAAATCGAGAAAGCTGTAAGCAGCAATACGGCTCGAGCAACAGTTGAATGGGCACTGCACAAGTGTAATATAAATGCATAAAAGTGCTTTCTCATTGTCCCTCTTACACTGCATATGTATGCTGTATATATGGATGTGCATCCATCTATCAATCCTTCCATCCACCTTCTTATCCACGTATTCCTGGACATTCTGCACATACGACTGACAAGCATGATTCAGCACAAGTGTGTGGAGAGAGAAAGAGAGAGAGGAATGAAATGATCCTCCTGTTCTTTTCCTAACACTGCTGAAGAGGGGATGGGCTTGTGAGATGGAGGAGAGGAGGATGAGAGAGGGAAAGAGAGGATGAAGGAGTGTGGATGACGGGTGCCGAGTCCCGCTTCGCTCCACACAGCTGAGCTCTGGCTTCACAGATCTCCAGTATGGTTCTGATGAGCAGGGGATTATGGGAAAGTGGAGGCTCAGGGAAGCGGGCGGGCGGGAGCAGAGAGATTTTAATTAGCATGATGTCCTTCTTCATGCTGTTAGGGTCCCTGGGGCGAGCAGTTTAGGCAAATAGAGCTCCAGTACACTTAATCTTTCATTTCTTTATTCCTTTCAATAATTCAGAAATTATTCATGACCATAACCACACACACACACACACACACACACACACTGCTCCTCAGCCCATTGCACACACGGACCAACCCTACATCGTCTTCTGTAAACACACACATACTCTAAGATACACACTAACCCTGCACCCTGGTTAAATGGACACTCATTCTATCTCTCTCCATGGCAGACAGACGGGTAGACACACACACACACACACACACACCATACACCATGTAGGCCCCTGGGTGAGATGCCTCAACTTGTAGGTTCAGCTTTGCTGATTGGTGGTTTGTGTTCAGCCTTTAGGCAAACACGCCAATTAATGGATGGAGAATAATGAGGGTGTGAAGTTTAAAGATGGTCTTTCATGCGTAATTTAAGTCAATCCTGTTAACTGGATCAAGTATGAGTACTCCAAATGGGACAAAGAGCCCATGAGTTCTTCCTTGCTCTATAGTGTAATGACTGAATCAAAAGACTGGGACTTAATTTATGACTTAGTGGAGTAGCTTGTTTCACTTTCTCCAAATATGTCCCACCATCAGAAACACACCAATTACATCCACCTAAAATGCTGTGCTTTGAGTCACTGGGGATGGGGAAGTTTGCAAAGTCACAAAACATTGGTTAATACTGTACTCTTGTTTATTTTGCAAGGGGTCGCATAGTAATTCCTTTACTCTGTCAGTTAGCTTGAATGAAACTTTATCATAGATCCATCTGTGCCAAAAAGCAAAATGAGAACCTTCTTCTGGTCTTGTCAGTATTCTGTGAGTGGAAGATATTGGAAGTGGCTTTGAGAAAATTTTGATTGAAAAAAATTTTAAATTACGGCAGAATATTGAGAGGAACAAATTTTGTGGTCCCAAAAAAATATACATCTGTTGGAAATATAAGATTTCAGGGGCCTGGTTAACCAAGCAGGATTACGGGGCTCGCCAAATGACCGCAAAAACTGGAAAAGCACGTTGTCTTTCAGTTCCATGTTCCAGATCATGGAATTTTCGGGATTCGCTGAAATGGTTAAGATGAGTACTCCTGCTTTGCGGAACTGTGCCCTGGTACCCTTTAAACACGCCTCCTGCGATCAAGATTTCCAGCGCTGGCCCCTGAATAGAAGAAAATTAAACTGGAGCAATCCTGCACCCTATTGACCATTTGATGCTACTACATGCATAGCGTATTTCAGCAAATACAGTAGTTTACAGTTTACCTCGAGAAATTGGCACTCGATAGCAGTCTCCCTGCGCACGCGCAGTGGACACAAAAATACATACTTCAGTCGGGTATCGAAGGTCCTGATGGTTTAATGGGACACACATCCTGTATTTCCATAGGTTTCCTCCAGATTCTCTGGTTTCCTCTCGTAATATGAGAGCCATGCCTGAAAGCCTGATAGGAGACTTGAAACTGTGCACATATGAGTGTGTGAGAGAACGGTGCGCCCTGCAGTGGGTTGGCAAACTGTCCAGGGAGTGTTCCCGCCTCTTGAACATGGTCTATTGTGATAGGCTCCAGCCTCCTGCTGACTCTAACCAGTAATGTGGACTTTTATTTTATTCATTCATAAAATTATTTTAACACTCGCCAGTGGAAGCAGAAAAAAGGAAAAAATTTCAAATGTACCGCCATGAAATAAAGCCAATACAACTACACACAAACATACTTAACTGCAGAAGGTTCGCAAAAAATAATTTTCAAATGTCTCTCAAAATCCAACTCAAAAAAAAAAATCTAATTTACCACTTTACATAATCTAAAACAATCCACATTTATACATAATATAATGAATAAAGAATCACAGTTCACACGATGTACCATAAGGAACAGGAACAAATCACAAAAAAGGTCTCCCATGGCGCAAAAAACAAGTGCTCTGGTTAAAGTCCATCAGGTGTCCCTCTAGTGGCGGTCAGTGCTGTTAGTCTCTGTGTTCGGGTATGTTTTATTTATGTCATGCATGTCTCTGAGTATTGTTTCATTGTTCTGTTTGTTTCATTTAGTTTCTTTGTGTTTCAATGTCCCCTTTCTCTTGCCTTCCGTGCTGGTCTCTTGATTGCTTACCATTTCCCAGGGTTAAGCCACACCCTCTTGTGCTCTGTTCCTGTGTCTCACCTGTTTTTATTATTATTATTATTATTGTTGTTGTTGTTATTATTATTATTACCTCCCTGCCTTCCTCTTCACCAACCCTGTATCTTCTCATTTGTTTCAGTGTTTATTTTTATTTTATGTTTTTATTTTTAAATTTTGGTATCATTCCCCATCATTGTCATTATTTCATTTTAGCTGTCGGCTTCCACGTGTCTTTGTTTCATTTCAGCTCACCCCACTCTGGTTGTTAATTCGTTAGCTCTGTGTCTTGTTTGTAGCCACACCCCTTGTCACGCTTCCTAGTTTTCACGCACTTGATTTGAGTTTCCCGTTTGCATCTCTTCCCTTTATAAAGCCCAGTATTTTTACCTTGTTTTTGCGAGTCTGTGGGCTTTTCTAAGTCACTCCCAAACCTTTGCATTTCCCAATGCTTATCTCTCCAGTCATGATTTATTTTTGTCCACGGTTTTCAAGTCTGCCTTGTGTATTGTGATTTACTGGTTACGATTGAGGCTGGTTCTACTACTTACGGTTCTGTTTTCTCCCTAGCTTGGCAATCCCACTGATTGGCATTTGACCAGTGGAAGGACAGACAGATGAATGGCAGTATGTTAAGGCACATCTGCTTAAGACGTATTCCTAAATTAAATTTTGTTGAGAAATATCAAATGGTTCAGGAGTTGTGACCCAGAAAAGAACGAGATGGCTGATATCTGGTCTGGAGACAAAACACTGTAGGGGGACGGACAGGAGGATGGATGAAAGTATGAAAAGGCACGTTCTACGCACAAATATTTATCCATATATGAAATTGATTGAGAAATATTGAACTGTTTAGGAGTTCTGGTATGGAAAAGAGGCCTGACAGATGGACTGATGGGCACACGGAAGGACAACACTCATTCCTAGATCCCCCTACTAGTTTGTGGCGCGGGATAATAAATAAAAATGGGCCAAATAAGACAGCTTGCTATGCCACGTTCCTGAGCCAAACGGTACGTCTTTGCACATTTTTAAAAGGGATTAGCCGATGATGCTGCTCCGACAGCTGGCTCTTAAGACTGGAGATACATGCCGCTCACCTGTGCCCAGCTGGTTCAGACAGCGCCAACAGCGCTTAGCGCTAGCCGGCCCGCGTTCGAACTTAACAGCAGGTTTGTATGGCCTAATTTTTCACTGTCCTCATGAAAATGTGGCCAAGGTTGTGTTCCTCACACTGTCAGACAAACAATTTGGTGGCACTTTTAATCTGCCACGCTGATTTAACGCTTAAAGGGGACACTTAGAATTTCATGACTGTGGAAATACGATTGGTTTACTTGTACCAACATGGTTGACTTCTGCACTGCAAAACATGAAAGATGAAAATACTAGGTAAGATGAATTTACTTATTTTAAGACTTAAAAAACTGATTTCTATCACCATTTTTCTTAGTTAGACAAAAAAAATTGTTCTTGATTTGAGGTAATTTTGACTAGCTTGCCAATGGAATAAGTCAATTTTCACTCGTCAAGCAAATAGTAACTTAAAAGAAGTTTTAAGTCTTACCTAGTATTTTCATCTTCATTTTTTGCAGTGCACGAGTCAGTAGTTGACAACGGTCATGTACTCATAAAGCCTTTTGCAAGTATAAGCACTGATTTCAGATCAATTTCTCTCTCACACCTCCTCACCTCATCGGCGATGAGAGAAAAAGACAAAACTGCTCTTACATCAGCACTCTTCCACAGGGAAGTCTAATTAATAAGTGGCCAATGTGTGACAGCTACAATTCAACCCCCCAGGCTGTGTTTTTCACTCAGGCTACTCATTATGTAGTTTGATAATAGCTCTTCTTCTATCTATCTATCTATTGTAGAATTGGCACAAATGGCGAGTCCAACAGTGATAAACCTCACTTGCTGTGAGTGAAAACTTATCACTTTAGCGTCACCCAATGTAAAATTCCCTCTCAGGTATACCAAAAGTCGGAAATATCTGAGAGGTGAAAGAACGAGTGTTGTCAAACCACGCTGCTGGAACGAGAGTAATTTAAAGCTTAATTGTTGTAATGATCTGTCTCCGAATGAGTTTATACAGACATCCACATTATCACTGACACACAGAGGGCTGCACGTGACCAATGGGGGGGTCCTCTTCCAGCTTTCCCTTTGTAATATTTACCCTCTGTTTCATGTCTCGAGTATTCACCCATTTTCTTGTTTCCCTACCAAACCAGCCTACACCTAGGCTCATCGGTGGTGACTCCAGGCGGCTTCCATCTGGGAGTGATGGGTGGGGGGTGGGGGGGAGAGTACTGTCACAACCTTTGTTTGAATTACTTTTGCGCCTCCTCTTGTCCAGCTGTTAGGAGCTTTTTCTTGTTTGATTGGTTTACATCCTGCGTGCTTCCCTTCCCAGCAGTGCTCTATTCATGATTCCCTTTCCTCGCGTGTGTTGACGCATTTAAACCACCTATTCTGAGATTGCTGGTTCCTGGATTGTCACATGCTATATGCCCACAAGGAACCAGTCAGTATATTCTAGAAAAGCTCTACATCTTCTAAAATAATTTGAAACCATTAATGTTTGTTACTTAAGGAAGTTCTCTCCTAGTTCAGTGAAAAAAGGAACAAGCTCACAAGCCTAACTCGCAGTCTCTAGGATTGGGACCTCGCTTGTCACATTTGAACTGAACTGCGTCATTATCCTCTGGGCCCCGTCCCTCTGTCTTACCGTATTCCTATCAATAAACCCTACTATTGGATTGTATTCTGCCTTGGCATTTGGCTCATGGTCTGAATCATGTCAGCAAACTGCATGTTTCTTGTTTTTACTTCGTTCAATGCCAGTCATCTCCTCTAGAGAGCATCATACACATTTTCTTTTTTCCATTTTGCAGATGTGTCAGCGCCCAGGGAGAAAAGCCGTGCTTTCCGGGAAATTATGACGAGGAGCCAGGAGAAAATCTACTGTCTGAGAATAGCAAGAGGCGATTCTTATAAACGATGCGGCTTCTCAGAAATTTTCCCCTGCTCAAATGTGATTTTGTAAATTTGGTAAACGCGACTGAGAGGTGCACAAATTTGGACACACGGCCAGCAGCCAAACAGTCAAAAGTCTCACATGAAACATTAAAACATACATGCACTCATAGTGAAATGAAAGGAACTTTGCACTCATAGTGAAATGAAAGGAACTTTGCACTCATAGTGCAATGAAAGGAACTTTGCTGCAGTCCCAATAATAGAGAAGATCTAAACCCTCAAATTCTGCAGCATCACATTATTTTCCAGCATTATATTATTTTACATCATCTACGGGAACTTGTGGGAAGACATTTTGCAAACAAAATCGGTGAAGTCAGAGCTGCATTCTAGCATCATGGTAGACAGTGAGATTCAATAGAACTCAAAATGGTAAGGCAATCAATGGAGTGATTTCGACACCACTTCATTCTAACACACCAAGGTGCAAAAAACTTTAAAGTACAGAGCGTCTTTGCACACTTGGGTGATGAATAGAAATTAAGATTTTAATCAGTATACTGATATAATTCAGCAAAAGGCTTTCCGGTTAACATTTGGTCACCTGAAGTGGACCAACAGTCCTGTTTTACTGCGGATTAGATTAGATCACTTTACCTTTGCAGTGTTTCCCAAACATTAACGATACTATAGCGGCCATCTAATTTCCCCCGCCACAGTCTCAATATGCGCAATTGCCTCGTGTTGATCTAAAATGCGAACGTTAAAAGAAAAAAAAAACGGAAAAAATAGGAAAGGTACTGTAAGACAAGGAATTTGCGCAATTCAACCCCCCCGCTCAACAAGGTGACAATCCACGCCCCGCTCAACAAAATGAGAATCACCCCTAGACATCGGTCTGCCACCAACCATGTGCCCCCATATTCTCCAAAAATTCTGTGGGAAACACTGCCTTGCCAGCGACTGACATTTCATCATTCCTCCATCCATTTGTAGAACTTGATGATCACAGTATTACAATTCCTGGGATATGTAAAAGGTGTGTATAGTTGAAAAACTCATATTTTATGACGACAGTTTGGCACACTTGTTCACGTTTTTGTTTATGTTTTAAGTGACATATGGTGTTATTTTGGCCGAGTCCGTCAACAAATCTGAATCCAGCTGAACCTGCATTTAACATGCGGAAGAGGAGACTGAAGGCAAAAAAAAGCCCCAGAAAAGAAGCAGGAACTGTAGTTGGCTGCAGTACAGGCCTGGCAGAGCATCACCAGAGATGATAACCTGCACCGTGTGATTGTCCGTTTGTTCCAGATTTCAAGCAGTAATATTTGTTACTGTATGTGCCCAAAACTGGGGAGGGGGACGGGGGATTATGTGCAAAAGGAGCTGTCATTCTAAACATTTTATCAAATATGGATGGGAAAAAAACCCCTCAAATTTCAGCTAACAGTCTTCACTTCTGCCTCATTGGTATTGTATATTTCAAACTCCCATGTACAAGAGTACAGGACCAAAATGAAAAATGCGTCACTGTCCGAGGAATTATGGTGCTCACCATATATAAACTGACCAGTCAAAAATTTGCTAATTCTTTTCATGTTTCTGTTCATGTTTTTTAGAGAAATATTACCAATTTAACTTGTATTTGAGGCCTCAAATGGAACAGAATGAATCCTGAGAAGTCAAATGGAGTCTTTTACTTCACTGGATCAACACAGCCCTGCGATTGGCTCTCACCAGCCCAAAAGGGGACTCAGCTCAGCGCTGTGATTGGCTGTCGGTAGTGAAATACTGAATGCAGCAGAAATGCCTGCGGCCACAGCATCGCCTCCTCCCTTACAGCAGGCACGCCATCTGCTTGTTCAAGCCGGATTGATGCCAGCTGAGGGGAAACCACGTGCTTTCTGTGAAGCAGGGAGCCTGCCTAGAGCCACCGATTAGCTTGCTACCAAAAGGGGACGTGATGCACAGCTGCAGGGCTGGCTGCAATTATGCAGTGAGAAGACCGCAAACCACAAGCTGACGGATTACTAAAGTGCTGCATGAAATTTAATATTCTCTGTCTCAACTCTGAAGCATTTTGCTGTGGAAGTATCTGTGTTGTTATGGGAAGAATCACAATTGAATAACTCAAGTATGCAATAGAACATTATAGGGGACAAGTAAACTGCTGACCATAGTAATGCAAGTTATTTGGTGGAACTGTATAGTTTGAACACATTAATTCATGATATTAGAGCCTCATAAACCACCTCAAAATGAGCTGCATGAGCAAGACATTGTAGACAAGATATTATCGTAACTTGATGGCACACAGTGTCAATGGTAATGAAATTCCACGGGCCTGTGTATTCCGGTGTTCACAGACAAACACATCTCTTTCCGAAGTCTTGAGGCCTTACATGGGTTAGATTTCAGTGTATATAAGGGGAATTTGTGGGAGCAAGTACTCACGCTGAGTCCATACCTCTTGAGTCAGTTTACTAAGGAACATCTGGGAAATTTCACAGTTGACATCTACCCAGTGGTTACATCATGCAATAACGTAGAAGTAGACACAAAAGGTTGATTGCAATGGCGCTGCCTGTCGTGGCTTCATGCCCCCTGATTGTCGATCTTCGGTCCCCACATACTACTGACCATTTGAGACTTTGACCTGAAGACCTGAAGACCTCCAAAACCTAGTAATAATATTTCAGTCACCCTCTGTGGGGAGTTACCAAGTGTGATTTAGTGAAAATCCCTCTGCTCCTTCAGTAGACATCACGCACGCAAGATATGTGTGACAGACAGAGAGACAGAGGACCGGTAAACAGTACACCTCCCGCCCACTGTGTGGGACACGGGCATAATAAGATTACGCTTATGGGAAGTGTACACATTTATAAACAAACTGTCTCTGATAATTAAATTCCTGACTGAGGAGATTGGATTGCATTGTACCTCTTCCGAAGACAGCTGCTTGTGCACATAAAAGTGCAAGACTTATTTGCTTCTGTGTTTCCATTTTGCTGCTTCATTTCACCTGCTGATTTTTGCCCCTCAGCCCTGAAAGAGGCAGTGGGGTATTGTCATCACGCGCGGCGTCTGTCTGGCCGTCTGTCTGTCCATCCACATTTGATTCCGTGCAATAACTGAAAAACGGCCACACCGATCGTCACGGTTTCTAGTGAGGACATCGGGGTAGAGTTACTGCACAAGCCCATCGATTTCGGTTGCAATCCGAAATCAAATGTGGCTGCCACAGCCGCCATCTTGAATTTCCATTCTGTGTGATTGTGTCTGCTTCCATTAGCTGTGTTTAACACGATAGGTGCACACGCTTCAACTATGCACGGGGCTGAGGGGTCCCGCCCGCGTTAGCGTGGCTAGTTCTTGCACAGCGAGGTGTCAAAGTCTGATATGGTGTCACAGGTGGTGGCATTTACGCCTCACAGCATGACATTTGCGGGTTTGAATCTGTCCTAAGGCCTCTCTGTGTTCGTTGGTCAGTTTAAGTTTCCTCCCAAAGTCCAAGAACATGTATATCAGGCCACAGGTACGAGTGAGTGAGTGTGTGAGTGAATGTCCACAGTATGAGTGTGAGAGAAAGGTGTGCAATCAATATGATGGACTAGCGACCAGTCCAGGGTGTTCTCCAGCCCCACTGTGACCCAAAACAGGAATGAACAGGTTAGATAATGGATGGAAGGGACCATATACAATTATTCACTCAAAGCAACAACTTCACAATAATTTTCGAAGGCAAGATCATTTTGTATGTCATATTAGCATCGCAAAGTTATGGAGCTCTTTTCAACTAAAACTATTGAGTCATGAACTGTGGTAGGGCTAGGGTTAGAGACAAAAAGAAATAGTATCCTTGTTTTATCAGGGTTTTATTTTAAAGTAGAAGGGCACTGAGAGAGCACTGACCTCCACCCAGGCTGAATGCCCTTTCTCGCAATGTTAATGAAACAGAAAAATAATTTGTGCACCTGCCCTGTGATTCGGATCCACTCCAAAATCTGATGGGCTCTTCCTCCGGCCAAGCTTCGCCCTTCCACTGAGTTTAATGAATCCAGCTGACAAACTGGGGTGCGTTTCCCAAAATCGTAGATGCTAACTTACATAGTTGGGCCCATTGACTGTGAATGGATGAACTATGTAAGTTGCTAACTTAGTTAGCAACTATGCTTTTGGGAAATGCACCCCTGATCAATAAATCCATTGCATCCACTGGGAGCTTGCAGATATTTTGAACTTTGGCCAATACCTTTGGTGAACTTTGACCCCCTTGCACCAAAATCAATAGAATTCGATTCTGCTCTGACGCCTACTGGTTTGTGAAGTTTTGTGAGGATTGGTATTGAACTGAAAGCTATTGAGTAGATACAAGCAAGCAAGCAAATAAACAAACTCAACTGACCGATATGCTTAATGCTTGCCAAAGTACAAGACAACAAACTGAGAAAAAACCCAACTACAAATATAACCTTATTGGCGATGGACCCAGGGGAATAAACTGCTTTATCCTCCTGACCGCACTCTGACTGGGGAAAAAAAAAAAAAAAAAAAAAAAACGATTCTGCAGGCTAAAGTGAACTGTAGCTTGCTAATAGCTAATAAAATAGGGACTAACCTGCTGTGTTCCAAATGACAAAGACAAAAGACACAGTAAGTGAAACCAGCATTAAGTGCAATCTTCCCTTACCCTAATACCTGAGTGGCATGTGTTTTGGCTCAGATTGCTTATCACTTAACTGCATGGATGTTTTGCCAAACGTTCATACATAACTCAGGCCTTTGGAGACCGTTACTTATTTAACACAGGTTGGGCCTCACATTAGAATAGTACTGTTTTTAAACTTTCAGAACATGGTATTATCAATGCTAAATCCCAAAACCAAAAAGAAAAAGCATTTTCAGTGAAAAACAATATACTTTCACCAATTTTGAAGTTTTGACACTAGGCCTAGTATTTTTGTAAAAATAAATAGTCTGCAGAATAGCTGAGAATTGAGCCATTAATTTAAAAAATAACATACTTGAGGGGATGTATGATGATGATGATGTTGATAATGATGTCATGTATGTTCTTCCTACTTACATAATATGACTGAACTGTCATTCAAATCATTATTTGACTATCTGTGAGAATTCTTTTGTACTGTGGCTCTTGATGCATTATATGAACCCTTTACATGGCAAAATTGCTGTAGACCAGTGACGTGCTGTCGGAGGTCAGTTAGGATAGGCAGAATCCTCACTGTTAAACAAACGATAACTCTATTACTTTGCTTGATTAGCAATCTGAGGATTGATTAACTAATTTACAAGACTAAATGGCAGAATGGCGTGCCAGTTCCATCCACGACATTACTGCTCAGTGCATCGAACTTAAAATGCTCACAAGACAGCAAGTTTGTTCATATTTGCTTAGAGGAAGCTAACACAATGCAATTAACAAACATTAAAACCTTTCTGCATTCAATCTGTGGTCAATATGTTTACAATAATATTTCCCCCCTTAAACACGTACTTTTTAATGCCATTTTTAAAAAACAGGGAGTTTATTTTCAGTCTTCTTTCATAATCCGATAAACAAAAGATCAAAAAATAAACGAAATTACCGAGAGAGTTGAGATGTTTTCCTAATTAATTATTAAGATTTACTTCCTTGCAGTCTCGAATCAAAGCATAAAGATAAATTAATCTTTTTGTCACTATCACCTCTTAATCATTACAGGCTTAATTGACCAGAAAAAAAGTCAAATTGATTGATTGACAATCAGGCATAGTACGTGGAAACAGGTTGACAAAATCTAGCAATAAAAAAGGAGAAGTCACTGCCTACCCTGACCGCACGTCCCTGCAGTAGACCATCTGCCTGAGGAATCGCCAGGTCGCCAGGTCTGCTGAACCAAATGAATTGTTTCCAAAGCCGTCAGATCACTTTCCGTTCCCTAACTTTGGCTCGGAAACATCTCTGATTTGAGTGGTTGAGAGCAAAAGTCTACTATCTGACTTTTTCCAAGTTCTGAGAAAATAGGATTTGAAATTTTGTTTGAACAGAAAAATCACTTTATTTTACACTTTACACTTTTCTGGAATCCGTTAAGATAATATGCATATTTTGTTTGTACAAAATAAAGTGATTTTTTTCTCTTCAAACAAAACTATTTTCTCAGAACTTGGAAAAGTCAGATAGCAGACTTTTGCTCTCAGCCACTCATTTCAAGTACAAAAATGAGTCTTCACTCCCAAATACTGCAATTTATTCATCAGTGTTCCACAATTGTATTTAAGCAGTCGTGTGTTCACAAAAGTAAAAGCTAATGATAAATAAGCTAATTACCTATTTCAGGTTTTGAGTATGTAGATGCACATACTCTAAACCTGAAACCTGAAATGACAGACAAAGTGAAAAGAAAAAAAAGAAGAGAATCAAGGACTGAACCCTGGGGTACTCCCATTAAATTTCTGTGCTTAAAATCCTGAGGTATTTAAATTGTGTTCTTCTGCCATGCAACCTAGAATGAACAGCAGTGGATATAGGATTGACCCAGTTAATGGCTATGCCACAAAACCTCAAAGTTCGACAGGAAAGACAGTGGCAGCAAATGATCAACGGTGCTGCACATGACACAGATGTCGTACGATAATTGAGGGGTGTGAATGGTGAATGCAAATTTCAACGATTCATTTCTGTTTGCGCTGCAGATTACTGATTTACAGGAGTTTCCTGACCACTCTCCGGGTTTCAGGGAGCAGGTCACAAATTCAGGCAGATTCCTAGGCTTTCCAGGAGACAATGGATGTCAGGAGTCGAGGATGGATTTCCTGACCATCATGGTTCGCTGACACAAGCTATTTTAAATACTACAGCTACAGTGGCAGTGGAGAGAGCATGGCATAGTTTATCTTTTCCTCATTGTTGTGGGAAAAAAACAGGAAAAACAGAAGATAAGTTGATGTATCCACTTGGATTCAAACACAAAGCTATCCCCTAATCTGATTCTAGCATATGAGAATGGAACTTGACTTTATTTTTGTATATTTTTCTGCCACAGGCTTTGCTTGATGACCTTGGTTTGATGTGACTGGCTTGTGTGTGGGCTCCACTTTTAATTTTTTTTTTGTGGGGAGGCAAAAAGGTGTTTCTGGAAACTATAATAAAAATGCAGAAAGCCTTGGGTGCAAATCCAGCCAAGGTCTTTCTGATTGGCGTTAGCTTGTTCTCCCCACATTTGCATTGGCTTCGTCTGGGTACGTCTGTTTTCATCCACAATCCAAAACAGTTCCATGGCCTACGCATCTCTGGCAACCACCGGGAGCAGGCGGTTTTGTACTTAATGGAGTCCCACCGTGCACCATAATTCTACATAATCTGTTGTATAAAAAAACCAGCCTTGAAAAGAGAAATTTTGCATGGGGAATTATTTATTATTGTCATGACGGAAAATCTTCGTCTTCGTAGTATCTTTATCAATTATTGACCATGCAGGAGGGCCGTTGGCCTCGGTCAATATCAGTTTATTTGGGATCCATAAAATCTGTTTTGCCAGACTAATGGTCAATAATTGTTTTATTACATCAACACAAAAAATTTTATCGGATTTCAAAGTTTAATAAATGTAAACACCAATTCAAATGTGGACATTTTAGGAAGCCAGGTCAATTACCATGTTATAAATATCACAGCATTTTGTTTACGTCTGCTAACGATGCCTGACGTTACGCTCTCACTGATTGGATGGAATTTTTTCTCTCCTTAGTTCTCGTTGGTTAAACTACAGGGCAATATCACTTTTGATCGCTGCACGGCACGGGGTTTTCAGGCCAATACCGTGTTCTGAGAAGATCACATGACCCTTTATTCACCAATGAAAATGGACGGATAATTTGTAAACGTAATAATGATCAATTATTGATCATGCGGGGGGGGGCAATATCAGATTTTATTGACCCAAAAAAACCGATATTGACCGAGGCCAATTGACCGAGGCCAATGGCCCTCCTGCATGGTCAATAATTGATAATTATTCGTTTGTTATGCGCATCAATATTGCGCGCTGCCTAGGCTTGAAGTAAGCCAAAGTTCACGAAAAATCGTTGCACTTTTTTTACCTGCAAACGATTGTCGTGCTTGTGGCTGGTAAAGGTACAATTGTTGTCAGCTGGGCAAAAGCATAGCAAGGGATATCATTTCAGCCTGACATATTGAAACAAAATAGAATTGAGCATCGCGAGAGTGGTAGAGAAATATCGACGTATAACTCAGCTGATCAGGGGTACATCAGACCGGGGAATTCCCCGGTCAGACCCCTAAC
This sequence comes from Gymnothorax javanicus, assembly GCA_029692085.1. NCBI lineage: Eukaryota > Metazoa > Chordata > Actinopteri > Anguilliformes > Muraenidae > Gymnothorax > Gymnothorax javanicus. The sequence continues at coordinate 9,119,007 of CM056198.1, read as the reverse complement.
ATCATGCTCATCAGCCAGTTTAATACTCAGTCTATGCCGGATCCTCGCAGAGAGAACAGTGACAGTAACCATCGGATCATGAGGGACGCAAGCTGCGGATTTCTGCCTTCTGGGTGGAGGGTGAAGAAAGGTAAAACGTCATCTTCTGTTATAATCTCATTTTGCACCATGGCTTCGCCGTTCGGTTTGATTGTAAAGCCGTGCGAGAGTGGGGGTTGTTTTTTTTTTTTTTTTTGTTTTTTTTGTTTTTTGAAGCAAGGGAAGATGTATGATGCGACAATTTCGTGTTGGGTAGTACTTTCGTATTTGGGAACATCGCCAAACTATTGAGATAGGCTAAAATGTAGGGTTAAAATATTAAGCAAACATAGACAGGACCTCAACATCTAGGCAATCCTGAAATGAGTTAGGCTCAATAATAATGAGGTTGAACCGATGCCTGCGTCTGAAGCCGTAAGCTTTAGAACTATGCTACCTACCTCACCTCCTTGCGCAGCCTCCGCCCAAAACGTCTGATGTTCCGATTCGGTTGGCTACGATGTCAGACGGCCCTGACGCGCCTTCAAAGTGGATTGACTTTCCGATGCTTCGGGGTGTACGATGAACATACAGATTTGGGTGAATTTAGAATGAATGGTGAGTGAACGTAAAGGTTTGATAATAAACATTGGAGAATGTCAGATGGTACGAATCTTAAATAAATATAGCTGCGCCGTTTGTTGTTTATTGTGTGTCTGAAATTTAATTAGCTACACGTCTAACCTAACCTTTTGGGACAAAAGTTGGCCAAATGGTCCGAATATAGCTTTCGAATGGCTTTGAATAATTGAACGGTCCAATGTAGCTAAATGAAGCCTCCCTGTTGCACACCGCAACACACATTTGAAAGTCTGAGACTTGCTAGTGCGCATCTTGGTTTCGGATCTCCAAGGAAGATTTGCTTCCTACACCCAATTTTACCCAGTGTTTGCGGTTAGACTTGCAGTTAATCTCGTGAATTATTTCTGGCTGCGCTGTGTGTTTGTGTTGTGGACGTTCAGCAAATGTTTTGTGTTGTTTTGTCCTGGCAAGGTAGTAGCCTTGTTTTTCCTTTTTATGGGGGGTATAGGATAATTTTTACAAGAATTTATATACAAACGCATGACTTTCAGCAATGTTTTTTTTTTTTTTTTTTTCTTGTGATGGTGCCAAAATCTAGTTAGTATAGGCACCGGTGCCTACATGCGTGAAACCATTCGCTATCGCCTTAACTCCATATAACCGCCAGATGTCGCTAGATGTGGCGACTTTTCAATACATTACAGTAACTTTCGAGTAGATTGGGTACTTTCCTCGGAAAAGTCGCTAATGTACTCGGGGTCCGCTTGGTTTTTCCCTTGGACGTGAACTCATGAAGACGATGATGCACAGCGATGCCTCTTATCTCAAGCATGCAATGCGCATTTTGGCTTACTGGCCGCATCATCAAATGTCTTTCAGGATGCGGGCACGTGATGACTAAGGTCAGTGTAGAAAAACGAAGAGGCTTTTTTGGGCATTTCTTTTTATTGCAGATCAACCCACCGCAGAGGTGAAGATACTTGAAGATGATGATGGAGATAGAACCGCTGCACTGGAGCAGCTAACCGCGGCGTCAAGTGCAGAGAACTTGAAACGCGTCAAACAGAAGATCAAACTTCCGAAATTCAAAAAAGGGCTGAAAATTCACAAGGGAGCCTCAGACACCGCAAATGGCGCTTCTCCAACCGGTAGATTTTTTTTTTCCTATTCTATATGCCTCCTTTATCTATCTCCATTGCGCCCTGTATGTGGCCAATATTCACTGGCTCAGCACGTCAGCTGTCTCGGCTGAAAAATTATGTCGCTGACCAAATACTTTCATTCTGTGCGGTGTATGTTCTACTCACAAATGAGAGGATGAGAACCAGAGGCTACTATCTCACATTTGTTAAAAAATCAGTGAAGTGCGTGTTGCGCCCTCGGATTACGCTTAAGTCATAAATGTTTAAAATCAGTTACGAGTTCTTTTAACCAGAATTATCTACAATCTGGCAATCATCTGAATTTGCGGAAAACAAAAAACTTTGGACGTGTTTTTTCTCAGAACTTTCAATTTGTTTGGTTTGTAGATGCTGGTTCTCGGCCACTCAAATGTAAATTAATCTATCTACATACTTGCTTTATTTTGCTTATCCATTTATCCGCCCATCTTCCATCTAATATGCTCATTTCTGGTGAGAATCATGAGAGCTGGAGCCTATCCCAGCATGCAATGGGCTGGAGGGTACAGGGGTCACACACGGAAAGGCCCATGCAGGGTTCAAACCTACATCCTTCCTGTTTTGAGGCAGCAATGCTACGCACAAAATCACAGTGCCAACCAACTGCCACGTGTATGATATACAGCCTTCCTGGCAAACCAGAATCACGCTATCATTAGACTACATATTTTGTCATATTTTCTTTGTCTCGAGTGAGAGCGTTTAGCTTGCTCTCATTTGCTGCCCTCACCCGTATCCTCACAATAACCCCACATTAACTGCATTCCAACCCCATTCTCCTCCACTGCCTGGTAACATTTAGGTGTGGCATGGCGGTGCTGTGGATTGCATAGTCAGCTCCTAACAGGAAGGGAAGGGTTTAATCCCTGGCCAGGGCTTGAGTGTTGTCTATATAAGGGAATTCTTATTTCCTATTACAGTTCAAAGTTGCTATAGGCTAATGGGAGTGTCTATGTGAGTGTGTCAGTAAATGTTGTGTGTTTCCAGCAATGGAGACATATCCAGAACAGTGGTTCCCAAAGTTGGTCCTGGGGACCCAGTGTGTATGCTGGTTTTTGTTCCAACCCAGAATTTTAACTAGCTGTTAATTTTTTTTATTTGTTGCTTTTCTGACGAGAGCGACGTTTTACCCCTCAAACCGCATTATGACACAAACGGCTATGCATGATGTTTCAATGCCTGACATTTATGGATTGTTTTGATGTATTCCAAGCAAGCCAAGCCAAGGTTGTGATATGTTTTATGCGATCAAATGCAAGACTGCGATCAATCAATTAGCTGCTAATTAGGGTTCTGAGCGCTGGTGTTCAAATTCTTTCCTGAAACCAAACAACTGACATTTAACAGTTTTGACTCATTATAAAATGCTTTGTAATGCCAATAGCCTGTTAATAATACTTAGTTTAAGTGACCATGTGTCCTCACTTTTATCAATTAGAAGGCAATTCGTAGTTTCATGTCATCAATTGCAAATTTCCATTTTTTATATAAAAGTAATTTCCAATAAAGCCCACTTTGAAACTTTTTTTCATCGAGGCCATTATGGCTTGTGGTCTAAAAGGGGTAAATAATCAGTATGAACAAGAATAGAGTGATAAAGAGCAATTAAGAACTCATTAACACTCTGAGATTGGAGTTGTGGTTGGCACAAAAACCATCTTACACAGCGGGTCCCCGGGACCGAGTTTTGGGAACCTCTGATCCAGAGTGTATTCCATCCTGTTGCTCAAGGTGGATGGGAATAAGCTCCAGCTTGATGTCACTATGACCAGTAGCAATTGGGTTAAATGATGGATAGATGAGCAATGTTTGGGGTTCCAGGAAATTTACAGCAGCAGTGTAAGCCTCAGACCAGCGTAGAGAAGAGAGACAGGGCAGTTCACGAACGCATATATCTTTTTACATACTGGTGGCACAGAAACATACAGTGCTTTTGTATATAGCGTAGCAGATAAATTGCTGATCTGATAAGTCACGAATAAAGGCTAAAAGGTGATTACAAGATGTTTAATTGCAAGATTACGTGCATTGTGGTATCTTGTATTATGTAATGCGCATTGACAGATTAGCAGATTGCTTTGTTTCTTTTTCTGTTTTTGTTTTTTGGAGTCAGGTTAGTTATTTAAAGATTTTTCTAAGCTAATGTTTCTCAGGAACCGCAATACAAAAACACATTTCTACTAGCCACATACTAAGTGAACCAATCTTTGATCAGTTGACGTGACACATCGGCAATGATGTTGGTATGGAACTCAGAGGAAAAAACATCTTCAGCAAGTATAAATAAAAACCCAAACACCTGCGTCGTGTTTCCTGTTCAGAGCAAAGCAAAACAGGCTCGATTTTCCTACCTGCTAGCCTGTATGAACTGACTGTAATATAATATTTTGTGTAGGAATGTAGAAGCAATTCCAGCAGTACTGATGCGTTTCCCTTGCAGATGAAGCCGCCGAAGACGTGAAGACTCCCGAAGGTGACGGGAATGGAGATGGAGCGACTGCTGTCGAGCAACAACCTGTGGTGCCGAGTGCAGACAATCAGAAACCAGGAAAGCACAAACTCAAGCTGCCGAAATTCAAGAAAGGGCCCAGAAATCCAAAAACTGCCATAGAAACTGTTGACATTGCTTCTCCCAGAGGTACAGCAATCTTTATGGAATCAATCTTATACATCTACAATAAAGTTATGAATCCAGTTATGAAGCACTTTCCCGAACAAAGTTATTATACTACTACAACTACCACTTCTACTACTATCACTACTGTTATTCGTGCTACTATTATAACTGGCTCTGCTACAACTATTAGTACTATCTCTACCACTATGACTATTATTACTGATATTACTATTGCTACTATTATTATTACTACTACTACAAACTAGACGGTTCGGTCACCCGCAACCGCATGGGTGTAGCCCCCGAAAGCCCGCTTCTCCCTTTTTTTGCACATTATTCGGCCGATACTGTCGCCATGGCAAACAAAATCGGTAGGTTTCATAACTGAAGTATAACACACGCCCTTACCAAATCTGAAAGTAATCGGTCAAAAATTGCAGCCTGTAGAGCGTCCACAAGGAAGTGTCTACGGACGCGGCGGCGGAGACGACAAGCATGAATCCATAGCCGCCCAACTTCGTCCGGGGACAACAATTATAATAATAATAACAGTAATAATAGTAATTCGAAGGGCACTTAGTAGAGCGTGTACCTCAGCTACGCCACTTGTTTGACGTTTTGCAGTCAAAATCAATTGGGTACATCCCTGATGTAATGCCAACCCACCCACAAAATTTATATCCATTCATTACTTTTTGAGTTATCTTGTACACAAACAGACAGGCAGACAAACCAACACCGGCAAAAACATGACCCCCCCTTGGCGGAGGTAAAAATAATAATAATAATAATAATAATATTAATAATCCATCCATCCATCCATCCATCTATCCATTCTCTATACCCACTACTTCCTCAGTAACGTTGCGGGGGGAGTTGGAGCCAATCCCAGCCGACTATGGGCGAAAGGCAGGGACCCACCCTGGGCAGCTCGCTAATCCATCGCAGGGCGCACACACCATTCACACACCATTCGCTCTCACACTCACATCTATGGGCAATTTAGCGTCTCCAGTTAGCCTGATGTGCATGTCTTTGGACTGTGGGGGGAAATCGGAGTACCCGGAAGAAACTCTCGCAAACACGGGGAGAACATGCAAACTCCACACAGAAAGGCCCCAGGCTGGATTCGAACCCGCTACCTTGCTGCGAGGCAACAGTGCTGGCCACTGTTCCACCGTGCCGCCCAATAATAATAATAATAATAATAATAATAAAAAGAAGAAGAAGAATACAAATTAAGCAGATTTGATCAGCCATTAGGAACAGATTCAGGCTCCATTAGTGCTGTGGGGCTGCAAAGTGATTGAAATTTTGGTCATTCAGGCCACTAGGAGGGGCATTCATAATGAATGTAGGGGCTGATCACAGCCATCCGGGGGTACGTTTTCCAAAAGCGTGGTTGCTAACTAAGTTAGCAACTAACATAGTTTATCCATTCACAGTCAGTGGGTCCCACTATGTACAGTAAGTTAACATCTGTGATTTGGGGAAGCACACCCCAGGCACGCTGGTATGGTGTAATTCAGCTGAGATTTCATGAGATTTGAAGACCACGTTTCTCTGTGTTTTGATAAATTTTTTTTTTTTACTGGGAATATTCCAGAGCACTCTTGGAAAATAAGGTTTTCTGTACCTTCCATGTCATGACCAGATGACTGGAAACCAATACCAAAAAATTCTTCTGTTGATTCTTAAATCTTAATATTTTTCATTTAAATATGTTCTGCATAATTGAATGATCTTTAAGTCATCGTTCTTCTGCCCTCTTCCTTCAACAGATTTAATAACCCTTTGCAGTGCTGTCCTTAATTGCATTATATATACTTATCTTGTGAGGTTTACTAATTCAATACCAATTCCATGGGAATAAGTGGTATTTGTTTCCTCGCCCAAAAGGTGAGGGGTATTGTTTTTGGTGGCATTTGTCTGTCTGTCTTTCTGCCCATCTGCTGTCTGTCTGTATGTCTGTCTCCTTGTGCAAAAACAGTTTGATTAAATTTCACAAAATTTTGAGGAAAGGCGCGTGCAGCACAGGGATCTCTGGATTAAATTTTGGACCTAATTGGGTCAAGACCATGGTATCAAAAACTGAAAATTATTTTTTCACGATAAATCTGCTCCAATCAATTTTGAACTGGATTGAAAAGGTGCATTTACCATTTCCGCTTCGAAATGTATTCTGTACTATTGTGTGATGTCATTGGGCTCATTCGCGGTGGGGGTCAAAAGTCAGGAGGGTCTCAGGTCATTCAACACCCAAAGCAATAATACATCTCCCTCATGCAGGTATTCATGTGCCTGGCATCGCTCGATTGCACTTATCTTTGTTAAACCCAAAACGCTGTGTTTCTGTTTAGAGCACTCTTTCAAGGAGAACATGGAGCAGGGCCTTTTGAAGGAGGCCGGCCGCCAACTGATCGCTCGCGAGGAGCTCCTGTTCCAGCGGGGATCTGGGCCGGAGGGAACAGAGACGGAGGCCTGGGAGAAGCAGGTGGACGCGCTCCAAGCGGACTATGAGACGCTCCTGGTCCAGGTGCTCCTGGCCATCCAGAACTCATTTGGCACCACGGCAGGCGAGATGGTGGCTCTGAGTTCGGCGGTTGGCGTCGTATTGCAAGAGGAGGAGCAGGACCGGAGGTGGCAGGTGGAGAACGGGTCGGAAGCCCCGCCGTGGAGGCCGAGGCAGTACCAGCTTACCCACGATGCCTTGCTGCAAGGGATAGTGAAGAAGCGCATGGACAACATGGAGGACGTGGCCTGTGCCGAGAAGCTCTCCAGCTCCCTGAAGAAAGACGTCTGCAAGATGGGCAAGCAAGTGCACGCCGACCTGCTGAAAGTGGCGCGGGATTTGAAGGTCTGCTACCCTGCCAAATTCGGCGTGTGCAACGCTTACGCCCGGCTCTACCACCAAGCTTTCTCCAGTCGGCTGGTCAAGATGACGGAGTTCGACCTTGACCTCGAAGATCTGATTTATCTTCTGAGCTGGGCTCATGTTTATTATCCAAAGTGAGTACACAGAACAGAAAACACAACTGTATTACTCTGAGCACAGTATCATGAGGGGGTATCATTAGCGTATATCTTTGACAGTTGCTAAAGTTCTGGAAATGTCTCTTGAACTCAGGGATTGGGGGCAATGTTCCTGCAAGTTTTGCAAGCTTTTAAAAACATGATTTATATCCAATTTCTCCTATTCGAGACTGCATATCTTGTATCATTCAGCATTGCTTGTCTACAAACTGGCAGCTAGTAGCATACAGGTTTTTAACAAGTAAGAATTTTGAAATGCTGTGTTTATAATAGGGTTTATATCACAATGATGTCTGAAGCATCCAGATTATGTGCTACTCAATTATACACATACAAGTGCTCAATCTAAGGGGAAATGGGGGACACGGCCCCCCCAATAATGTGTTGTGATAGATGTAACATCAATTAAAAAAAAAAAAGGTATTCTCGTGCTGTGCTGAAAAAACCAGCACTGACCAGCATAAAATTCCATGCTGGTCAGTGCTGGTTGATGCTGGTTTTCCTGGTAAAACCAGCATAGCCAGATCAGTGTTGGTTTTGCGGATGACCAGCATATGTTGTGTTTTCGACATGTCTTTGCTGGTTGTTTGCTGGTCAACCAGTGCAAACCAGCGTGTCCATGCCTGCTGACCAGCACAAACCAGCGTGACCAGCATAAATCAGCACGGTCCAGCATGGATGTAATGCTGGTCGGTGCTGGTTTTTTCAGCATGGCGGACACTACAATTTCAGTACTTCTGTCCCTCCCCCAATGAGAAACTAATTACTACACCCTAGCATATGTACTTAGATGGAGAGCTGGTTGCCGTCGGCATTTTGACTGATCAATTAAATTAGCTTGCTACTTGTGTCATTCAGCAAGTGCAAGCATTTTTATTAAAATGCTGTGGTCTTTAAGAAACAGTGAGCTGCATAATACTTGGGACAAAAATATTTTTTCTTTATTTGGCGCAGAGTTTGTGGGGATACGTACATTAATGTTATGGAAGAAGCAGTAGTCATGTTCAGTACATTATTGTATAGTCCTTGCATGAAACTCCTGCTTAAGTCTGGGCAGCTTAGAGATTACCAGGTGTTGGCATGCATATTCAGTTGGATTCAGATCCGGTGAATGGCTTTTCCAGAATTTTCCAGTTTTCGAAATGAGAAGCTCCACTGCTGCTTTCACAACGGTCTGTTAGGGATCATTGGCTCGCTATGCGATTTAGTGCTGTCTAGTGAGTCTGGTGACATTTGTTTGCTTCCGGATGCTTCTGTGCACTTCAGAGTGCAGTCTGGGGCTGCTATTAGCAGCCGCATTATCAGTCAAACAAATCAGCTAGTACTCCTGATGCTTTATTTATAAATGGTGCATAAGCACAGAAAAGATGTGTACACCTCTTTCTTTGCAAAATTCAGATTTATAATTACAAACGTGATATTAAAAATAATGCCAAATTATTAAGATTATGAACATATGCAAAAGTCGTAGCTGATTGTGATTGCGTAAGAAAAACCTGCATTTAGCTCGCCTGTGGTTCTATAAATAAGGATATTTTATACAATACAACACCTTTCTCTTTTTTATTGAGCATAATATTCAAGGCTGAAATCCATGCAGATTTTTATAGATAAAGCCCCTGGTCTGAACTATGACACCCCCACAACTATATTTCATGAGGAATCTTGGAAAGTTCCTTGATTTGGCTGTCTACTCCTCGTTTTGTTGTTATCGAACAATTCAAACGTGGTAAAAGCATCAACTTGCAGCTTTTATTTGTATTGTATCACATTTTCATTGCCCCATATAGAAATTTCAGCACATCATCACCCTCCGTGTTAGATTTCAGTGAATCAGTATGTTTGGCACAAATTTATTCACAGTTGTTTTCGATCAGTTGGGTGCATTCACTTTCCTCTGAGTGCTGGCGTCTGAGATCGTTCAGCATCAGTCTTCATTCTGCACTTTTGATTGCCTTAGGACTTTGCTTTGGGGTTTAGCATTGTGCTGTCGAAAGTCAAGGAGAAGCTTGATCAATGAGAATAAACAGTCAGGAGATGTAGTCCAAAAAAGGAGACTGTATGGGACATCATTCAGAATAAAAAAATCATGGAAACACAGGCTTCATACTTATTATTCCATACTGATTATCCTTACACATTTATCTTGCGCAGTTTTCAATTTTAAATCCGTGGATATTCCCTGTTTATCTCCTGTAGCCCACTATGAGGGATTTTTTTAGAGATTGCAGAACAGTCTGCATTTCTGAGACCCCAGTTGAAAGGGACATGTCTTTAATTATCTGATATCTGTGGGAAGACTCTGCTCTGAACTTCAGCATCTCTGTCTCTGATCCTCCCATTTGCATCCGGACAGATGTGCTCTCATTATTCCCAACTTGTGTATTGAGAAATAGGCTATGTCCCATCAGTAAGAGCTTGCAACAAAAGTTTTTACTTGTCTATCTAATGAATGAGGGATTTGGTATTTACCCCTTTATGCATAATACAAATAATGCCAATTTTTGTTTGTTATGCATGAGCCTATTTTGGCTTTATAACTCAGTATTTGTGTCACAGAGACTGGGAAAAATTATTCCAGTGAAGCAAAACATTTGGAAATTCAAATACAGAATTATATAGCAATTAAATATAGGAATTTACAAACAGCAGTGTCCATATTTGCGCAATGTGGTTAAGTATTTGAAAGAATCACAAGCTCAATACCATTTTACCTGTAATTCTCCTATTGAGAACATTTCTCTTTTATACAAGGTTTCCCAGCACACTGAAAAAATAAGTTAGTTGACTCTACTTGAAAAGGTAAGGCATTCAGCTGCAGAGCATTTTTAAGTTGGCTCAACTTCAAGACCCAGTGGTTGCACTTACTCATTTTTGAAAGGACGCAGAATTTGAAGTTGAGCCAACTCAAAAATGCTTAGCAGCTGTTATCCTTACTTTTTTAAGTTGAGTCAACTTTTTATTTTTCACAGAGTAAAGTGATCTGCAAAAGACATCCCTGTAACATAGATCTGTATTTCACAAAAATGGTGATGATAACCATAGTCTTTCTTGAAGACTGAGAGCGCTAAAATTGTCGTAAGTGCATAAATAAGCATTGCGTCTTGTAACGCTTTTCCCCATAATGACTACATGTGACGCCTAAGTGCCTGTCACCTTTTAACTTCAATAGTACTGTTGTGTTATTTCAGTTTTGCTGCAACAGCAGCTTTAACTCTTATCCCCATGACAACATATGATGTTGTATATATAAATGGATCTTTTCCCTCGCCTCCCCTAGGGTCGTCATTTATAGTCATTATGGGGAAAGGGTGGAGGGCGTCTATGAGTGAAGGAGTTAAGGTTTAGGGCTCCAGTGACGCTTCATTATTACAATCGTGATTTTTTTTTTTTTTTTTACCTGTGCTGATTTCAGTGACATTTTGAAGCACAAAGAACTGGAAAACTACATCGACAGTGAAGCACTTGGGCCCCTGCTTCCTGAAGCTGTGGACAAGGCATTGGAGGAGAAATATCTCCAAAAAAAAGAGGTGCATTCTTCATACACTCCTTTACTCTTCACCGAGAAGGAGATTAGAGGACACCAGTGCCCTCTCCACGGTCCGGGCAAGGGCGGGGTCTGCTGTGGTACACATTTCTCAAATACTTTCCATTCAGCTTTGACAAAGTGCAGAGGTTAGAATCGTGTTTTTCTTAAAGGGGGAGGGCATATCCCTCTCATCCTCAGTCCGCTATGCCCCTTTCCTTCTGGTGAATAAGAATAAGATAAGCCCTAAACCGGTCTGTAAATAACGGTAGTCTGCAAATTCCTACAGAACCACAAACATATGCCATAGAATTATGTCTCCCCGAAGGAGGGAGGGGAGACATATTGTTTTTGTACAGTTTCCTGTCCATGTCCACATTCGTGTTAGCTTTCGAGTCGGCGTTCCCACTGTTTCCGGGCTTTAACGCGGAAAACCGTTTAAGATATTTGCATCACACCTTGCACACTCTTTCAACATTGTATGTAGATTTCGCCTTTTACTCTCTGTGAATATCGGGGGGGGGGGGTCTGCGTTGGGTTGGGGGGAGAGATATTTGCTTTTTTTTGCCGTAAAAACAATCTCTAGTTTCTGATTGATTTTGGACCACCTGTCATCGTGAAGAGTAGACCGTGCTTGGAAAAGATGAACCGTTGCCATTTTTTTAAAAAATCTAACCTCGCCTTGTACATAAGGTTGCTTTTTGTTGTTTATAAAACTACTTTGTTTTGATCGGGTGGTTCTGATTGGTGCGTTTCAGGGTCAGGTGGGTGCGTGGTTGTCCAGTGCCCTGAAGAAGGAGGAGAAGAGCTGGAGCTGCGGTGAATTACCTGAGCTTGTAAAGTCCTCATCAGACTGTTATTACTTCTCACCTGTCGCCATTGATGTCATACAGGTGATTCACCTCTCAGGACTATTTCACGTTTGTTTAACCAGACCACAGAGCTAAAGGAAACACTAGAGTGGACAATGTCATTGGTAAACCAACCAGAAAACGTGAGACGCGTCCGCCGTCTTGTGTAAGGAATCAGCAGGCGAATTGCGCAATCAAACGCTGTACATGTGCATATGCGACCAGATAAAATGAAATGAAAAACCCTGATTTTCTTTCACAGTAAAAATATTATGCATGATAAGTGATAAATCTGTTAACTGTAATATCATCAGCATCAAGTTCACTTTTGGGTCTATTTTTCACATGTGCTCATATGCAAACTTCACCTAGGTTAATATACCCTTAGAATCTTACTTCATGTAAAAATTATCAACATAATCTCGGTATTCCACCTCTAAACTACCTTTGTCAAAGGTTTCTCACAGTTCCATACGGGACGCTATCCTTCGGTAAGATGGCGGATGCCAATCTCTCAAAACTGGTCTCGTTTCCACTGCAGTGTTTTCTTTAGCTCTGTGAACCAGACTTGTCACTTAAGTTGAAATGCGTACTAGTTTACTAGTAGGCCTATGCCCTGGGTGAGGCAGCTGAAAGTTATGAGAGCGAGAGAGAGAAGCAGCGATAAAGCCCCTGGAGCAGTTTACGGCCTTTCTTTCTTTTTTTCTTTTTGTTTTTTTCCCCTTTTTGTCCCTCCATGAGCATAGCTGAGTTGTAGTGGCGGCTGGTGAACTGGCGATAGGGGTAGCTCAAACCATCCCTTAAAAATAGTGAGACTTACGCTATATCTACGCTATATATGCTGTATATATGCTATATAAAACATTCTGTTTGACAATGACAATGATGATGATGTCTATGACACACATGGGAATGTGTATATTTCACTGAGTTTCTATTTATTATTTTATTGCATAGTGAAAGAAAAAGACTTATTTTAAAGTAGCAATGACGACTTAAATGTTCACTTGAATCTTTGCATGAAATTTAATTGAGTATATTTTGTCTATAACAATGTTGTTACACTGTTTAATACTGTTACCGCATAGTGCAATGCAGTCATAGCTTAAACTCAGTGTTCGTTAGGAATTATTTTGCTTGAGACATTACGTGCCAAATGAGGATTAGACAAGGACAGCCTCAATATATCATATGCCACTAGCTTTTGCGAGCTACCCGCGAGGTCCGGTTTCCTGGGTTCTGACTCAGATTACCTGTTCTGTCATCGAAACTGTCTGGAGGAGCTGAGCTCATGTGTGAAGCCCATGCATTTGCTTCCTGTTTTGCAGCTTGTGAGTTCTGCCGTGAAGGAAACGAAAGCCATTTTCGGCGATACGAGCAGGCCCCAGGGGATCGTATGTCAGCTGGAGAACTTCTTCATGGGGTAACAAGGCTCCCTTGGTGGCATACAATTTGTATGTAGGGTAAATAGATTACTGTTAAATGTTTTATTAGTGGTTTGATTAACAGTACAGCTCTTTTGGGAAAGGTAGCGATCAGGGGAAACAATACATAACATTGCATTACATTGCATTAGCAGACACATTTTTCCAGAGAGACTAACGGCACAAAGCTCCATTAGCAAAATAGCCTAGTATTACTTGTTTAATGATGGTGGATTCCATGTCACTTTTCTCACCCTGGGCCTACAGGTACAAGAAATCATTAGAAGAATTAATCAAAGTCAACCCCGTGAATACAAACCCATTGTTAAAGGCTAATTTGGCCAGTATTCAACAACTCAAGTAAGTTCTCGTTCCTGGACAATAAATTACTGAGAGAAATTACATCAATAAATGTCCAAAGTGGCATATGTATGTTAGCGTTCTTTTCCCCTGTGATGCACCGCATTGCACGGTCCGGTACAATCCGGTAGGACTGCACGTTACTTCCATCAGCTAGCTTGCTAGCCAAATTGGTTAGCGCATTAATAAAATTATTGGCGATTAGTCAAAGCCTGATAAAGACTTGATTTCACCAATAGTTATGCTAGCGATGTTTGGTTTGTGTTTCTGGCTCAGTTGAAGTGTACTGCACTGACGTTACTTGAGCATACCTTCATTTCACATCTACAGTGGCCAGCTGGCTAGCTACAGAGCTACATGAAAACCATGGCGTTGAGCTGCCGGTTTTTCATGTGGCTCTGTTGCTACATCAAATTAATTTGGCTGGGTAGGAATAGTTGAGGCATTACCTTTACTAGCTAGCTACATTCTCTGAACATATCCTGAGTTTACCAATGGCACTTCTGCTTTATTGCAAAAAGATATGCAAAAAGACGCCATATCACAGGGTCCTGTACAACCCTGTACGATTGTATGTTGCTTGTTAAATTAAGCTGGTTGAAATGTAAGGATTGTTCCAATCAACAGTTGCCCTCTCGTCTGGATGAAAGCTGCCATTATATTAAGTTAGTATAACAAATTATGCTAAAGGAAATGTATGATTTTCTTAAATCTCAAATTTACTCAGCTGACATGGAAGGGCGATGTCCTTTCCATGGTTGATGTTCTGTTTGTATTTTCAATTCTTTATGTTGTCCTCAGAGAATTTTTGGAGAAAAATGTGGATCTCTTACCGGAGGATAGACACAAAACTTGCCAAGCACTACTGCAAGACTTGGAAGACACCATCTTCAGCTACTACTTAAATGTTTTCCATTTGGAACTAAGGGTATGACATATTTCCAGCAAATTCTTTTTTCATTTGGTTAATGTGATTTCCCTCTGCATGTAAATATCTACATGGGTATGGTTACACAGGATATGTGCTAACTATTAAATATACTGACTACATTGTATGTTCACAAAATTTCTATCATTCGGGAATATGATTTTTCTTCGCCCCATCATTGCTGACCATAAAAAAAATACTTGAAGATGGACTTGGTTATTTACTATGCCTTCACGGCACAGCAGGAAGGTGTAGAAAACACAAGACAAAAAGAACTAGGAAGTGAGATTCCTGAATAGTAAATGAGTAATACATAAACTGGAACAAAGACTACAGTACTATGTGTTACTAATATAAAGAAACTAGGAAGCGAGGTTCCTGGATTACAAAAAGGAAGCACTGATTGTAAAACAAAAGCAACAGCGCTTAATTAAAGATTTACAATAATACACGTGTAATGCGGGAGTAAAGTCTAAACAAGACTGTAGTCTAACAACAGGCTTGTGGGGCTTACAAGACTTCACACTGAATGAGTGCGAGATTCTCTCTTAAATAGAGAACACTGTTTTAGGCACACAATAGGGAACAGCTGTAGACAATTAAGTGGACTGTGGAATGCGGTCCAGGTCTTAATAGATTGGTGAATTGGAGGGCTAGAGGCGTGGCGTTACACATTTCCCCAAAATATTAGATTCAAATTAATCTATTTACCCCCGCTCAAATTCTTTATTTCCCCTTCAAGAAATTATTTTAACACATAAGGGGACAAACCAAATTGTAACGTTAGGTCAGTTACTATTTCCTGATTGGCTTAGCTTTTCTCCCTCACAACTATTGATCCACGTAGAGAGTGTAGGGTTGGCTGTATTCGACTCAGGAAAGGGTCACATGTTAATTCACAAAGCCCCACCCACTTAGCTGATTGGCTTACTTTTTATCCTTCATTACTATCGAAGTGATTGTCAGGAGTTGAGGATTGGGTTGTTTGAAATGTTAGCGACAGTCTAACAGTAACATTTTGGCTTTGTCAAGCTAAAGTTGGTTCACAAGTCGCTTTTTCTAGTATTGAGCCTCAGGTCATTACCGTTCCACAGTGTGACAAGGCTGTTTATAAGTCCTCTGTGCTCTTGTGTGAAAATAGACACTAATTGAAGACAGAATGTTTCTCACCCGAGATTATTTTCTGGAATATATTGATGACTGCCATTTTGTCAAAAATACTCTTAATACCTTTCATTGTTAAATTCTGTCAAAAATCTTCATTATAGTCAATAAGTATGGACAGACATGAATGTAAATTGCAACTTGACCATTTGGCGGAGGCATACAGCCGCGAGGAGGTAATTTTAGTGTTAGAAAAGTTTTAAACCACTGCTGGTGTGATGTAGATGCTGGATGTGTTGTGCTTGCCCGGAGGGTGTTTGTGAATTCAGTAAAGCCAGATGATTCATGATGTTGCATAATGACAGTAACTGCCGGGCGTTATCACAATACACAATGTAGCCTTACCCCTTTCCAGTGAATACCAGTCCAGTCTCTAGCGTATCAAATATCCTTTTTCTTAATAATAAGTGCTTTCTGTTTTTGCACCGATTTTGTGTGCATTCTTGTGTGTGCTTATGACTCGTCATCCGGAAACAATGTGTCCCTGCTCAAGAAAAATAAATGCTACTATGAAATAATTATACACATAAGACAAAAATCTGGGTATGCTTCACTACGTGGAAATAATGTCTTGCCTATGTTTCTGAACATACATACAACCCCATTTCCAGAAAAGTTGGGACAGTGTGGAAAATGTAAATAAAAAGAGAATGCAATTATTTGCAAATCATTTAAACCCTATATTTAATTGAAAATAGTGCAAAGACGACATATCAAATGTTGAGACTGAGGCATCAAATTCAAAATGAGTAAATATTTCCAACAAAACAATCAAGTTTATCTGTTTGAACATTAATTATCTTGTCTTTGTACTGTACTCAATTGAATATAGGTCGAAAAGGATTTGCAAATTATTGTATTCTGTTTTTATTCATGTTTTACACAACGTCCCAACTTCATTGGTATTGGGGTTTGTAATTCACACCTGTTCATCCAAGGTTTTCTTCCCAAAAACAAGGGCATAAATTATTAATTAAACTGCGTTCTTCCTTCCGGAACCCTCTCCCACAAAGCTTGTGTAGCTTTGGTTAATTATTTGTTCATGTCAAAATTTTCAGTGTGACCGAATCCCGTAAGCAGAAGCAAAATTTTTATCCCCGATGAAGCATTAATGCCAGTTACCGAAAATGCGGAAACATTGTGGTGTTTCATAAGTGAAGCATTTAGGTGATTCGGCAAAGAATGCATTTGCTATATAGTATGTTTTGAGCGCAGTTGTATGAAGCTGCATGTTGAAAATTATGTGTTTGTCCCAAACCTTATGTAACTAATTGTATTTTTCTTAATTTTTGCCTCAATATTTGTTAATATTTACAAATCAATGCGTTCATAGTTGAACACATTATCCCACAAGGACAGGCAGTAAGGGCAATGTATGATAAAATTTAATTTTTTTGTAACATCCTCTGTGGACTACTGAAATAAATGTCATTCATAACAAATGTTTTAGTCCTGCAATGGGTCTCGAAATCTTACAAGTACGTAGATCAGATCAGCTTGTTTTCGATTTCGATTTCGTTTGCTTGGCAAGTAAAATTTTCTCCCCATTGGCCCCCATTTTGGCTCATTTAGCAAAATATTAACAAAAATAATGTTACCCATATCAGTATATGAAGGAAAATGTAAGTCAAGATTGACTGTTTGGACGTTGCTGCCCTTGGTGGCTAATTGTCGGAAGTCTGGGTGGTGTGGTTGAAGGTTTATTGGACCTCTCTCCTTTAGGTGCTGTACAAGCAGATATGGACTCAGGCCTGGCTTGCGACGGGTGTAAAGCAGCTGGTTGAGTCGCTAGATTGCCTGATTTCAGACTGTGTGGAACTGAAGAGCTCCTGTCGACAAGTAAGAGACCTCGACACTCCACTGCTGCTGATACACAGGACCAGAACCATGAAAGCGACTGTCTAAAAATTACAGGCCTGATTTACTGACCTGTAGGATGTGCAAAAACTATTGAGAGCTGGGTTGTTTTTGGTTGTGTTATTATTGTGTCTGCTGAAAGCATTAAGTTAATAACTTCAGGTTTTAGCCCATAAGGCAATATATTTTTTTCAGCAGCGCTTAGGCATGCTTTCATATGTGGAGTTAGAAGGAGCATTAGGTAGCATCGGGGGCTGATACACCATCAGAGAAAGGTTTCTTTAGCTTGTATTCATTGGGGAAGCCATTTTCGCTCTTTGCAGAATTGTCTGTTTTTTATCTTGAATGAAATTTCCCAGAATGACTTATTTTGCCTGATGAAGAACTTTGGTACTAGATGGGGTTCCTCCTGAGAGTTTATGGTGGTATCACACTGTAGTAACCGAGTGTGTGAGAACCAGAGTCTGCTAACCCGCAAATGGAAAGTTCTGAGAAAAACAAGCTCAAAGTTTTTACCTCCTGTAAATTCAGATGTTCGCCAGACTGTTGATATTTCTGGTTAGAAGAACTTGTAACTGATGTTAAATATTTATGACATATGCGTATAATTCTCTAATTTTTCACCAAATGCCAGATAGTAGCCTCTGGTTCTCACCCACTCATCTTTACGTGCTTGCTTGCTTGTTTGTTTTTGTGTGTGTGTGTGTGTGTTCGCGCAGGAGCTGATGAGCCGGCTGCACGTGCAGGTGATGGTGGAGTACGTGCGGCGTATGATGAAGGGGAAACTGAAGCTGAAGAGCCGGGAGCAACAGGAAATGGCCGCCTCTCTCCTCTCTGAGGACAGCGAAAAGCTCAGTGTGGTTTTTAAGGAGGCGGTGAGTAGTGATCCCACCCAAACACACTCCATTAAAACACTGGATTTGGCCTCCCTTAAAGGTCCCATATTACCCAAATTTTAATAAATTAACCCCATAAACTGTAATTGTTCATTTGAGTTTTCCCTTAAGTAGGTTACAAGTCAGAGAAGGCATTTTTTATATACTGTAGGACAGTTTCACATACATGTTCTGTATCTGCTGGTTACGGGGCTTCACTGAAGCTTCATCACACTTATATATTGAGAGAAATATTCAACCCAGGACGCCATGTTTTTATGGCCACAGTAATACATCAAATGGAAAATATCCAGATCTACTGCATCATCTTATACACATTTTCCTGTAATTCAGCAGGACACATATGGGACTGTCGGAAAACTAGGGATCTCCACCAGAACTTAAAATAGGCCTGAAGTTCCTCAGGTTTGAATGCAGCAGCCGCATTTGATGGACCCATATTTGGGTCTGTAGGTTTTTTAGGGTTAAGACAATTTCCCGTTGTCTGTAAAGCAATGTTTTTAATCTTGTTGGAACATTTTGTATTTCCACCTGATCTCTAGTCTCTCGTTTTTTCCGCTTAGTTACTTTGACCCGTTTAGAGAGGGTGGAGATGGAGTGAAAGTGAGACTCTGTTCTGATTGGCTATCTCATGGCGGCGTGAAATGAACAATGACAGCTGAAACCAAAACATGTCTGTAATGCCGCTGCATTCTGGAAATGGGCTTTGAATGAAAACAGGTCATTCAAGTCCAGAATTTCTTAGGAAGGTACTACCGGAACAATGCTAATACAATCTGGTTTCACGTTCTGTCAGATGCTTGGCAGAGGCGGGACCAAATTACGTGTCACGCTAGGAAAAAAGCGATGTTTGTTTTAAGGGACATTTAATACTCCTCAGTCTTTTTCCCTTGTCACGTCCTTAAAAATGAATGGATTTTAAAGTGTATCTGCAAAAGGTCCGTTAATGTTCAGTGATGATAAAACTGTAGCGCGACACGCGATCAGCTGCTTTTAATTTTACTTTTAAGCAGTCCTTTTTGGCTTTGATTGTGTCCAGTCTTGAATGGTGGGATCCAGGACGTGGGTTGATGTGGAAAAAAATGGGGTGGGGTGAGATGGGGGTGGGCCGGGGGTGACGGGGGGGGGGGATTGAGAAAGAGTGGAATGCATGGCAGTCTTTGTCTTTTTCTTCCATGTGGAAAACATTTACGACAAATGGGAAATATTATGAAAGCACGGTGGAATTGTGCAGCTTATATATAAGGCAAAAAGGGTTCTACTGGGTTTTCAAACAGCCTTTTATATCTCAGATTAGCTGCGGCTTATATATGAACTACATCTGATAAATGAATGATATTAAATATCTGATGTCATTTCATGAATTCTGCGCACCTGAAAGCTTTCTATTTCCTGCTGCCTGCTATATTTAAAGTGAAATCACAATATTAAGGGCGCCAGTGCATGCAAAGACGATCCACCCCCTACTTTTGCTCAGAGAAGTAGAGATTCTGGATTCGGAAAGGAAAACTCCACCCCAGGATTTTGCATCAGTACCCGCGACTGGATGAATGGCACAATTCAGAAGTTTGCAATTAAATTTCTAAACTTTGCCGCGGATGGCGCTACTGTGGCAAAAAACTGGAAGTTTATATCGCAATGCGAGTATTGTAGCGCCACCCTCTGCAAGGTGTGGACATTTAATTCCGGTCCCTTGAATTCCTTTGCCAGGGGGTGGGACCAATGAGTGAATTTAGCTAGTTGATTTCATGGCTGAAAGAAAACTGTGGTAGGATTTTGACTCTCTGACTCCTGAATTCTGCACCTCTGCCTCTGTTATTTCAGGGGTCAGGAGAGGGCTGGCTGGGGGACCTTCTGCCCAAGCTTGCAGAGGTGATGAAGCTGCAGGACCCTGGATCCATCCAGCTGGAGGTCATAACACTGGCCGAGTGTTACCCTGACCTCAGGTGAGCTGTCACTCAAATATAAAAGCACATGGACACTCATACTGCAGTCAAACACATGCTTACACACACAAGTAAAAAACACAAGCACAC
This sequence comes from Gymnothorax javanicus, assembly GCA_029692085.1. Taxonomy (NCBI): domain Eukaryota; kingdom Metazoa; phylum Chordata; class Actinopteri; order Anguilliformes; family Muraenidae; genus Gymnothorax; species Gymnothorax javanicus. Next base: position 9,098,534 of record CM056198.1, on the reverse strand, counting down.
ACTCATACAGCTGACACACACATGCATGCAGACGAATGCAAAAACACGCTCTCTCTCTCTCTCTCACACACACACACACACACACTCTCTCTCTCTTGCGCGCACACACTCACACACTCACACACACACATACACTCTCTCTCTCTCTCACACACACACACACACGCAATCTTCACTGCCTAAACTCTTAAACCTCAGCGAATACCACCCAGTCACAGATGCTCTGTTATAACCAGATGCTCAGCTTTTGCATTCATTCGTGCTCTCTGTGTTGTTAAACATCTGAACCATCTTTGTCCTTCTTTCCATTTATGAAGCACGGAGGCTGAATTCCAGCTCATGCATTATTAGGAGACAGATACTAAAGCAAATACTAAACCTGAATGCTTCAGAACTGGGGCAGACTTTGTGGAGGTTTCTACTTTTTTTCAGCTGCTTTGGAAAGCAACACAATAAACCTACAAAAAATGGGCTCTTTTGTAAAGATAGGAAAGATATAAAGACGAGAGTGAAGGTGTGGCTGTCCACAGTGGAGAATTGGGGTGGATCTGCCATTCATCCTATCAGATGTCCATTGCTATACAAACGCTTGCTCCTCTATTGTAATTGGACACCATCTCCACTGTGCTTCCTCATTGTTGCTGTTGACTTCTGGAGAAAAAGAGAATTCAGTTTTGTTTTCTAACAGTGAGATATCTGTGATACCAACACCAGCTTGGCTGTTCTAGCTCAGTCTATAGTTGACAGAAGGCAGGGGTTTAGCTCCCTGTGACCAGTCTATGCGTGTGTGTGTGCGTGCGTGCGTGTGTGTGTGTGTGTGTGTGTGTGTGCGTGTGTGCGTGCATGTGTTAGCTGCAGAGTGTATTTAGTACAGAATGACCGTAACATTTAATGTTGGCATAGCTATGATGAATTTCTTACACAATAACATCCATATTCTAGTTGCTGATAAACTCTGTATTGAAAGCACTGTGCTGTCAACAAAAAGCACACTTCAACCTCTTTAATGTTTTTTGTTGTTACTGTAAAGGGACCTGTGTTGGATTCCTGCATGTATCCAAAAGGTCTATGATCTTGTGGATGGCTGTGGGAAACTCGGGTTTCACAAAGCCCCATAATGGCTGGTCAAAAATCTGTCAATCAATGACCTGTACAAGATCAAAAGTCTTTGCTATCCTCAATATTAACACCTAACATAGCTCTATCTTGTTTGTGAGTAGTGACATTATCATGGTCTTTGGTACCCAGTGGTGGTTCAACTAATTTTTGGAAAGGGGATTGAAGTTTTATATTCTGAGCATACCAGCATAAATGTGAGATCATCACTTGAAAATAATTTTATGCCCTTACAGAAAAAAGTACAAAACTTGAAAATATAACTGCACCTTGATACTTAAAATTATACCCCATATGTGGACTAAATCTCCACTGCACCTTTATTTCTGAAAGCTCTGATTAAATGAAACCATTCTGTTATGGTAAGGGTCCCACATTTTTAAAATCATGTTTATCATACCCCATGTACACATACACGTCGCTCCTTCCTCCATCAATCATCTGAAGAACAGCGAAACCAGATTATTTTGGCATTGTACCTGAGATATTGTGTGCTTGAGCAACCTGTTTTGATTCTGTGCCCCTATCGACATCACAAGGGGATTTATTTGCATTGTACAGACCAGCAGACTGTTTTTTTTACAGCCGCCTTTGTTCACATTGTGCTGCGATGCTGCAGCCAATCAGAGCAGAGCCCCATTGTTATTGACTCAAAACCTTCTGTAAGCCGATAGGTGGTATTAATTAGAGAGAATGGGCAAATAGTTGAGAGTGCAGAATTTGAGTTTAGTTTTCTTTTTGTTTTTTTTTTTGCTACAAGCTTCTATATCTTGTTTGATGGACACTGGTGAAATTTCTTAAACTGTCAAAAAAGGGGCACAATATAGAACTTCAAACATAGTTGCCTTCTTATTGTGTATTCATTGTGTTGATGACACTTTGATGCCCTCCCTCCATCTCCCACTCTTCTCTTACAGTGAGAAGCACATTGTTGTACTGTTACGTCTGAAAAACCTCTCCAGCAGCCACATCAAAAGAATCAGGGAGAGCCTGGCAGTAAACCGATCGGCGGTCATCCCCGAAAACGCCCGCTCTTTCTTCTCCAGCGTACCCCTCTCCAAGTGGGCCACCATTATCTAGTCACCTCCGACAACCATTTTGTGGCTGTGGGACCTCCAAGCCCTCCACAGGTGCGCTCCAGAGACAGTTACACAGGAACAGTAATCGGCCCCCCTGTCAGGTGGTGTGTTGCCTCAGATCACTTGTCAGGGGATGGCCTGTTGCCTACTGGTTAAGGTGTTTGACGAGGACTTGGAAAGTCAATGATTCAAGCCCCACAGAAGTCCTTTGAACCCCCCTCTTGCTCTAGCTGGGCTTTCCACAAGGGGGCAGCAGTGGGCATCCCCCATAGCGAGCTGTGTGATTGGCTCTGGTGCAGTCCAATGGGAGGAGAGTCCTCAGGATCTGGCCTATCTCTCCAGAGCATGTACAAATCAGCTCCTGTTCTTTCTGCATATGCTTTGTGAGGACGTTGCAAAGTTGACCATTTCTGTAAGTGTGTAAAAGTACATGAAAGGGCAAAAAAATTAGCAACAGGCAGCGTTCACTTTTGAGTTTGATGTATAGCTGTCCGTGCCCTCTCGAATTGACCGTGATTGTCCCTGTAATGAGGCTGATTTACAAATATTGTTTGGTCTCATTACACTGAGAACTATGAGAATTACAGTGTGGGAAGCCAATCCAGAAATGAGGCGTAATCACCAAAGACCAGTGATGGATCAAACAGCATTCATTCATTATACTGTAGCTTTTATTGTGAAATTTCTGAGCGGCTTGCATTCAGGATTCAACCCTACCTTTTGCAGCTTTCTAAGAAGTATTACACAAGGCATTATTACAAGCAGCCATCTGAATTTGAATATTTCAGTCCTGAAAATTTCTTATAATTAATGTTGAAATATTGTCCGGACAGGTAATCTATCATTTGGCCAACAAGGACTTTACAGCTGGGCCAAGAAGGGAGAAATTGTGTTTTTAAATTATGTTTTTGCAATGTGTTATAAATATAGAAGAGTTATACAATTGCCCAATATTGGGTTGAGCATGAAGTGTATTAAAATGAAAAGAAACAGTCCTTTCGTGTCTTGCTTTGACTGTCAGGTACCATTTTATTTCTCTTGGCTTTCCTCGCGGGACAATTTCATTTTAGCTGCATGTTTCGCACTGGCTATGGCACCCATGTTTGAGTGTTATCAGCCCAGGGAAAGCATATTGCATTACTCCTGTGGATGAACACTAGGGGCGCCAGAGAGTTTTCACCGATTGAGGAGAGCATCTTCCCAACGAACCTTTTATTGGGGGTGGAGTTTGCAGTTTCATCATTGACATATAAAAAGGAAATTTCATCAGCAGTTTTGGCCAAAACCATTTAAAAAACATTTTCCTTATTGTAAGGTTAAGATTCTCTAAAATTATCCTGACCCTTGATCCCCTGCTTTCTCTTTTCGACCTCACTGTGTACATGTGGGTTTTTTACAGGTTCTCCAGTGACCTCCCAACCAAAATGTGTTTTTGGAATGCTTCTGCCATTGCCCCTGACAAAGGCTCTGGTCACAGACTTAGTGCTACTTCCTGCCTCTAAGTAAATACAATGGCAAAAATGCATTGGAAAAATAATCCCACATTGCTAAATCAAGTATCTCATCTCACACCTGAATCCAGGCAGCGGAGGAAAGGACATCATTGGACATTTGTCTCTGGTGGACTATTGTAAATCAGTGAGGCTGCTGCTGACACAATCACAGTGGCAGTGAAACATTGGCATTTTGGTTCCCCCGTCAGCTGAGGCGATGCAGGATACACACGCAAGATATGCTCTTTATTTTCATGTTTACCGACTGCAGCCACAGCGTAGCGTGAAATAATAGCAGCAGCGTCAGTGTGCTTAACTCTTGCCCGAGCCGGTAGGAGAAAGATAAGGCCAGAGGGGGAAAATGGACAGGCCGAATTGAATATATAAACATAACTAGTCGAGAAAAAGTGAGTGACATTTGATTGGTCGTGGTTATGTCCAGGCAAGTTGGCGCAGATTTTAATCAGAAGTTTATGTGAGGGAGGGCAAATCATTCATGTGAGTCAAGACTTTTAAATGAGCAGCCCCAGGTGGTTGAACTGTTATGCAATATTCAGCTGTAATTCCTTTAAATGCCTCTCATTCGAGCCGGGAATGGGGGTTTTTTTTTGGGGGGGATTCCCAAAATGGGATTAATGAGTAAATGTAGCCTGCAGTTTCCCTGTTTCATGACAGAGGCTCTGGGTACAGAAATGAATTCTGTAAATTCTGGGAACCTCATACCAGAGTTTCCTTGAAGCAGATGTTCATTTGTGTGTGTGTGTGTGCACGTGTGTGTGTGTATGTGTGTGTGTGTGTGCGCGTACGAGAGAGAACAGGAATGATAGTGAAGCCAGCTCCAGTGAAATTGTTCTTATAGCTCCCTCCTCTGGAAGGAAATTTGAAGAAAATAGTTCTTGCATTTATCAAAGATGTCCTCCGGGGGGAAAAAAATTCCACTGCCTGTCTGCCTTTAACAATAGACCCCGCTTCGCAGTGGCACCACTGCAACAACCTAATCATAAATCTATATTTGTCTGTATCTGAATCTAGATTAAAGCTCAGTATTACAATTGCAATCAAGTTGTAAAATTTTGATTTAGGTGATAGGTTTTGCACAGTGTTTTTGCACTACCTACCATGCAAATGCTCTGGGTTCACGGTGACTCTAAGTGATTGATACCAAAATACAGAAATCGAGGTATTCCAATTAATCAGTCTCATTAGGGCGGAAAATATTTTAGTATTTATCTGGTTGTCATGGTAGCCTAAATACCACTTTCAAAGTCTAAAAGCATCAGGATGTAAACATTAATCTCTTTCTAATGGTACGAATCTTAATTATTGTTATTTTTTTTTACGTGGATTAATTTTCAGGGAATACTGCTAAAAATTCAGTATGGAAAATTGCAGAAATAATGTTCCGAAAGGACAGCAAAATTATATTAAAAATGTCTCTGTTATTCAGAGTTGCGTGAAGTACTGACAGCTGGAAGTTGGAGCACTGAGCAAAATATTTTCACAAAGGCGTAATGCTCTGCTGCCCCCTGCTGGATGCATCTCGGCCATCAATCCGTCGACAGCATACAAACACACCCATGCGAGCACTGAGAGAACATGCAGACTCCGCATCCGAAGACCCAAGCCGGATTCGAACCCGCAGTCTTATTGATGAGATGCAGCTGTGCAATCCACTCTGCTTCTGCAAAGTCAGTTGCATTTAATTTAACATGATTTCGGTTCCTGTCAAAATTAATTAGCTGCTTGTGAGCTTGTATGTGGAGGAAAGTTGCTTGTTAATACTGTTAAATTTTATGTTATGATAAATGATCTGCAATTGTAATGAACTTGAAAATTTGGTTGTGTGGTCATAGATAATGTGAAAAATGTGTATCAATGAGTTTACTGTTGAGTGAATTTGTCCTTATGACACAGTCCCCCTCCTCCTCACCCATCAAATGTGCTAAATCCAGGTTAAGCCAGCGTTTTTTCCCCCGTCCTGTATATATATATATATATATTTATCCCAAAACATAGTTTGTTTGCATCATTTTCAACTATTTAAAATCAATTCATGCCATGCATTAAAGGGGACCTATTATGCTAATCCTTCTTTTAATGCATATAAATAATGTTATAATGTTGGATGTCCATACTCAACCTCTGAGAAGTTTCTAAACATAAGATACAGGGGTTTTGCCGTAATCCAAGAACGTGATTTCGTGAACGTGATTTCCTCTCTGAACAGCTCGTCCGGAGATCTTCACGAGATCTGGGCAAAACCTGACGTCAGGTTGTGCCGTCCAATTAATACAGACCTAGCCAGAGCCAATCACGGCGCTGGACCTGCCCGCCCCGGAAACTATTCTAGCAGGCACAAACAACCGCAGATCATACTATGCCTTAGTAGCATCTACACTTTTGGAAATACAAAAGAAGAACAGATCATTTGAGGTGCAGTTTTGTCAGTATCTCTCCCAAAGCTGCTCCTCCGTTCATTTTTGCACGCGAAGAAAAGCACAACTATTTTCTCTTCCAAAAGAAGATGCCACCAGAAATCAGTTGGTAGCTTTTTTGTTTGCTGGCGGCAAACAGCCATGGCCAAAGGGAATGTTAGCTGTTTGTGCTGGACATTTCACCAAAGACAGCTTTGTCAATAAAGGATAATTTGTTACAGGATAAGCGTTTCAGCTGCTTCTCAAACCTGAAGCAGTTGCATCGATCAAGCGCTCGGAGCCACAAGCTGTAAGTAACGATATAACAGCAAATAATGGAAGTGAAGCTAACGTGTAACGGGTGGCTAGCAGGACTGCTGACAATAGTTAGCACTAACAATTGGCCTCAACGCAGGCTTTGTAAAATATCTGAAGAGAAAGCCTGTATCGGTCGCGACTGTCCGTGACTCACAGACACAGAAGCTGTAAGTTGCTTTTACGGCATACGCCTGCCTAACGTGACGGCCTGTTGATTGTGGCTATAGCACTGCGGCTAATGTAGCCAAGTCACTGTTGCTAATGTTTGTGTCCTAAATTTGCAAGAGTAATATCAGGGGACATTCAACAGAAGGTGTGTGAACATAAACCTCATTTGAAGCTAACTTTTTATACTTGTTTGTAATTTGGATGCTTGGTACAACTGTTCACGGTAACGGAACTTGCTTTTTATAAGACCTGTATTGCAGGGTAACGTTTGTGTCTGTTGTTGTTATGACCGCTCAGTTACCAGCTACTGCATGTTAGTTTGCATGCTGTGCTACTTAAAAATGCTCCTGGCTAACTTATATGCAGTAATTCTGATCGGTATGCTTGTGTTACTTCGGTAAGCATCAATGTGGCAGTTTCATCATAACGTTGTCTGATTGTAGCCACTACAGTTGAAGCTAACTGGAGAGGTGCTGTGTGTCTGCAAAGTTGGGCTGAAAAGGCTGCAGTTAGACCAGATGTAGGTTTTGCTGAGCTTGGGATACGTGTTTGGGTTTGTTTACGGCTGCTTGTGATCACTTCACTTATCCATGACCGGGGTTCAGCTGGAAACTTCACCAATATCTGGGCTAGCTCTCTGATGCTACCACGGTGTAAACAATCGCAAAATGCTCAAGCTCTAACGTGTCTGGTATAACAAACGATTTCTCTGCACTGCCGTGGTGTAATTTCATCCCCCTTTAGAAATTGTTCTGGCTAATAAAAAGCCGAAAAAGGTGGAGATTGAATAGCAAATTCTCTCCTGTAGAAGTGATCGATTCACTAGCTCCACAAAAGCAACTGTCCACGTTAAGGGAACTTATGGTCTGTAAAACCTGTATTATGCTAGAGCTCTCTCTAGCTGTCGCGTACTATCCATAAAGCTGCTTTCACACCAGATGCGAAACGAATTTTTCGCGCAACAGATTACATTCAAAGTCAATGCAAAGACGCGAATACAAGCATTATGGGAGCGTTAAACCGCTTTCACACCGGACGCGAAACAAATTTTTTGCGCACCAGATTACATTCAAAGTCAATGCAAAGACAATCCATTGACTTTGAATGTAATCTGTCGCGCAAAAAATTTGTTTCGAGTCCGGTGTGAAAGCAGCTTTCTGCGAGCAAACGCTGGTCATTCCGATGCAATAAGTAAACCATTACCACGGGCAATTTCCGAAAAGGCCGTTTAGCCTGGAGCTTTCGCCCCTCCGTCATATACCATCGCAGAAGCTGTTCGTTCCTCCACGCTAATGACACGCCACAGTTATGCACACAAACCAGCAGGTCCTCATGATACATACCTAAGCAGTCCATAAGTTGTTGGTCCACTTTTTGCTGCTCCTCACTGTCCATGTTTCCCTGTAAACTCAGACCCACCGGCTTTCTACGGTCTCCGCTCTACACTTGGGTGATTCTCACGGAACTGTCCTGACTTTTGCAAAAACAATTTTAGGTCAATTTTGCTAGTTTTTTCTCTCATTAGTAGCAAGCAGGGTCTCAATTTACTGGCTCAATTAAAATGAGAGATCAATACATGTTTTTTAATACATTTTCAGAATGTTTTATTGAGTCATTGACCAAATAAGTTCATTACCGTCACACATTTTCAATTGATGATAACTGAATATGTATGAAAGGTAGACCTTTTATTTTTTTCATGTATGTTCTGTTCATATTTCAGAATAGCCACATTGTGTAAACATTCAGAAAAATGTTTCATATAATAACTTTAGTTATTATGTTCATTACCGTGACAAAATTACGTTTTATACTAAATTTTTCCTGTAGTGTAAATTTTACAAATAAATAAAAAATGCCAATTCAATAATCTGAAAAGACTAGACAAACACTTCCTGTGCAAAAATAAAATTTTAAGTTATCACTCATTCCCATCCAAATATTTACATATACAGCAAGTGTTACGGTAATGAAAAGCTGTTACGGTAATGAAAAGCTTTGTTACGGTAATGACCTCACATGGTATTCGTACATCAACTTTGCTTACTCTAGTCAATATTGTTAATCTCCTTTTCTGTCTACTACTACTCCTAGTACCAACCAACTCCTACAGTATAAGCCCCCAGAAAACTGTTAAAAGGTAGATGTGATACAAGCGGTCTAAGCAAGATGGAAGCACTCAGGAGGAAGCGGAGATTAGGTTGAGAAGATGGACTTTTTCTTTTATTTACACCGTGTCCCAAAAGTTCATGCACCACAGAAAAAGTCAACTCAGGTTGTGAATATTGAACAGAATGCATTCATTCAAAAGCCAGTGTATCCCTTCTGCATTTTAATTACTGCCCTCAGCCTGTGGGGCATAAAAGGCACTAAGTTGTTTAGAACGGAAGGCTGAAAGTTGCCCCACTCCCGCACAGCCCTCGCATTGAGCTGCTTCATGGTGGTAGGCGGTAGGCTGTGGAAGACCCGACTGTTCAGGATACCCCAGGAGTTCTCAATCGGGTTGACGTCCGGGGAGTTGGGTGGCCATTCCTCTTTGCGCAGAAAGCCAGGAAGCTGCTCAGAACACCACTGCTGAGTTGTATGAGCAGTATGTGCGGGGGCCCCATCTTGCACGAAGACCATTTCCGTACGCCTGTTGAACATCTTCCTAGCAGTAACGGGGCCCGATTTCTTTTTTTGGTGAGTATGGGAAGTAGCACTGGCTGGAGAATGTTCTTGACTTAATACTCAGCATTGATGGTGGTGTCCTGGGGTACAACATGCAACTCCAACAGCCCTGAAGATGACATCGCCCCCCAGACCATGCAATGGGCGCTGAACTTGACTTGTTCAGAAGGTGGCACTTTCTTTCGATTGTCAGTGTAGATGCAGTCGTTTTGGCTGTCGGGAGTTGGAAATAAGTAGAGTGGGCACTCATCAGAGAAAACCCAGTTTTCCCAGTGTCTTGGGATTATTGTGGCATACTTCTTTGTAAAAGCCAGCCGCTTCTCCTTTTGCAGTTTGGTAAGGCGAGGAATCCACTGTTTTCTGTATGCTCTCAGACCCAGTTTCTCAGTCAGAAAACGATGGATGGCACTCTTAGAAACTGCTTCCCAAGATTCTTCAGTCTCCGACTGAGTCCGCAGCAGGATTGGTGTCTCTTTCCCATGGCCTTTCGGATGAGGTCCTTGGCCCTGGAACTCAGGACTGAGGGGCGACCTGCACGGGTCTCGTCTTCGTCACAACTCTGGTGTCTCTGCCACCACTTCTTCACCCATCGTATGCTTCTGCCAAGGTCCTGAGCTCCTACCTGCAAGTTTTCCCTGCCCTGCGCAAGGCAATGGCTTGAGCACAGACCTGAGGCTCTGAAAGAGCAGGCTTTCCAGTTTTTTTGGCCATCGTGGCAGCACTACCAAAAAGGTTCTCTCAGTGACAGTTCTCTCTTGGTTTCTTGGTCAACCAAGAAATTTATAGGCCTCTCGCAAACAGATGAACTAATTAAATAACCTCACAACACCTGGCTGACCAGGTGCAACCCATTTTGGAGACAGACATGTTGCCCATTGGGGTGCATGAACTTTTGAGACACGGTGTAGACCCAATTAAGGCCTATTTAGGCATTAAAGCAATCAAAGAAATAAAAATAACAGAGAAAAAAAACTTTTCAAAAAGGAAAACAAAATGACATCATAGTCAAAACATTAGCTTAAACTTAAATAAACAGGTCGACCAACATTAGGCCAATAAACTGACCAAATAGTCACTAAACAATGACTAGAGCCCAGACAGCATGTCTGCTCACCGCCAGCTCCCCTTGAGAATGAAGCTGCCATAGCAAAGTAGGCCTAGAACGCACCCTGTAAATTGGGCCATACCACCCATTCATAAGCTGACAGGGATTTTCGAGGAGGGCTACACATTAGAAACGTAAAAAGCAAAAATATTAATTTCTACACGGCTAGAAAAATCTGAAAACATATTTGGCACATTGCTAACTTACCTTGGCATAGCTAAGTTATGTAAAAACAGCAGAAAAATATTTTTCATTACACATTATTTCACTTCTGGCTGGCTGGAAGCAGCACAGAATTTAAACTAGGCGGAAGTGCCGGTCGCTCTTTCACAAAACAGAAGACGAGACGCCGATAAGACATGACATTTGCTATGATGATAATTAAATCATTTTAACTTAAATAAACGGAACATTGATGAGACAAGACATTGTGTGGCGTGATTATTAAAACCGAATAGATTATGAATGGTAAAGGTTCTAACAGCAAACGTTTGAAATGATGATGGTTTTAAGAGGCTAGCAAAATCACTGTAGTGTTTGATGGTAAACTGTGCACAAACGAAACAACTACCGGATCATAACGGAGGTGGATGATGAGTGGCGTGGTTAACAGAAATGGTTTTGAGACAGTATGACCTTTAACAGACTAGGTGAACACAGTAGACAAACACACACAGGCAACATTTGCCCTCCGACTCTGCACGTGAAATGTAGGTAGCGCATTGCTACCATGACGGTAGCTCTGCGCCCTGTCACAAAAACCAACCACAAAATTTGGAGGCCTGATTATACATATATAATAAATTACCGTAACACTTCATTTCATTACCGTAACAGCCTTGTATATGTTACGGTAATGAATGCAGAGCATTACGGTAATGAATGGCAGTCCCGCGTTGCTAGCAATAATTAGCATAGCTAGCATGACTTGGCAAAAATGTTTTCAGTAACAGTTTGGCTCTATAAAAGTTACTTTTCCACAGAACATAAAATAATTATCTTCAAAACTATTTTAAAGATACCTTGTTATGGTAATGAACAGTAGTAGTGTGCCAAGGGGTGTACATAATTACAATCTTTAACATATCTACCAGAAGAACTTGAAAGATGATCTTTCCTGGTAGCCATTTTGCAACTTCTCTTCCACACAATGCATCATAGGACAAAAAAACTTTATTTATTGGAACACAGGGATTTTAATGGAGCCAAATATCTCTGTTACGGAAATGAACTGTTCATGCTCCGGACACATGTATTTGGCCCAGAAAATAATTACTCACAAATGGTTGGCCCAAAATGGTAACACTGCTAGTTAAAGGGTATAACCCCAACCATTTTTTGTATTTCTATATATATTAAATTATGGGGATGTATTGTGATAATTTTGGGTTTAAGGTAAAAAATAAAAGCCTGGACACATTACGGTAATGCACTTTTAGGTTGAAATGTTGTCATAAAATATAAAGTAATCCATCAAAAGCAAAGACAACAGTATTCCTACAATTAGTACATACCATAGTTTGATATATAATACAAAAGTATGATTGTTTTCGTAGTTTAGTCTATCAAATCCTTACAGACATGACAAAATGCAATTTCGTGAGAATCACCCACTTGGGTATGTCGACCCGTTCTACAAATGTGTCTGTATGGGGTGGATTCTAGCTTTCCCTCAATCCTAGCTATAGAGTGGAAATACCAATGTACTCACCATAGAAGCCGTTGGTAGATAGCAAATTCAAGCTTGAGCTGCCAGACTTTCGCACTGCGTCCTCCACTTTCGCCGCTGCGTTTATTAGAACAAGTTCATTTCATTAGGTCTATACACATGTACAGCGTTTGATTGCGGAATTCCTTAGCTCAGATGGCGGACGCGTCTCACGTTTCACACTAGGGAGGCGGACCCGGAAAACTGCGTTCTGCCGAGTCCCGCCCAGCTCCGCCCTCCACAGAGCTGACCAATCAGAAGAAAGTGGGCGCACAGGGAGGGGGGGCCATAGCGGAAGAACCGCCCAAACGAGGCGTTTCATGCAGAGACTGCAATGGACTACAAATGGGGTTTTTTGAGGATGGCAGTATGAGCTAAATAAGGACCCTTTTTTGGACTTTGAACGATCAGGAGTACTCTAGGGGAGTCCAAGATTAAAATATAAACTTGGAAATGTAGCAATAATAGGTCCCCTTTAAGCAGTGGGAAAAGGACCACCATAATTTCAGCAACCAGGGGTGTTCAAATTTAGTTCAGTGCTGGACTCCGTGGTGAATTTTACTGGACGCATACAGTGCTGTGAAAAAGTATTTGCCCCCCTCGTGATTTCTTATTTTTTTGCATATTTGTCACACTTAAATGTTTCAGATCATGGATCAAATTTTAATATCAGACAAAGATAACCTGAGTAAATACAAAATGCAGCTTTTAAATGATGATTTCATTTATTAAGGGAAAAAAGCTATCCAAACCTACTTGACCCTGTGTGAAAAAGTAATCCCCACCCCCCACCCCCGCGTTAAATCATGAATTAACTGTGATTAACCACATTTTTTTTGTTCAATTTCACCTGCCACACCCAGGCCTGATTAATGCCAGACCTGTTGAATCAAGAAATCACTTAAATTAAAAAAAAAGATCTCAAAAAGCAACACATCATACCACTATCTCAAGAAATTCAAGAACAGATGAGAAACAAAGTCATTGACATCTATCAGTCTGGAAAGGGTTACAAAGCCATTTCTAAGGCTTTGGGACTCCAGCGAACCATGATGAGAGCCCTTATCCACAAATGGAGCAAACTTGTAACAGTGGTGAACCTTCCCAGGAGTGGCCGGCCTACCAAAATTACTCCAATAGCGCATCGACGACTCATCCAAGAGGTCACAAAAGAACCCAGAACAACATCTAAAGAACTGCAGGCCTCACTTGCTTCAGTTAAAGTCAGTGTTCATGATTCAACAAGAAGAAAAAGAGACTGGCCAAAAATGGCATGCATGGGAGAGTTCCGAGGCAAAAACACTCATGACCAAAAAGAACACAAGGGCTTGTCTCAAATTTGCAAAAAAACATCTTGATGATCCCCAAGACTTTTGGGAAAATATTCTGTGGACTGACGAGAAAAGTTGAACTTTCTGGAAGATGTGCGTCCTGTTACATCTGGTGTAAAACTAACACAGCATTTCATAAAAAGAACATCATACCAAAAGTCAAACCTGGTGGTGGTAGTGTGATGGTCTGGGGCTGCTTTGCTGCTTCAGGACCTGGACGACTTGCTGTAATTGATGGAACCATAAATTTTTGCTCTCTATCAGAAAATCCTGAAGGAGAATGTCCGACCATCAGTGCGTGACCACAAACTCAAGCGCAGTTGGGTTATGCAGCAGGACAATGATCCAAAACAGACCAGCAAGTTTACCGCTGAATGGCAAAATGAAGGTTTTTGGAGTGGTCTAGTCAAAGCTCGGATTTAAATCTGACTGAGATGCTGTGGCATGACCTTAAACAGGCCATTCATGCTCGAAAACCCCCCAATGTGGCTGAATTAAAAAAATTCTGCATAGAAGAGTGGGCCAAAATTCCTCCACAGCGATGTGAGACTCATTGCCAGTGATCGCAAACGCTTGATTGCCATTGTTGTCGCTGAGGGTGGCACAACCAGTTATTAGCTTTAGGGGACAATACTTTTTCACATAGGGCCAGGTAGGTTTGGATAGCTTTTTCCCTCAATAAATGAAATCGTCATTTAAAAAACTGCATTTTGTATTTACTCTGGTTATTTTTGTCTAATATTAAAATTTGTTTGATGATCTGAAACATTTAAGTGTGACAAATATGCAAAAAAAAAGAAAAAAGAAAAAAAGAAATCAGGAAGGGGCAAATACTTTTCTCACAGCACTGTATATTACACCATACTGTACGGTGTAGTACCCTAATATTCAGCTAGAATAAAAATGCTGAGGACAGAGTTACATTTTTAAACGTGTGGAGGTGCGCCACCCCCCGTTTGCTACGCCCCTGCCGCACGGAGAGAACGCCGTTATTATCATATGTTAGTTTAAGAAGAAGAAAAAAAAAACATTTCCAACAACAGAACTCCTAGATTAGACATTCCTTTCCTTCCAGTTTCGCTCGAAACAATGTAGTGAACAGCAATATGCTGATGTTTGGGAATGCACATGTTGGCAATGCAGGGGATTTGATTATGGGAATGGGGGAGGAGTTTGCATCTGGTACCCCCCTCTACGCAATATCCCTCAGCTATGCTCAAAATTCCATTCACATATAGGGCACAGGGGTTTATCAGCTAAACCTCTCTACCGTGGCATCTCACAACTGTTTTGTTTTCCAGTGCTATTGTTCCGTGGGAGCTGAAAGGAAGTCCAGAGCTTTCAAACAACACAGAAACCTCTTCTGTTCGGACACAATTTTGCATGACTTTGCAATATTGGTACTGATTTAAAATGAAATAAGATTAACTTCATTTCTCACAAACAGCCTATTTGACAGAAAAATCAAATGAAATATTGTTCTCATTTCACTGCTTTCTGCATCTCTATCAAAATAATTGCAAGGATTACTCCCCAGCACAATTGCGAAGTTAGAAACACATATTTCGGGGCCCCGAAATGAACGCCTTACTCATGTGATCTCTGCCATCACGACAGCCTACTGCAGCGCAACCTTCACATGACTCATCCTTAGCGTAATGATTGCCACCTGAACGAGCGAATGAGTGGTTGCTCTTGCTGCGGGACCAGTAGGCATGGCCAATGGACTGCATTACGGGGTGGAGGAAGTATGTGAACGATGTGCTAAAGACACCAATTTGTACTTCGTCCTGCTTGCTAACTAGTCGACTGAGTTAGTGCTTGTGACCGAGGTGAGTGAAGTGCATAACGACATGTGGCAAATTATTCATGTAAGAATAGTTCAGTCAAAACGTGGACTGAATAAACCGATGGCACATTAAATGTTTGTGGGTAACGTATCCATTTTTCGCTGGGTGGTGGAATTGGATATTGCTGGCTAGCATCCTCGCTATCAGTTAAATGACCTGAAACGACGTAACGGTAATGCCTATTGGATAACGTTACAGCGCATTACTGACAATGCGTATCACGTTGTCTAGTAATGGAACTGAGTCGAGAGAAGTCAATGATTGATTCCCTTTTGCGCTTTTCTTTCAGATCCACCGCGAAGTTCAAGCAATTTCCGAGGGAGTCTCGGATTTTTGGTTGATTGTACCTGCGCACTGCTTTCCTCCTTCGGTGTGAGAACTGGCGACACGTTCTGTCCACTTTGTGCCGTCCAACTTTTCATTAAAACTTAACGTTTGTTTAAGCTGCTCATAAGCGGGTTGGCTGACTCACAATTTATTAAAGTCACACACTAGCGTCTGGGGACAACCAGCGTTGTGTTTATGTCTTTGTTTTACGAACGCGGGGAGTACCAGGACGACGGGAGCTACGGATGGGAAAGGTATGTGGTACTCTTTCGTATTTTATTTTCGGTGGACATTATTCTTTTACCTCCACGGCATGGAAGTTGGCGTACTTTTGGTGCCAGATATGACTGTTGTGCCTAATAAATGGTGGTGAAGTGTGGGGTCAAAATGGCGTTTCTCCTTTCGCGGCGTGCTGCTTGGATGACGCACTCTGCACCACATTGCTCAATCTGGGGATGGTGGCTTCTGATTACACCCGTCCTAATTTCTGGAAGCGCGCTTAGAAATGCGTTTCCCTGTATCTCAAGCCACTTTGTGATCCGTTCATAATAAATACTCGGTGTTTGCTGCGGTTTGAGACTATTAGAGCATTCGCTTTATTTTATAAAATTTGTCAGCTCGCCACCACGCTTCTTTTGATGAGAGATGGGCCGCCAGGTGGCGAAGTTTCGTTATCACCGATTTTACCTTTAACCCTGGTCCCCTAGTGGTCTGGATACTCGAGTTCCGAACGTTCATAAATTATTTTTAGCATATGCCACCACTGGCTTATTTATTTATGAACAAAATTGGTAAGAATTTGGCACAAATAAGGCTCCTGACGAGGGCTCTCCAATTTTTCACCTGCCCCGTGAGCCATTGGGGGGGATCGCTCCGATTTTAAAAAATGGCATATCAACTCGTACTTATTTGAGTTTTGAATGTGTGTCGACTTCTATCGTTGTGATACGCGACATAGAAAGGCACTAACTTATTTTATTAGCCATGAGTCGTGACAAATTATTAGGAAATGAATTGATTCCTCAAATCTTGATTCCTCAAATCTTGATTACACTTGTCAAACAAATTCACTGCGTGTTTCCATTCCCCACTGTTGTGTAGGCTGCTGTAGCAGGCAATATTTTTTTTTTTTTTTTTTGAGAGAGAGCAATCAGATTCGTGTCGTGACAGGGAGATAAATGGGTTTTAAGGGTTAGTCGCATAGATAATATTTTGTTTTGTTGGGCTGGCTTGGGTTATTGACCTTGAGACTTTAGACCTCTGGGTAGCATTAATATAACACATAAACATTAATATTTCTCAGCTATTGGTGATATGTTTCCGGTGGACGCTAAATTGTATGGAGATGAGTCGGCGATTGGATTAATTTTTGTTGACTCAACTAGCAAATAAAGCAAATGAATGGATTCGTTTCGTGTTGTCCACTATACTCGTTGACTAGCAAGTGAGGTAAATGTGCATATTAAGTTGCATGTATAGGTGTACTTGACTGAGAAAGCGGCGCCATATGGACCATTCACCACATTATAGTGACAGCTATTTTGTTTGGGGAGTCATACTCACTTAGTGACATTACAGATGAGAGCAAATGTCATTTTCATCAAATTTGAATTGTACTTTGCTTCTGAACATTTTTGCACTTCATACCTACATTTGAATTACCCCTGCCTCCTGCATGGAAACTGCCTGCATCATTTATTAATGTAGCCCAGAATTTGGTCTTGCCTTGTAAGGACATGCGGGGGATAGGATTCCCTTGTAATGTGGTTGCGGTCTCTGATGAAGTGACTAAATGGCATTTGGTCTTTCGGTGCGGAAAGGAGGACATGGGTGCAATCACAATGTTGTGGGTCTGTTCCCCTCAGAAAATAACTATGTCTAGCCCCTTGAACTCTTAAGTTTTCACTTAAGTTTTCCCTTAAGCCGGTTCAAAGCCAGAAAAGGCATTTTTTTCCATATTCTAAGATTTTGTGTACATATTCTGTATCTGCTGGTTGCAGAGCTTCTCTGAAGCTACATGACTCATAAATTGAAATATTTGAACCAGCATTCCATGTTTATATGGCATCAGCATTACATCAAATGGAAAATATCTAGATCTTGTACATCATTTTATACAAATTTCCCTGCAGTTCAGCAGAACATATGTGGAATTGTTGAAAACCTTGGGCTTTCCTGTAGAATATGAAATGGGTTTGAATTTCCACAGGTTTGAATACAGCAGCTGCATTTGGTGGACCCATATGTGATTCCATAGGTTTTATGGGGTTAAGATGGTTTCTGATGGCGCGAGCTGTGTTTATAGTACTTGGTTGGTCTGTGTCTGGTGTCCGGCTTCACAAAGCTGGCTCATCTGGTTTGCTACAATAAGCTGTTGCTTTCTGCTGATCATTTACACTGATCAGCCAGTGACCAGCTGGATGATGGGGGTTAATACGGTAAAATGCTGGTTTAATCTGCTTGAACAGTTGGGTTGATATAAGGTTTTTTTTTTTTTTTTTTTTAAATCCCACCTCCCCAAAAAATTGGGTTGGGTCACTTGGTGAGGGTGTTTTCTTGAGATAAGACCGTACCAT
This sequence comes from Gymnothorax javanicus, assembly GCA_029692085.1. Taxonomy (NCBI): domain Eukaryota; kingdom Metazoa; phylum Chordata; class Actinopteri; order Anguilliformes; family Muraenidae; genus Gymnothorax; species Gymnothorax javanicus. The sequence continues at coordinate 9,080,379 of CM056198.1, read as the reverse complement.
GTTTGTGAGCGGGTGGAATGTGGATAAATTTGCTGAATAACTGTTGTATTCTTGACGAGGCAGTTTTTTTTTTTTTTTTTTAATGTCTCTGTTGCAGAGCTGTTGTGCAGCATTTGGAACCTGCGTGGGGGATACTTAGCCTACGAATCAGTAGCGGACAGCCTTTGCGGCCGAATATTTTTCATGTCAGAGACCGACTTCGTCTGCAGTCGTTTATGTCATCCACCCTCCTATACGCCGAAGACAACAAAAAACTCCAGTCCAAGATTTTTTTATCCTGCTGATAAATCGCAAAGTGGGTCAAGATGTCTGTCAACGTCAACCGCAACGTGTCAGACCAGTTCTATCGCTACAAGATGCCTCGTCTGATCGCAAAGGTGGGTGACACTCGCAGTGGGTTCATAGTTTGACTTTGGGTTTGTTGATTATATTTTCAATAGCTATATATCACTTCTGCAATTGGGGCATCCCAGTAGGGACATCTAGTGGACTGTGGAGGTACTGCAGGTGCTTCATTGATAATGGTCACAAATTTGAGAAATTAAGAGATTTTATTCTCCTGACACGAAAAAAATAAACACTGCATTTTTAATGAGCACATTCGATCAAGAGTACAAAAATTAATTTGAGTGGTTGACCTTGATGTCTTTTCCCATTTAGTGCAAATGCATTGTATACAGTCACTCAATGTGTAAATTGTTGGGTTCACTGGCTTAGTGAGGGGTATATGGTTGTCATTTTGGTTTAATTGTGCCTTATTGGGTAATGCTGCCGAAGCTTGTCAAAATCTGAGCCGCAATTACGAAGTTGAGTTCGAAAAAAATCTTCAGTCAAAATGGCCATCTTGGCACTTATGAATTAACTGATAACAATAAGCATATTTACAAAAAGTGCGTAAAGAATACTGTTTTCGTCAGTGTAGACCATCCGATAGTTTCAGCAATATCTGAGATGGTTAGTGTAAGGTCTGGATGATTTGAAATGGAATTACTCCTCTGTATCTAATATAAGCGCATTGCTCATTTTTGCCCACAGGTGGAAGGCAAGGGAAACGGAATCAAGACCGTAATCGTCAACATGGTTGACGTCGCCAAAGCTCTGAACAGGCCTCCCACCTGTAAGTCCTCCAGTGCACTCTTATTCATTAGTTTTTCCATTATCTGTGGGGGATTATAATCATGGGAACTGATCAGTTCAGAGTTGACTGCGCTCCTTTAGCGTAGCGTAATGGGAGCCATTTTGAATTGTGCGCGGGCTAATGCGTGGAGGGCGTTTAGGAGGATAGTCTGCTAACATCAGGGTGTCCCATCTGTTGTGGAATGGGCTGGTGTGGGTGAAGGGATTGTTTTAGCCTGGCAATAGGCCCCTAGATTAACTGCTCACCATCGTCAGTTTGGACTGTAAGTTGGAATCCAGTGTCTTGGCACTGGGTTTGAAAGAATCCTACAATCCACTTTTGAAATCAATTTGGCTTTTCACTGTCCTGGTTTTTTTGGAGAAAGTGAGGTCTTTGTGTGCTGATATTGAAAACATTATCCACCCCCCAATTTCACTCAACTTCGATCCTCTCCTTCAGATCCCACCAAGTTCTTTGGCTGCGAGCTGGGCGCCCAGACCCAATTCGACAGCAAGAACGACCGTTACATCGTCAACGGGTCGCACGAGGCCAACAAGCTTCAGGACATGCTGGATGGATTCATCAGGAAGTTCGTGCTCTGTCCCGAATGCGATAATCCCGAAACCGACCTGGTGAGCCCCCCCCAGCCCCATTCTCCATATTCCGGCAGGTTGCCATGGCCACAAACCCAGGAGACTGAACGCGTCATTGCAGTTCATGTTTACTCCATACTGCCGGACGGGCAAAGTGCATGTTGGTGTGATTCAGTGTGTTTGCTGAGGCTAAAGCATGCGAGGGCAGAGAGGCCATAAGTATTTGGACAGCGATGCTGTCAGTAGGGCTGCGATTCCTGTGCTTTTCAGGCCATATATGGATATATATTAAAGTATGGACTGTCAGCCCTATTTTCTGGTGTTTCCTGATAAAACAAACTGAATCGTTTCGGAATTGTCGCTTTTTAAAGTGGTGTCAGTGTTCTCATGCTAGTGCGTTACTGACTTTATTTGAGCTCGGTAACTTGTAGCTGATAGTAAATTGTATATAACCTCTAGGTCTGAGGATGCCCCTCCAGTTGCCCTTAGGCTTTATGTGGCTGAAGTGTTTTTTTTTTTTTTTTTTTATTTAAATGAAATTTTTCATTCTGGATATCGCCAGGCATTCTGCCTCCACTGAAAACTTATGTAGATTTCCATGTGCCTCGACAGTATTCATACTGACGTGCCCATGATCGTTTGCCCTCCTCTACGTGCTCAGTTCCCACCAATCAGCACTGGTGCTTAACTCTGGGCTCTCCTGGCCATTTCTCTGGCTGCCTGGTTTGAGCTGTGGAGGGTGACGCGGCTCTTGGCGGTGCACTGGAAACCAGATGTGGTCACTGCTCACCTGGGTTGTCAGATAAATAAGCTGTTTGGGGACTGCTGTTCATTGTGTATTCTGAATTATGTCTCCTCCACACCCCCCCTTCCCAAGGGGAGACATATTGTTTTGGGCTCGGTTTGCTTTTGCGTCTGTGTTCCCACTTCGTTTCCGGAGCGTAACTCCAAAACCCTTTGCGTGATCTTAACGAACCTTTGCATGCTTACTACTCAGGTCCTGAAGTGGTGCCTTTTGATATGTGTCTGTCTGCCTGTCTGTTTGTCCGTCCGTCAGTTCGTCCGTCCGGTGGGTTAGGCAGGGAAGGGGCGAGATGTCGTTTTTTTTCCAAGTAAAAACACATCCTAGTTTTATTGAAGTTGTTTAAGACGGACAAACCTCAGCAAGCGCTGTGGCTCTGTTGGACCAGGGCTGGTCTGCCCTGGCCGACATGCAGACGCCGCTCATGCTAAAGTCACTGTCCTTCGCAGCACGTCAGTCCCAAGAAGCAGACGATTGGTAACTCCTGCAAGGCCTGCGGGTACCGGGGCATGCTGGACACGCGGCACAAGCTCTGCACTTTCATCCTGAAGAACCCTCCAGGTGAGCTGGGCCTTGGTCACCCGTCACATAACCATGCCCAATTAGCAGGAATTTTTTAAGATTGCATATCATGGGCGAATGTTACTGCTCTGTTCTGCACATGGGTTTTTTTTTATTTAATTTCATTTCCAGTTTGGATTTATTGGTTTTATTTTTACATTGTTTTGGAGGGTATAGGTCATTTGGACCCCATACCAGTTGGACCCTGACTGAATGGACCCAGTACCGGTTGGACCCGAGACCCGACCCAGTTAGCCCTCATGCTGTTTGGACCCCAACCCTGACCTTAACCCAACTGGTCAGGGGTCCAACTTGCTTAGGGTCCAAATGGTATGGGGTTCGAACGGTTGGGGTCAGAGGTCCAACTGGACAGGGTCCAACAGATACAGGGTCCAAATGACCCGTTCCCTGTGTTGGGCATTTTCATCATTCTCAATAGTTGGGAGAACTTGATATTGCATATAATTATATGAAGGGAAGTTTGGTTGACTTCCTGCATTGGGTTCGCTGGTGACCCTGTGATAACTTTTGGTTAAATGGCCGTTTTTCTGTCCTGCGCTATCTCACCTAAGCTAATCATCTCTTAATTCTATGTTATTGCATTGCTGCTTTATTGGAAAGCTTTCAGTGAGCAGAGACTGGAGAGAGGTGTAGGAGAGGGGGAGTGATATGGGCTGCACTCGAACCCGTATCCTGAAAGGAGCTGTGTCACGATTACTGCACATGCTCAGAACTTGCATGCTAAGCAAGTGAATCTGCTTGACTGCAAGGCACGATCTGATTCCGCCCTTGCCAATCCGTCTTCGATAAACATCATCGTATTTGTATATTTTATTTACTCTGGCATTATGCTTTTTTTTTTTTTATATTGAGGAGCTTTCTGCGGAAATTCGATGATTCAAAGCGCTATTTTAAGCTTTAACCGATGGATGCAAAGAATGTAAGCTTGTTATCGCCAGTAATCATAGAAGGAAAAATACCTTCTAGATTTTGACTTGCAGTTGAGCGGATTTACTTGGTTCAAAGTTCTGAGCATGCCCAGTAATTGTGACACCACTCCTTTAACCCTTTCACCCCCAGTAGCGCCATATGGCACTTTTGCGTGACTGGCATTTTTTTCCGAATAGTGCCATATGGCACTCTTTTTTTTTTTTTTTTTTTTTTTTTCAATGTTATGTTTCTTTTAACAATCAGGAATAAGAACAGACAGCCAGAAATTTAGTTAGAATGTCAACAAAGGCCATGGGGAGAGAGAGCAGTGAGAACTGGGCACTGGTGGGGGTGAAAAGGTTAAGAGTTGTCACATGGCATATTATCTGTATTCTAACTGGCTGAGCTAAATGGGATGTCCCTCCTTTTTTAAATTCTAGAGCAGGATAGCGGTTCCGTCAAGAAAGAGAAGGAGAAGAAGAACCGAAAGAAGGACAGAGAGAACGGCTGTAATGGCAGCGACTCCGGGACGCAGGGCGAATTCGACGCCCCAGACGCTGTGGTACGTATCTGTCGACAGTCTCTCCAAAGCTGACCAGGCTCTACATAAGCAGCTGTGTTCTGGATGCTCCCGTTTCAGACCACACCAATGATGTCATAACTGACCCTCCTCTTGGTGATCAGCCATCCTGCTGGTGCTCGGCTCAATCTTCTTCATAATGAGAGCCCAAATTGGAAATGGTTTTGATGTCACCAAACTTGAACATGTTCTACTGTCCAGGGATCCACAAAACACTCATGCTAGCATAGCCAAGTGAGCTAGACTCACTCCAGAACCCACTTTGTGCACTTTTCTACATCCCCTATTCCAAAAAAGTTGGACTTGGTGTCATACTAGAATAGGGGATGCTACACAATGGTAACACAATGTGTAGCTGCCATCAAAATGAGCTAATGTTTTTCATGAAATGGTAAAATGTCTCACTTTCAACGTCTGAGATGTTGTCCGTGTTCTATTGAGAATAAGATGTGGGTTTATGAGATTTGCAGATCATCGCATTCTGTTTTTATTTGCATTTTACACAGCATCCCAGCTTTTTGGCCCGCTTGGCGTCGAGGCCACTCGGGCTTATGCTGTGGTTAGATGCCTTCGTGGTGGTCTGTTGTGCCTCCGTAAACTTTTTGCCTGGTCTGCGCTCTAGTGTCTTCAGTTCTTCAGATCCTTTCCATATTTTATATGCGTGTATATGGGATGAAAATCTAGGCAGAGTTTGATTTTTGGCCAAGCAGGCGCAGCGGCTTTGCCCCTATTTTTATTTGGAAATGGGGTTGTGTTTAACTCATTTTTCAAGATGCGCTGGAGTAGGTTTTCCAGTCCAACTCAAAGTGCTCTTCATTTACGAGGAAACATTGTCTTCTATAGTTGCTAGTTGGAGGAGTCAGGTGTGCAGTATCGGGGTTTTTTGAAATGAAACCTGCTGGATGATGCGTCTTTTGGACTGAGGTTGGTTTCCGCTGCTCCGATGCATCCCAGTCAGTGCGTGCGCTGAAATCATCCCTCTAAAATGGCGCGAACCAGTTTTTTTTCTGGTGCCTGCACTCCTAAAATGGCGGTGCAGCGCGGCAGCCCCCGGCTTACCGCTGTGTGCGTCGTCGTCGTCTCTGCAGGACCGCGACGACGAGGATGAAGACTGGGCGGAGGAGACGACCGAGGAAGCTCAGAGACGCAGGATGGAGGAGATCAGCGATCACGCCAAAAACCTGACCCTCAGCGAGGACCTGGAGAGGACCCTGGAGGAGAGGGTCAACCTGTTCTACAACTTTGTCAAGGTGGGTTTCCATCGGCCTGCAGCGCACACTTATTTTCTGTATGACTGCCTTACCGGACTTGGACTTGTGCTTATAAACTCTGCCTATGTGCAAAAACACTTACTCCTCTTCCAGCACGCTCGGGATTTATTAGATCCAGCCTGATATTAAGTAATTGAAGCTGCAGAGGCGGAACATTTCAAAGTCAAAGTGCATTTATATTCCGCTAATGAACTTGGTAATTTTATCATTGTACGAGGTGAGGAATCTTGTCTGCGTGTCAGTGGACGTGTATCCTTCGAATATTTTGACGGCCGTTAATCGGAAAGACCTCAACCTTGGGTGTATTGCTGAGGACCCGTGGAAGTGCGATGTCGAGTTTGAAGCTGTTCGGCTGAGCGGTTGTTTAGGGCACCAATACCACTCTAACCGCTGTTGAATAGGCACTGCACGAGCTTCACTGAATGGCTCGAGCTCATTGGTTAAAGAATTGTTGACTGGCAAATCGGAATGATTGGCACAAAATACCATGGAGAACTTTTACTTTCTAAAACGGAATTTAGTGCTGTTGAATGGAAGCCGCTAGCAAATAGAGCAGGTGTTTATTAATGGATATTTAGAAAGACGACTGCAGTTAGAAGTTGTTCCAGTAGTGGGCAGCAACTGGACCGTTAAATGATTGGGAAAATTTGCGCGGTTGAAAGTGCCGCAGCTGTTGCTCTTTGGCTGGGCAGCGGAGATCTTATGGCGCGTTTGCGCTGCCCTCATGCTCATGTCTCCTCCCCCCTCAACAGGAGAGAAAGGAGGAAGGCGCCATCGAGTCGGCCGACAAGGAGATCTTGGCAGAGGCGGAGCGCCTGGACGTGAAGGCCATGGGGCCCCTCATCCTGAGCGAGCTGCTGTTCGACGAGAACATCCGCGACCAGATCAAGAAGTACAAGCGCCACTTCCTGCGTGTGAGTCCCCAGCATCTCGTTACTTCGGTCACTTATGGTGCTTTTCCACGAGCACCTGCTCGACTCGACTCTACTCGGTTTTTAGGGTTTTCCATTAGGTGATAGTACCTGGTACCAGGTACTCTTTTAGTACCTACTTGGCTGGGGTTCCAAGCGAGCAGAGTCGAGCCGAAAATGTGACGTCAACAGACTGCAGGCCACTGATTGGCCAGGGAGTGATGCTTGCTATGATGACCCCACCCACGTTGAGGTGGTGCTCAATTGTAATGGAAAGCGACCGAAACCAAGTCGAGGCAAGTAGTGCTAAAACTGTCATGGAAAAGCGGTATTAGATACAGCTTTTATTTAGGGTCTGGCAATATATCAACTTCATATCCATATTGTGATATTTGAATTGATATCATCTCAGATTTTGAGTATTCTAATATTTTGAGGCATAAGTGTTGTCTTTTCTGAATATATGAGTCTGTCTAGCTCTCCTGTTGATATCTACCTGCTTTGGACATTATGTCCCCATTTCGAGTGACCATTAATCAATAATATAACGTGTTTGTATTCAGCAGCTATAGCCATCTCTGCAGTATGGTCACAATATTGATATCGAGGCATTGGGTCAACATTGTTGGGGTTCTGCAAATATATCTTGAGTAAGCTAATCGGAGTGCGACGTTTGCGGGCAGTATCCCCCCCCCCCCCAAGTACTTGATGTATAGATGATCGACTGATAAATCCTCCTCTCCTGCTGGACCTAGTGTTTTTGCCCTGAGGTGTGCAAGGATCTGACCCCCAATCTCCCCTTCCTTTCCGCTGTTCTTTTCCTTGCCAATAGGTGGAGTTGTATACGAGGAAAAAGGATTGGTTGATAACGTATGATCGGGACGAGGCTCATCGCTTCTTCCCTCCTGCTGCTGCTGTGCCGATGCTAACGTGGCCTGTCGTGTTTTTTCTCCCCTTTTCAACACACTAGTTCTGCCACAACAATAAGAAGGCGCAGAAGTACCTGCTGGGTGGGTTCGAGTGTGTGGTCAAGCTGCACCAGACGCAGCTCCTACCCCGCGTGGCCATCATACTGAAGGACCTGTATGACGCAGACCTGCTGGAGGAGGACGTGATCCTGGCCTGGGCTGAGAAGGTGAGCCGCTGAGCTCCTTGTGTTGAAACTTGGGCTGTATCCGAATTCTCTTAATCAAGCGGCCATTTTCCTTTCCTCTTTTCCTTGACCTTGCAAGAAAACGTCACTGGTGAAGGGAAAGTTGCGGGGAGATTTGAAAGGTACCTTGGGACATGTTTGAGGAAAATAAAACGACGTCCTTGCCTTCAATACGTCACGCACTCGAGAGCAAAGATGGCCTTCACAATTTAGTGGAAAACTGTGGGACTGAATTACATTTTTAATCACGACGACTGCAAGGACTGTGGTCCATAGTTTCTTTCCTGTCTTCCAAGGCCGGGCCTGTGTTTCCTTGTTGGAAGGAAGCAACTAAGTGGTCAGTGGCCACCTTTCCTTCATGAAATTGACAATTTGGACGTTCCTTCTCATGGCTACTAGCCAGACTCTGTCCGGTTTCTGTCCGCTTGCGATGGTTTCCTTGCCCTTTTGGGACTCAGGATGTAGCCTTGGTTTGGTTGGATCTCGGGTTAAACCGTATGACTTGGTGGTAGCATGCAGGAGGGACACACTGATTGACTGTGTTTACTGTCAAAAGTACAGGTTTCAAAACCTTTGAAATGCAGGTTGGTGTGTTCATGGTTCGCACAATGCACATAAAATCCTTTTGTTTGATTTCAAGAAATCCACATCAGCTAAGGGGTGAACTACAAAGTGAGATTACTGGGTTACTGAGATGCTGTGCCTAAATTCAGAGTTTTCTATATCATGCTAGTGGCTCTCTTTAAATCTGCCATGTTAACTTGTCATGGCATCACTGATTGTAGGTTTGAGGTTTGTCGAGCCAACTCTCACACAAAAAGCCTGTCTAATGTTGAACTTACTTTGTTGTGTCCAACCACTATATTACTTTTGCCTACTCTTATGCCATAACCACGCCCCTCAGTCACGCCACTGGTCGAAATTCCATTTCATTGGTTCCTACCAGAGCCACTGAATGACACCAGTAAACACCTTAACTTCAATAACCAATTCTAATCCACTCATTACTGGGGGGTGTGGTTACGGCAAAAGTGTGCAAAAATTTTGTAGAGGTGGTGACAAAACTGTTAAACTCAGGGTTTTCCTACATTTGTCAACTCTGGGGTGAGGAAATTGAGCATTACTCTTGTATCTGAAGCAGAAGAATTCTCTGTAAGCTCTTGAATATTAGTTTTCTGGTCTAACTGAGAAAATCTTTGCCATATTTTCTTCTGTGCATATTCATAAGCCATGCCAGTGAGAGTTGAGAACGGATTGTTTTCATCCTGTTTACTCTTGATCCACTGGCTTGACTTTTCACTGGAACCAGGGTTCCCCCATTATCTCCCCAAACCAGTGAGCAATCTTGGGTTTGGACCACCTCCAAGCCAGTCGCCATGGTGTCTGTGTGCACTTGCATAAATTCACTTAACTATTAATGTTGTAGGTGTCCAAGAAGTACGTTTCCAAGGAGCTTGCCAAAGAGATCCACGCCAAGGCCGCCCCCTTTGTCAAATGGCTGAAGGAAGCCGAGGAGGAGAGCGAAGGCAGCGAGGAAGAGGAGGAGGAAGATGATGAAAATGTTGAGGTGCGTTCGAGTCCAGCTGCGGTGATTAATTGATTCGAGAACGAAATTATCGATTTATTGTAACTGTTGGTCGCAGTGCTAGTCTTGGGTTCACCAAACTGGGTTATTCAGGCCGTGAGGAATTGAAAGTGTTGCCATAGGTGTGGATTTGGATTGTCAAATTTCACTGTAAATGACGGGTCAGTCGGCGTTGGGTTTGCCTTATGACAAGCCTGTTGGTGGCTCTACTGGCCCTTTTGATATCTTGGCTATAGTCCCTTTTGCGGGCAGCCATATCCCCCTATGCATCCTGCCTTTGCCCAAGCAGGTGTGAGCTTGGTTGATGTCTTGCATGTTGGCTGTACGCATTGGTGGCAGGTTAATGCCCCCATCACTAAAGCAGTGACCTCTGACCTTCATTCCTGGAGACCTATCATTCTGAACGTCTTCACTCCAACCAAAGAAAAGCACACCCTGTGCTGAGTTGGGGTTGGAGTAAAAGCCTACTGGATGGTAGCTCTCCAGATGCAGGATTGGAGACCACTGCTGAAAAATGCTTTGATCGACCTCCACTTGTTGAGGTGACCTCTATTCGGATTCAGCCATCTTGAAATCTCTTGGTGAAACGGGAAGCTGATCCAGGCAGGCTGACGTCTGTGGTATGGGCATTTTCCTGATGGCCTTCACTTGCGCACAGGTGGTGTACTCGTCCTCCGCACGCGAGCTGACCGTGGAGACTGTGAAACCGGAGAAGACCGAGAGCAAGGACGAGGACGACATTGATATCGACGCCATCTGAGGCTCTGTCGTCTTCAACAGGCTGGATCTGCAATTCAAGCTTTCAGTGCCAGCCAGCTTCTCCTCTCCCTGCTGCTGTGACTTGTTTAACATGTATTGCTTAGCCGAGTACAGTTTAATTCCATATGCACCTTTAGACTACCATGAATTTTATGCGCTGTGATTTGATATTTGATATCCGTAACCGTTTGCCCTGGGAATGTTTGAAGTCCTCTTGGCTTTGGGGTTAACTTTCCTGTCTGGCACAAGCTGCACTTGATATTTTGTTCTGCTGTATATTTTTGGATCATTAAAGTATGTTTTTGCCTTTAATGGTTTTGTTTTTTTCTTTCTTTCTTGGAGGAAAAAAAAACTGGTATAATTTGATGCCTCGATGTTGGATGGTAATGCAATAGGGTGTACTATGTTTTCGAGATTGTTTGTTTTATTTTGTATTGGGTGCATTGAGGCGTCGTTGACTTATTGCACCGAGCAACAAGTTTGTCTTTATCAGTCTGCTTATTAGTGTTGCGTAAATCTTCAGCAAAATTAAAACTATTCAACCTACGTAGATACTAACCCGCTGAGTGGACTTGGCTTACAGAACGCCTTACCTCTACGCCAATAGGTGGCACCATTTGATCAATTGTCAGAGCTATTGTAAACTCAGGGAAATCAAACTCTTTCGTTAAATCGCAAAAAAAGGACGGAACTGAAATGAGTGTCAATGGGGGGTTATGCCAGTAGAAAATATAGATAATACGAGTAAATGCAATATGTCTATATCTTTGTCATCTATGCAATTTAAGTGTTTTGTCCTACTATATGAAATTTTTAAAAACCCTAAAGATACTACTCGTGTGCTGGATGCATAGCCTATATTTAAAAAGCCTTTATAATTTAAACATTAACTTCTATGTCAAATCCTCAACATATTTCCTTAAAGAAGAACTTTGTGTTGATTCGGGGGCAGCCATGTTTTTATAGTTATGGCTGTCTATGTACGCTACGAGGACAACAGTAAAACTTGTCTGGAAGTAGTAATGGGGTGAACTGTAAATGTTTGCGAGAAGATGTCACTGGCTACCCGAGCGCTGCTGAGTCACAGGAACGCTTCCGCATACCTGAACCCTGGAACGGAGACGCCTTTGAATCACCCTAATTTTGAAGCGCCCTTGTATTTTCTGATTTACTGTCCTCTGTGTTACAAATACACACAGGCAAGACAAACGGGACCTTATTTGGCAGACTTCCAGGCAATTTGGCAATGAAAGGCTTGCCGTCAGTCACTTCGTTCTGCTCCCTGTCGTCCGGTATGCATGAATGGGGGCTTTTATGGAGCGCTGGCCACACCGGAAATGCAGTTCGGATGATTCAGCGGACCAGCCCCTGCCCCCTCCCCAATGCCGACAGTATCCCAAATCCAAGACAGACACTGAAGCACGGAGCGTTCCCATGCGTTCCCTTCAGATGAACAGGGAAACTATATTCTTTTCTGCTTTTTCCAGAAGCACTTCAAGAATTATCAGCACATTTAGCTCTTTTTCCCTACCTTAATTTTAAATACTGCCAAGTTTGGCAGTGTTTAATACATTCTCATTTTGACGGTCAGGAACCAAATTCTGAATTTCACATTCAATGTCTATTCAATTGCTCAACCTCAGTTGCTGAAGTATGAAAATTTAGTTCAATTTTATTTGTATAGCTCTTGATGCAAGAGGACTGATCGGGGGAAACCATCCCCGCTGCCCAGGAAAGTGGAGGACAGACGCTACTACCTGTGACACCTCACCCCCATATGCCTCGATTGAATCCTTGGCTATTTGGTTTATTATGCCCAGCCTTCGAGCTCTTTCCATTTTATCGCTGGTGGCTATTCTGAGCGACAGTACCACCACACCCCAAGAGCAATATAAATGCTGACGCAGGGGTTAAACCCATTGATCCTGCAGAACAGGCGGTGTTTTTAGCAGTACTTCTCAATAGAACTTCTCAACAGTTTTTTTTTTTTTTTTTTTAGCGACTACAACTTGCTCATTTAAGTCATATTAATAGAGCACAGCCACAATCAATCTGGATGAAGGGCATTATTACCAACTCGTGAGAAGAAAAAAATATAGGTGGAACGTTGGCATAAAATACCACCAGATGCGATCATGAGGTAGACTTAAGTTCGGAAAATAAAATACTGGAGCCGACACAATATAGGCTGGAGATTCCTCGGTTTAGCCAACATGTACGGTGGGATGCGTCGGTCCCTATTGTCAGATCAAATGTAATACAACCGACGCTTTCCGTATGCAGGCTGCATCTTCCGCCTCTACCTCAGCAACAACTAACATCGCCGATTGGTCTGCGGCATCAATGAGAACAGAATTGTTTCATTTTCCCCACTTCCTCCATCGGAACGGGCAGGGTTTGGCTTGCAACTCAAATAGAACTTTAGCCAGTAGGCACTGAGTAGACACGTCAGGCCCACCAGTCCCGCAATTAAAACGGTATATTGTTATTCAGATTTGAAGTTTTGCCACCAGCTGGCTTCTGGAGTAAAATCTTTCTGGGAAAACTTGGGCGGTGTTCGTAGGGAGGCCGTCCACAGACGAACCGGCAGCACAATCTGAGGGACCGGTTAGACTTGACCTCCCCCCCTCCCCTCTCCTTTCCTTTTTGCTCGCCTGAAAGCTGTGCAGTTGTCTAGGGCCTTGCTAGCCTGGTAGTGTTGGGTCAGTTCAGTATTAGCTAACGTGCAACTTCAGTTCAGGGCCGGGGCCCTAGAAAACTAGCGTTAACCACCGGGCAGCGTCATGTTCTGTTACAGCTTCTTTCCAAAGAGCGCATCGTCATATTAGAAATCCATGGCCGTGGGTTTGCGGGATATTCCGAAGAATAATGTGACTGGCTGTTGTTATTTTATTGAGTTGGCAGGCTAGGTAGCCCTGCTTGAATTGTGCGGTGGATCGCCATAGAGAGAGCTCTTCCGATCCATGGTCTTTAGCGCGTCGGGAACATCCTCAGTCCCCTCCGAGCAAGGACGGTGCTGCAAAATATAACCCGTCGGAAACCACTCCGGAGAGCCTCGGCCAGCTAGGCTAACTTACCTGGGAGTTGGCTAGCGACGCTGGTGTAAAATGTCAACCCGGACACCACTGCCTACAGTCAATGAGCGTGACACTGAGAATGTAAGTAGCAAGTTTTTATTTGGACCCGACCTTTGAATGTTGTTCAAATATTTACGCATAAGCCATGTGTTCCTTCAGAAGTTATGTTGGTTTAGCAGTTAAGCCGCTTTCACACCGGACGCGAAACGAATTTTTTTCGCACGACGGATTACATTCAAAGTCAATGCAAAAACGCGAATATTCGCGTCTTTGCATTTACTTTGAATGAAATCTGTCGTGCGAAAAATTCGTTTCGCGTCCGGTGTGAAAGCAGCTTTAGTGACTGCTGAGTGTTTATGCCGATGGTGACTGCAAGTTGTCGACCTGATGCTAACACTGAAATGGTGGATAACCTTAGCTACCATTAACGTTTCTCCATTTCCACTTTATTTACTAATCTGAGGTAGTGTTAGCAACGCTTAATCATTTTAACTTATTTTGCATGTATCATGGTGGATTTCCATATAACAGTTATGTTGCCCTCATCTGGCAACCAAGTGCGTGGATGTATTGGTGTTCGCTAAGCTAGCCAAGTTGGTTAGCTAATTACGTTTTGGGAATAAAGCTGTTTCTGAATATGCGTCTTTCACCCTGCGATGCAAAACTATATTTTTAATGGCATTTTCTCTAGCTAACGTTTACTATGTTGGCCAAGATTGCACGCCATTCAGCCAGCCAGCCAGCTAGACCAGCGTGACGCATTGCTCTGGCTAGGGCATTCGTTGCTGAAACTTCTGGCGTACTGTCGGGTTAGATCTTGACACACTCCGATTGACAAGTTCCCAGAAGATGCCCATGTGCCAGTTCATGACTCGGGTTCACGGAGGGAAATCTCATAAATGTGCGTAACTGGGATGGATAAATTGCTGATGACCAGAGATGTAAAGTCCAGGTTCAGAAAGTAAAAATCCGCCCCAGAAATGTATTCCAACCACCTGGATTTACTTCTGACTGGAGATAGAGCCAAAATGAGTGATCAGCTCATTCTGTGGGAGGCAGAAAAACATGGCAGGATTTTTACATTCTGACCCCTAGATTTAACACCTCTGCTTGACGCGAATGTACCTCCACTAATAGCTACAGTCCGTGCAGTGAGGAAGCTGAAGAACGAAGCCAAAACATGAATAACATTCTTCATGCTCACATTATTGTACTTATTGCGATCATGGAACCATAATTCGCCGTGAAAGAGACCATGAAACGGCGGGCGCAAATTTAGAAGTGCAGCTCCGTGGGTAGTAGATAAGTGGGTAGGTTGACGGGCTATTTTTCCCACACCAGAGATCATAAATAGCTCTCACTTTTCGGAGAATCACGGGGTGACTGTCTTTCTACTGGCAGTAATGCCCCACCCACGAACCCACCAACTCCTGAGATTTTGCACTGTGGCTTCTTAAGTTGGTCAAAGTGGCATTAATAGCTTAATTTTTGCAATATTCGTAGCTGCCATTTTCACACAAAATGTACTGGGAAGACCAGTCTTGGGTTTTAAAACGGAGTCCTTGGCTAATTGAATTAAACTCGCATTCCAGTACTGAGTGTTGAGGAGACGCAAGTATGCGAACAAAAATTGCGTGCAAAATTACATGGCAAATAACACGGCTTTGACGTTGCAGTGTATTTGCCTTGCAGACGCAAAAGTAGGCTTACTAGTCTCTCTGGTGTGTGCCTGGAGCTGTGGGAAGCACTATATTCGTTTAATCAGGTGCCATTCCTGACGATCCCAAGAAGAGATACTGCCGCGGCCGACCGTGGACCTGCTATGACAGAGGACAGGATGATTTCATTCTGTCCTGAGCATCTTTGAGTGCAAACGGATTATGGAAAACCAACGGGGAAGCCAGAGGATTGTCTGGTTCAATGTAATTCAGGTGGCCAGTGCTAACATGAGAGGACCCATCTGGATTAAGAGGCACCAAGTCGGCATAGTAAGTACCTGTTGTTTCATTGAAGTCTGAAATAGTCTTTTCCTCAACAAAGATTCAACAAAACTGCTGCGGGAGCGCATTGTTGAACAATTCTTGTCTTGTGTATTAGTTTAGTTGCAGATGGTCTGGTCCAAATTATGCTTTGAATAATTATATTGGCTCGCGCGTTATTTTCTCGGGAGATAAGCATTGGTCCTGAAAAGCCGCTTAGGCCTTAAATTGATTTCAGTCTCGATCAGAAGTATCATGGATTTCTTTATTTATTGTGCGTTGTTAATTGCAAAATAACTGTTATCTTTTTAACAATAACTGCTGCTGGGAACTTCGTGAGGAACTTAATAATGGGAATGGTTTATGGGGCGGTCTATGTTTAAATGTACCCATCGCTATATTTTAAGCTAACCTTGTGCTTTTATGAGGTGACGGACATCAGGCAAGGGTGAGTCGATCCTGTTTATGACCTCCTTTGCCTCGTGCACCAGGTGTTAAACTGGGGTGAACAAATAAGTTTTTCCATTGGGTTCGGGAAAGTCATAATTGTAAGTGTAAAAATAAATATTAATAGAATTTATGCTGTTTGCTTGCATGAATTGTCAATTGAAGTCAGTAGCTACAGGTAATGCTGGGGAACTCGGTGCTGTAACTTCATGTTCTTTGATGAACAGGATCATTAGCTATGCTAGAAAAGTGCAGTTGCAGAGGAAAACTGTGGATTGGCTTAGAGCACCTAAATGGTACAAACTGTGTATGAAGCTAGCTGAACATTTTAAAGTTTAAAAGAAACTTCTAGCTGAAAGTTTGAAAATGTTGAAAGCAGGGTGCAAAAGTAACTTTTTGTCCCCAGGCAAAATGGCTGGTGAACATTAAAATTTTACCCGTGACTCACTGGATTGTTCTTTTTGGCTGGTGAGCAAAGTAAATTTGACAGCCTTCGGCTGGTGGCTGGTGCTAATTATGGGCTCTGGTTGGAAGAGTTGAGAATTTGCTGCATTTGAATGTGCGATCAGCTGTCTGATTCCAGAGACATATGGCCGGACTCCTCAGATCTCAGCACTCGCTGGCAGTTGCAGCCAGGGTCAGATTCAAAGTCTTGACTCTCGCATAGGCCCAGTGCACAATACACAACCAAATGTTGCAGGACATGTCACATTATCCGAGCTACCGAATTCCATCTTTTACCATGACAGTGCACACACTTTATGATGAGGCAACGACGGGTGTTTGCACATTACAAGACTGAATGACAAGAGATGGCAGTGCCTCAAGTGTGCCTGACTTTAAACAGAAGCTAACACATAACATCGACTAAAATTTCCAACATGGTGGAGAATGATCTATACGTCCCAGGTGGTCTCAGACTGCATTTCAGAGATCGGGACATGACGTGCTAACCTTTCACGCCTTGTGTGCAAAGACTTGCCGTTTTTTGTCCGATCTTGAAAATCTCACTGGGAATGTCTGGGATGCCTGAATCGGCTGTGAAATCTTATGGTGCATGCTTGACATTATGCTTCAGCAAGCAAGATGGCCGTTTTGTACCTTTGCAAGGTAATCGCACCGTACAGTCACGCTCGACCACCCTACTCCGGTGCACCAGGTCAGCCTCATTGTTTTTTCCCTCTGTTTGAATGGCAGTCGGTCATCTCAACCATGGAGTTTCTCCTCTCTAGTGCCCCAGTGGTGGAATGACCTGCTCATGTCTCTGTAAACAGCACAGATCTTCCAATGTGGACTGAAGTCTCGCCTCTTCTGCCAGCACCTGTATAAATGAATGAATGAATGATTGAACAAATATTGCATTTATAGAGTGCTTTCTCATGGAGTCTCAAATCGCTTTTCAGCCATACAGGGGAATGTCACCTTAACCACCACCAATGTGTTACACTCACCTAGGTGAGGTACGGCAGCCATTTTGTGCCTGAACGCTCACCATACGTCAGCTTGAGTCGAACTGGGCTTGAAAAATCTGTATAACTGATTAAATCAGGGGATGATTAGGTGGCAGCTTGACAGAGCCAGACTAGGATTTCAACCAGGACACCAGAGAACCCCCAGCCTGATCGAGGCCTTTATCTTGCTCTTTCTTTTTCTTAACATGCCCCTCTTAAAAAACAACAACATAATAATAAGAATTATCATTTATCTTGGTATCTCAGCACTTGCAACAATCTATTCCTTATTTGGTAGTGTTTGCTATTGTTATCCTTAGTTTTTTTTGTTTACCTGTATTTACTATTACTCTGTTCATTCTGATGTATGCCAACTGTGTTGTTAATTTATTACTTGTTAATTACTGAGCTGAACGATGCGCTACATGAATTGTACCTCTATGTGCTACTGGGCCCTCTGAATTTTCTGATCTGCTGTATAGCGGTTTTGACGGTATTCTGTGCACTTATCGTACATCACTTTGAGTAAATGCATCAGCCAAATAAATGTAAGGAAATGTAATGTACTACCTTCCGACCCCGCAATTTTCCAACTTGGCCTTATTTGTTCCCAAATTAATCATTGACGAGAACTTCATTTATAGTCGTACTATG
The DNA here is from genome assembly GCA_029692085.1 of Gymnothorax javanicus. Lineage (NCBI taxonomy): Eukaryota > Metazoa > Chordata > Actinopteri > Anguilliformes > Muraenidae > Gymnothorax > Gymnothorax javanicus. The sequence continues at coordinate 9,062,509 of CM056198.1, read as the reverse complement.
AGGAAAAGGAAAATTTCCAAGATTCGTAGACGTTCCCATACTCTTACTGAACGTGTCGCTGAAATGTGTTTTTAGATGGTGTGAGTTCATAACTGCTACATCTCAACCCATTGGGAAACTCGGGCAGGCAAACAGTGGAAAATACAACCTCGGCAAGTCTATGTCATCTATAGTATGAAAGATATTCCCTTTCTGATGCATTTCACGTCTTAACAGACGCATTACGAAGTACTTTGCGGAAGCCTCGGTTAACTGGGTGAGGTTCCCTTGGTGCTGTAGTGCATTCGCTGAAAATCCAGTAATGGAAAACACCGCTGTGCTGCTCTTTGTAATTAGAATATTTATGTCCGTATCAACTAGCATGTTATCTTTAGACCTCCATAGGCTTCTCTGGAATGTGTGATTTTGTATTATTCTCTAATGCTGAAGTTTTTTTTTTTTTTTAACCGAGTCGCAGTTCGTTATGTTTTCGCAGTGTCTAGAGATACGGCAGTTTTATGGGTACGGCTGCCGATTTGAAGGGATTAGGATAAGGATTTGGGGTTAGGGTTAGGATCAGGGTTAGGTTAGGGCAGGGTTTGAAATTGGGACTGCCGTACCTCTCCATATTGAAATGCATTGGAAAACTGCCGTACCCGTAGCAACTGCCTTATGTTTTAGTGGGTTTTTCCAGGAGTCTGTCGGCGGCCTATTTTATTAGAAGAGTCGCCAGTCTCCGTGACCGTCCCCGCGGCATTTCAGAGTCTTTTTCTTCAACCTTCAACATGTGTTCGTCACTGAAAAGAAAAATTGGACGTATGATTTTTGACTGGACAAACTCGAGTTGAACCTGGGTGACCAGGAGACTGTACTGCAAATCAAAATAGCCTAAACTCGCAAACAGAGATGCCATACATCAGGGCCATTCAACATTATCCAGAAAGGGCCGGTGTGGGTGCAGGCTTTCATTCCAACCAAGCAGTTACACACCTCACACCACTAATCAACCGCAAGAGTCTTGGCTAAAGAGATTGGTTAGTAGTATCAAGTGTGTAAGCGCTTGGTAGGAGTGAAAGCCTGCACCCACGCCGGCCCTTGTTGAATAGCCCTGCCATACATAATGGCGATCCCTCCAGGTTAAAAGAGTGCCACCTTTCTGAGATTGAAAACCCTGGCTTTAGGGATTAACATAACTCGCTAACTCACTAATCTTGTTTCATTGTGCACCCCTCTGGTCGATTCGCGTGCAGATTTTTTAATTTAGCCCTGCGCTATGGTGTCGAATTTGAACTGTTTAACTCATCGCGGTTTACAATTGAGTAGAATGGGGTGTCTTGGGTGAAAACAATTGCTCGCTCCAACAGCAGCTGTTTTTGGATACAGACTCGGAGTAGATTCTATGGACCAATGAGGGGACATCCCAAAGTCTTGTTCAGTTTCACACACACACACACACACACACACACACACAGAAGGGAGTTTCAAAGGAGAAATGAAAGAAATATAAAGTTCAACCATCTTGCTGACCACGCTGAACGTTTATTTATATGTAAGGGAGTCAAATAAGGCTACATTATGTTGTGCTCGTAGGTGAACAAGGCTAAATAAATGAGCCTAGCTGTTCTTTAATGGTGAATGGAATGAACTGTATTAAGATGCTACTGAGGCAGTGTAGGTGATTGCTTAGTTCGTGCATGGCGTCCAGAATTGTTTTTTCCAGTTGGCACACAGAAATTTTCAAGGGCGAATGTCCCGAAGAAGAGAGCACTCGAGTCCTGATCGTGACACCCTTATGTTGCTCAGCTGCCTTCATATCCGGTGGCAGATCCTGAGGTTTTTCCAAATTGGTTGAAAGGGTAGAATTTTTTTGGTTAGACTGGCTTCGAACACCATAATTAGTTGGACAGTGTCACATTTACCATTTTGGTTCTGTACTCTACCACTCTGAGTTTGAAAGGATGCGATATCAGTGAGGTTGAAATGCAGAGTGTCGCTTTAAATTTGGTCTTTTCATTAATAGCTAATGAATCATTTTTAAATCACCCAATCTTTTGTGCATGGACTCCTTCCCCTTTATTTTGTGGGGCATCACTAAATATTGGACAGTGTATAATGTAGATAAAAGTAATCATTTTTAAATTGTGTTTGCATATCCTTTGCATGCAATGACCGCTTGAAGTCTGTGACGCATAGACATCAGCGGAAAGGGTGGCACTGTGGCGGAATGGGTCGCGCTGTCGCCGCATAGCGAGGTCGTGGGTTTGAATCTGTCCTGGGGCCTTTCTGTGTGGAGTTTGCATTTTCTGCCCTGTGTTAGGGTGGGTTTCCCCTGTGTGCTGCGGTTTCCTCCCACAGTCTAAAAACATGCAGCTTAAGTTGAATGGAGATACTAAATTGCCCATAGATCTGAGAGTCAGAGTGAATGATGCCTACATGTGTTTAGGGAGAGTACAGTGGTTGGTCACGGTATAGGCATAAAATAATGAGCTGAATGTGTCGTTAATAAACAGTGAATAACTCAAGAAATAAATTGATTGCCATATTCTGGTTGAGGCTTTTCCCTGGCGATGCTCTGCCAGGGCTGAACTGCTGCCATCTTCAGTTCCTGCTCGTTTCAGAGACTTGTTGGCAGCCGTCTCCTGTTCAACATCTTAAATGAACGTTCAGTTGGATTCAGATCCGGTGACTGACTCGACAAAAAAAACAAAATAAAAAAAAAAAAAAGTGTCACTGTCCAGTGAATTATGGTGCTCACTGAGTGCTGCACGGTGTTTTTTTTCTCTCTCCGCCCGCAGCACTCCTCGCACAGCGATGGTCGCCCGGAAGTCGCTGCGCGGCAGGGCCGCTCGGGCGCGCGATGCCGGAACTCCATCGCGTCGGCATCTGAAGAGCAGCCGCACGTCGGGAACTACCGGCTGCTCAAGACCATCGGGAAGGGCAACTTCGCTAAGGTCAAGCTGGCACGACACATCCTGACGAGCAGAGAGGTGAGAAGAGATGCACCGATATTGATACTGATTTGCGATATTGGTCCGATATCGATAGCTGTATTTGATATCGGTCCGATTCTGACTCGCATAGCTAGATCTGGTGTCGGTGACATCAAGCATATCTGGTGTCGGATACCGTTGTTCTCATAAATAACGATTAAATGCATTCATAGCTATGTATTTATTGCATTTTATTTTACCAAGGTAGGAAAGTAATGTTTTAAGTCAAGATTGATGTTGCCTTACTCAAAAATGAACTAGAAAGCACTCAGAGGGGTCATTCCTTCGCTGACTCATTTGGTCCTAAGAACTGAGCAAATATGGCTGTGGCGGCCTTATTTCAATTCAAATCCATTTGAAGATTTAATCAATTCTCTTGGCCCATGGCCCACAGCTGCACTAAATGCCATTGTAATTGATTGAGAAATGTGAGAAATTTTGTCTGAAGGAACTATAGTAACTTCGTCGCCAAAAAATGTAGTAACTTCGTAGGACTTAATGACCTTTAACTGACGAAAGACGAGACTCCGGACTTACTGTTCAACGTTCTCTTTAGTGAAAATTTATAAAGGGTTACAACACAGCTTGTGCGAGTCGCTTACAACAGAGCTTGCTTGCTAATTGTTAATGCAGCTAAAAACAAGGAAGACATATAAAAAAAGGTCACTTCCAGCTTCCCTCCCATGAGCCCTATGAGAAATGCAGGCATTAAGCAGAAACAAACATGAACAAAGCCTCTGGTCCTTTTAAACGGTCTTATTTCCTTATTACTGAACAATGAAATATTCAAACTGAATCGAATAAAATACATAGAGTTTAATTAACTGTTTTAACAAAGTGTTCGCTTACATGAATTATTAATTTATGACCTTTTAGTACATAAATTCAAGCTATCTCAAATTAAGTTATAACAGGAACAAACTGACAAAAAAACAGACATGGATGAGCACATAACCTCTTCCCAACTTCATTGGTTGGCGGAGGTATTGATCCCTGTTTTCTCTACACAGTGAAGCATACATCTTTAATTAAACACTGCTATTGAATAGTGAAGCGATCTTGGCCGATACGCAAAGCCCAGGTATCTGTATCGGTATCGGGACTGTAAAAGTCAGATCGATGTATCCGTAGGTGAGACTCTGGGGAAGGCAGAGGTAGAAAAATCCTGGTGGGGAACGCTGAAGTACTCGCTGGTGTACTTCTCCAATCTCTTGGGTTTTCAATTCTGTGAGATTCTTCGACCAACCGGTAAAACTTGCCTAGAGGCAGCTGACCCTAGTCCTGAACGCTTTGGTGTTTAGTTTCACCAACCGCTTTAGACCCAGGAAACCGAGGTGAGTTAACTGTGTGATCAGTTACTGTAATTGATCCAGTGTTGAGTAGCGACGAAAACTGCATCACCAGGTTTGGCCATCCCTGCGCTAGACAGTTTTAGTGGTACCAGCAGGCTGAGTCCATAGTAGAGGCCCAACATGGAAGGACTGTTTTTATACCTCCGACCCATAAAGGGAGGGAGTATATAGTATATTCCAACAATTCCGTCCATCCGCACCAGTTTATCCGACAGAACTCTCAAAAACTTCTCATCAGATTGTTTTCAAACTGCAGTCATACATTCTACACTTCATGGAGAGGTGCAGTGCCAAGTTTCCCCTCCGTCCGTCTGCACCAGTTTGTCTGACCGCTTTCTCAAAACATCAGATTGTTTTCAAATTGCAGTCATGCATTCTGCACTTCATGGAGAGGAGCAGTGCCAAGTTTCATGAAAGTGTGATGATTTTTTCAAAAATTACTTTGGTTTTCCATATTTTGAACTTAAAAAATTTACCACTGCAAATGTTGTCTGACCGATTTCTCGAAAACTGCTCATCAGATTGTTTTCAAATTTCAGGCATGAATTCTATATGTCATGCAGAAGTGCAATGCTAATTTCTATGAAAATATGCCGTAATCTCTTCAGTGCACAAGTGTCGGGGGTATTAGTGAGCTGTGCTCACTTTTTCACTTGTTATTTATTAATTTTGGCTCGGCCCGGCTCCACTCGTTCGGTGGGTTCACGCGGCGCTTGAGTGGAGAGTGTTGTTTTGTTACTATGTAATTTGCAGTGTCTCCCCTGCATAGAGGTGTCTGGTTCCTCTTAAGTTATTACCCTGTCTGTCAAAAAGACACTTTTTTTCCTTGCCACAGAGGCTTGCTCTAATTGGAGTTGTGACAGACTTGTCTGTGAAAGGTTTTGTTTTTGATCCGATTTTGCTTGAAGCCAACATAACTCGGAGCGCTGCTCACACCAGGGCCTTATGAAATAATTTTTTCTCTAAAATTATCCTGTTCACTTAGATGCGTGACCCTTTGTAATTGCAGATACTGCACAAACCAGCCCTGGTTACTGAACCTTGGGTTTTTTGCGTACATGATCTTGGCTTAGCTTGTGAAAATGCACTTTGAAAACTAGCTGACATTTGAGGCAATGTTTGTGGCCGCATAATTGTTCAGCAACTCTAATTTCCTCACTGTTCAGGAAGATAAATAATGTGCTGCTTTTTTCAGAAGCCTTTTGCTGTCCCTTTGCTGTTTTAACCTGTGACACAGGCGCTAATAAACTCATTATTTCCCTCTCCTTACAGGTGGCGATAAAAATCATTGACAAGACGCAGCTGAATCCTACTAGTCTTCAGAAGGTACTCCTCTACGCCTTGTTTGTTGATAAGAAGTGGCGTCAGCTGTACAGTATATTCCAATGAGAACAATAGAGTAAGATGCCCATTTGTGGTGCCAGGTAGCTATATAGAGAATATCATATGGGCATTTTCATATCACACGCTGTATCAACCCAAGACCCCAGTATCAGCCCGAGAGTTTTGGCTTGATACACGGTGTGATATGAAAATATGCATATGATGTTCTATTTATCATATACTGATTTTGACCATAATTAACGATGGATTTTATCCAAAGCATTTATTTCAGGTTATTATTGTCGTCATTACAGGCCAGTAGCACTAGCGTTTGCTTTTAGTCAGCGGTGTTTTCAAGTCAATAAAATGGCTAATTAGCTAGTTAACATGTAAACAGAATTTTCTCCATTAAGGTAATAAACTTGCGTTTCTACAATAGCTTACGCATGAAAAATTTTACTACAGCCCTTCGCATGAATATTGCTGCAAACGCGGCACTACGCATGCTGTTTACAAATAATTCTGTATCAAGTTCCTTTTCTATAACATAGTCCAGTTCAGAAATTTCAGCCGCTGAGGAATTCATGAGTCTCTCCGCCATGACTGCGTCAAATCAGCATCAGAAGCGATGCGTTGCCAACGACGCTCTTGACTGTCGCTACGGCAATGGTTGGTGCGCCTGATACGGAATTTTGCCCAACGGGGAGATAACGGGTGAAACTGGATTTTTGCCCGGCGGGCTGATACAGCCTCGTGCCTCACGCTCGTATCACACGGGCAGATTCCCCATATTTATAAGGAAGTATATCATAAATTTGATTACTGATCATTTTTGGTACCAGAATATTCATATCTAAATGGGAAGAGATGAACATGGATAAAATTTGATGGGACAATTTTTTTTTTTTTTTTTAACGCGCAAATAAATTTGAGGTTTTAAAAGTTCCGTCTGAAATGGAATAGGGAAATACCATGGAAACTTCAGGCAGTTGGGCCACTATAAGAACAGCACAATAATTTTGCCTCCGTAAAGTCATAGTGTTGAATGGGCTTCAGCAGGAAATTAGATTTTTGGTGCCAGAAACTTAATAAACTGCAGCACCTCAGGTGATGAATGGTGCTTTTGAGCTTCAGTGGTAATATCAGCCCCTGGTACCCTGGTGTGGACGCGTCACGACTCTATCGTTCTCCGGAGTTATGCTGTGTCATCAGGCGATAGAAGGAGGTCACATGACCAGCTTCAGTTGAGAGGTCTGCTTGAAAGAATGTGGCGTACATCTCTTAGTCTCGCTTCACAAGGCTGTTCTGACTGTCTGTTCCACTGTCTGTTCTGTAGCTCTGTCACTGAGGTTTATTTGCAAAGACGGCTTCAGTTTCTGCATTGGAGTGTGTGTTTGAATGTTTGGGTTGAGTTATTGTCATGCCTTGTGTGTTCATAAGCTGGGTTAAGTGATTGCTATGGATTGTACGATTAGTAGTTTGGTTTAGTTTTTGCGGTGGATTCTGTGTTTATAAACTGGCTTCAGTTATTGCACTGGATTGTAAGTTTGTTTGCAGGGTTTAATTATTTTTGTTAACTTGGTGTTTGTAAGCTGGGTTTGTTTTCTGCAGTGGAGTGTATGTTAGTAAGCCAAGCTGGGTTTAGTTCTTGTAGTAGTTTGCATGTTTATAAGCTGGGTTTAGTTATTGCAGTCTTTTGTATATTTTTTAAGAAGGGTCTAGTTAGTACAGTGGTTTGTATGTTTATAAGCTGGGTTTAGTTATTGTAGTGGTTTGTATGTTTGAAAGTTGGGTTTAGTAATTGCAGTGGTTTTATGTTTTAAGCTGGGTTTAGAAATTACGGTAGTTTGCATGCTTATTAGCTGGGTGCGATTGTTGCAGTGAAGTGTATGTTTGTGGCTTTTCTCAGTCACTGGGTTGGCAGAGTGATGTAGTGATCTGTTTTGGGCCGGAAGTTTATAAGATTATATCACTCCTCACAGCGCACAGCTGTTTTCCCTTTTGATTATACCCCATGTGTGTAACTGAAGCTATGTTAATGACACCCAATACACAACTGTCCTGCTCCCAGCTTAGCATTTGGCCAGGGCGGGAACCCTTTTTGTGGCGGTAGAGCATTCTAGGGGACCTGTATTTTAGTAGTACGCAGTGACAGCTGAGGGGGTTAAGGAGCAGGTGCTAGCGGCCATTTTCTCCACAGCAGTGTGTGTTGGGGTGGGTTCGTGGTCAGTGTACTGGAACAGGAGACTGGTTCTGTCTTCAGTGTGTTATATTAAAAATAAATCTCCTCTTACTCATACTTTTATCCGACTATTTTTATTAAAATCGACGTGCGTTTTTTTGTGGACGTTGCTTCTCTCCCTTTCCTTTGTCAGTATCCATCCTGCAGTATCCATCTATCCATCTCTGTGTCTTTTCATTTCTTTCTTTCCACATTGTTCATCTTCCATTTCTCCTTCCACTTTATCTCTTTCTTTCACTCTCTGGTCTCCCCATCTCTCAGGAAATGACAAATACCCACAGAAACAACAGTACATTTTGAAGTGTTAAATCAACTCTTACAGTGAGCACGTAGTCAACTGTGCAACAACCCATGTACTCCGGTAGAGTTGAATCGACATTTGACATTTTACATTTAAATTTACTTTTTAGCTTTGTGCCCTGAAACTGGGCTCTAAGAACTATGGGATTGAGGCGGTTTTCTGTGGTTTGAAACTGAAGAATGCGGTAAGAGCAGACAGGAGGTCCGCTTTTTCGCCCGCCTCTTTCTAATGTTTGCCGCCAGAGTCCAGGTCCAAGGTAAACTACAGGCCTGGGCTTGAGGCCTACTGAATATACCCCCCGCTGCCCAATGTGACCGACTGCCAGCCTGAAACTGGAGATGGGTTTCGCCGTCCGCCACCTGCCCCAGTGCGTGCTGGGCCGTAGAGTGGAGGTGAAGGTTGGGGGGGGCGGTGTTGGCTTCAAAGGAGACCGCTGTGGGAGTCCGATGTCAGCTGATGCTAAGTATAGCAAGAACTGAGACATAAGAATAGGAGTGTCTTATGTAACAACAGTGTTCCTCTTCTAGTCATAAACCCCACCGCCAAGTGCACGCCCGTCCCACTCATTTTGGGCGTGTGTTTCCTGTCGGACAAACTCAATCGACTCAGGGGTCGTGTGGCGGTATTTTGCAGTCCTCAATAACGCCGCTACCTTGCCAAAACGAAACATGAAAAAAGATCATTACATTGACGCTGACATGCAGTGGCAATGTTGTAATGTTTACAGAACCAGTAACGCAGAGTGCAGCGAGGATGGTGATATTGGGCCCTTGTAGCTGGGCTGAACTTCGCCACACGACTCTGTTGATTAATATCGTGTAACAGAAACAAAAATGACCCACGATGTTTCGCATTTATACTTTGCCGATGGTCGGCTCTGGGGAACTTTTGATTTTGCCGTGGCGAGACCCCATTTTTAAAAACTTGGCGATGCCTGGTGAGATTATTGAAAAATGCACACAAAATATAATGATGTCCGTGGCAGTTAATTTAGTTCTTCTGTCATTCACTCTTTATAGATGTGTCGCAACAGGATAACCTTAAATACATTAAATACAGTTCTTTCATTAGATTAATTTACTACATTGTTTCCTATCATTATGATTTAGGTGGCAAATACATAATGCTAAGATGTGTTACTATGTATGGGAAAAGTTATTGCATCATGCGCTTAGCATTTTATTACATGATAGCTGCGTTATAACAGTACAGGAGTTTAATGCATTAAATGTTGTTATTAAATGACATGAATTTACTGTAGTGATGTGCTGTAAGCCAGGCTCTCGTTCCGTGTTCCCAGCCCGTCTTGTTTTCAGTAAAGAGCTGGAGGAGGGGTAGGGAGAAAGGAACGTGCCTCAGCTCTCTAATTCAAATGCAGATTCAAATCGCCTTTATCAGCACGTCAAAAACAAGGTGCTGTCACGCACTCTCTCTCTCTCTCTCTCTCTGTGTTCCTCGGATCCCCCTCACCCCACCTCCATCGAAAATACAAATCCGGTCTTTTTTCGCTCGGAAATGTCGATGTAAATATTCCTGGAGCTGGAGAAACCAGTAAATGTGTATGAGCTGCCGTGAAAGTATAATGACGTGTGGAACGTTCCCAGCACAACAAAATGAGAGTGACACGACAGCAGAATGACACCGCCGATGCTAAATCAACGCAAGTATTTTAAAAAATAAATAAAACTCATGAGTTTGTGAGTATAGTCACTTAGTGCGGCTCAGGTTAAGGAGGCTGAAGTGTTTTGCGCCATGATTGAGGGGTTTTGATCTGTCATCTCTCACTGTTTCCCTCTCTCGTCTGTCCTTCCCCCCCCCCGTCTCTCTCTCTCGCTCTCCCTGCTCGACCCTCTCAGCCTCTCAGGAGTGGGCTCATGACGGTGCCCTGGTGCATTGTGGGAGTTTAGCCACAGCCCCGCACTGTCTGGGCTCGGGGCTCTGTCACAGTGCAGCTGGGCTGACGGGTTTTGACTGTGAATGACTCATGCTGATGAAAGATTCGGCGCGTTGGTCTGTTAGCACAGCTAGCGGGAGGAACTGTGCCCACGCTCTCCCTCTCCCTCGCGCTCTCTCTCTTTTCCACCCTTTCTCTTCCGTTCATTCTCTTTCGCTCTCGTGCTCTGTCCAAAAAGTCCCTTTTTCAGACTGTGTGCGTGTGTGAGTGTGTAAATACTGAAGGTATATAATCTACCTGTCCACAAAGCTGACCTGTAGCGCTAATCTCAGCATTATGTTTGATGAGCATCATTACACTTCAGCAAGTTTGCTGATTGGTTTGGTGCAACAAAGGGACTTCATCTGCTTTTTAACTGAAGTCCCTTTCTCTCATTGGCTAAAATGGTTTTTAGCCCGCAGACTGACAGGTCATGTGGACAGTATCATACCCTGCGTTGTCCTTATCTGCATCTCTATCTCCGTTACAGATATTCGATATATGAAAGTTAGTGGATGCTCCTTTCATATTGGCGAGCCTGGCTAGTTCAGACACATTCATTATCTGGAGATGCATTAATTGTAGCATACAGCTATGCAATCCCCGTGGACAAACGGTGTAGTCACTTGTAGTGATGAGCTTCAGTGACATTCTGTGTGGGACTTTCGTAGGATGGTATCCATCGAACTCATCGGTTTGTCAATTTCTACCCGGCTACTACTGCGCAGGTCCTCTATAAAGGCCTATTACTTTGACATAAAAACATCTCTGCAGCTTCACCTGATGCTGTGATGCATTAAGTGTGTTAATGCCCATGGTTTAGGAATGAGATCCTTATTATTAAGCGCATATGAGCGATATCTTTGAGTGTCCACGTATTTTTGACCCTGTTGTGTACAATGGGTGGGTACGGTTGAATTCACTAGCCTTTGCCTCAGGCCGAGACTCTTGGCTTGATGCGGTTCTGGTTGCTAATTGGTTATTTAGAGTCCAGAGTCTTCGGTGCACTTTATCAGTGGGAAAATGGCGCACTTTATCGGGCTGAATGGCATGTTCTTGGCTGTCTTATGTTAGGTTGGACCTCCTGACCTAGCGGTGAGTTGCCGTGAATGAATGATCAGGATGTGTTCTGTGAATGGATGCGAGACTGTTGACAGTAACGCTTCACATTCCTCAAAACGGGAGGGGGGGGGGGAAGAGATATATAATTGGTTTGGAGTCAGGGGAAGCGCTCATGTCGTTAGCACGTTAGCATCGGTCTGGCTGTCCGCAGCTAACTGGGACGCCTCCCTTCAAAGGCTCCCCGCGGCGGCTGACCCAGTTTGTGTCGCTCGGAGACGGCCGGCTGCCCTTTCGCATCTCCTTTTATTGTCTTTTCCCGGGTTTCTGATTTAATTCATGTGTTTATTTTTAGTGCCATTCGGTCTCTTTTAAAATACATGCACTATATCGCCAAAAGTATGTGGACACACATTGGAAAGCTCATTGACTTGCATAGAAAACAAGCATTTTGAAATTGTAAATATTTGACATTTTACTTGAATTTGGAATGAGTTGGCCAGTATGGGCTGATGGGACAGACTTTTAGCTCTCATATGAGGCTATAATCTTCTATCTTTGGAAATTGACGCCCTTTCTCAACTTTCCCCCTTTTTACAACTCTAAATTGTAATTGGAGCCTTCAATAAGGGGTAGTGGTAAAGGAGTATACAGAGTGCTACAAAATCCTTCTGGTTAAATGAATTTGAACTGCAGTACCCTCAAATGGAAGCCAGACATTGATCCTATCAGGCTGTACTGACCAGTTCATTCCAAATTCAATTACAATATGAGATATTTAGAATTAAAAAATTTCTAATTTCTATGTAGTTCAATGAGGTCTCAGTGAAGTGTCTGCATACTTTTGGCTACGTGATCTATTTTTAGCTTACCGGCCCTATGGGCCAATAAGCTATTGTCGTGGTGTGGTGTTCGTCGTCCGGAACATTTTTAATCTTTTTTTTGGCCTAATGAATTTTCGTGTAAATTTGCAATAACATACTACTAGACCATATCTCCAGAAGTTTTTTCGCGGATTTTTGATTTAATCATTTTTGTCCGTTTTATGGGCCCTTGAAATTTTGGCTCTAATGTTAAAGACGGGACTGAGAAATTTTAAAAAATTATTTCTCGAAAACTGCGGGATAAATTTTTTTCTAAATCAGGCAATCAACTTACCTTGGTACCATCAATGTACAGTGCGAGCGCCATTTTGATTGAATCAACAGAAGTGGGTCTGTTGGGGGCGCTGTACTTTATGAATATGCAGGATGGCCTGTGGAGGCCAAATGGTTGCAGATAGAGATTAAGTTTGTATTGTCGACATATAGGAAGTCATATATGACCTGTACATTGGCTATGTTAAAGTTGACCTCAGATGACTTTTAAAGGTCAAACCTGCAGTCAGGGAATATATTAACAATGTTAAAAGATATGACTTGAGGGGCCCTGGTGGCTCATCGGTCTAAGTGCGCGTACCATAAAGGCTGTGTCCTTCCCGCAGCGACCTGGGTTCGATTCCAGCTTGGGTCATTTGCTGCATGTCTACCCCCATTCCTCTCCCCTACCTTCCCATCTCTCTACAGTGTGTAACTATCAAATAAAGGAAAAATTCCCAAAAAAAAAATCTTAAAAAGATATGACTTGAAATTTCAAAAAATTATTTCTCAAACACTGTCTGATAATTTTTTTTCTAAATCTGGCATTCAAATCACCTTGATACACTTTATGCACAGTGCGAGTGCCATTTTGAATGAATCGACGGAAGTGGGTTTAGTGGGGGCGCTGTACTTAAACATTGGGTCTTATAGAGAATGGGCCAAATCGCCTGTGGAAGCTAAATGGTTCCAGATAGAGATTTAGTTTGTATTACTGACATATAGGAAGTAATATATGACCTATATTTTGGCTGTGTTAAAGTTGACCTCAGATGACCTTGAAAGGTCAAACTTGAGGTCAAGCAAAATGTTACAATTTTCAAAGGTTTCTAGGCTTGAAAATATTGAAGATTGGGAACATATGTGCATTGAACACTTATAGGAAGTCATGTATGAACTTTCATTTGGTGGCCTTGAACTTGACCTCCGGCGACCTTCGAAGGTCAGACTTCACATAGTGAAATTTCAATGTCTTCTATCACCAGAACTATTACAGATAGAGCTTAGGTTTGTATTGCAGGCATATAGGAAGTCATGTATCAAGTTTCATTTGGTGACATTGAACTTGACCTTCAGTGACCTTGAATGCCCTAACTTCACAGTGAAATTTCAATGACTTATATCAGCAAAATGGTTACAGATAGTTTTGGTTTGTATTGGAGATGTATAGGAAGTCATACATGAACTTTCATTTGGTGGCCTTGAACTTGACCTTCGGTGACCTTCGAAGGTCAAACTTCACATAGTGAAATTTCAATGATGTATATCACCAAAACTATTACAGATAGAGCTTAGGGTTGTATTGTGGCCATATAGGAAATCATGTATGAAGTTTCATTGGGTGACCTTGAACTTGACCTTCAGGGGCCTTTGAACGGCCAAACTATTCAGTGAAATTTCAATGAATTATATCAGCAAAATCGTTACAGATTGAGTGTAGGTTTGTATTGTAGAAGTATAGGAAGTCATGTATGAACTTTCATTTGGTGACCTTCATATTGACCTTCGAAGGTCTAACTTGACCTAGAGAAAATTCAATGACTTCTGTCACTGAAAAGGTCACAGATGGATCCTAGGTTTGTGTTACTGACATAGGAAGTCACATATGAACTTTCATTTGGTGACATTCAGCTTGGCTGCTGATGACATTTGAAGGTCAAACTTGACATAATACAATTACAATGACTTGTCTTGCCAAAATGGTCACTGATGGAGTCTAGGTTTGTATTAGAGACAAACAGGAAGTCATATATGAACCTTCATTTGGTGACCTTCCTTCAAAGGTCAAATGTGACCTAGTGAAAATTCAATAACTTGTATCACTAAAACGGTCACAGATGGAGCCTAGGTTGGTGTTACTGACATCTAGGAAGTCGCATATGAACTTTCATTTGGTGACATTCAACTTGACTGTCAGTGACCTTTCAGGGTCATACTCCACAGTGAAATTACAATGACTTGTATCACCAAAATGGTCACAGATTGAGCCAAGGTTTGTATAGAGACATTTGGAAAGTCATATATGAAGTCCATTTGCTGACCACAACTTGACGTTCTGTGACCTTTCAAGTTCACAATTGACATATTGAATACATATTGACATATTTTAATGACTTGTTTCACCAAAACTGCTTCAGAGCTTAGGATTGTTTTACAGAAGGTCTTATAAATGTATGTGAACTTTTATTTAGTGACCTTCACATTGATTTTCATTGATTCAAATGTCAAACTTCACATGAAATTTTCATAACTTGTATCATCGCTGTAAGAATGCTTGCCGGTAAGCTACAGGACCCTTGGTCCTATTTTTACAGCTTTTTATTTATGGCATGTCAATACAAAGAAGCTGGAAGAATATGGAATGAGTCAGGGGAGAGACGCGACAAAGGTTAACGGTCAGCTTACGCGCTGCCAACGTCGCGGCTTGTAATGAGTGAATAGTATGGAGGGCTCTTTCAGGCTACGACACCGGGACACTTGATGAAGCGTTCTTTCTGACCCCTCTGCTTTTCTTGGATCAGAATTGTACCTGAATTTTAATTTTATTAATTAGTGTATTTATTTATTAATTCATTCCTGCATCTTATTGGCTTCTGAATTTTAAATAATTTTTCCTTGCAGGTATTTGTATATATTCTTTTATTTTCCCCCTCTTATTTATATATTTTTTTGCTGTTTTGGCATTTCTTTGATGGTTCATGGCGGTTTAGGCGCCTGCTTCCAGGCTCTCAGTTCCTCAACGGTCGCCTCGGTTTTCAGTTGGGAGGTGCTGAGCCCGATGTTGCGGTCGACTCTCTCGGCACGCGCTGTCCTCCTTCACGGTGATTTTTCACGCCTGCGTCGATCGCCTGCGAGTCTGTACCATCTGCGTCCTCTTGCTCTTGTTTATGCGTGTGCTCGCGCATGCGTGTTTCCGCACTTGTAAGAACCAGTGTTTCTGCACACGTGTTCGAATCGGCGTGTGAACGACGACTGCGCTCAGACCGCTAAGCCACCGCCCTCGCAGTTACTGCTGCCTCTGCAGGAAGTCCGAGCTCCACTGATCTCAGATCAGAGTGAAACTTAAGGACTTATGGAGGAAGTCTCTGGTAGTCTCTGTTCTGAGGGAGGCAACTGTTGCAAAGCTGATTATAACCTACATCTGCTCTATCCGGCATGTTTGGCATCTGGGCATCCTTGGAGAAAAACTATCATGACTTGCTTTTGGAGAGTTGAAGTTAGGAAAACCTCTTTGCGCAAACCCCTTAACCTCCAAAACCTCTCCGTGGGCCTTTACAATTATTTTTACTCTTTTTGCAGCCGACTTGCAACTCTTCTCTCTGGCATTTCTCAGCTCTCAGTGGACCTCCACTGGTTCCATCAATCAGAGTGAAACCTGTGACCATTTTTCGGTACTTCTGCTTGTGTGTGTGAGTGCGAGAACCGCCCTTCAGCAGCGATGCGTGTAACCGACTGCATGATCAGCGCAGGAAGCGGTTGGATCTCCCTCTCTTCTACTGCTGACAAAATGGCCATCATGACTTCCGTTATCATTTTTTATTTTAAATAAGGAAGTGGAAAGAACTTGTACACTGTGAAATATGATGGCCCCGTCAATTCATGTGAACTAATTTCTTCCCTTTAACTCCACTTGTCAGGAGAAGTTCTAGATTTTGAACTCAAGTTTATATATGTCTTAAAAAGTAAAGCTACCCATTGTCTTGACTAATTGTGAGCTGAAACAAAGCTTGTCATCAAGTTGACTCAACTTGCATTTAGTTAAGTTGGCTCACATTTTTAAGGCAGCCAGTGACCTGTAATGTCTGAGTTTAACCAGCATTAAATCTCTGACAGTGTAGCTGCTTTGAGGCTTAAGGCAGTTTTTTACAACTTTGCCGTGACTGCTGCTTAACTTCAGGCAATACTTCCCCAGCCCTTGAGATATTTGGCAAGAGAATGAAATAATGGACTTCATCAAAATTCATGGGAATTTTGAGACTAATATGGAATTTTTACCCTTGCCCTAGTGAGAAAGAAGTGATCTAGAATATGAGTGGATGGATGTATGGATGGATGGATGGAAGGGTGGATTTTCACCCTTCGCCTCATTAAGTTTTCAGACCCTGCTCTGTAATAAACGACCTGTTCATTAATGCCGTTATGGGCAAATGTTATAGATCTGTATGTTTGTGCCTGCGTCTTTATTTGCTGTTGTGTAAGTTCATGCGCTTGTGTGTGCAAATTTTCGCACTCCGGGAACTAGTGTACTTGTGTTTTTGTTGTTGTTTTTTTGTTTTAATTTTTTACGAGGAACTAAAAAAGGGAACAGTCCTTGGGTGCGTTTCCCATAAGCGTGGTTGATAACTAAGTTAGCAACTTGCATAGTTTGTCCTTTCACAGTCAATGGGTCCAACTATGTAAGTTGGCGTCTGTGATTTCGGGAAAGGCACCCCTTGTCGTGAGGGTGACTTCGAAGTGCTGTGTTATTGTGTTAGCGGCCTTGTGTGCCTTTACCATCCCAGTGATGTCGGCAACAGCATTATGCTCTACGAAACGGATGACATACCTCCTCCCTGACAGTGTTCTTGTTGTTTTTCTTGTGATAGTAATTTTTGCCAATGTATAGGCTTCCTCTCATCTGTTTCCCAAGGCACACCATCATACATGATGAATGTATTTTGGTCTGATTATTGTTTAATGTCTGTCTGCCTTTATGGGCCTACATGACAGTGGTGTACAGCATTTATACATTATGTTGAAATCATTCGCAAATGACACCCTGGAAAATATTACCCTGGAAAGTAAATGAAAATTGCCTGCAAACGAAACCGCGAATTGTGTCTTCGTGATTCCTCCACTTTTTCCACGTTTTCACTATGGACCATTCAACCGGAGTTCCCAGGAACGCGCCTTCCTGTTTTGCCGCGAGATACTGAGCTACGGCAGCAAAGCCCGGCTGGCGTCATGGCAACCGTGCTGCGTTCTGACTCGTGCATAAGAATTCGGAACAAAAGGAGGAGTCGCGGACTCGCGGCCGTTGAGATTCCTGCGATTATTCTCGCTCGGTAAATTGTGTCGGGACGGCTTCGGCCCCTCTGGGGCGTCTGGTAGCAGTGCGCTGTCCGTTTCGTTGCTCTGTCTCTGGACTGAAGAATGTATCCCCTGCTATGAGGAAGTCCATTAAAGAGGAAGTTGGGGGGGTCACTTTTAAAGGAAACTGGGGCTGTAGCCAACTAGGTCAGCTTCGTATAGTCCCCTTTGTAAACTGTGAGCGCGCGTGAGTGCGTAACGATTTAGATCTATGTCGATAAAGCTGGCCTATAGCGCTGATCTGAGCCTTAGGTTTAATGAGCATCGGTACATTTCAGCAAGTTTGTTGATTGGCTTTGTGCTATTTTTTATCTGCATTGTAGCTTAAGTCGTTTAGTCCCCTTGAAAGGAATTTGGCAACAAACAGTTTTTGAATAAACTTTCACCTGCAAACATTTACCTGCTGTGCTTCTGGGGTGAATGTTCCCTGCTTGGTCTAACCGACTGTTAGCTGGCTGGTGCCTTTATCCAAACAACTAACTGTCATTTAATACAAAGTAAATCAATGATGAAGAGTCTTTGAGGAAAGAAAGGAAATGCAATGATAAGTTGACACTTAAATCAGAACATTACCTGCACACACACTTTGCCACAGTTTCCCTCTGCAAGATTTCAAACTCATAATATCCCGCAGTTTGTTTAAAACTGTTGGTGTCTGTCTGCCATGAAATGGGTGAAACTCATTATAATTCATCTGACTGTTGGACTTTTCTCCGGAGCTGTTTCAACTGTTGGCAGCTACTGTGAGATTAAAAGTCTTGATTTTTCTGTGCCTAAACTTTGAATTTCAATTATAGCAAGGTAAAGCGCTGGTTGCTTCTGAGAAACTAAAGTTATTCACTGTGATGCGGCTGACGGTTGGACGCCCACGGTGACAGGTCAGGAGTAGCTTTTGATCGCATGAGGCTGTAAACATATCTAATTAGTACCGAGAGATCACTTCATTGCCGTTTGACAAAGGCACAATCAGCTCCTCTATCTCCACTCTGAAAGTGTGGTTCTGTGTCACTCTGTCTACTTATGTTTATTGTATGACTTCCTCTGACAATTTCCTTCAGTATAAAAAAAAAAAAATCAAAGACGTGACCTGTGCTGGAATAGACTAAACAAACTACAAAGTGGTTAATCGGTTTCTCTCTGACGGAGATGCTGTGGTGTGTTGGTCAGAACGGTTTTGTTAAAAACCCAAGAATGTCTGCTTGAAAATTTGTTTCTGTTGATTTTGGTTTGAAATCGTGCTCCAAATGTTGAAACCCTTTAAGCTTTCCTCTATAGCTCACAGTGTGCCGATGTGAGGAGTAAAGTACATGAAATTCGACTTTTTTGGCTTCTGATGTTCTTCATCAGTAGTTCTAAAAAAAGTTACTTGAGCTTATCTTTTGAACGGAACTGTTCACTCTAAACTTGCCACATTCGTAGTCCAGATATTGTGCATGAGAACATGAGGAAGTGTCTTTGAACTTCATTTTGGAGAATTTTTTTTTTTTTTTGACTTGTTTTCAAAAACTGAAGAGTGCGTTTGCGGTTTCTCTTGCTTTGATGTGGATCTGAAACTCGAAATGCTGCAGTTTACAGGACCGCTTGACTTCGACACTTGCTGCGTCATCAGAACGGAGACTTTTTACAGCAAATTTAGCTGAAATCACAAGTAATATTAATTGCCAAGCAAGCCCCTCAGACGCACTGGTTTGACATGAAGTTTGCTTGCAATGCATCTTGGAACCGTGCAAATGAACCATGGAACGTTGCAGTCGGACCAAAGCAAATGATTGTGCTTCCTTACTTTTATGGCTGGGCTGTGTTTGTTTTCAGGGAGACGGTGTTGCCAAGTTTGCTAATAAAATGCAACTTTTGGCCTCCCTCCCATTTACAATATATCACCACTCCCGGCTTTGCCGTCAGTCACCCGAAACTGAGGGTGTTCAGTCATATCCGAAAAAGGTTGGTGCGAGTGCAGGTATTTGTTTCCACCTGTCACTACGACACACAATTCTACTTACCCAGGTCTTCGTTGAGGAGCATAATTAGCTAATTGTTTGAGTCATGTGTCTGAATGTTGGGCTAAAAAAAGCACCTGCACTCACACCAGGGCTGTGTTTGGAATCACTCACTACATAGTGCACTACACAGTGGGTTTGCCATTTTGTAGTGCTGTCTGAATTGTTCGTGAGAATTATTATCTCCTATGTAGTGAACTCATTACATCCCACAATCCGCCGCAAAATGTAGCGACCAACCGACGGTCACTGACCGAGCAGCAATACGTCCCATCATGCATTGCACACAAACAGAAGAGGAGCAAGATGACGTCATTAACAGCGCCAACAAAACGAGCCGGGTTGTGTCCGGAAGCATTTCTTCCTTCGGCACCATGGGCTCACCGTATAGTCACCTATATATGAGTCCCCTTACAGTGAGTAGAGAATAGTGATTTCGGATACAGCCCAGCTCTTTCCGGATAAAACTGGACTGCCCTAAAGCCCACCCAGCATCCCTTGTTTTTCAGTTTCTAGAACCTTCCACGTCCTCCATTTCTGTTCTGCTTTTGCCATGACGCTGATTTGTCTGGTAACGCTTCTTGTGTCTGCCTGTCTTTCCGTTACGGGAGTGTGTGATGCGGTGTAGATGATGGCTTGCTTGGGATGAGACCAGCTAACCTGCTTTAGAATGAAGGTGTTCTATACCTCTCTTTGGGCGATGTAACCATGCATCTGCATAGGGTTTGTGTGGCGTGTTCCAACGCCTCAAACCACGTCCATGTCAACACTGGGACAAAAAAATTTAAAAGCAGCTAGTCTGGCAACATATAGTTCCATCCTCCTCGCAAACAGTGGTAGGTCGTCAGATGATAACTGCCACTTCTCTCACAAATTTTAAAAGACAATTTTAGAGTCATTCATTTAAGAGGCTTACCAAAGGGGTTTGATGACCCGGGCAAAAATCATGTATGAATAATTCCAAAAAAATGCTATTTGTGTCACTGGAAATATGATTTTGTGGCCTGTGCAACATGTTCCACGTGAACACCAGTGAAAGCGTTCGCTCAAACTTGTGAATTCCTCAGAAAACACAAACCGCACAAACTAAAGAATACGCAGAATTATTAAACAGCCCTGGTAAGACTGAATGTAGTCTCCCATAGCAGTTTACCTGAGGGTTCCTACGGCAACTGCAGGCCCGTAGAGTTTGAGTTCCAGTGGCGACAGCTGTCCGTCACTACGAGCCACACCTTCCTAAGGGCTGAGCCACGCCCCTTTGTTTGGGTAAAGGCAAATTTAGAGCGGAAAGGTGTCCTTTGCCCGGCGAGGACGGAAGGAGTCGTGGGGCCGGGGGGATTTGTTGACTGGGTGATTGTATTACTTTTCATGTTCAAAGTCACGGGCAGGCAGTGTGTTTTCACTGTTAAATATAGGCCTGGCATAGAATGTCGCTGTAACGAGGGAACGTTACGTAACTGAAAAGGTACAATACCAAACAGGAAAAAAATTGTATGGGCTGGGTAGCCAACCCTAGGCATTGTGTCAGTTTTTTTATTAAGTAACAAAAGGCTGAATGTTAATAACTTGCCAGTGTTTTGAAGCTCTCAGTTTGTGCTTAAAGAGCAATTTGATACATGTTGCTCATAGGGCGCTGTTGCTCTTGTTGTTTATAATGAATATTGTGCTAGCATAGCATGTAGCGGTATACCAGGACAGGTGTTCTTTGGGCTTTCCGCTATACCTCACAATCAGTTCCTATTTGAAAAATGGAGGGCAGCCTGAGCGGTGATGAAGAAATGGATTATGTTTGTCTCGCGCTGAGGAAGCCATTTTGTTTGGTGCCCTGCCAGCAAAGCCCTCGCATGCCCTGCAGCCCATTGGTTTTGGGTGATTGTGCCGGAGAGAAGGCCTCATGAATATCCTGAGGACTTGTGATTGCGGGTACAATTACAGACCTGTGGGCTTTTTCTGATTGTGACCAAAGCTCATTTACCTAAACCTTCTCCACTGTCCTACTCAAGTTTATTACCAGCAACACCAGCCCCTGTAAAATGATGTTCTCTTGCCGCACTACTATGTTAACAAGAAGATATTGTCATGAATGTCCCTCACTGCCATGGAATCTAGTTTTCTAACCCAGTCAAGGACATGACGAGTGATATACAATCATGGAATTTCATTCATGTCAGTAAACTAGTTTTTGAAAGACCGTGTCCATGCTTATCTGGATAGACTGATAGATGGACGGACAGGTGAGTGAACAAGCTTCATTGCAGCACCGCCTGCTCCACTTTTTGTTGTGGCGGGGTATTAACCCTTAGAGCGCTGAAATAAATTTTTAAAATGTATAAATGTAATTATCTTGTGGTGCTGAAAACCTATCACGTGGTGATCTGTTTAAAAGCGCTCCACGACGGGAACTCTTTTAAATAAGTCGCCACACGATGGGTTTTCAACAACTTTTGATATCTTACATCATTGATCAACAATAGCTGCATTTAGGTCTCTGAGGGTTAATAACCCAGATAGCGGGCGACTATGGGCCAGATCTTCGCCCGATTGGCAGGGGTCGGCACATAGCCGGTGCAGATCCAGTGCAGATCCGGAGTGCAGGTGCTTGCTATCTGGGAATGAGGCCTAATGTACTTTAAAGAGCAAATTGATTTTCTCCATTTTCAGTTTTATAACACTGCGCCTTCACCGGAGTTGGTCTGATTACGTGCTTTCTTAAGACTTCATATCGGCTGTACCGCTTACTATTTGGGGATTCAAACCCACAAACCTGTTCTGGACCTCATGACCACATGCTGCCGTGCAGGTGGTTGTTAATTAATCGCCTTTTAAATCGTGCAGGGATGTGACGCACTGCTTCAGTTCCCTGTCATATTCTATTGTGCAACCAGATGGGCAACTTGTGCTTTCCCTCTTAATACTTCCTTGTTTAGTGGGCTTTAAAAAAAATTTTTCCCCCATTTAGTGTCCTGTGAAATTTGGTTTCATCTTTTCATGGACTTTCAATATGAGTGATTGAGTTTATATTCTTTTATCAGAATGTTGACAGTTTTAGTCATTTTGTGGAGTCTATCGTCTGTCTGGTTTATCTGTTTAATGCCACTTTTAGGGGGCTGATTTTTATTGAGTGTGACTCTTCACGTCTGCCTCATTATTATGGCTTGTACCATAACACTCCTCTCTCTCTCTCTCTCTCTCTCTCTCTCTCTCTCTCTCTCTCTCTCTCCTCCTTCTCTCAGCTGTTCAGGGAAGTGCGAATAATGAAAATTTTAAACCATCCAAATATCGGTAAGTACATTCTTTTACACAGACAAAAATTACTTTTGCAGGGTATTTGACTGAAGTATGGATTGGGTAATGAGACTATCGGGTGATGATTTATATAATTATTGCTATACATCCCCTACACTGATGTATATTATGCATTGTTCTTCTATTTGGCATTTGTTGACTGTCTTACTGGAATGTTCCTCTGTGCTGTCATGTACCATCTTGCACTGTGTTGAAAATGAACATAAATTTACTGCAGAAAATAATCGTCTCTGTTTTCCACTCTGCTGCCGTCTGATAATATGGATCCAGCATCCAGCAAATTAAATTCATACAAAAAAGGTTTTTTCCCCAATATTTGCTGAAACAAGTTTCGCCATTTTATTTTTTTGTTTACCTGCCGTAATCGGCCTGTAATAAATGAGGAAGTGTCTGTTCTAATGAGTGCACCTCACCGTGCATTATGTAACCTCCTGTTTCTGTGTCGCCTTCAGTAAAGCTGTTCGAAGTCATTGAGACTGAAAAGACTCTTTACCTGGTGATGGAGTACGCCAGTGGTGGTGAGTATGCCGAAATGTTGCTCGCGCTTGTGACAAAGTGTGCCTCAACCTGTGTGTGTGTGTGTGTGTGCGCACATGTGTATGTCCTCGCGTTAGGGAAGGGTTTGAGGGTACGCTCAACAGTTTTGCTGGACTTCAAAACTCCAGTGACTGCGATCAAAGATCGTCCTTCATCAGCTCACCGGTGGATTGAGCAGCTCCCTCTGTTTGAGTTGCAGTAATGGCATTGCTCCTCTAGATGGAGCAGTGTTCCTCCCTCCCGCATAACTGCGTTCTGCAAACAAACTGACCTACAGTGGTAGGTGTTTTGAAAGACCGCTGTTCACCTACAGTTCAAATGGCCAGATAAATAGCCTTCATGACCAAATATATCTGGATGCCTGATTGTTCAGAATGTCATTAAAAAATTAATGGGAAATATGGACACCCCCTCCTCCTCCATTTTTGCTGACACAACAGCCTCCATTTTTATGGGGAGGCTTACACTAGATCTTAGAACATTGCTGTGGG
The DNA here is from genome assembly GCA_029692085.1 of Gymnothorax javanicus. Classification (NCBI taxonomy): domain Eukaryota; kingdom Metazoa; phylum Chordata; class Actinopteri; order Anguilliformes; family Muraenidae; genus Gymnothorax; species Gymnothorax javanicus. The sequence continues at coordinate 9,038,793 of CM056198.1, read as the reverse complement.
GATCTGATTCTCCTCCTATCAGAAAGGCAGTTTAGTGACATTTGGGCTGTGATGGAAGCCACTTAGGCCTGGCTGAAAGTGGTTCAAGTTGATCCTAGCAGTGTTTAAACTCTGGTCAGGGCTTGCGTGGGCCTGGTTTGGGGTAATCTGGGGTTAAGAGGCCTAGCTCTAGGGCCCAGCAGCCCAGCTACATTAGCTTCAGGGCCACAGGCTGCCTTGCTCTGTGTTTCACTGCCAGGGCTTGGGAACGGCTGGAGACTCCTGGTGGTGATTGGTTTGGCAGACTTCAAACCATGCCCCCTTCGAGGGTTTACCACCAGAGTGGATTCCAAGGGGGCAGGACAATTGACAGTGGAAATATGACTCAGTCTAGACCCTAACTGCCATCCCCCGGGACGGTGTGGTGTCATTACTATGAGGTGGGACTGAAAGAATTGGAGATAAATTTCCCACTTTCAAGGGTGGGTGGGATATTTTTCTCTCTTCTGTATGTGTGGGCTGGTTTGTGTGGTCATTAATCGTGTCGTCACTTCTGAGCACTGAACGCGGTTTCTCTGTGTCTGTACAGGAGAGGTCTTCGACTACCTCGTGGCCCATGGCAGGATGAAAGAGAAGGAGGCGCGGGCAAAATTCAGACAGGTATCGTAGCGTGCCCAGCTGCTGTGCGTTTATAACGTTATTGTTTTGGATTTGTGCAGTTTTCTGTGCTTTACCAAGCTTGGTCTGGTGTACTGGAACCTCTAAAGAACTCTTAAGGAGAGTAAATCCCTGCATTCTGGTCTACTTGGTTGCTCAGTCGCTTTGGCCAAGCTTGAGCCAGTCCAACCCCGAGAAGTGTTTAAATCCAGAAGAAAAACATAGTTTACCCTTCAACTGGCCATATAGAGCTGTCATGGGCCTGAGTGTCCTATGGGATATCTCTGTTCTGAAACCCAGCACCACTTAACACTAGATTTCCAACTCCCAACTGTCCTTAAAATCACTTGCCTTTGATTCATTAGTTCAAGGGGCACTCCATGACCGAGGTCTCGAACTCCAGTCCTAGTGAGCCGCATTCTGTATCTGCTTGTTTTGGGCGTTTCCATTCAGTCAACTCCTTATTTAGCACTGTTCTATAGCCTTTTGAGCCAACTATAGGTGTTAGTGATCGTTTATTATAGTTATTCTTATTATTACCTCCGCCAAATGAAGTTGGCAGGAGGTTATGTGATCGGTGCAGTTTGTCTGCTTGTTTGTGAACAACCTGCAGGATACAGTTTTGATCTCAATATCGCCAAAATTTAACAATCACTAGGCCTCGCCCCAGAATAGAAGCCTATTGAATTTCACCTTTGTAGGTCAAGGTCACAAAAATTCCTGAAAATTGTTGGCGGAGGTACTTGCGCTCTCTGAGTGCAGCTCTAGTTGTGATCAGTGCTACTGTTATAATGTGACTCACCAATACAAGAAATGCACTATAAAAAGCAGTTTCCTGTGCATTTCACCACCCTTTCATTACATTCCATTTTGACGCGTTAATCCAGCCCAGTGTGACTTACACTCGATGTGTCTAAGGGGTCAGTGCTCATCTGAGATTACAAGCCCAATATCTGCTCTGCTTTTATAGTGGCTACTGTGTGGCCTAGGCGAATACCTTAGCCACTCGACCACAGGTTTCCCCACTAACCTATGCATTGAAACTCATGTCGCGGTGTAGCTCCCTGCATTTGTGTGACACATTTTCGCCGTATTGTGTTTCAGATCGTGTCTGCAGTTCAGTACTGTCATCAGAAGCACATCGTGCACCGAGACTTGAAGGTAAAGTGAGCTGAGGTTTACATGTCTGTCAGAGAACGCGCTTCAGTCCGATGTATTTAGATGTAATTTACTTAATTTTTGGGTAAACACCACTGGAGGAGCCTAAACAGCATATGCTAATGACATGGTTGTGTATACCATTGTTCCACGTGTTGTACAGGAATGGCATGTATGTGTATGGGGGCATCGTCAGGGTACATAATGGTTTGGAATTGTCACTGTAGGCCTGCCGCAAGGTTTCTCTTTTATAGAACAAGGAGGCCTTGTGTCCGGATACTTCTGGCCATGTAGTGTATATGGACGCTGTTGGTGTGGGGCCGTTTTCAAGTGGCAGGATATGAATTAAATGTTTGCTGCAAAGAAAATGCGGGTCGTTATGCGTATGGACATATAATGTGCTCTTGGACATGCGGCAAACAGTGAAATGAATCACATCATGTCAGACCAGAGATGCCATACACCAGTGATGTCCGATCTTTTTTGAACACAAAAGCACACATCTGCTTTTTGAGGTCCAGAGTGAATTCTCTGATTGGTTCAGTACTTCGATTAGGTGCCACGGTTCTGGTCCGAAACAAAAACCTGAACCCACGCCAGCCCTTTTCGGATAAGATTCGACACCACTGCTTGGCTTTGCGCCCTGTTAAGTGTTCATTGGAAACCACTGGGCCCAGTACCTGCACATGCCCAGTCTCTGATTCTGTGGTCTCTGACAGGCGGAGAACCTCCTCCTGGATGCGGACATGAACATTAAGATTGCAGATTTCGGCTTCAGTAACGAGTTCACCATGGGGAGTAAGCTTGACACGTTCTGCGGGAGCCCCCCGTACGCCGCGCCCGAGCTCTTCCAGGGGAAGAAGTATAATGGGCCCGAGGTGGACGTCTGGAGTCTGGGGGTAATTCTCTACACGCTCGTCAGCGGCTCTCTGCCCTTCGACGGGCAGAACCTCAAGGTGCGAGCAGGTCTACGGCCTCACCTCTGCCTGTGTGTGTCTGCCTGTGTGTGTCTACAGCCTCACCTCTGCCTGTGTCTGCCTATGTGTGTCTACAGCCTCACCTCTGCCTGCGTGTGTCTACAGCCACATCTCTGCCTGTGTGTGTCTACAGCCTCACCTCTGCCTGTGTGCGTCTGCCTGTGTGTGTCTACAGCCTCACCTCTGCCAGTGTGTGTCTGCCTGTGTGTGTCTACAGCCTCACCTCTGCCTGTGTGCGTCTGCCTGTGTGTGTCTGCAGCCTCACCTCTGCCTGTGTGTGTCTGCGTGTGTCTGCCTCTGTGTGTCTGCTGCCTCACCTCTGCATGTGTGTGTCTGCCTGTGTGTCTACAGCCTCACCTCTGCCTGTGTGTGTCTGCAGCCTCACCTATGCCTGTGTCTGCCTGTGTCTGTCTACAGCCTCACTTCTGCCTGTGTGTGTGTCTGCCTGCATGTGTCTATATCCTCACCCCTGCCTCTGTGTCTGGCTGTGTGTCTATGGCCTCACCTCTGCCTGTGTGTGTCTGCCTGTGTGTGTCTACAGCCTTACCTTTGCCTGTGTGTGTCCACAGCCTCACCTCTGCCTGTGATTGTCCGCCTGTGTGTCTGGTTGTGTGCGTCTATGTGTTTCTGTGTCTGTGTCTCTGTCTTTCTGTCTGTCTGTGCGTCTGTCTGTGTGTAGTGTGCAGCGTGTGTGGCTATATAGCATACATGTGTGCTCGTGCCATTGTGGACGCTCATGGAGCTTAGGCTCACAGGGTGGAGAAATAAAATGTTGATTGTGCTGTCTAATGTGAGCTGAAATTCACCCTCGGTTGTGCACTCTGTCGCCCCCTGCAGGAGCTGCGAGAGCGTGTTCTGAAGGGGAAGTACCGGATCCCGTTCTACATGTCCACCGACTGCGAGAATCTGCTAAAGCGCTTCCTCGTGCTGAACCCCAGCAAGCGCGGCACGCTGGAGGTGAGCAAACATCGACAAGCATGTACAAATGCACGCACATGTGCGCACGACACTCCGATACCTCCTGTAGTGCAAAAGGAGGAAACAGTTTCCTGTAGTTGATTAAATCTGAATGCTTGGGTGGCAGTTTGAAGGAGGCAGCATTTGTCATGAATTTGGCCTGGACACAGAGGAACCCCTTTACCCTTTGTGTTACAGGACTATTAATGACCACAAAGTGTCAGGACCTTAGTTTAACATCTCATCTGCCTTGGCAATGGGGTGTAGAGAAACTATGGACCAAATCGCTGTGGCAGATATTCACTTAACTCGGGCATTTGGGAAGACATTTTGGCTTAAGGAAGTCCAGCATTTTGGTAGCATCTATGTGGAACCAGAGTCTGCTTAGTACAGCCCGAGTCGTCCACAAAACATATTAGAATCAGTGATGTAATTTGTGCCTGATTTGTTTTCTACATTTTCTCTATTTTAAAACGATGCATACCTACTGTACATTTGCTCATGGCAAAAAATGATTGAATGTATATTTTTATGTTAAAGTTACCCTTGAATTGAATGGAGAACAGGGTATCTCAGACGTACAATGGTGTTAGCGGCAGTGAGCTAGACTAGTTAATAAGCCGCTGAAGCTAAGCTATAAGCTCCCACCTCCCTTAGTTTGACAGTGACGCCCCCTCCTGGCGTGGTGGTCTCTTGTTGTGGTTCACTGTCGTGAGGCGCATTGCTCTTCTCTCTCAGCAAATCATGAAGGACCGCTGGATCAATGTGGGCTGTGAGGATGAGGAGCTTCGGCCGTTTGTGGAGCCAGAGTTGGACATCGCAGATCAGAAGAGGATCGGTAAGCCTCTCTAAGCACCAGGACGTCCCAAACCCTGTCTGCCTGTCCCTGACTGAAGAGCACCAGCTCAATACAAGGACTCCATTTAGGCAACTTTTATCCAGCTCCTATACACTCGCACTGGCTAACTGTGCAGGATTTCCTTCCTAGCTAATGCCCATTTCCTGAAGACTGTTCTGTGTCTTCACGCTAATGTGAAACCCTTTACCTGGTGAACAGCTGTGGTCAATTGTCATTCAGCTTCACTCCTGTTGTAAGGCTTCAGGCTTGAAAGTAGTATGATTGAACCTTTTGCTGTATTAACTCAAATTAATTTGTCTATTCAACTGAAATTTGCAACTTCATTATCCCCCCGGCATGTAATGCGGGGGGATATAGTCATGGGTGCGGTCGTCTGTCCGTTCGTCAGTCCATCCGTCTGTGAACATTTTGTTTCTGGAGGATAACTTGAAAACCGTTCAATATTTTCCCACAAAACTTGGTGTGCACATTAATCATGACCTGACGTGGTGCCTTTTGTTAATCTGAAGTTGACGTGGGGCTGGGGGATCTGCCATCGCCTGATGGCTCTTGTTTACAAAATGTTGGAGCTGTTTAAATTTGTCATGGCTTGGTTTTTACTGACTCGACAGCATTTTGAAATCAGATACAGGAAGCAGCGTTCCTTATCAGCTGACATGTTTTTTTTTTTTTTTTTTTTTTGAATAATCTGCAGATATCATGGTGGGGCTGGGCTACTCCAGAGAGGGCATTCAGGAGTCGTTGGCGCGGATGAAGTATGATGAGATCACGGCCACCTACCTACTGCTGGGCAGGAAGTCCTCCGAGGTGAAATCAGGGGTTCTGACCCGACCTGTGGGAGCCGGGGCAAACAACAGTTTAAAAAGGAGTTACAAAAGTACCTGGACCGTGTGTGTGATGGCCCAAAGTAACCTTACAAGTTCTACAGGCCCCTTGAGTAATGGAACAGGGCTTATGAGGACATATTGTACACTGGCAGTTAGGGGGAGATGTACGCATTGAGTTGCATTGCGCGGGTTATGTCCGTATCTTTGACAGTATTGAGATTTAAGACAGACCTAAACCCAACATTGGTAGGCAGACAGAGAGAATTAATTATTTCTGAACTGCAGCTGGGGAGTATAGAATCAAGATTGATAATATCAGTGTTTATAAGGACCTATATTGACAGTGTAAGTACTTAGGTGGACCTGGAGTGACAGTATCAGGATTTATGTGGCCGTAGACTGATAGCATCATAACGTATCAGTCAATACATTGACATTAGTAGCATTTATGAGGACCTGTATTCACTGCACTGGGAATATGAGGGCTTGGATTCACAAAACAAGCCTTTCAGAGGATGTAGAGTGGCAATATCAGGATTTATGTGGACCTAGATTGACAGTATGTTAACTTATATGGGACATAATCAGCATTTATGAGGCTATATATTCACAGCACCAGCACTTATGAAGACATAGAAAGGTTGGTATTGTGAATTTGAGAACGTAAGATGACAGCCTCAGGATTTATGTGGGCCTAGATTGCCAGTGTAAAGGGCACATGAGGATTGGGTATGTGTTGTTCCGGAACACTGGGGCCTGAAGGCTGGTGGCCCTTGGAGTGAGTTGCATGGTCAGAATGTGTGAGGTCTGATCTCTCTCTCTCTCTCTCTCTCTCTCTCTCTCTCTCTCTCCCTCCCTCCCTCCCTCCATCCCCTCGTCTCTCAGTTGGAGGCCAGTGACACCAGCTCCAGCAGTAACGTCTCGCAGCCCAAAGTTCGGCCCAGCAGCGAGCTCAATAACGGCCCATCTCCCACCCACCCAAAGGCCCAGCAGAGGGGCGTCTCCACCAGCCAGAAACAGAGGCGCTACAGCGACCAGGGTGAGCTCAGCGCGGACAAATACAGGATTTTCATTTTGTCACCACGGTGTGGTGGAGGGAATAAAATGGGTTTTACTATTCCCCCTGTCATTGAAATTGTTGTTGAAAATGGAGAGGGCTCACATTGTACAGTCCATGTCCAGTAACCTCATGATTGGTTATGATTGTCATCATTATTCTTAAGTAATGCATCAACCAGGAAGTAAAGTTCCAGACGTAAGGGGGATACTTCTGCAGTCGCGGGTGACTGACATCTGGTATTCTTACTGTCTCTCATAATGCCTCTCTATCCGTTTTTTTCTTTACTCCCTTAATTTTATATTTTGTTCACTTCATTTATCTTCCCTCAAACTCTCAAAAGTTAATATACATTATTTGATTCGCCTGTCATTCTAAGGAGCTTTTTGTGTGAAGCTCTTACACGGAGGCTTGCTAGAGTTGATAATGGGCAGGTGCACAGCCCAACCTCCAAAAATAACAAATGAGGCAATGAAAATACTACAGATGAATAAATCAAGCCGAAGGAAGATAAACCCTTCAGCACTGGTGAGAAGAAACTACCCAATGGGAAGAACTCTCAGGAGGACATCTTGATTTTTCTTCTAAAAGTATTTTCATTTCTCTCTTGCTCTCCCTCCAGTTACACCCCTGGTCCCCGCAGGCGCTGGTCACCCCAAGCGGACCCAAACAGGCGCGGCCGAGCACAGCCTGAAGGAGGAGAGCGTCGCAGGGCAGCCGCGCAAGTCCAGTGTGCCGGGCGTCCGGGGCGCGGCGCCGAACAGCCCCCTGCTGGGTAACGCCAGCAACCCCAACAAGGCCGACATCCCCGACCGCAAGAAGGGCTCCTCCGCTCTCACTGTGAGTGTCGCTAGGGTCATGTGACCGTGACCTCATGGCAACACTAGAGGCGGGCTTATGGCTTATTGGCTAAGGTGCTTGCCGTGGTCCTAGAATATTGATGGTTCAATCCCCAGTTTAGCCAATAATGAGATCTCTGAAGCTCATTAATTTCCTCATAAAACACTTTTTGCTTGTTGGCTACCATTTTAAGCATTATAGACTGAAATGTTTTCAAAAATATTACAACATTTTTGTACTATGCCATGGAATTGAATTATGAAAGCAATAGTCTTATCAAATTATTTTTTGGTAATCAAGTTATAATGAAATAATTGTACAACAGTTACAAACAAAATGACTGCTGATATCTGTGGCCCCCCCTGGTATCAGAAAAAAGGGCCCAAAATGGTCACATGCAAATTTATACCAGAACAAAGGGGGCTGTTCTTTACAGTAGAGTTCATATTGATTGGATGCAGAAACATAAATAGAGTGGAAAACCAATGAAGGACCTACAGGGAGTTTTGGAGGGAAATTGAAATGATAACAATGGAAGGGGGTAGTGGGGGTTGTCAGGTATAATTACAGATGGAGGGGGGGAGGGGGTTGGGGGGTGGTGAGAAATGTTTCCTTCCTCCACAGCTAACATGCCCTCATGGAGTTCAAACAAAATTTCACCTTCACCTCGTCACACCCTAGAGAATGGCCTCCGTTTTGATCTTTAGGGATGTTTTCCTCGCAGAAGCTGAGGGAGTGAAATGTTGTGAGTTGGAGGGGTTAGCTTTTGCTCTGTGCTGGGAGAGTGTCCGTGTCTGACCGCGATTCCGTCTCGCTGTGTTTTCGGGGCCACAGAGTAACACGGGGGGCATGACGCGGAGAAACACGTACGTCTGCAGCGAGAGGACCCCCAGCGACCGTCACTCCGTCCTGCAGAACGGGAAGGAGAACAGGTGAGGAACGGGCTGCCCCACCCGCTGACGGCGTGTGGGGGTGTTGTTTCACATACATCCTCAGCCAGGCCCTGCCCCCTATCACATTTATTCATTTAAAAATTGTGTATGATCATTACATATCACATCAGGGCTGGGACCGCTAAAGTGCCTTGAAAGACCCCAGGGGTCCGCCAACAACCTTCTTCAAAACCTAGGTTCTTGATAGGCTGTATAAAGATGGAATATTCTTGGTATAGGACTTCATACAGTACCAAATTTATGGAGCACCAATGTATAGCCTGGAGCACTTTTTCACGGTTTGAGCCAGACCTCTGGAGTCCTGGATAAGCTGAAACAGAAAGCCATCTTCATGCGAAGTCTTAATTGCCCGACATCACTGCATGACCTCACGACTGCCTTGCTGGTTTGGTCGTAAATTCCCGTATCAGTGTTCTAATGTCTAGCGGAAAGCTTTCCCAAAAATGCCGAAGGCCTTTATAGCAGTATTGGGGCTGTTATTCGGGCGAATTGGTTTTGGAATGTGTTCGCATACATTTGTTCATGAGGGGTATTTCAGGTCAGGTGACTTGAGTGGTTAGTTAAATGATGAGCAGTCATCAGGTGAATGTTGTACCCCAGTCAATGTGCAAATCTCTGTGAAAATAAGTCTGGTTACTTCTTACAGAGCCTGGGACATTGAGCTTGGTCACTGGGTTTGAAAATACTCCTTCCGACTTGCATTCGTACTGTTCGTGGATGGGGACAGAATCTTTTGCTGAGTCAACTGTAACATACCGTTTTTAATCTCAGGATTCTTGTTGAGTGTTTCCTCCCCTAAATGCTGTACTTCCCCTCCCCCCCATGCCCACAGCACGGCGGTCCCGCCAGCCCAGCACGTCCCAGGCGCCTCTACCCACAGTGTCGGCGGCTCCACCCCGCCGGACCGGCTCCGGTTCCCACGCGGGACCGCCAGCCGCAGCACCTTCCACGGGGGCCAGCTGAGGGACCGCCGTACGGCCACTTACAACGGCCCGCCCGCCTCGCCCACGCTCTCGCACGACGCCGCGCCCCTTTCGCAGTCCCGCGCCCGCGCCTCCACAAACATCTTCACCAAACTCACGTCCAAGCTCACACGCAGGTAATTTGAGCCTCACGTCAAGCTCTTGCACAAGTAAGCCCTGCGTACATGCTCTGGTACAGGTAATCCCGTAACTGTAATGCTCTGTGTTTGCTGCGAACTGCTGCAGTTAATCATTCCAGACCATTGAGACCATTACAACCAAATCAGGAGCTGGATATATGTCAAGTATTGAATTGAATTGGCCCATTTCTCTGAGCTATCATGGCCTCCTCTCAACTTATTAAATGTGCAGAATGCAGCATTACTGTTGCTTACACAGAATCAGAGTGATTACCTTCGTGAAGATGGGCCTATTATGGAGAGATTTCTTTTCATTTCCGTAGGAGAAGTTCTCTTCATAACAAATGGTTTGGCAAAGACTCTGTGTTCTCGTCATTGCTGCGTAAAGCCTTGCGATCCTCTCGCTGGTCCCGACAATGTTACCCATTGGTTGCTCTCTCAGATTCTGTCTCGACTTGGCAAAGGAAAATTGGCAAGAATGCTGTGGGTGTCGGTCTGGGCTCAGTCTGGATGTGTGCTTTTATCTTTATTGTTAACGTGTTTTTTTACTGCGACCTTTTTTGTTTTTGTTTTGTAGAAACATGTCATTCAGATTTACCAAAAGGTAGGATCTTCAGTTGGTTTTTTTGTGTAATTAATCAGACCTGAATTACAGTAATCTAACTTCCTAACTCTTTGTGGAATGGGAACTGGACTAAACGCTTGAAACTGACAGGGGACCATTTGGCTCTCTTAGCCGAAATGGAGTGCGATTGACTGAGCATGCCCTCGGAACCTGCTTTCTTTTCTGTCCATCAGCAGAGCCAATCAACAGCCAGTAAATCACTCTCTACTAATCACCCATGCATGCCTTTCCAATGGAGTGGGGCTCAAGCGCAGCTACTGACTCTTGGTTTTGAGGTTAACAAAATAATATTTGGTGCATTTCAGCAGATGGTGTTTCAGGTCATTTTTATTCTGTGGTGTCTGTGTTTCATCATCGAGGGTAGCAGATTTCTAAAATTCCTTTCTTCCAGTTTTTATGATGAGCCATTCTTTGGCTGTGCTGGTGCCAGATGAAGATGCTGAGATAATATCAGCCAGCTTGGGTGGTTTTATGACTCACGTTAAGGGGCAGGGTTCCACTCTGATTGTTCCTTTCTGAGACTTAGGCACAGGACAGAGGAGCTGTCTGGCACATCCAGTGTTCAGTGTTCTCTGTTCTGCCAGCTGGAAATGGAAGCAGCAGCATTAGGAGTACCACATGGTTCCATCCTTGGACATTTTCAGATCCTTGTTGTTTGGGAACATCAGAGAGAGGGGTCTAGTTTCTGTTGACCTCTACCACAGGGTTGTGCCATATCACATTGAAACATGTCAAAAGGCAAAGGTTGGATTGACTCTTGCCTCCACCTGACACACACACGCGCGCGCGCACACATACACGCACGCACGCACTTCTCTGGTGTCAAATGTCTATACATATGTGCAGGGGTTTACATTCAAACATATTCGCCCTGGTACATGTACATGCCAAGCTCAAGCTGTAGTGGCATTCTCTCTGATGGGCAGAACAGGCAAGTGTCTACAAGCCCGTTTGAAATTTCGGCTCATGCTTCAGTTCAGTCCTGTTTGAGTTGCGCTACCGGCTGATCTTTCCTGGGGTCCGAGGTTTTTGGAAATGACCCTTAGTCCTACCATGGACATTTTTGACACACGGGACCAGAGGGAGGGCTTCGAGATACCGGCCGATCGCCCTCTTAATTTTCCAACTGTCGACTTTATTGTCTTCTCCTCTCCCTTCTCTTGTCTCAGTCATTTATCTCCTCTTTACTGATGACCTTTTCTACTTCACTGTCTTCCCTGTTCTCCCTCTCTCCCACTCCTTGCTTCCTCGCTGCGGCCGAATCAGAATCCCGGCTGAGTTTGAGAGGAACGGCCGTTTCGATGGGTCAAGGTGAGCTCACTTTTGGGGTACAAGTCCCAGCCCCTTTCTCAGATCCAGCTCACCACCCTCACCATTATCCAGCGCATCCATCCCATCCTCCCAGCATGACCTGTTCTCCAGGCTGACCTGGGGGTCCTGCACCTGGCTGGGTCTCATTTCAGTGTCTTATACCTCACCTCCTTCCTGTAATTTTTTTTTTTGCCTCCTTTCCTTACTCTCGGGTCCACCTATTGGGGAGCTAAGGGATAGACCTGAGAACAGGAAGTGTGGAAGGGCAAGTAAGGAGTGATGAATAGTGGAAATGGAGCTTTCTCTGCTCCTTTAAGCGATAGTTCAAAGTAATGTCACTTACCATTGTGGCACATGTTTGGTAGATGGGTGAGGTCTATCCAAGCGTTAACAATTTATCTTCTCACAAAAAAAGTCCAGGAAAAGAGTGCTCCTCTTTAAAAAAAAAAAAAAAAAAAAAAAAAAAAAAAGTTTTCTTTGGGAAACTCTGAACACCTGGTCCCTAAAAGGCCACATTTGGCAGATATATAAATCTCCTTTACAATGTTAGAAATCAAGGTCAGGTTCAAGGGGAGATGAAAGTAGACGAATAAAATAAGTGATTGGAATGAGCCCTTAGAACCAAGTTTAGGCCTGACTCCGCCCACTTCCACCCATCCAATCCCACTCCAAAGCTGCAGGGCTCTTTCACCTAAGCTTTCACTGATTTGTGTTCCAGTTTCTCTTTGTGTTGTGTTGGTCCTGAGTAAAGACAATCTTGGTTGCTCTCTACCCTGTTTCTGGAGGTCTGCCATCCTGTATATTTTCACTCCAACACTAACAAATCACTTCTGGGTCAGCGAAGGAGATCATGTAGCTGTGAAGTAGAATTAGCCGTGTGCAGGACATTAGGGTTGAAATGAATGGCTTATTTCATGAAGCAGGATTACGGAGTTGGCAGGATAAGTGTTGCAAGTACAACTTGAAACCCTCAAAAGTGCAGCATGGACTTTGAAAAAGGAGTTTAAAAAGGAGCTGTTCTTGGTTGCTCAGTTGTCCAGCTAACTGTAGTCCCACATTGTGAAATTGCCTCGTGGTTCAATCAGAAGTTGGCATGAGGCCCGTCTCCTCTCAGATGCAATTTAATGAAGGAGACAGCAGAGGGCGGTATCTTGCAGCATGAAGTTAAGAAAGATGTCTTTGTTATTGTCCCGACGCCTAGTGGCGAGAGCAAGTCACTGCAGTCCCATTGGCTCTTGGCGCTCATTCCCTCGCATTGAAACGGAATGGGGAATCAAGGCCGTGTATTCTGTGAATTAGATGTTCATGATTATGAATTAATTCATATCGTTCATGTGAATTGCTTCTTATCGTAGGATTTGTATCTTGGCTCTTTAACTATTCAGATGAACTTTAGTTTGCTGTTATTTACGGCCCTGCGGATAAAAGTGTGTGCCATGCTAATGTAATGTAAAGGTTGGGTTTTCCTATAAGAGCAGCAGCATGTGGGACCCTGCACTTATAGCAGGTGTGTTGCCTCCTCTTGCATGTTGTATGTGTATGTGTGTGTTTGCATGCTTTGCTGATCAATGTGGCCTGTTATGGGTGCGGGGCAGGGAGTGAAGCATGCTCTCGCCCCTGCATTAAACACACACACACATATACACACTTACTATTATCAAAGATGGAAGAAGGTAAACAGATCTGTATCATACACACGCACCTTGACAAACTTGTGTATGTGTAGATATCCGTGCTCTTGTTTAAACCTCAACTGAGTCGCGCTCTCTCTCTTTCTCTCTCTCTCTCGCTCGCTCTCTCTCTCTCTATCACTCTCTCCCTTTCTCTTTGTCTCCATCTCACAAATTCAAATTCAACTGGAGGGCATTCGGCAGAGCGCATATCTCTGCCACGCCATACGCCTGTTATTTTGGTCACAGAATATGTTCTGGATCACTTGCAAAATTAAATCGCTGTTCCTTGGACTACCACCTATCATCCTGCCAAATTTCTTGCCAAACCATTAATAACACTTTGAGTTATCCTGTTAACAGACAGATGGACAGACAAACAAATAAAGGGGTGAAAACATAAACTTCTTGGCAGAGGTAAAAAAAAAAAAGTTTTAATGGCATGATGAAAGTGTACATTTCATATTGCCAAAGCATTAACACGTATAACAGGACACTACAAAACATGTAGATCCGTTGCTGCTGTAATGTGCTAACACAGACTACAAAAATATGGACGAAGCAACTGTGACGTCACCGAATGGTTTCAGCATACCATTTAGGAAGCCTCGATTTTGGCAATTTGAACTGCGTCATTTTGAAACCGGATGTGAGTCCTATTGGACGAGAGCGTGAATTGAAGATCCAGGGAAGAGCGTGGCTTTATCCTTTATTCTAGTCTATTTGGGACCATAATTTACAAAAATGAACATCATGATATATCGAAGGAGACTTGAAACTTGCGATAGATACCATAAAATGATGTGGAAAATCATTATTGAAATAATAAATCTGGTGGGAAAGTTGGGTCATTTTCTCATAGACTTCTATCATTGGAACTTCTTTCTGCAACCACCGACGTCGCCATCTGCTGGGCATTAAATGGAATGCAGTTTCCGCATTGGCCTCACTTTTCAGACCCGGGTGCTGCGTCCATCTTTTTATACAGTCTGTGTGTGCTACTCTCACTCTCTTTCTCCCGCCCCTTCCCCAGTCGTAACGTGTCGGCGGACCCCAGAGAGGAGCGGGAGACCCGGGACTCGAAGCCTCGCTCGCTGCGCTTCACCTGGAGCATGCGCACCACCAGCTCCCTGGAGCCGGCCGACATGATGCGCGAGATCCGCAAAGTGCTCGACGCCAACGGCTGCAGCTACGAGCAGCGCGAGCACTTCCTGCTGCTCTGCGTCCACGGCGACACCCACACCGACAGCTTCGTCCAATGGGAGATGGAGGTCTGCAAGCTGCCCCGCCTCTCGCTCAACGGCGTGCGCTTCAAGCGAATATCGGGCACGTCAATCGCCTTCAAGAACATCGCCTCCAAGATCGCCAACGAGCTGAAGTTGTAGGAGGGCAAATTCGGCAAACGAACGCCACGTTAAAAAATGTAAAAAGGCGAAAACCAGTGTGAGGGGGAGCTGGAGGACTTTGAAAATGTATAACTGAAGCTGTACATTCTGTTGTGTAGCAGTCACGGAAATGTGTTTTATTAAAATAAGAACAGCGCATTGGAAATAATGTATAGAAAAATGCTTTAGGCAATAATTTCCTGTGTCTTTGAAATTGTATTATTATTATTATGGTTATTATAATGACATACGTTCTGTAGCTGCTGTTGAAGAGACCATGGCCCGACAGATAGAAGAATTTATCTTTTTTTAGTATTGAGTGCACTACAGCATTATGTAACTCATGGGTTTCAGGTAATCTGTCTCCCCCCAAAAGAATAGGGTTTAAAACCCAGCCAATCCCCTCTCCCCCCACCCACCCTTAGGCGCTGGATATAAATCAACTATTGGCTGAAATTGGAGGGGAAGGCGGGGCTAGAGGCCGCCTTCAAATCACAGCCTCAGAATTATCCCACAACATTATCTGATCAATTCTATTGGGCACTCGCACAGAGTTACCATAATTAAGTGCCACCAGCCTGAAATGGTCCTAGCAAGATGAGAAGTGTTATTGTATAATAATTTCAGATGAGGAAAACCTTACTCCATGAGTGTGGGTGGGTTTTGTCGGTTGTCAGTGTAACAGACAGCCTGTATATTACAGGAATCTGGCATGGTATACAGCAGCCTATGACTATCAGAAGCTAGAAGGATATTGGTTCAAGCCCCACTGTGGCCACAATTACACCAGTCCAACTGTTGGGCCCTTGAGCAAGGCCCTTAACCCCACATTGTTCCTGGGGACAATGGCCCCTGCTTAGTCAATCAAGTGCAAGTCACTTCGGATTAAATCGTCAGCTAAATACCTAATGTACTGGCTGTTGGTGTTTTGATTGGTTCTGAGATGGGGCGTGTTGTGTGCTGTGCTTTATTTTTATTTGGAGGTCTGATAGACTCTTCTTTTGGCCACTTTATTATTATTTTTTTTTTGTACCTCTTCAGTATATAATGCCATTTGTGATTTGGTCTGATGCTCCTGAGATTGTGCGTTGATTGACACGCCGTTCTGGGGCGAACAGGCCCGCTGTAAAATCCAGTATTCTCACAACCCCACAGAAAGTAAGCACTGTTTATTTTTATTTTTGGAATGTAAATACTGTAACTTAGTTTTGCAAGATCTGCGTATTGTAATGCTGCCTCCTTGTTATTTTATAAATCCTGCTTTGAGCCAGGAACTATGGAAATAATGTTCAGCCGCCACCAAGGTGAAGATTACCAGTGTCTCCATTAAAAACCTCAAAACGGTCCCCAGTCTCCCTCTGTTTCAGTGATCAACGCACCTTTTTTTTGTTAATGACCTCTAGCGTAATGGATCATTTGGCTACACCCTAAACCAAGACATTAGTTTATAGTATTGCATTAAAATGAATTAAAGGTATTGCATTTGTTAATAAAGCTACAAGCAATGGGATGAGTAGAAAGAATGTGAGAGCTAAAATCTTGGCTCGCATCTTTTACTGCCATTGAAATGGCACTTATTCAAGCTTTGTAAAATCAAGTTGACACTTGTGCTAAATGACTGAAAATGCTAAGCTGGTTACGTAGCCAAAGTTCCACTCGCATCTGTTGAAGCCCAGCAGGGTACAGTACGCTGACATGCCAGTCCTCCCTTAACAATGAACAAGCATCTGAGGAGCTTGGCTCAGTGACCCAATTAGAAAAAAAGTTGTTGATCGTCTTGGAGTTGTAGGTTGTAAACAGATTCTGAATTGCTTTTTTACCAGCAGTTAAGTGTTTGCCAAGATAAGGGACGATTCATATGGACCCAGTGATACAGCCAATAGGGATGGAGTTCCAGGAATTTTGTGAGTAATGCAGTGAGGGACTGAACTTATTTTATCGAGGTTCACTGTTTGTATTTCCTGCCGTATGGCTTCCTTCTGTCCTCTCGAGTCCTCGATTTTGCTAAGACCAATAACCCGAGTTCGATGGCAGCATCAGAACTCCCAAACAGGCAGTCCTTTTCCATTCCTCTCCACTTTTCTCTGACTTCACTAAAAAAAAAAAAAAAAAAAAAAAAAAAAGTGTCTCACGGAAAAAGAGCAAATTGCAGGAAGATTTTAAAGGTACCTTGGAGCATTTTAGAGAAATATTTGATGTCCTTCAATACATGATGAGCTCAATGGCAAAGATGGCAATTGGAATTTGTCAGAAAACTTTGGGACACAAACCGATCACTTCAGCTTCCAAGGGATTGTGGTCCGTTGATCTCCTTTATTTCAAGGTTGGTCCTGCATTTCTCTGCTCTTTTCCTCCTTGAAATAGACAATTTGGTACTCCTGGTCATGGCTACCAGCAGAACCATTCGCAGTTCACGTCCATTAACAAGAACAGTTCCTTGCACTTCAAAGAATTTGGATGCAGCCAATGAATATCCAAGACTGGCTGGAGTTTGCTGGGGAGTTTTTTGGGGCTTTTCCTAAGCTCATACTGTTCTTGCCCCGTTACTTGTCATGACGTAGCACATTACTGCAGCCCTGTCCCGCTCGTAGCCAAATGCGTGTGGACACTTCTGAAACCTCATTGACACACGTGGAAGACGGGACATTTAATTTATTCCAAATATCTGATTTTAATTGAATTTGGAATGAATTGGTCAGTATGATGAGACTGACTCGGCTTTCATTTGAGGGTATTTTCAAACAATTCTGCTCCACGATTTGGGAATTGTTTCACTTCCTGAACATTCCCCCCCTTTCACATCTCTCTAATGGCACCTTTAGTAAAGGAGGGAGTGAAGGGTTATACAAAGTGCCACACAATCCTTATGCTAAAGCAGCTTTCACCTGCAGTGCCCTCAAGTATGAACTGAATGTCTTACCAGGTCCTACTGCCCAATCTGGTTCATTTTAAAGGTCAGTTTTAATGCATCTCTAAAAGGCCTCTGAACTGCCCTCACACACTGCCTTATAGTACCAGTCCAAACTTACCTTGGTGAATGCATCGCCATCCGTCTCAACACGCTTTCTTGAAAATGTTCATATCCCCCCCAAAAAAAATCTATGTACAGTGCATTTACTCATCAGCTAAAATGCAAATGAAATGGAGAGGAGAGCATATCCACTTTCTCCATAGGGATCTACCCATTTATCCAGGGACCGTTACAGTTCCTGTTATTTTGATCTGGGGGGGTCACCAAACCTGCTCCTGTGAGCAAAATCCAGCCATGGTTCTTTTCCTCAGGTAATTACCTGAATTAGTCCATCGGAGAAGACCATCTTGGCTCCAGACTCCCAGGTGCAGGCAGTGTGAAAGCTAGCAATTCTTAGCCCGCAAGGACTGACTTGGTGATCCCTGCTCCAGGAAACTAGTGCCATTGAGATATTAGGGCATCAAATGTGTGCTGTATTCACCCGTTTATGATGAATTCTTCCATTAATCCAGGCAGAATAGCGATGTTCACTGCTTAAAATGTCGTCAAAGTTGTGCATGCGCAGTTTGGCGGTTGGCAGAAAGCGTGATCAGGACTTTAACATGGCAAATAGCCTCTTTGGTTCTTCGCTTAAAATCCTCAAAAAAATCTGATTCCAGAAACCCTTAGCAAACCTGTTGGTGCAACCTATAACTGAATGGCATCGCTATTTTAGATGTTTTATTGGAGATGGAGATCTACTAGTGTAAGATAAGCCTTTTTTGCCAGCTACGTATCAAAACATTGACGTCATCGTGAACATCGCTATAACCATCAGTAGGTACATCTCACATGCACAAAGGCAGCCCCCGGAGACCAATCCCGTCTGTTTTTTGGATGCAAGCCCTGCACAAACAACTTCTGAATGCGCTAAAAGAACTGCCACATGTAATGTTTACCCACAGGCCTTTATTTCAGGTGTTAAGAGTCATCTTCAACACCATGACGTCCGATACAAAAATTCCTTCAAACTGATGGAAGACTCTCCTAACTTAAGTGCCACCAGGACTTGGTGAGTGCATTTCTTGATGTAATTAAGATTAACTTGTACTGAGAGGTTCAGCTGGTACTGTGGAGGTGGGAATGTAAGGTGTGGATACTAAGGGGGAATGGGATGGACGCTGGGCAGATTTGAAGTTCACTTCTGTTCTGGCATGAGGTCATCGATGGATTCGCCCCTCTCCAGATGTTTCTCCATCTCAATCAAGAGCTTCACTCCGTCCACCACCATCTGCACCAGCTCCACCTCGGAGAACCCCAGGCGGTCGGCGTTGGAGATGTCGAAGACTCCGCCAACCGCAGCAGTGTCTACTCCCCCTATTTAAAAAAAATAGGGTGTTAAAAAACCTCATCTAGTGCCAGCACACCAGCACCAGCTGCCCACCCAACAGTTGTACAGGAAGTCCACCCACGAGCTCCCACCAACAAACTGGCGTCCGAGCTGTTAGGCCTGGTATTCTTAACCCTTTGGGCAGCAAGCTTCCAGAATTCAAGAACTATGGCATTCAGATATCCGTACATATTACATGAGTCAGAATTCTCATTCAAGTACATCGTTTCTGCTTGTCACACCCTGAAGGCTTACAGTCCAAAGGAACACAGCATTTTGACAGCATCTAGCCTCCATACCGACTTATTTCCAAGTTATGAATAGCCAAGAGAAGCAGGACTGGCAGGCAGGATGTAACGTTGAGTTATCCGAGCTGAACATTAAAGAGTGGGCATGTCAAAATGCAGTTTGCTCACTAACCGATGAATCCTGGTACTGTGCCAGCAAAAGTTGATTGTCAGATTGTAGGCTTGAACAAACATTCACGTTTTCTGTTTTACAGGAGTAAAGCATGATTGGATTTTGAGAGAAGAAATAGACTCAGCATATTGTTAAATTGGTGCATAAACTGAGGGATTGGGGACAAAAAAAGACACGCATTTCATCTGAGCTTTGAAAGGTCCCCTATGTCACCAGGTGCACAGCAAATTAGATATTACAAGGCATTGCAAAATCTTTCCCCTTTTTACATCACATGGGAAAGTAACCAGAGGCAAGAACTGATCACCTTCAGCCAAGCAGTCAATGAGATTTCATTATTCTGGGTGGTCACTCCTTGTGATGTCAGATTTTTTTGAACTGGCTCATAATGGCTAATTAGCTGTGCACCTGGTGGCATAATAGGGGACCTTTCAGTGGCCCCGCCTCATCCACAGGTCCAGCCTGCTTGAGTTTGTACTGCAGCGCAGCCAAGATGTCCATAGTTTCTTCAATTTATAAGTTAAGTAAAACAAGGGTGGAAAAGTTTTATGGTCTGGAAACGTTGAGACAGGTCATCTGGAGCCCGCATACTGTAACGCACTTAAGGTCATTTGGGGCAGATACCTGTGCCTCGTTTCTGCAGCCTCAGCCTCTTGAGGACCTCCCCAAACTTCTCGTTCTTGCTCAGGTTGGGCAGCTTCACGTGCACGCCCCCACGGAGGCCCGTGCCCAGGTTAGAGGGGCAGGTGAGCACATAGCCCAGGTGCTCATTCCACATGAACTCGTGGCCCCTCTCCTTAAAGAGGGACTCAATCTGTGAAGGATAAAACAGGGTAGTCGGAGCCAGGACTGGACCATCACAGTCCAATAATATTTTGAAAGGTGGGTCTGTCAGGTTAACCACCAAGGACTGCAGCATTGATCAACAAATAAGAGTTGATGCACGGGCCCTACAGTGGGTTCTAACCTTGTTCATGGTGATGTACCATCCTGAAGGTCATCACACCAACCCCAGCAGGGACCTCATTCACCAAGTGTAGATATGAATTGAGTTCATGATCAATGGTATTCAGCAAAACAGAAGGATAACCGACAGCACCGAAAAGAGGTCATGTCTTACTGTTGTGAGGCCGTTACAGAAGCGAGTGAACACCTCCCTCATGTTCCCGCCCTTCTGCATGGAGATGACTCTGAGATGGTCCTCCTCATTCACCCACACCAGGAAGGTTTTGTTGTCATTGTGCCTGAAGGGCAACATTTCAAAGAAACAGCCCACAAAATCTTAAACAGGAGAGTTTACCACTCTAAACCATGCATAGGAGAAAAATCCCTGAATATAGCCAGGGGTGGATCCAGGTTTTGAAGTGAGAGGTTTGCGACATGAATAGCCAATCAGACTGAGGTTTGAGTGAGTTCGAGTGTTTCCAGCCAATCAATGAGGTGTTTGAATGAGTTCCAGAAACTATGTAAACTACCCTGGATCTGCCCCTGATAGCCAGCTAGCTGTTCGACACTTTTACCCATATTTAACTAAAGACCACAACAGCCATGTTAAGCATTGCCTTTGGTGCAGTAATGCCACATTTTGTACAAGTATCCTAAAATCAAGCACCCTACACTGAACTGCGCTCAAAAATAAGCTGCCTCAATTGAAAGTTTGAATTGTGTGCAGAAAAGGTTGGACATTGTTGTGTTAAGCAGCAAGACAAATAACCCTTTCCTCCTTGTCTGTTACAAGGACACGACGACTCACCAGATTCCCCTGGCATCGGGCCAATCTCGGGCCATCCCAGAGGCCAACAGCAAGGGCGAGACGGGTTTGTCGAATAGGAAGTGGTCATCGATCAGCTGCTGCTGTTCCTCTTCGGTCATGTCCTTCAGAGCATAGTACTTCCCCTTAAGGTCCCCCTCCAGGGCACCCAGACCTGAAGCCAAAACGAGAGATCTGACTCTTAAAGCTTACCAAAAACATCCCAGTTCTACTGAAGGTCTGATGCTCTCCTGGAACCTTAAAGCCACTTCAGCATTAAACAGGCTCTTTGCCATGGGCTGGCTCAAACCCTAAACTCAGATACCTTAATCATGGCAGGTTTAAAGAGCCACCTTTGTGACATTGAAAACCCCGGCTTCAGACTCCGCATACCCTGCTGACCCGCTAATCTTACCTCATAGCACACCCCTCTGTGCCCCGATACATCGAAGTACTCGAATCCCCCAGAAACCAGGCATTTGTACCACAGGATGAAGTTTGGAATTTTTATCGTCTGGTCACTGGTTGACAGTAAGACTGACCGTTCTGATTTCATAAAGCGCGAATAATTAGCGGGAGCAGCTGTTGCAACTTCATCTGTAGTATTGTCATGTCCGAGTCAATGCCACCCTCTCCCTTCCCTCCGGTATTCTGAATTTCCAGCTCATGCCACTAGAGGGAGACATCTACATCACAAACTAGCATGCTAGCAGGACCGGCCAGCTTACATTCGACGGACAGGTTCTCAATGCCGCGTCGCTCCCCGCGACTGCAGTGGGGTGGTAGGCAGAAGCCCCGGATGCTCCTTCCGGTTCGGACTCGAGAGCTTAGGACGTAATCTGGGTCCAGGTCATCCCCGCCCTGCAAAAAACACCCACATGGTGTGCTCGCATTAGGGTTTGAACAAGGTTCTCTTGAACATTGAGATAAAACCTTAGGCCAAGTCTGCTAGGGCAGATCCTCCAAACCACCATTTAGGTGTTTGCTTAAACCGGGGTATTGTACCAGCTGTGTGAATAGATCTAACCTTTGAAAAAATAAGCTTAAGTTTGAAGATGATGTTCTTCTACAGCTGGTTCATTCTGTCCCAATTTTAGGTGGGATGTTTCCCCTTCTTGGATGACGTTCTATTGGCAGACTTGAGTATTCAAGCATCCAATCCAAAACTGAATTTAAAGGGACATTTGGGGAAAGTTTACCTGCAGGTTTTCTGGGTTCAGGTCAGTCTTGTGCGTGTCTGTGGGCTTATATCCGCCATGTCGGTCCTCGATGACGGGGTCCAGCAGATCTTTGAAGACTTCATAAGACTCTTCATCACCAGCCACACAGCCTACAGTCATTATGAAGGGGTGGCCTGGGGGATGAATGGTATCGTTTTATTTGAAACCCATTAATAAATCAACTCGTGGTGCACAGCCTACATTAGAATATAGAAGTGTCACAATCATGTCATTGATTACTCATTTGTAAAATTAAGAGAACTGGTCCCACTCACCAAAAGTTGAAGCTCTGGATACTTTCCAAATTACAAATTTAGTTATTGCATGGTAATTCAAGAAATTCGATTAGTCCCTGTGCATACTAGTTATGCGATCAACTCAGGGATTTCAGGCAATTTTAACTGTCATTGCAGTACCGTGCCACTTCAATTGCACCCATGGATTATTGTAGCATGACTGCAAAGTGACAGCATTTTCAGGAAGTCCTTTACACCAGTGGTTCCCAAACTGCAGTCCTGGAGGCCACCTATGTATGCTGGTTTTTGTTCCAGCCTAAATTCTGATCAAATTTTAAGCTGCGTTCTCTTCTCTCCCTCTCCTCCTCCCAAAAAAAAAAAGTGGTTTTTCACTACAAGATTACTAAATCTTAATTGTATATATTGCCATTTTTGATGGAATATGTTCCACTACATTTGTGGACATGTAGTGCTTACTGGCTATACTGCAAACACTTACATGAAAGAGAAATAATTTCTGAATAAATTGACTGATCTGAATCAATGAGCTGCCAATTAACGGAAGACCAGACACCAGGCCAACAATTATAGCCAGCAAATTGCTAATGTACAATTCAAAAACAAAGTAAATGAGGCAAACCTGCAGTGTATTTATGTTAAAGGAATATAATGCCAACCAAGTTAGGAGCCAATTAACTCAGTGGTTAATATTACCTCTGACATTTTATGCAATTTTGAAAGAAAAGCATAATATGAACTTAAAGATTACACATTCCTTGTGGTATTGCATTTCTGGCATAATGTAGATCAATAAGTAATCAAAAAATCGTAAGCACGTGCTCACATTTGCCGCTCGCCAAAATTGCAATCATGGATGAAACGAAAACCGACATATGCATGAGCCTCCAGGACCGAGTTTGGGAACCACTGTTCTACACCAAATGTTGCGCAGCACATCCAGAAAGCGCCCTTTGCCAAGGTCACTATGGCGAGTCGTAAAGAACATGCAGACGGACATTTCAGTAGTGATGAGCCTCAAGCCAGAATCGCCCTTTAAAAGTGCAGTAGGTAAGTCAAAACGAACAGATTGGCTCGGGGGATGGATGGGCTATCTGGTTAGTGCCACCGGGTTGTTACCTGGGTTATCCACTCCAGTTTGGATGATGTCATCCAAAGTAAATCCGCTGGGCGTTTGTTTATCCCGCAGTTTTTCATACATCTCCAGCGTCAGCACCTTCGCCATATGGTTGTTGTGCTGGCTGAGGTCCGGGTACTCCTGCTCCGCGGAGTAGTTCATCTTCAGCTGGTTGTGAGTGTTACCGAAAGGCATGATTGCGTTCACCTGTAGACGAGATGGGAAAATGGGACACACTTCTACGAGATCTGATCATATTAACTGCCAACGATTGTTAATGCGGTGTTGGGAAAGAGGACCTGACCATGCAACCTCTCCAGGGCTGAGAATCTGTACCGGTTTGCATAGGCACGCAGACTGCAGTAATGAACGTCCATGTAATGCAGTGGATTGTGTACTTAAAATGCGTGAAAGCTATTTTACCACTGAAATGCATGTTTTATGCTTGCGTCATACCTTAAAATACCACTGCAAATCAATGCGTTAGGACGTAGTTAAAGACGACAGGTAATAAAATGGGGTGCATCGAGACTATTGCGCCAAGCTTCATGTCTGCAGCGTAAAACGGTGCGCAGCAGGGGCTCATTGAACACCTTGCAAACAATTAATTGCAAGGGCGATAGCATCTGTGGATGGAACTCAGCAATGCAGATCTCATCGGATCGCAGTTTGACAGGAACAAGGATGTGCGAGCTATAAAGCCCTCTGCAAACCGACTATTGAAGCAGAAAACCGAAGATTGAAACGTATTCCAAGAGCGCAGGAATTAGCGATCAGTTAATGCCCTAACCAAAAGCGGACTGTCAAGCACAAAAGTATTCAATAGCATTAAGATCTCCTGCATACCCATTGTTTACCATTTCAAGTGTCGCATTATTTAAAGCGTTCGATTTTATTCCATATTCAGCCTGCATAAATTATGATGGGCCAAAATCTACACTGTCCAACGATTTATTAAAAATAAAAATCCTACCTTATTTTTTCGGTTCTTTGGGTAAAGCAACAAAGATCCGTTTTCAACTCAAGGATGAACACACCGACTCTAATTCTGGTGTCCGAATTAAGCGTCCTTGGATGGTTTTTATATACCCGAAAAGCTCGCGTATGATTGGTTGCTATTTGGAGTCCATTCATTCTATTGGAGAAGGGCTAAACACCATCACTGATATGACACTTAGCAATTAGCAGATGATATACATTTTACTTTATGTTTCGATTTGCAACACTATATTTACTGTGCGTATTGAATAGACCACTATGCATCTTGAGCGCTTTTTAAATACACTATCTTACCATAAAATGCTTTCAATTGACTACTGGCAATCAAATATTTGCTGACAAATTCATTAAAATTGCTTTAATTTTATTCAAAACTTATTATTTTGGTATGTTATGATTGAAGAATAATAAAGTGTGTCTAATTTCGTTTCGCTAAACATATAACGCTTTATTCGCTCTTAATCTAATAGCATTAATTGAATTAAAATTAAGAAGAGAAGGAATTTCGCTTCATACACATGGTTTTTAGTTTTATAAATTCGCTGGAGCCCTAGTCTTCATCGTTCGGGCTCCAGTGATTCATGATTCTGACATATAAACTGGTCATGCTGTAGAACCAATTTTAAAGCCTGATGGTTAGATGCAAATGTATTCTGGATTATGCGCTTATTCAGCGTTAGGATTTATTTTACAGCGTCATCAACAGGAGACACGGATTTCCACGCGCGTGTCATTTCACTGAGCAGTTGCCTTTATGGAGAGCTGTCAGCTTCTTCTAAGGTAAGCTACAGTCACTGTTTTTTCTTAGCATTCAATTCGTATGATGTAGGCTACCACATTGATTATTGATTGTTTAGATGTTCTCGTACATGGCTGTGTCGTTTTTCGATTCAAGGCCTTTCAGTTTTATTCACAATGTATTTAATGCTGTAAATCGGAAACAATGCCGAGAATGAATAACATCGATCAATCCTATGCTTCTTTAAATAAGCAGCGGTCAATACTTTTTTTTTTTTAGCGATGCCTTTGGATTTTATTTTGCAAATTATGTCCAGATGTAATTCTTCAGGAAAATCGATGATTCGCTGATAACCCCAATCGCTTATCTCTGCAGCGAAACTGCGCGGACAAATCAGTTTAATCAATGATTCTCCGAAAGCCAACGGAGCGTCAACACGCAGAAGCATCCCTGTTTCGTCCTCTCGTCTCCCCCTTCAGTTTTTTAGGTTTTTGGGAAAACTGTCGGGGGAAAACCGCGGGGCTTTGCCTCATGGGAGTAAGATCGGAGGGAGAGGTGACAGGTGAATGTGTGTAAGTTCTCTAATGACACCCGTGCACGGGGAAGAGGGGTAGCGATAGCGCCAGCACAGTTTTGAGTGCTGAATTCAAGTGGGACACTCTCCTGCCGTTTTGGATTTTCATCTTGATGAATCATAATTGTGGTTATTATTAGCTCAACTGGAAAAAAGAAAGTTGTTACGAAGACAAAAAAAAGGCAAGAAAAGAATTTTTTTTTTTTTTTTTTTACAGTTCTGAACTTGTATTTTTGTGCAGTACGACCACCAAAGAGACTGGGCTGGGCTGTTATCGCAGTGCCAACTTATGGTTGCATTTTTCATATTGGCAAGTGACAAAATGTGACCTGCTGCTTCAGAACCAGTCTTTCCTGAGCAATGACCAGCTGTCAAGACGATGACCGCAAGTGCTGAGGGTAGTTAAATCATTGGAAACACTGGCATAGATACAAGCGAATTTCACAACGTACTGTTTTTGTTGCGACTGGTTCAGATATGGATTCTTTGGTTCTCCGATTCCGTGGTGATTTTTTTTTTTTTTTTTTTTTTAGACCGGTTATCGCTGTCCTTTCAACTGAAGGGTTCAGTGACGTTATATGTGTCAATTTTATCTACAGAAATCAAGATTTGGATGGTTTTGAATATTGCTTTACTTTATTTGTACAACAACAATACATGTGCTTACGGTCTCATCCTGACTAGCACACAACACTGACCGGTATACAACACTGGTGCATGGTGAAAGTAGCCTATATTCTGCGTAATACCATAAAGCACGAGATTGGCATTAATCAAGTTATTGCGCTGAACCCTTCAACTGTCGGACTGTCCCTAGATGGACAGTTCCTTTCCGGGAGATGCCATTTGCATTCAGAGGGGTGTCTTACAAAGCCTGATTTAGGGAATAGCGAGGTATGTTGAGCCTAAAGGCGGGGTTTTCAATGTCACAAAGTTGGCTCTCTTTTAACTTGGAAATGCTTTACATTAGCCTGGAATCCATACTTATCAAGTGCTGGTCGCTCCCAACGGTCACTGACTGATCAGTCTGGCCTCAGTCATATAGCCAGCGTTTAGCCCTTATGTCACTAATAAAGTGAATATATGAATATTCATGTTTTCTGCTCTTGGCTGATTGGGCGACCTTTTGGCGAGAACCACCAATCAAATATGAGTTAGCTGGACAGCAACGGCATTCGTGAATGTTATTTGACATGAGCTTAAAAATTAGATTGTGGCTTGCTTGCGTTTACTCTTGGAGTGGTTGTTAGGTTTTGAACAGGATAATGTTTGGCCATATCCGCATTTTGTTTATTTCAGTGGGATTCCCTGGTTTAATAAAGGCTAAATTAAATAATACTCAAATTACATAACATATTTCACTGTAATTGGCATTAGCTATTGCTCGAAGGGCATGATTGCATCAGCTAGATTAAAGTGATACTCCACCCAAAAACTATAATTTGTATATCAATTACTCACCATTAGATGTCTTGAACGGACAAAGTTGTTCTTCACCTGGCGCAACTTTATGGCCACTGGAGAGTCTTGAAAAATTATCCAAATTCCTTTTTTGCTGGAAGCAAATGGGGTCACCCAGTAGCAATGGGAAAACTCCACAAAACATCCGTTGACCAACTTTCAAACCATTGTCCAACGCATCGTCCAGTATAATCAAAGTCTGCTTTGTCCACTCGTATCCTCACAACTCTAGAAACGTGGTTATTTTTCACTAAAAATAATAAAATACCACAGTTATGCTTCAAGTAAGCTCGCGCATTCAACAAAGTCCCACCTCCCGGCTCATTCATTGCCCAGAGACTCTGCTGCCACTCAGATGAATACTCGTATAAACACTAGCCGCGAGGCGGGACTTCCGTTGAATGCAGAACTGTGGTATTTTTTTTTTTTTTTGTCTGTCTAAAGGGGCGGGGCACCCTTGCGACTGTGAGCCACAGATCTCGCATGGATTTTGTGCGAATATTTGAAAGTCAAACGCTGGTCAACCGACTAAGGCCAGACATACAAGCAAGTGACCGTTGGGAGCGACCAAAGCTTGATATGGATGGATTCCAGGCTAGCTTTACATTGCAGATAGACAGTGACTCGGGAGCTACTGCAAAAACAACCCAAGATTTTTTGAGGCAAAGAAGTGGAATGCTCTACCACAGACAAGTCAATCGTATGACCTGAATCCAGTTGAACATGCATTTCAGTTGCTGAAGGCAAAACACCCCATCAAGAACACAGGAACTGAAGACAGATGCAGTGAAGGCCAGGCAGGGAGTCACCAGGGAAGAAACCCAGTGTTCGGCGATGTGTGAGCATTCCAGACTTCAGACAGTCATTGTCTGCAAAGCGTTTGCCACCGAGTATGAAAAAATTTAAATTTAATTATTGATTATGTCAGTTTGTCAGATTACGTTTGAGCCTGTTAAACTGAGGGGGCTGTGTATTATATGGGTTTGATTCATACATGATTCACACAATGTTTTTGAGGAAAAAAAAAATTGAAGTTGAAGGTCTGCTCTTCAAGCACATCTTAATTGGTTCTTTTCAAATCCGTTGTGGTGGCGTAGGAAACGAAAACAATGAAAATTGAATCTCTGTACAAATATTTAAAGACCTAACTGCAAATCATGCTATTGTATGATATGTGCAAGCAAGTGCAAATGGGCACTTACACTAATCACAAAATAGATATACAATGCTATTAGCTCTGACATTGCTGAAAATATCATTTGAAGGGGTATTTTGTGTTTAATGTAGCCTCTTTTATATCCCGCACTGGTACATTCAGCCGTTAAAATGAGGCACATAGCTATTGACTGACGTCATCAGCGAATGCCCGGCCAGGCATGCGAGTCAGTGTTTACGTTGTTGATTTTGGGAGGGAGGGGGCGTAAATAGTCAAATTATTGAACAGTGGCTATTTTCCTTGGGAGCCAATCAACACTGTTTCATAGCTCAACGTAGTTCCTTAGCCACCTTTTTTTTTCATTTCTGCGGGTGACGCCCCTTCTATTTGGCTCCTTTAGAACTTCTTTCCTCATCTTTTTTTGGAGGTTTTTGGAGCAAAGTGCAGCAGGTTCATCCTCTTTTCAAGCAGACACATGCTGCCAATTAGCAGGGATTTCAGAAGTGCCTCTGACATTTTGTCCTCCCCCCGCATAGACGATTCCATGGAAAGTCTTACTGTAACCAAACAAAAGTTTGGGTCCCTGCAGGTGTTCAGAGCTCTGGCGCAGCCAGGAGTTCCTCCCTTTGAATAGTAGATTTTCAATGTCCATACAGAGCCTCATTTACCCATTGAATTGTCCATGTTGGAATCCATGTTTGTAGTCACCAGATGTTAGTGCTTGTTTTATCAGTTTAAGAATGTTCAGTTTCATTTTTGATCGCATATATCTGGGATTTTTTTCCCCCTAAATGGTTAACTGGTTCACAAAATGCGCAAATTACTCCATCTCTGTGTAATCTCAGACAACAAAACTTACAAACCCTTTAAAGGCTGTGTTTTGAGCAGAAGCTGCTGGATTTGAACTTACAAGCACCCTTGTGTAAGCCTACTGTTAGTTAAAGGAGCTGTATGTAAGTTTGTGGCCAAAACTGGTACTACAATCACATTCAAAATACTGCTGAGCGCAGTATCCCCTCTCCCTCTCCCCCAGACGAGGGTTGCCAACTAGGTTGCCGGATCCAGCAAGAACGTCTGCTACAAGGAGCTACCATGGCTACATTTCAACATCATCAATGATTTGCTCTCACAGGGTTGTGTTCAGTTCAGTTCAGAAAAGATCGAGACTAATGACTAACTAACTTTAGTAATAGTCATATCGGTCAACTTGCTCGTCACTCTTCTGTGTGGATAGCCCACTAAAGTCCATACTATAATATGCGTAAAGAATGAATGAGGACTCATTTGACCGATGTACTGTCTCTATTACATTTCATATTGCCATAATGGCTGTACTAATGTTGGAACGGTTTCCACAGCGTCTCAGCATAATGCCAAAGAAACGGACTCTAATAATGCATTGCTAATGTCAGCAATGACGAGTCACGGTTTTTATTTCTCAAACAATTTGTTACCTAGTCAATTCGATGACCCACCTGCATACGCACTAACGTACCATGAACGAACATACATAACGTTATTCGACTGTAGAGAATATTTGAAATGTCCGTGCCTACATTAAATAGAATTAAGTTAGCCAAACTTATCTGAATCTTACCTGCCCAGGAGAAAATTAGCAACTTAGGCGTCGGTCTTCCCTGCTTTCAGCCGTCTCCATCTTTCAAAGGCATGTCCTTTACCGATCCTTGTTTTGTTTCTGACTTTGTCACGACGTT
This sequence comes from Gymnothorax javanicus, assembly GCA_029692085.1. NCBI lineage: Eukaryota > Metazoa > Chordata > Actinopteri > Anguilliformes > Muraenidae > Gymnothorax > Gymnothorax javanicus. Next base: position 9,008,691 of record CM056198.1, on the reverse strand, counting down.
TTTCGGAATCATAACGAGGCCTTCTTTTAGTAACGTCAGACATTTGTGCTCCGAAACGCTGGTAGCTGCAACTCAGTGGTAACTGGCAACCTGGATTCCGAAATGCTTCTGACTTCGTGATTGAGAGATAGGTGGAGGGCGGCACAACAGGCCAAAACACAACATGACAACATCAACATTAGTTGTGGGCTGCAACTTCGCTTTTGTGATGAGAATATTCTGGTTGGACTACTGTTGTCAGTGATATAAGTATTTGAAATCAACATCATTCCTTAATGTCTGGTGATATATCAGGGCCATTTCATGATTAATCAACATGCATTTCTTACATATTGCTCCTTTAATGCAAAGGCCAGAAATGGCTAGCATTCTACACCACAATCAAAAGATTTAGAAACGAGACATTATAATAAGACTTGTGTTCAATTTAATTCTCCTTTCTTCTATTTACTCTGAGTGGGCAGTTCAGAGCACCACTCATCGCAGACCTTTGGATTATTTGACGGTATACATGGATCTTTTGCAACTGAAATCAAACATCGACTGTTCAAAACGCTGCCTTGAATGGGTTTATAAGCCTTGCTGGCTGGGAATACAAATGTGGAGACACCAGTTTATTTTGTTTGTAAGGCTTGTGTGATCCTAACAATTGGTCAGCTTTCTTTAATATAGGCAGTGGCAGCTGCTGAGCTGAAAATAGAGGAAGCACAAAATATCCCTTTAATGATTGGTCTTGACCTATTTTCTGTCATGTTTTAAAAGATTAATCTTGTGTGAACAGCAAAAACACTCAAAACTATCCTCGTTAAAGCGTAGAAATATAACCCTTCATTTTGAAGCAAAAATGCATTTTTTTGACATTTTATTGATTTTATTGATTTTTTTCAAAACATAAACAACAAACAAGCACTCTGCATTCACAAAGATATCAAAATACAAGAGAAAATATACCACTATCCAAAATAAAATGACTTCATGTAGCTCAAGACTATCCTCACCCAGAAACCCACCCCTGCAACCCCCCGCACCGCCTATGTGCTCCACTCCGGTCCCTTAACCACCCCCATCCACCGTGTCAGTCACCATATACACGCACTGTGCCCCTCCCACCCATGTGCAGTAGAAGTGGAAAAAAAAATAAAATAAAATGAAAAATGAGAGCACACTGATACAATGACAGAGTGGGTAACATTAAAAAAAACCAAATGAAATAAATAAAATAAATTAAAAAAATGATACCATAAAAATATACAGATGTAAATATAAACATACATAAATTGAATAATTAAAACAAAACAAAGAGGGGGAGTTCTAAAGACAGGTGATAACAATACATAAGCACAATACGCACTGATAGAGCATCTAGCGGTAGCACTCCAATCAAGGGCATATCTCCCCTTATTTATAGTGTCCCGAAGGGACGAGGGCAAGTACCTCAGAAAGGCTGACCATGTTCTCTCAAACAAACTATCATCCCCTTTCATTCATGCAGAAAGTCTTTCTAAAGGTAAAACTTTATACGTTTCTTGGTACCATTATGTAACAGTGGGAGGTTTGTCACTTACCCACTGCTTTAAAATACATCTCCTACCCAGAAACAAAAGTTTGTCACAAAGTTTGAAATCAGATCTACTCAGAAACAATGTTTTTGAAGGCAAGCCTAATATGAAGAGTCCTGAATCCTTTGTAACTTTTCGTGAAGGAATTTTACCCAGTTCTTGGGCTACATTGCTCCAAAACCTTGAAATCAAACGACACTCCCAGAAACGGTGAATGCATGTCCCCACCTACCATTTACATTTAATGCAGAGAGGAGAGGTCTGGTTATCCATCTTATTAAGAACAGATGGTGTTAGCAAAAATGCATTTTAATCAACATCAATCAATTGTGGATACTTGTGGCTAATCTTTGTATTTTTTTTTTTTTTTTTTTTTTTTTTGGTTGCGATTCAAACAATAATGAAGCACAGGTCAGATGGCCTGAAATGCAGGCTGTATTAAAAGCAAGCGAGGAGGTCAACTAAGTAATTTATCTCTTTTGTAATGTGTACTTTACTAAACTTAATTAAATTGAATTTATTCAATCAGTGTAGCATGGTATTAAGAAGAAAGCTGTCTGTTTAACTGCCGATGGATTATTCTAATTGCTAGAAAAATGATTGCCTGGAATCCATACATATAAAGTGCTGGTCACTCCCAACGGTCACTCACTGATATGTCTGGCCTCAGTCGGTAGGCCAGCGTTTGACTTTCAAATATTCGCACAGAATCCATGCGAGATCTGTGATTGGCTCACAGTCGCAAGGGTGCCCCGCCCCTTTAGATAGACTTGCGGCAGGTCCTGACTGAATTGATTCCAATGGGGAGAAGTGAACGTGAGCACAGATTATCACCGATTATTTTGCCACATTTTCACAGAATTAAATACTGGACTTATTTTTCACAGGCCACATATCTTCCAAACATTCTGGCACTGCAATGGCATTTTTAAGACCAACAGATCAGGATTTAGTAATGTCATTGGCATTTTAATCATTCATTTTTGGACATTCTTTAGCGTCATTCGGAGAGAAAAAATACTTCAATTTGTGTTCATATGAAAGGCACTAACACCGTCTTTGAAGTCATTTGGAACAATCAACGAACATTAAAGTGCATTTAACATTTTTATCACACCGTTTGACTTTCAATAGCATTTCTGGGCCGCGTTAGTGCGGATAACACAAATATGCACGCAATTGTACAAACAATTGAACGTTCTTAGCATTCAATTCACAAAAATCTTTTTTCAATTGAACAGTAGCCTACCACTGATATAGAACCACTGATATAGATGGATTCCAGGCAAGAAAAATGATTGAAACAGGTCGATTCTGCTTATTAGTTCAAAGGGATGTGTTGTGCCTCCTCTAATTTCAGCTGAGCTGCTGTTACTGATTATAGGCAGCTTCTACTGACCACAACTCGTTTAACTGACCATTGACAAAAAGAAAGTTTTGCTGTAAAGAAAAGGACAGAATAACTGCTGTTGTGTAAACGCCTTTGCGGCAGTAAGAGAAAATACGCAACAACACAAACGCAGGGACGTGTTTGCGTGTGGGGCAGTGTGTCCATTGTAGCTGGCTCAGCTGACTTGGCCTCAGAACAATGGCCAAATTTCACCCGCCCAGCACTCAGAGAGTAGAGTGGAGTGGACAGCTCAAAGCGCCCATTGACTGGCTGATTAACCCCTTAAACTCTACCTTTTCACTTAGGTTTTCCTTTAAGCAGGTTCAAAGTCTGAAAAAAGCTTTCCCCCATATTGTAGGACAGTGTCACATGCATGTTCAGTGTCTGTCAATTGCTGCTCTTCACTGAAGCTACATCACACTTTATAGTGAAAGATATATTCAAACCAAGGATGCCATGTTTTTATAGCCACCGCATTACATCAAATGGAAAATATCTTGATCTTGTCCTTCATTTTGAACATATTTCACTGTAATTCACCAGGACATACCAAGGATTGTTGGAAACCTTGGGATCTGCACTAGAATTTATTTTTTAGAATTTGGGCCTGAAGTTCCTCAGGGTTGAATACAGCAGCTGCAATTGACAAACCCATATATGGGTCCATATATTTTATGGGATTAAAGATGCAGAGAGCCTCTCAAATTTTCATAGTTGCATCGTCAGCCTAGGGGTAACCAGCCAACCGTGTGCATATGAGTCACGAGCTGGGCCAGCCTTCCGTACTGTCGCTTGGCATTGTTTACTGATGGGTAGTGCTGCTTACTGGCTGCTAGGTGATTTGTATTCAAGATGATTGTGACATCTTTTTGCTCAGGATTGGTTGTGACAACCCAATCAGCGTGACTCGCTAGATTTTTCAGCTCCATGCTGTTGGTACTGCTACATCCTCAACAGAAAAGCAGCCAGATTTATTTAATTTTTTTAGAAACTAGCCCACACCTGAGGTTGCACGTGCCACAGTGCCAAAAAAATGCTTGTCAACACTTTAAATTTGCTCATAAACAGTTTAAATTTGGAGAAATCACCTTTGTCAGTCCCTGCCTGTGCCAAGGCTCAATGTCCAAGTGCAGTGTCAGATTGATTGGACAATTGATTGAGGAGAAAACATGGATTCAGAAGGAAAATAAAAACAGATGGAGTTTTCCTCATTTTATCGTCGGAGTAATGATGGGGTTTGACAATGCTGCCAGTGCAACATGTTTCTTGAATGTACCTGAAATGTTTTTTCAATGTTATGATATTGCCATAACATCGCGGGAATGTCTTGCATTTGCTAGGCGAAAAGTATGACTGTTTCTGAAGTGTTCTGAATCATTGTGTAGCGGATGTAGAATGGAGGGACAGGGCAGGATGGAATGATGCACACTGACACAGAAGGATGGGGTATCTGCAGTTCTGTTTACTGAACACAGAATGGGGCAGTTAAGCACGCGCACACGCACAGGCAGGCTCTCTCTCTCCCATTCCCCTTACGGCATCCACTTTGCAACTGGGGAAACCCGTAAACACTGGTTGCTTAGCAACGTCATGCAGCTCTAATGCATGCAATATTAATATAGTAATAATTTCTATATACATAAAATCAAATAAAATGTGCAAAGATTTGATGAAATTCACCAATAAAATTAAAGAAAATAATAAACAAAATATTTCACTGTGACAATTGCATGAAAAAAAAACTCAATTTTATCTAGATCATTCCGCAGTCAGTCAAAAGAAAGCATGGAAGATGAGTAACTGAATATCATAAGAGCCTGAGATTTCATTACATAACATGTAGGGCCTACAGGATTTCTCAGAGAATTTAGCATATAAGCCTACTACCATCCATGAGATACTTGTATATCAGTGACAGCAGCTGGACTAAAATTAGAGGAGGTACAAGGAATCCCTTTTAACTAACAAGTAGTCTTCACTTGTTTTCTGTCATTTCCCTTGATGGACAAGTTTTCTTATGATTCGAATAGTCCATTAGCAGTTAAGCACAGCTCCCTTCTTAATGCAGTGTTGCAGCGATTAAATAGTCAATGGAATTCACAAAAATGTTTAATTCACCGCTGAAAAGATGAACTACTCTGTTAACTTCCGCATATGCTTTTCGCCCGTCCTGCAAAGCAAGCTAACTCGTGCTTCATGAATATTTAAATTACAGCAAAAAAAAAAAAAAAAAAAAAACTAAGATTATAGCCACAAGTGTCCTCGATTGAATAACATTTATTGAAGGGTCATATCCAAAACCTCTGTAATGTCATGGACGGACATTTGATAACAAAAATTGTGAAAAAAATATTTAAGAGGCGCTGAATTCCAGATGTCATTGGTTGTTTGGTACTTGGGATGCACCTATTCACATTTAAATGGGGAGATTCGATTTCGCCTCGGATGTTACAAATGCCAAATGAAATTTCTTCGTCACGGACGGACATCGATAAATTCTTCACAAACTGTGTTTCGAGTTTCAACTCACATTCTATCAAATAATGTAAATGGAGTTTTATAACTCATTGCCTAAAATGTGTAATACTGTGCAAGGTATATAAAACAGGGAAAATTTATAGCTTGGAATCATCGGTGTAATTAATCGAGACTCATTAATGAGATAATATCGCTGTCACGGACGGACGTCACAGACAGACATATACGATCACTGAAAATGATTGTGACCCAACATCTGTTCCTACCTTTTGTTTGTAATCTACCAAGATAGAACTGAATCATGTTATAGGCATTTTGGATTGAAAGCTATTAAAAGGGTGCGAAATTCTGAAAAACAAAATCGTCACAGACGGACATCATGGACGGACAGAGGCTTGCTGAAATCATAACCTTGTCAAAATTTCAGAATCAAGCAGTACCTCAGATCTTAAGATGATTCTTTATGTACACCTAAATATTCCATCATTGGACTGCCTTTTTCTTGATTTTTTTATTACAAACTACAACCTCATGTACATGTAATGCGTGAACAACCAGCCAAAGTACTGATTCTCAGGACATCTGCTCTGGGAGACGTTTAAACGCCAAACAAAGTGTCCGTATCCCCTGACTAGTTTTACAACAGTTTAACCTGAAATGACAAAACTTTAATAAACATTCGAAATAACTAAACTTTAAACCACTAACATCAGAACTGAATAAACTTTTTCTGGTGAAGATAACATTTAAATCTATTCCAAATGCCAGAACAATTCCTGAAGATGACCACTAGATCAGTTAGACTAGTTGAATACAGTGCATAAATGCATGCAGAGAACAATAATTCCAGTGACTATAGTAGTAGTAGTCTCGGATGTTCACAACTCAGGCATATTGTTAACACCGCTAGGTTTCCAATGCCTGAAATTTGTAAACAGGACTGAGCGCCCTTTAGCTGTTTTGTGTAGATACTTTGTCGGTCTACAAGGGGGTTGCCAATCTCCAAGAGACATCACTGCCAGGACCAAAGACACAGCAGGTAGTGACTTTTCTCTACAGCACAATACTATACCTGTTATGGACACTACAGCTTGAGGTTAGTGCCATTGTAGACAACGAGGAAATGAATCCAAGTGGTACAAAATTCAACATTGAATAAGGTTGGAGTAATTAACACCCTTTGTCAATTTCTGTTGATTATTTTCTGTGATCTTGGCTGGAAAACAATATGATACCTGCACATGTTCAAATATGCATTACAGGGTAATTTTCTAGGTAAGTTTTATAGTTCTTAGTTTGCCAATATTCATGACAAGGTTTGGAAATTGAAAGTAGGTCAAGTACCACAATATCTCACATAAAAAGTAGGAAATAACACAATTGCTAATAAAATCATGGCACTTTTTATCCAGATAAGGTGTAAGTAATGCAACACATCAAATTAAAAGTAACAGTGAGATGAGGGATTGTACCACTGAGTACGTTTATCGAGATTAGCTGGATGTCCGTCCGTGACATATTTTACTTGTCTGTCCGTGACAAGAAATAAAAATGGATGGAGCAAGCTGGGCTTGCAATACATTTGCACATGACTTATCGTACAAGACCGCTGCCGGATAGCTCACTCGGTAAAGCATCGCGTTGCGAAGCAGAAGTGACTATCACGTCGCGGGTTCGGTCCCGCTTCGTACCAGCCGGCAGTGGTTGGCAGCTTCTTCACAGTAGCGCACAATTGGCTATTGCGCTACAGGGTTGCAAATTGGGAAGAGACTGCCGGGAAGGGAAAATAATAGTTGCCTTGTTCGTTGCTCAAGCGCCTCCTGTTGGCCAGACGGGCGCTCGTCAGGAAGATTCTAAGTCTGTTCATGTCCGGGTATCCTCCGCCCCCCGCGAACTGTCTACACTCTCCTGAATTGGCAGCAAGGGGTCGCATACGAGCGAGCCTTGTACATAGTTCACCAATTGGGCATTCCTGATTCGGGTGGGATTGGAGATGCCAAATTTTTTATTAATACAAAAAAAAGAAACCTATCATACAAGACCCTTTGAACCTTTCTAAGGATAGAAATATTCCTCACCTTTATTAATCTACTCGCATGTGTTAACAAACACTAAAAACATTAAAAAAAAATTTACTCCAAGCATGTCCGTCCGTGACAGTCAGGGACATTTTTCAAAATATTGGAGGGTCAAAATATTTTTCAGGATTTATGTGCTTTGGTAAAGCAGTGTATTAAGTTTTTTCAATAAAGGTTTCAGTTGATAACATTCATTCATGCACATGGCAGTGGAGGTGGAAATTAAACTGTCCGTCCGTGATGATAATTTTGTCAAACATGAATATTAATTAGGCTGCTAAAACACCATCGAGCAGAAAAAATTTAAACTTTTGCTTAAAATGGAAAATTTGGGCATTTCTAAATTTGTCACATGTAATTTTGTTAATCTTTTACCATTTTCATAATTTTGCCCTGAGGGTGACCAATTTTGGATATGACCCTGAAATGCAATTTTGCGTCAAAATGACACATTGTATTTCTTGCCTTAGGAGAAATGGCCACACCTGATAGCATTTGGAGTTCACATTATGTGCTTTTCATAGGCTGGAGGAAGCCATATTCTGATCGCTGTGTGATGTACGAGGCAAGGAAAGCCCTGATCCCCTGAGTTTTGTACGTTAGGTCGGATTTTTAATTGGAATTTTTTCAAATGGGAATTTTAAGATGATGTCCCAGAATTTCATTGTTTTCAATGGCCAAACGTAATTGGTACATCAGCCTAAGAATTTCAAGTTAATACCATTTGAAGTGTAGCCTACGCTGGGCTTTGGCCTTCGGTAACACTCCCGTGGCAAGCCGAATGAGCAGTCTGGCCTGTTTTTCTTTGTGTGCGCAATCTACACAGCGGAGCCTCACATCTGGCCTGTGTTCAATTTTAAACAGGGACCAGCAGCTCTATAACTCATTCTGTTGGTCCGTCAATCGGTTGGTCCTCAAAAATTCCCCCAAACTTTGGCGGCAGTAGTTTTTGCCGTAGGAGTCTGAAATTTGACATGAAGGTCAAATGTGTGTGTGCGTGTGTGTGTGTGTGTGACGTCTTTGTGTGTGTGTGTGTGTGTGTGCGTGGGTGCATGTGTGTGTTTGTATGTGACGTCTTTGTGTGTGTGTGTGTGTGCGTGTGTGTGTGAATCCCTGCATGTGTGGTGGCGGCATTGCAAATTTGTGCTTATTAGTCGGCTTTGCAAATCTGGACCAGTGCTGCATGAATCCCCACTGACCTTTAATAACGGACAATCTGCTTCCCTGTGGATAAAGCGGAGTAACAGCGGAGTCAAGGTCAGATCTTTGGTGCAGTGGTGTCAACATCAATTTCCCAAACACCGCTTTAATTGTTCCAAGTAATTACCCCGACTTAATTGGGACTTCTCAGTTTAATTGTCTACTTTATATTTGCGGCTTCTGTTTCTTCATGAACGGTTGCCCAGGAAATGTGTGTTCATGGAACAGCTATAGTGTGATATTTCACATTGACATTTCAGTTCTGATATTAAGGATTGGTCTACCAGGAACGTATAGTTGGGCAGTCAGTGCAAATATTTGAACAGTTATACAATGTAAAAATGAATGTAATTATTGATTTTAAAAATCCTCTTATGGATGTAGACTAATTAAAGATGAATCATTGCTCTTTAATGTCATTTTTTTTAATCCATATTACTTGAGCGCCGAAAAAAAATGAATCGCCGAAGTTTACTGTGCTGTTTGTCGTGATTGAAAAGCAGTAATAGCCGCGGTCATTTTTCGCACCCATAGTGTTTGTGTTTGGCGGGGTGTTAAGCTTAATGTTCCAGCGATCGATGTGTCTCTCCCTCCTACTGCAGCTGCAGCGACATTAGTCAGCACTTCAGACTGGGATCAGCTGATGTGAATCGGGGGCTGTGATTGGTCCTTGCCCCTCCTTTTCTTCCTGTTTACCCTTGCTGCAGTGCCATTATCCCGTTCAGGATTTTTAAGTGGCCTGATCGTCACTGCGGGTGACAATGAGGCCAGTTAAAGTAGAAATGAGCCCGTCCCCCTCTGCTTCGTTAGTTTTGTTGTATGATTGCTGGTCTTCTGATTATTGCTGTTCTTTGCATCAGTATTTTATGTTATTATTCATTTTCATTCCTTTGTTGTGTATAACTTGCCTCTGTGCCATGGTTTTGAAAGTGAGCAGGGGTCAGTTCATTGGTAGGGGCGTCTGTAGTTGAATTTGTGCATTTCCAGTATACTTTTCTCAGATTTAGCATTGAAAGGGACAATGGCATTTGAAAGTGTGTGTGTGCGTGTGTGTGTGTGCGTGCGTGCGTGTGTGTGTGTGTGGTGAGGGGTGGTCATACTTCCCTACCACCACCTCCCTCAAAGCCCCATTTTGCTTCATTCCTGGATGCGTAAAGCTCTTTGAGTAGCTTCATCTGTGAAATGTGCTATATACGTAAAATGTCTCAGATTGATTTCCTCAACTTGTGTTCTGCATCTATCACGGAGTTGAGAGATGTTCTAAAACATGAGGTTTACTAGATTCTGTAAGCATTTCGATGTGGTGCATTTTCTGGTCTGTTCCCAGTTTTTCTGCATATTCTGACTGACTCCTGACCTCCCGATGCCTGTGACATGATGAACGGTGGGTTGAAATAAAATCTACATTAGGTGCATCAGCTGCACATTTACAAAACCTGGCCTGACCGTGTGAATTTGGGATCTGCATTGCAGTATTTGCGGTTGTCCTTTGAGTATTACTTTAGCATCAGTGTTGGTTCGCTGTGTTACTGGTTATTCATTCAGTATTGTTTTTGCTGTAGCCATTTTAGCCTATTATTCCCTCATAAACTGAAGAATGTTCTGGATAGATCTGTTTAAATTCTGTAGAGGTTGGTCTCTCTCGCACAGAACTAGTGCTGATTAAGGACTGAATTTCCTGATTGCGCCCTGCTGCTTCGTCTCTCGTCAATAAAACAGCAAAACAGAAAATTGAAATGCTCTGGCGAGAACGCTTTGTTTTTCAATTTAAAAGCGGATATTGTGCGGCAAATGTGATTTTTTTTTTTTTTTTTTTTTTTTTGTCTGAGCGGTGTGATCATCGCAACGGTATGAAGACAGAGAATTTGCGATTATTACTTCCACCGATGACTACTGCTGATACTCATGGTTGTATTATCTGTAGATTACTGCCTCCCGTCTGTCCTACACACAGTTTTTGATGACGTTTTTATTATAATACTGTTGGGTTTCCTGATTTACTGAAACTGTAAAAGTAAGGGCTCAGCTGCTAGCATAAAGATGGAATGAGACCTCCACAACCACCTCACCTGTACTGAGCCCGGCTTTCACTTCCAAATCATGTCCTTTGATGATCTATTTCAGGGATTCAGTTTAATCAGCATCCAGTTTAAGCATTGGAAATAAGGACTGCACACACTTCAGCCAATCAGAGACGAAACCCTTTCATTCCCAAGAGTGCCAAAAGGCACGAACATGTGACTGTCACAAAATCCCAGGAGTGCGAAAAGGCACTCTGTGGCTAGACCCACTTTAACCAATCAGATCTTTGGAATATCAATAGAAATATTAGCCATTGTGTTTCAGCCAATTAGATTTTCATGTGCACAATAAGCTTTTGAGACATTGTCACACTTGAAATCTCCTGCTTTCGGAGGCATACCTATTTGAAAAGGGGTCTCTAAAAAACCTCAATTTCTTGTCCAATTCCCTTAGGCAATAAGGACTGTCAAACTACAGGGGACCTTGGGAGTGAAAGGGCTAAACTGACCTCTTAAGAGGCTGGAACTCATCAAAAAAGCAGCAAGCACAGCTGGGTGTGAGTTTAAGGTTCCTGTGTTGATCTGATTGGTTTAGCTGCAAGGGCATGATGGGATGTCACCGCGGCTGATGATCCATTCGGAGTCCACGCTAAGGACAGCCGTGTAGTGACGTGTGGGTACAGCTGACGGTTTTACGACTTCCTAGTTTGCAATTGTGCCCTTGGACGACATACTTTACGCAGACTGCCTCCTGAACTAATCGTTCCTGCAAGCGAATTGCCCTCTTAGGCCCCTTTCATATAAATCCTGTCTGGATCATCGATCCTCAAGCTCTAATTTGATATACATCCACATGTACGCTCGCATACAGAAAGACATTAATGCCTTGAAATGGCCTCCTGGAATGCCAATCGATACAACTTTATTTTTATCTCCGAGCGCTCTCCCTCAACGGCCTCAAGGGGAAACGCATCACTTCCTGTGGCGGTCACCTTCGCTTCGCTTGTGACCAGTTTGTCCGAATAAGGTGGGGATGAAGTGGCTCCTTTAGTCGGCTCACTTCAGAGTTTATCTCTCTTCCAGGAGCCGACAAAAAGAGCCACTAAAACAGTCACACTAAGCCTTGTTCCACAGGCCCGACGCAACTGGTTTCTAAAGTCTTGTTTCCAACAATCCGGTTCAGTTTGGTTCCTTAGTTTTAACACTAGAACGGTTATTTTTGCAGTTTAATTGTCAAAAGTTGTGGATGTGCCAAAAGAACAGTACCAATCCCTCCCATTTCTTTGGGGTACCAAGCATACTCGTTTGCTAATGGGTCAAGAAAGAATCGAGAACTGTAAGGAGCAGTGAGAAATTAAAGTGTTCCAGCTTGTCTCTCAATGTATGACTGACAACTGCTTCAATCGCACGACCGAGAAAATGTCGATTGAAATGCGACACACTCCGGAGCGATGACTGGAAGATCAAGGATCACTACAGCCGGTGTGGTGTAAATGGAAATGATTGGCGAAAGCACTGCTACTTTAACCCTATCTGGGGGGGGGCAATTTTCACGTTGTATAATTTCTGAACAGCTTGAGCTAGGACCACCAAGCTTGGTGACTTTTCCCAAAACTTGTCTGGGAACAATTTTATGCCAATAAGTCAAGTCCACCATCTTCGCCGTTTCTATGACAACAGTTTTCTAACAGGTACTGTATGTCTGACAAAAAATCGCCGATTTTGGTTTCGTCAATGTAGTTTCCAATTTTCTTTTTAGTATATACTTATTCCATTATATTTACAATATCTTACATAATGTCAGCTTTGTTCAGTAGAATAATTTATGCTAATTTGGTGACGTCATTGAATTTATTTTATTTTGCTATGATGAAAGCTTCTACTACCAACAAATAGACATTTTTTCCATTATTAAGGTGGTCTTTAGGCTCTTTATTGAAATCAATATACTCAACACAAAGAGTTACCGAGTGGGCGTAAAAGCCCCCCGCCCCAGGAACCCCCAAAAAGCCCGGTCTAGATAGGGTTAAACCGAGCCGATTACCGTTGCTGTTGAAACCTGTGTAATATCTTCTCTTATAACCCCGCCTACATTCAAGAGCACTGTCTGCAGGAACTGTTCTGCAAAGGTTATGCAGCAGTTCTAGGGGCACTATACCGAAAGTGTTCGCCGCAAAAGAGGCCTGAGGTGTTTGGCTTCTTTACTGGATGTAAAAGAGGACTCTTCCCCCCCCCTCCATTCTGAAACCCCATCCGCTTGCCCTTGTTCATCCGGCCTCATTTGCATGTGAAAGCAGGGGCCGCTATATTGAGCGAACATTGGCTCCTTTGTTGCTATGAGAACAAAAAGAGGCGGCGCTGACGTAAGTAGCGGAGCGGGGCGAAACCGCGAAACTGAGCGCGGCTCCTCTCGGAAATCCCGTCTGCTTTCCTCAGCCCTATGGGACATAGCCTTCGCCCACCCAATCTGAACCCTTCGTGTGATGGAGATCGAAGGAGATGGAGATGGCATATTTCTCAACCGCATCCTTCCTTACTTTACCTCCTTTCCCTACTCTATGCTCCAACCACCAAGGAGGCAAGGAAAAGAAATTATTTGAAAAAGAGGCTCCCTGGTTTCCTCGCTCAAGATATCTTTGGGACGGTCTCCTAACTTTGGTCTCCTAACTCCTTGAGGGAGGATCTGTGCACATGCATTTTTTTTTCCAAATACGTTACTTTTTTACCCAGCTTTTCCCTCTGAACTTATACGTGCAGTTTGTTGAGTTGATTAGAGCCTTTTCATTCAACAGACAAAAACCCTTGATGTTATTGTTAAAATGGTAAAAAAAATATCATTCTAACTGATTCAACAGCTTGGAAAGGGCCCTTTCTTTTTTCAGCATGGCAAACCCCCAATGCACTGAGCGAGGTCTACATGTAGCTTATTTATACTTGACCAGCCTCGGAATTGAGAGGAAAGGAGCCTTAAATCGTGGCCTTACCGCCCAAAAATGCTGGTGGTCATCTTGAATGCTTCACGGCAGCCGCTGGGCCCTTGACCAAGGCCCTTAACCCTCCATTACTCTCGGCCTGGCCCGCACAGAGCCCCGAGCGGAGCTCAAACACTGCTAAGATCAAGTGGAACAACCTCCAGTCAACCTAATCACCTGACATCACAGCCTAACTCCACTAATGCTTTCCTGGTTGGATGGAAGCAAATCTCCTCAGTAATGTTCTAACATCTAGTGGAAAACCTTCTAAGATGAGTGTAGGTGGTTATAGTAGCAGAGAGAGGGACCAACTCCATACTAATGCCCATGATTTTGGAATGAGATGCTGGATGAACATGTTTCCACGTATCACTGGCCTTGCGGTGTGGCGCAGCAGATGGGGTTGTGGGCCGTAGAGCTGTGCAGTGGAGCGTACAGTGTGGAGGGCGCTATCCGCGGCCTGGTTTGAACAGGCAGCCATGGTACACCTCATGCAGCAGAGACATCCTGCCCCTCTTGCCATGAGGTCTAGAGCACCTTGAGCTTCTTCCGTATGAAAGCAAAACTGCCTCAGGTCATGTAGCCGTGAATCGGAAGAAATTATGAAGCCCCTAAGGTTCAGATAAGTTGGCCATTGTTGACTCAATCAGGTGGGACAGTAACATTGTCTGTTTTTTTTTTTCTTTTTTACTGAAACGGACTCTTTTTAGTGCCTATTTTTTTCTGTAAATACAGCTATGAAGACATTGATAATGTCTAAATTACTGTTGCTAATTGCTATTTCTAAATTACTGCTACAGTTTGCAGTAAATGTCCCCCCCCACCCCCATTCGGTCTTTACCTGCGAATGCCAAGCTTCATCTTCAGCTGCCATTTTGGAGTACAAATGACACACACTGTGCCATTTTTCGGGGCACTCTTGTACCCACCCGCCCCCTCCCCACACCCCCCACCCCCGCTGTGTGACTCATCCAATATGCAGCCCCTCCCACATCCCTCACCCTCTCCATCTGTCAGCGCAGGTGGGGAACCTCAGGAAATGATCACCAAGCTTATCTTTTCTTCTCAATATGAACAGTCTTTAATATCCACTCCCTGTATTATTATGCCTCTGCACACGCAGTACGTGTGACTCGGGAGGCGTACAGTTTTCCAGTTGTCCGTCTGTGCGTGCATCCATCACGTCCGTCATACTGTCCATCACAAATATCTTGTCTGCGCTGAGGGAATGGAGAGATTTTCACAAAATCAGACGTGACAACTCCCAACAGAGCATAGCTGAACTGATCTGGTTTTGGAGGTCATCAGGTCAAAGGTCAAGATCACATAAAGTCGGTTGTATGAGGGGGCTGAAGATCGACTTTCAGGGCAAGACATAGCAGTGAACGCTTTGAGTTGAGTTGTACTTTGTTACTACTCGACTATTTTAGGAGGAAAGTTTCAGTTCACGGCTCATTTTGAGTTTGAAATCACTTGTCATTTAGCTCTTGCTATTTTAGTAAGTCGAGGCAGGATCAATGCATCAGAAAACTCACGAGTAAATTATGATTGCTTACGTTGCAATGTCAGTGTAGAAACCTCAACCAAAAGTAACAATAATAACGAAATCAAAATAAGAATACTCTAAAAAAGAATAGACGGATAAGTTGAGGAAAAATAACTGAATGTATTAATAATAATTACGGATGCATTCTCCTACCGTGCCATTTTGTGTACGTCACATTTGCCTGCATGCAACGTCTCTGTGACAGTCAGTATGCTTAATTCGTTGAATTCACGGAGCTCTAACCTGACAGGCGGTACACGTTCATGTCATATCGGCGTCTTTTTCAGATGAGGCGTGGGCCTATTGGCTAACCGAGACTCCGTTGGCGGTACACTGTGCGCCTGTGGCTGTAGCTCCTGCAGAGACAGAAGCTGTTCAGCCGCAGATTTGGCTGCTGTGCTTTTTTTGTGGTGATGTATTGTTCATATCCAATGCGCCAGTTTAATTTCAGGCATGACTCGGCTTTAAGTATTTTTTCCGCATCTCGTGGCTGGCGCCGGTCTGACATCTCCGACACAGACGCGATTCTCGTTTGTTTCGCTTATCTTCTCTATTCCAATCGACAGAACTACTGCTGCACCTCTCTGTTTCATTCGGTTTTGGTGTGTTTCTTTGTGTTCACCTTGAGTTAATGATTATAATTGTCCACGCCGACCAGATGACGAATATCACGATTCAAGCTGGGTTGTGCCCTCCTCTAACTTATCTCTTTGTGGACAAAGTTGGTAATTCGCAGGACAATGCTCGTCCACCTGATTTTGCCGGTAGAGAAAAGCCTGGCCCACATCACCAGATTGTTTAAATATCAACCGGCTTTATAGATTTGATAGACCCCAAACAAACCTACTCTTATCCTGACTCGTCAAATGGTGAAGCTACCTGACCAAGCGTTAATTTACGACAAAATAGGAGGCTTCAAGCGTCCGTATTTTATGCCAGTTAAAAATGAACCCCACCCCCTAAACCTCGAACCTTACCCCTAAACATCAAAGCCTAACTAGGGACTTGGGACCTGAATTAGCTGAGGCTACAGTGTCATTGTGGGGAAAAAAAATCTTTATTTATTTATTTATTTATTTATTTTAGGTCTTTTCAGCTGAAATGAGGTATAATTTGCATTGTCCCAACACAAATAAATTTGAAAAAAAAAAAAAAAAATACACACTATGAGCTGACACGGTGTGTCGTTAGCATTTTGGTATGATGATGGCTGTTGAAAATGAGGCTTTGCACTCATATGCAAATATTGAACTTCGCAACAACTATTACAGACTGTTAATAGAAGTATCATTATCATTATCTCGAGTCTATTGATCAAAGAAGTGCTGCCTCATGTATAGAAGTGCCAGTTTCTTTATGGTCCCATTTCTCAGTGATCCCAAACGTTTCAATGGTTCTAAATTATCTACTTTGTAATAAATGTCATCCTTTAATGCCATGATGGATACTGTATTCTGTTCAGTGCAATTGCGATGGCTTCTGTGTTCACTAGTACTCTGCCAGACCGAACACTCTGATTGGCTGTCAGCCACCGCTGAGTGAAAGGCCTTACTCATTGTGAGGCTCCTTTGTAGGCAAGGTGGTCATGGTGCTTGGGCAACGCCATGGAAACCAAGCACCTTTTTTTTTTTTTTTTTTTTTGCTTACGGTCACCTTTTGAATGGACTTGAACCTCCCTATTCCCTTTCTGCTGCTCTTTCAGTCAGATGTGTGTGTTGCTGTTTTCTAGAATGTGTACAGATTTGCAACACTGACTAATTAATCGTCTTACGCACAAGAACGTTGGTAGGCGAGCTAGTCAGGCACAACAGAGTGAAGTAACGGGTGTTTGATTTTTTTTTTCCTGATTACAGAACTGAAGTACTTAGAGTTTAAACTCCTTCGCTGTTCTTTCTGCCACTGTTAGACACACCTGCTTTCTTCCTGGCACTATTTTTGCTGAGCAATGGCAACTACTTCTAACAAACAATAAAATTGACTCAGTGCCTTTTTTTTTTTTTTTTTGCTACTCTTTTATATTCTCTGTGCAAACTGCCCCCATTCCTGTGGTTTGGTGGCTAATAAAGGGCTTTTGCTAATTTTCTCTCTCACTCCCGCACACAAACACACAGCATCCACTCCCTCTTTCTCCTGGGGCTACTTTCTGTGGTCTTGGCCTGTGTTATAAATCTAGAAGGTTTTCCAACAGAGCCCATTGCTGTGGTTTCTGTGGGGAATTTTAACTTGAGGCTGGTGGTCTCCTGGTTATGTGTGGGTCTCTAAGCCATTGTCCTCGCGTTACCCCCTGTATAAAGAGGCCGAGCCTTTGGGCCCTTATTGATTAGGCTTATTCAGCAGCGATGTTCTCATTTTAGCCCTGTCTAAACATCGAGTTCTGATTATATTTTGTTTGCTGGGATCATTGACAAGGACTGTTACTGTTACAGTTCAGGAAGGCTTACAGCTCATGCTTATTTGGCGGTTATTTGGTGGTACCGCGAGACATTACATTAATCCTCTGCAGGTAAATCTTTATATGACGATTAGCCGAGGTTGTGTCCCCATTGCTGGAGACAAATGCGTTATTACTATGAGATTTATGATGTCCAGGTCATCTAAAGCATGAGTTTTGTGGGCAAAGTCAGCTCATAGATTTTTATTATGACCTATAAATAGCCTTAGGTCTGCGTATTGCCATGCGGGTGAGGTTCTCGTTCTGGGCTGAGAGGTTTGGTGCTTTAAGCCCTAGTCTTCCTACAATAAGATGTTTGCAGTTGCTGGCCCATTGAATGAGGCCCTTTAATCCCATTGCGCAAATATAGATGCCAGCATTCCGTAAATTCCGAAATTTAATTGCTAAATAATTCCGTAATTAAATTTCCAAATGTCTTGCTTCCCGGAATAATTTTTCCCAGTCTCCGTGACATGAACGCTGAGTTATAAAGCCTTAAATAGGCTCACGCACAACAAATTAAAATTGGCATTATTTGTGTTATGCATTAACCCGTTTTGCCCCACTGGCAACAATTGTTGCCGAAGTGTATCACTGTCATTTTCTACTCACAATAAAAAATCTCAAGGGTACTAATGCAGCTTTTTCCACTTATATGCTAGTAGACAACTTAAACAAAGGTTTTGGTTTATAAAAAATAGTTTCCAAGTGCTTCCTGTCACATGACATCATCTGCTTCTTGCTCCTTCTGGCTAAAGACATGGCGAATGCAAATCCTCCTGGAAAGAGGTAATTTTCATAAATTTCTTATGATTTTCCCCCAAACATATTTATAATTATTTAATCATTCAAGTCTCTAGAGTAACCCTCCCCCAAAAAATTGTACCTGGGATAAATATTTTTTTGTTCATGGCCTTATTTCTGTGAGTGGCAACAAAAGTTGCCAGTGGGCACATAGCTTGTCGCTAACTAAAGGAAAACATTGTCTGCAGGATTGCAAATAATTTACTTATTTCAAATTGTAGAATGATGTACAATTGCTCATTTTAGTCCTCTTAGAATACTCTTCCTAGCGAAATAAATTCACAGGTATTCAAGCCCTGTGTCTATAGGATTTTGATACATTACCATTCATCATTTTCTTGCTAGCTGCTAAGCAATCTTTCTCTGTTAGCTAACATTAGCTTGTCTTTACTGAGGTAAAAAATTTTGATGTGCAGTTGGAGGTGCACTTTTCTTGACATACAAGTACTTACCATAGCCAATTCCCACACCTACAGCCCCCCCCAAGTTTTTAGAGGTTCAAAGAAAAAACAGTTTTTAGAGGTTTCGAGTATATGGGTATTTGAGAATATGTAGGTTATCTATTTCATATGCATTGCATTTCTGTGACAGAAATGATTATTTCTATTCTGTTTCATTTGCAAAATCAGCAACAACATATGATTTTATTTCCACCAACTTGTTCCCACGCTTGTTTGGCGGTTTTTCGATTGGCAGCGTGAATTCAATGTTTCAAACCTTATGTTTTAACCTGTTGGAGATTGTTTTTATATCATACAGACTTGGTCTGAGATGTATATCTGATACAAAGGTTATTTATGAATGAAGAACCCAGTTCAAATTGTTTGTTGTTTTGAATTTTATACAGGGGGAACCAAGGTTTGAACCATGATCATTAGCTACCTTCCCGGGATGATAATATCCACTGGTATCCATGCACAGTTTTACATATTTTTTTTTTTATTTTGCACACCCCACCCCCCCTCCACCTTTTTGTTATCATTTATTATGACTATATTATTATTTTGTTATTACTATATTATTATTATTATTTCTATATTATTATTAGGTGACATTTGACCTAGTGACAAGCTGTGTGACCACTGGCAACAATTGTTGCCAGTCATAAAAATGCTATTTTCTTCAAAACAAAATACAAAATGGAAAAAATAAATACATAACATGATTCAGAGGGACTCAATTGATAAAATTATATGCCCTACAACTCCGAAAAAAATCTGGGCATAAATGGGTTAAGGTCCCCCATCATGTCACCAGCTGCACAGCCAATGAGCCATTACAAGCCATTTCAGAACTTCTCATTTGTGACATCACAAGGAGGAGAGATCACGTCGAACAAAGATGTCGAACTCCGGTCCTGGAGGGCTGCAGTGTCAGAATCAGAATCCTTTAACTGTCATTACACAAATGTACAACGAAATTGTATCAGCGACCGTATGTCACAAATAAGAACTAAACTTGAATATAAAAATATTATAATAAAAATAAAGAATAAATACAAACAGTATATAAAAATACAAGACACTCAGTGTCCTCCAATATTGCACATTGTCCTTGGTGGTATTGGTGTGGGGGGCAATATCAGTGCCTGATTGTATCTAGCGCAGTGATAGCTTGTGGGAAAAAGCTATTTCTGAGTCTGTTTGTCCTGGTTTTGACGGACCTGTAGCGCCTGCCGGAGGGTAACAGGTTAAACAGATGGTGTGCGGGATGAGTGCTGTCTTTTGAAGCGGGATGTGTTTATGTCTTTAAGGGAGGGGAGGGGGCAGCCAATGATCTTTTGTGCCGTCTTGACCACTCTCTGGAGTCTCTCCCCGTCTGCCTCGGTGCAGTTGGAGAACCACACCGTGGTGCAGTAGGTTAGGATGCTCTCGATGGTAGAGCGGTAGAAGGTCACCAGCAGCTTCTCGCAGATGTTGTTTTTCCTGAGCGCTCTCAGGAAGTGCAGACGCTGCTGTGCCTTCTTGATGGCAGCTGAGTTGTTTGCCGACCAGGAAAGGTCAGCAGAGATCACGGTGCCCAGGAAGGTGAAGGTGTGGACCGTCTCTACGGTGACACCATTTATGAAGAGGGGGGATGGATCTGCTCTGTGTTTCCTAAAGTCCAGTATGATTTCTTTGGTCTTGGTGGTGTTCAAAGACAGGTTGTTTGCTGCACACCACTCAAACAGTTTCAGGACCTCGTCCCTGTAGGCAGACTTGTCTCCCCCAGTAATCAGTCCTACCACCGTCGTGTCGTCTGCGAACTGGTTACGCAGTCGGTGGTGTACAGAGTGTAGACCAGCGGGCTCAGCACACGCCCTTGTGGGGAGCCCGTGCTCAGTGTCCGAGTGGAGGAGAGGTGGGGGCCGAGTTTGACTGTCTGCGGTCGGTTTGTGAGAAAATCCGTAATCCAGGAGCAGGTGTGTGGGGGGGAGTCCCAGGTCAGACAGTTTGCTGACCAAGATGTCGGGGATGATGGTGTTGAATGCTGAGCTAAAATCAATGAAGAGCATCCTGACATAGCTCTCCCGATGTTCCAGGTGGCTCAGCGCGGTGTGCAGTGTAATGGCTATTGTGTCCTCCGTCGGTCTGTTCGCTCTGTAAGCAAACTGGTGAGGGTCTAAGGAGGGAGGGAGGCAGGTCTTGATATGGTGAAGGACCATCCGTTCCAGGCACTTAGTGATGATGGGTGTTAGTGCAACTGGGCGGTAGTCCTTGTGGTTAACGGAGGCTGATTTTTTTGGGTACTGGGATGATGGTGGCAGACTTCAGGCAAGCTGGGATGGTGGACTGTGTCAGGGAGAGGTTGAAAATTGTGTGGAAGATCTGCGAGGGTTGTTTAGCGCAGGCCCTGAGCACCTTCCCAGGAACACCGTCGGGTCCAGAAGCTTTCCGGGGGTTGACCCTGATTTGCATCCTTTCCACTTCTTGTACCTGCACAGTTAGTGGTTGGGAACTGGGAGCTGGAAGGGGTTGGGATGGTGTGGCTGCAGACTGTTGGGAAGGGGTCTCGAAGCGTGCGAAAAAGGAGTTCAGCTCCTCCGCTAGTGCAATGCTCGAGTCTACTGCTGTGTTGATCTGTCCCCTGAAGTTGGTGATCTGCTGGATTCCTTGCCACACCTTGCCGAGGATTGTGATTGGAGAGGTGGTTTTCAATCCGCTGTCTTGCTTTCCTGATTCCTTTCTTCACGTCTGCTCTGGCAGCACTGTATAGTTCTCTGTTTCCAGACCTGAAGGCAGTGTCACGGTTTTTTCAGGAGTGTCTCAACCTGGCTGTTCATCCAGGGCTTCTGATTGGGGAACACTCGGATGCGTTTATCCACTGTTCCATTCCCCATACAGAACTTGATGTAGGACATTACAGCCTCTGTATGTATGGTCAGGTCTTGATGTTCAAAGACACTCCAATCAGTGTATTGGAAACAGTGTAGTAGTTGGGAAAGTGCATCTTCTGGCCAGGTTGTGATGGTCTTGGTCACTGGGGTCATGCTTTTCCCCAGAGGTGTGTGTACAGGGGTGAGATGCAGAGAGAGGTGGTCTGACTGGCCTAAGTGTGGGAGTTGTGTGACGTCCCCAGACTTTTGTGCTTTCTTTCCAATACTTAAATGCATTACTACAGCAGAGACATAGCAAAAACTAGAATAATGGGCTAGAATAATGAAGGAACTGATTACTTGGTTGGCTAAAGTCGATCAATCCTTTTTGACTCTGGGCGGTCTCTTCCCCGTGCGCTCAGGACGGAACAGATTTTGACATTGCTTATAATGGTTAACCCTTTTAGCGCTGAATACATCTTCAAGGAATTAAAAATGTAGTTATCCTGAGCTGTTGAAAACCTATCATGTGGCAACTAGTTTAAAAGAGCTCTTTTAAACAAGTTGCCACATAATAGGTTTTCAACAGCGTCTGATTTTTATATTTTACATCATTGGGCAGCTAGAGTTGCCCACGGCGCTGAAAGGGTTAATTGTGTGTGCACCTGGTGACGTAATGGGGGACCTTTAACCATTTTTAGGAGTGAATGGCCCCTGCATCGTCTACTTGGCGGTAACCTGCTTCAGCTAAAAGTGTCAGTGGAGTGATTCTAATGTAATCTACAGCTGTGAATGTATCAAGTATCAAGGCTGTGTTTCATTAACTTGTGCGTTCTGGTCTTTATCCTGTTGTGTATTTTTAGTAGGCATGCTTAAGTGGTTTATTAAGGCCAAAGGCTTAATCCCTGATTACAGCACCAGTGACACAGCAGGGATTTAAACCTGCAGCCTCTCAGTCATGAAGCCAGTGCTGCACGCCATTCTTATTTTCAGAGTTCAGGACCTCGCCGTCTCTGGACAGGCGATGGTGGGTGATGTATTTGCTGCACGCTGGCGGTCGGCCTCTTCTGTTGGGTGGCTGAGTGTTGCATGTGGAAGGCTTAATTACGCAGCTTGGAGATTCAGCCGCTAATGACCCCCCCCCATGCTTGTTCCGCCATGAAACCGGCTCATTTGGCACGAGGTACTGGAACGCGCCATTCTGAGGAGCGCGGGGGTGTGAAAACCAGACACATTTGTTTTACACCCTAAAGCCCATTGCTGACGGTTCGATAGGGTACGTAAGGGTTGTGTTGTTTTGAATGTTTTGTTTCCCTGTGGAGTTTCATTGGATTCCTGAGCCAAAGGGGCTTTTTATGTTATCAAGTTTACTGCTGGTTGAACATCTCACGGAGTCTTAAGTACGTACTTGCCGTTTACGGCCTTGTTCAAGAACTCGACAGTTGAGTTCTTCCCAACTTCATCCCACGAGACGCAAGTCAGAATCCCAAACTTCACCAGGGACTTGAAGCTGCTTCTTCAAAGCCACCAGTCTGGAGAGCCAGCTGACCTCTCGCCGTTAGCACAGATAGAGTTGTCAACTCGTTTCACGCTGTGCTCTTCAGAACCTGAGCCCTGAGGTCTCTTCTGCTCACTGCAGGGGGTGTCTGTCGCTCCCAGAGTCATGGACCCCATTCATCCAAGTTTTCTGGCATCTGTTGTCATCTTGGACCGCCCCAGCACCCACCTCCTTTTCATGAAACAGGGGACACGTCAACGCACCAGAATGGAGAACCTTGGCGCTACATCCGCATTGTCCCTTGCCATGGCAACCGTCTGTGTCAGCAGTTCTTGTCTTGGTGCAGTTTTGTGCGTTTTTCTGAGAGGCAGTGTGCTGACACCCCCCCCCCACACACACACACACACACACCTTCGCTCTGACACAGAGAACCAAGACGCCAGGGTGCAGGGGATTTTCAAAAGCTCATTAAGCACAGGAACTGAAGCCCGTACTGGCCTACATGACATCACACCACATTTTACAAGACTTATTCAGCAGACACCTTTTTTTCCAGAGCGATGTACACGAAGCACATGTCAGAAAGTCACCAGAGCAGCTACAAAACCAATCAATACCGATGAGGCACAATTTAGGCCAAGTGTGTCTTAATCCATGGCCCTGAATGTCATGTGTCGATTTTGATGGTAAGTATTGGTCAATATTTGTCGATCCAGAGCCAGGAAGTGTGTGTGTCTCGGTGTGTCGGGCTTGCATACCCTTGCTAACGAGGAAAATTCGGACAAGATTACCTCCATCAACATCAACATAACCCTCCAGTAATATTGTTAAAATGTTTTGTCTGAGTTACTCACTGTGCGGCCATGTTGTGTCTGTGATTCCCTTGTTTTGATGTGCATTAATGGAGGAAGTACCCCTGGCAACTGTCACAGACTGCTATTCAACACCTTTTATCTCTCTCTCCCTCTCTCTAAGTCTTTTTCTGTCCCTTTCTCCTATCTTTACCCTGCATTCATTTCTCCTGCTCTTCTCCCCCTCTCTCTCTCCATCTCTTCAGTGGCCTGTTCTGTTATCCTTTCTCTTCCGCTGTCATTCAGGATGATGGGAGGAACACAGATGGCTGCGTGTGTGTATGTGTTTGTGTGCGTGTGCATGTAAGCGTGCATTTGTGTGTGTGTGTGTGTGTGTTTGTGTGAGAGTGGGTGATGTGTCCGAGTGAGTGAGTGTATGTGTTTGGTTGAATCTGTGTGACATTGAGAGGGGGTGAATGAGAGAGAGAGACTGTGTATGTACGTGTATGTGAGAGTGAGTGTGTGCATTAGTGTATATCTGTGTGACTGTGTGTGTGTGTGTGTGTGTGTGACTCTGTGTGCAGAGGAGAGTGGAGGCTTTGGCTTTTCTATCTGCTCCATCAAATGAGCGTGTGTGTGTGTGTGTGTTGCCTCCAGCCATGAATGATTTACAGGGCAGAGATATGACTGCACATCGAGCTCTCTGCTTCCTGCTCTCGGAACACAGCCTCACTGCCCGGCTCATGCCGTAGCCCATGTGACCACAGACTAAACACAGTAACTAAATGTGATGCAATAACAAACCGCTAACGGAGACCGCAAAGGTTATTCAGTTTGGTGTGGAAAGGTGACATTCACTATTAGCATCGTAAAGACATGAAGGCACACACGTCAAGGGCATTTATTTAAGAACCTTCTCATGCTTCATTCCTTAAATGGCAGTTTATGTACAATTCTGCCCAGAAAGGTATAAAATGGTAAGGACACATAGGGGTCTCAGATTAGCGTTACCTGGACTGCTAGTTCTGATCAGCGGAAGGAGAGAGGAATGGAGAGGGGAAACTGCTTTTGCTGAAGAGCTGCTGTTGACCACAGGTCTCCTGTCCAGGGCTACGTTTCCCAGAAGCATAGTTGCTAACTATGTCAGCAACTTACATAGCTTGAGCTAGAGACATGAAGAGAGAGGTATACAATTTGCTAACAATGTTAGCTGCTAAGCTTGTGGGAAACGTACACCAGTTCTCCTAAAACCCAAACACAGCTCCCCTCATCCCTTTTCTCCCACTCCAAACATCCCTTTTCTATTAGTTCAGCTTTACTGTAGACCACGGGCCCTGGGACTAGTTAACTCCTTGTGCCTTTAGTTTTTTTTTGTTGGGGGTAGGGGGAGGTATCACTTTGAAATATAAAGTTCTGATATGTGTTGGTGAAATCTGGTTTGATATGTGATGAAACGATAAACCATAAATGCAAAATCGTGCGACATTGGAACATTTTAAAGGCCCATCAACGTGTCTCCAGGTGTAGAGCCAACTGGCCTTTACAAACCATTTCAAAATCTGCTGTTTTGTGACTTCACATGACTGCCCAGAGGCGAGAAGAACAGATCAATTTTAGCCAACCAGGCAATCAGTTTCTTCACTTTTCTGGGTGGTCACTCTCCCTTGTGATGTCACAAAGGACCAATTTAGAAATGGCTTTTAATGGCTAAATGGCTCTGCACCTGGTGACATGATAGGGGACCTTTAATTTTGACTTCTGTATCCATGCTGACACATGCTGTTATGTAACATAACATAACATGAATGGCGAGAACAGGCCGTTCAGCCCAACTAGGCTCGCCAGTTTCTTTATTCTATTGTGAATATATCACTTCAGATACTCAATGACTCAATGGTATCTAGCTTTAAGTCAAGCCTGCTCTTGAAAACTCCCAAGGTGTCTGCCTCAACAATATGGTCAGGCATGTACTGGCTATTCTATGTGTGGTACTTTTGGAAAGAATCCGGTCTCTGGTTTCTGGCTAAGACCATTATGTCGGCATGAAGTCGGTGATGTATTTTTCCAGCTGCATTCAAATGTCGTTTGTTCTTGATTTATTGGGGCTTGTATAATTAGAAAATTTAAATATGCAAATTGCTTCTTTTTTTTTCAGATACAGATTAGAATAAATATTAATCCATTACTGATTAAGAACCATCAAGTCGCCCCTTGTGGAATAAAGCATTGCTATTGTCTGTTGCACACCCTTTGAACGACTGATTCATGTGTGACGCTGTTATGGCCATCTGTTGCAATTGGCCAAAATCAGGACCGTATAGTAGGTTTTTTTTTCTTTTTTCTATCGGTCCCAAATTATAATTATAGCTCCTCTCAGTGACCCATCAAGTACACAATTCCAGGTGATGATCTCTCTTGTATTCATTTGATTGTGTAAAACATGTCGAAATGGCAAAAGTGAGAACCGTTTTTTTTTTACACTGCGGGGTTAATGAAGTCTCACTTGACTTCAGTCCAGGAAATTAATTGAAACTCAATTAATGAAAAATCCTCAAAGCAAATTATAGCCAAGTGGATTTACAGCGGCCTGATTGAATTTCCGTTCATTTGTTGAATTAATTGCAATAATCAAAATTAATTCAAAAAAAAGTTACTGACCTCTATTCTTGTCTTAATCAGGTTGTAATCTTGCCGTAGGTCCTCTGGACTGCTCATGCAGCTGGCCCAAAACTGCATTTCTGTTTCTGGTCCGATGTCCTTAGCTGATCAATGGGGGACAGGCGCCTTACCCGCCCTCCTTCCTTTCATGTTTTTTTCCTAAATTTCTACATCAATGGTTTTCCTGACCTCCCTTTCTTTCTGGTTTGCTGTGTGTGCTTTAGGTCGGTGTAAATTGCTATTCATTGTGAATCTCATTGTTAACTGTACCTTCTAAATACATCCATCCAGTCATTATCTAACCTATTCCTGGTCAGGGTTGTGGGTGGAGGGGCAGGAACATATCCCAGCATGCAATGGGGTGAGAAGCAGGAACTTCACCCTGGGGTATGTTTCCCAAAAGTGTTGATGCTAACTTGCATCGCTGGAACCATTGAATGTGAATGGTTGTTCCAAATGAAAGTTACAAATGTAGTTAGCTGCTATGCTTTTGGGACACCATTCACTTACTCAGTAGAACCTAATAAGCCTCCAATGAGCGTAAAATGTATTTATTTGGACTGTGGGAGGAAATTGGAGTACCAGAAGGAAACTCTCGTACATGAGAGAACATGCGAACTCCACACAGAAAGGCTATGATATGAATCGTCAATGTTTATGCAGTGTGAGTGCTGCACAAAACCTGTGCTTCCTTCATAAAAAGTGCTCTCTATTAATAACATTTGCTTGATTGATGAATCTGTCCGCAAGCATTTGCTGTAATATACATACTCCTGTCTACACACTGGGCCAGAGAACCGTACAGTCCCAATGCGGCACAGAAACCTATCACTTATTAATTTGTCTAAATGGATGGTGCTGAATAATTTATACAGCCCTGAAACACATTCAGTACCCTGGAGGGAAAACCTAGCGCAGCTACCATATCATCTATTTTTTAGATTTAGTCGGATAAATCCTGATTCTTCTACATAAACGTAATGCAATCTTTGAAGGCGTCTCTTACCAGGTGTTGCGTTTACGCCAGCTGATCGGAGATCAGTGGTATCTGAGTGTCTGCTACACTACAGGCCAGAATATTAGGAACACCCTACATTTTTCAGAATTTGAATGGTTTTTCTTTACGTAAAGTATATTTCCAGCAGCAACAAAAAACAGAATAGCATAGAAATGCATAACTTAAATAGGAATGTTCAAAAGTATTTGCTAATAGATATACATATTCAAATTTTACTTTCTACAACGTACCCTCCCCTAGCCTTGATTACAGCCTGACATATCCTTGGCATTTTTTCCTGCAGTTTAAGGGGAGAACTTCCTGTTTACGCACTGCAGGCTTTCAAGAGTTCCTTCCTGAGCTCTTTTGAACTTGATGGGCACATTTCTCTGACTGCCCGGTCAACTTCATCCCGCAGCAACTCAAGTTGAATTTCAAGATATTAATTTGTTACCAAGCAGCATTTTTAGTCAATAGAAGTGTCCCTTTGGCATTCTGTGTGCCTTAGTTGCTCAAAGTTTAATTTAAGATGCCAAAAACCAGCCAAATTCTGAAAAATGTGGGGTGTTCCTAATATTTTGGCCTGTAGAATACGTTGTATGCAGTACGCGTACTACTTGCAAAATGCTCTGTATTGGGTGAGCCTCCAATATTTTTTCAAAGGAAATATGTCACAATTCCGCACACTTTACTCTGCTTTATACGTCAACGGTTCGGTCACATAAAGACCTTCATATGGACATAAAAGTAAAGTGGTGTTGTAAATTCCTTTCGAACAAAACCAGACTAATGTAATTGGATAATTTGAGGTGTTTGCTGTCCCCTTTGGTCAAGACAGTAATTCAATGGTCTGAACCCAGGCAAAGGTTTTACTGGACGCTGTGTCGACTACTGCATTGTTACATCCAGGAGAGATCCCAAATTGTTGATCTGTAATACCAAGTAAAACAGTCATTACCTCTTGGGTGATGAACTGGTTTCCTCTGATACAAGAGACATCTCTAGTGCTCATTAGAAATGCAGCTCAGCAACTCGCAATGTTTCTGTGGAACTGGGGAAACTCCTGATTACAATTTCCTCGCTCATGTAATGGCTTTGAATCTCCTTAATCATGCTGGCCCTCGATTGATTCCTGGGGTCGGGCGCGAGGGAAAATAAGTGATTAGAATGAGCTGTGTGTGTGTGTGTGTGTGTGTGTGTGTGTGTGTGTGTGTGTGTCTTCAGATTAACACCCCCTCTCTCATGAGGGTGCTGCCTGCTCAAGGTCGCCGCCGGGAGGAAAGAAAGGGAGGGGGGAGAGAGAGAGAGAGAGAGAGAGAGAGAGACACACACAGAGAGACACTGAGCTATTTTCGTTTTCATAGCCGGGCGAGTCCTAACCTCTCACAGACCGTGGGGGTGGGCAGGTGCTGGTTTGGTTCAGCACCGTCAGCGATGAGGACCCGGCGAATTTGCTAGCCATCACAGACGAAAGGGCTACAGCTCTCTGCCCCCAGCATTAGACGCTCACGCGCCAAAACGGCCGTGGACAGCACAAGGACAGCACACCCAGTCAGAGCTTTTTGATTTTTTTTTTCTGTCTTTTTCATTACAAGCACAGACTGCTTTTGGCCAACCAAACCTTCCCCTGCATGCGTGTAGGCAAAAAGACCGACTTCCTTCTGCAAATAGCCTACACTAGAAAAAAGATCAACTAGATTCCGATCAACGTTATATACCTCCTCTGTGTGCCTTGCGGGTGGGCGTGGCTGACCTTTCATCAACACAAAATGAGGTGAAAACTGGATTTATGACCTTCACATCAAATAGTCTGCTGGAGACACGCAATATGCATAACCTGGTGAAATTTGAGGGCTGTCCTTACAACAGTTCAGCAGCTAGAGCAGTAACAAGCAATGGGAAGACAGACAGATGGACGGACGGATGAGGGGATGATAACAACTGATTGGCTAGAATCGTGAAGGGGGTAAAGAGGCTTGATTGAGATTGCCGTTATTCTCCCTAGATTACGGTGAGTAACCCAGGATTCTGCATCCATTCAGCAGACGTGGACCCCTGGAGTTGAGCAGGTTTTGATTTTCATATTCGTGTAATAATGACAAAATGCTTGCTGATAAACACCTGCACTAAACGAAGGTCTAATCCTTGCCGAAATCACACTCGGTCCCATTTCTCTGTTAAAGCAAATTAAATTTACTTGGCAACCAATGGGAATGCTGTACACACTGGCTCACGTGACCACTGCTTGCCTATGCCAACAATCCCTCGCTGAAAATCCGTTAATCGGCCTTTATAGTGAATGATAGAGGGTGCTATATGAATTAGAGCTGAGGACATGGAGAGAGCTGTTGAGTATGGGGAATTCAAAGTCAATCAAAGCACAGTGTGCTGACTGGGCATCTGGCAGACATTTTGTTTTATGCTAGAGCAGGGAAATAAAGTAGCATTTATGCTTATTGGCTATGACATTTGTCCGCTCAGTTCTGCATACAAATGAAAAAGTGTACTTTTGTTAACCCGTTTAATCCCAAATTTTTTCTTGCAATATAAGTGCATGTATTTTACTCCTCAGATCACCCTAACACATAAACTGTATGTATTTTTCGATGTCATGATGGTTAGGTTAAGCCAACAACAGCACTTTTAGAGCTTCTAGAAGTAAAATTAATTAATTAATTAAAAAATCGGTCACAAATGTGACCAGTGGGATTAAACAGGTTAATGATTGCCATGTTGTTTCTGACCAAAAAAAAATGATGAAAAACTGACTGGTTGTGGTTTAACCCACCAGCATACACTTATCCATGCACGCAAAAAACTTGCCATGACGATAATTATAACATTATAGCATTAGCACATAATAACATTACTGCAGGTCTGCCATCCTGTAGGTTTCAATTTGGGAGGATGCTATTGCCCCAACCGCTGGGAGAATGGAGAGCACAAGAATTATTATTTCCCCAACCGTTCGCGATACGGTGAAGGTGGCAAGGTGATCCTTTTGTGAGAATTTCGCATCATTCTGCAATTACCACACATAATCACAATTATCACACATAGGACATTGTTCTTTTTTCTATATCATGAAAGCAACGCTTGGAATTTTTAAAAGTTGTCAAATTCTGCTTCCTTTCAAAGCGCCAGCATTTTCCAGCGCTGTTACTGATCAGGGCAGGAGAAAGTGGTGGAGCATGGAAGTTTTGCAGAAAAAGGTTGCTTGCTAAGTATTGCACACATTATATTGAGAGTGGTCTGGAGAATAACAGAGGAGACACTATTTACCCAACAGTAGGGGGAATAGCCACTCCACAATTCTGTGTACCTGCCATAATGCCATTTGACTTTCGTTGGTCAGTACAGGTCGTTGTTTGTTGAGTGAGCCATGCCTCGTAAAGACTGTAGTGAAAACTCAAGACGGTTGATAACCAGGGTTAGGGTTACCACTGCATTGCCTGCTTTCGAAACCTTGACGAAGAGGGTATACTGCCGTACAGTGTCTGGATGGAACAGCTTCAGAACATGATTGATCTGCCCGTTTAATGATTGAGGTATTGAGCGGTTGGAGGCTGCTCGGGTAAATTGAGGCGGGCGAATCGTGTACTGTTGGAGATAGGAGGGGCATGTAGGGGAATGGGGCCAGATGTTTGACCCTTGACCTTAGATATGGATCTGGGGAATCAAAGACCCTTGGTGGCAATTGGCAAAATGGATATCCTAAGCTTGCTTATTCAGGCGTTGTTTAGAAGTGATGTTGGTTAGAGAGGTGTGTCAGTTGAGTGGCAGATGGAAAGAGGAGATAACCCATCGTGATCGATTTTTGCACGGAAGGCTGTTCAAAACAAGCAATAGGAATGAGAGCAGGCTTCTTTTGTCCGACACGCACCTATTGAGATGCACATCGAGATGTATGTTTGGAATGATAGTAATAGCTTAACGGTGAGGGCCTGTTAGGTTTGCATGAGCGATGCGGCAGGACTGATTTTCATTTATGTCAATGGTTGTGTCTTGAGTGATAGGTCCTGTGCAGTGATTGCTTTTGTCCAGAACAATTTTATCTTGTGAAGTTGTGAAAGACAATGAAAGAACTGCTGGATTTAAAGCTTCTTTTTGTCTGAAGTGGATGGTTTAAAATCATAATAAATCAGTGTCTCACTTAAGCTTGATTCAATCTAAACAAATATCCCAATTTAGCTTGATTCAAACCTCTGCTGATACAGCCTGAGCTCCAATTAAAGCTGAATCCTACTACAGTTTTGATTCTCGTTAATCTCAAATTAGCTTGATTCAAACCGCTACTGATATGGCCAGATAAAACCCACCCCTGATTCGGCTTGATTCAAACCAATCCCGATATAGAATATTTAAGACAATGCCAGTTTAGCTTGATTCAAGCCGATCCCAATGTTGCATGATTCAAGCCTATCCCAATTTAGCTTGATTTAAACCATTACCGCTATAGCCTGATTCAAATCAGCCCTGGTATGGCTTGATTAACCCTTTGAGCGCTAAAAATGTAATTATCCTGAGCTGTTGAAAACCTATCATGTGTCAACTTGTTTAAAAGAGCTCCCGTGCGGGAGCTCTTTTAAACAAGTTGCCACATGATAGGTTTTCAACAGCGTCGGGTTTTGATATCTTGCATCATTGGGCAACTATAGTTGCCTATGGCGTTCAAGGGGTTAAAACCAATCAGAATTCAACATGACTCAAACTAATCCCAATTTAGCTTGATTTGAGCTAAACCCAAATTAGCATGATTTAAGACAATCCCAATTTAGTATGATTCAAGACTGTTCCGTTTCTAATTAGCATAATTTGAGACCATCCCAGTTTGTTTTGATTGATATCACTGACAGTTCTGGGGTCGACTCCTACGGCTGCACTGACAGGTGGTAGCAGGAGTAGCAGGCTGCAGTTGCCGGGCAGAAATGACTGTCGCTGTCGGTAACTCATCGAGGGCTCGCGCTTGCGCGTGACAGGGCATTTCATCATTTCTCCGTTGCCCTTGGTAACCAGTGGAGCAGTGCTCCCCAATCTGGGCGTAGTCTGCCCCATTTGGAAGCCAGGGAACGTAGTGATGCTTCAATTGTATGACTGGAGTGATCACATCATAATTGTTTTTCTGGGAGGCTGATGTTTGCGAGCATTTGTTTGATGTATCTGTATCCATAAAACGATTTGCTTACGAAGGTATCTGGGAGACTTTTTACGTCATTATTGGATAATTATTTTCAAGTTGGTTTTCTTCCATGACTTGGATTCATTTGTGCAGCTGATGAAAGCACCACACCCCAAGAAAAGGCAGTCAGCTGAACAATGTTGTTTTTTATGTTTGGTCATGGGGAGGAACGCAGTGCTTGAATAGCTTGATGAGAAATTTGTGTGATTTTATTTTTGTTCGCTTTGTTTGTTTCTACACAGGGGAGACCGGTTCCAATGACCCATGGGGATTAATGAGCCATATCACATATTTGTAATCAATGGATTACAATATATTATAGATATATCAATAGATTATGATCAATAGATAGTTGCTCAAAAAATAAAAAATGGTGATATAGCTCAACAGTCCCCTTGGCTCGTTGGACCCAAGGCTCCCCTACAGCTGTGCTCAGTTTTTTTCACTGGAATCAAAGAAATGAGAATTCAGGAAGTGACATGTACTTCCTCCTTCAAAGGTCAGTGCAAACACTGGCAGGCATGGCAAACACGTGGCAGATCCAGAAGTCAATTATTTATACATCACGCATTCTGGAAAAATACGATGCTGTGCCACAAAGGACGGCCTCCTCATGCCTTGCTCAAGATATCGCCGTGAAACTTATAATTCATATTTCTTGACTCATTCAACGGATCGAAATCTCCTTCCCCCTCATATTCCCAAACCCAATCTGATTTGCCCTCACCCTCTCCACTCCAAACTGTGTGGTGAA
The DNA here is from genome assembly GCA_029692085.1 of Gymnothorax javanicus. Taxonomy (NCBI): domain Eukaryota; kingdom Metazoa; phylum Chordata; class Actinopteri; order Anguilliformes; family Muraenidae; genus Gymnothorax; species Gymnothorax javanicus. The sequence goes on along the minus strand of CM056198.1, from coordinate 8,975,040 downwards.
CGTTCTGGCGCAAAATGGCTGCCGTCGCATCATTCAGGTGCGAGCTACACATTGGTGGTGGAGAGATGAGATTCTCCCATATTAACTGTAAAGTGCTTTGAGTATCTATGAGAAGGCGCTATATAATTGATACATTCATTCATTCATTCATTCATTGATGTTACCTCACCTAGTGAGGTCTAAGTGCCATTCTGTACTCAGGGAACTTAAAGGGTTAATGATGGTGGTGATCAGATCGGAGGACAGGTGTAAGGAGGGAGGGAGGCTGTGGAAAAGAAGTGATCAGAGCGAACCCCGTTTTTTTTTTTTTTTTTTGTCCCCCCCATATCCATCTCCACCTCGACCTGTCAGACACCCACAGGAGGCCTCGCTGAGGTGGACTCGGGGAGCAAAAGCCCATCTTCCGGCTGAAATTTATCCGCAGGCCCCTTCCGTTTTAGCTTAGCTTAGCCGCTTATGCAAAGCCGACTTCAAGCTGGAAGATAAATGCCCAGGCGGGGCTGTCCTCGCTCGTCCGCTTGTTCGACCTGAGTTTGTGGTGGGGGTGGAGTGCTGGTCACATGAATGAGGCAGTAATCCTTAAGCTTGTTAGATGGAGGGGGGAAGGTGACTGGGTTAAACACGCAGGCCTTCCAAAGTCCTCGCCTCGGGCGATGTGGCTCGGTTAGCCTACCATCAGGTTGGTTGACTGGTGACCGTAGGGTTGCAGGTTGAAGCCCCTTGTGGTTTTTGGAGATCTGACTTTAATCCGGAGTGATAAACTACAGAGGCACCCAGCTGAACTCTTCTTAACCCCTATTTATCACTCTCACCCGACAGACTCGATGTTCAAATCTGATCTCCGTCCATTTTGCTCAAGGCATCCTTATGAATAAGACCTTGTTCTCATGTGATTCGCCATGTTAACACTTATGTTCTCCATAGGGTTCAACAGAGCCCAGAGCATCTTTTAACAGCTCAGAAAAACATACCTAACATTGTGTTGTCAGCTTAATGTTTCGTAAGTGTTCCTAACCTGCAGGAACCTTCTTCTAAACAGGTTTTTCACTTAATAGCATGTTTCAGAAGTGCTGTACACAAAAAAAATTATGAACAACGCTTTTTGTGGACCTCATTAAGGCTGATTCTAAGGTAGATCAGCAGATGGTGAAAAGATAAAAATGTGAGGGAAGCTGGAGGAAGATGAGGCACATTTACAGGCTCTGCATAAAAGCGCAGTGAGGTGAGGCGTGTCCTCCTGCCTTATCTGCGTAACGACGGTGAGGACCTCACCTGTATTGTGCTAAAGCCCCTGTACCTAACCCTCACATGCTCACTCACCGGCCGTCCTGTACCTCACCACTTCCTCTGTGAGAGGACCGAGCTGCATTGAGTCCAGGGGCAGAAGATCCAGGTTCAGTGAAAATCCTCCCCGGGATTTCCCTCTGACCTCCCCGGATTTGGTCATATTGTGATATTTTCTTTAGCCAAGGTGCATTACTGGCCTGTGAAATCGGCTAGATGAGGTCATTCCCCTCTGAAGCATCGGCTTGAAGATAGAATGGCCTTCCTCACACCGCCACCCCCAGCCCCCTGAATCTCCTCACGCCAGCTGTCGTAATCAAGCTGTCAGACGGGGGTCCGGTCAGCTCGGCGTTTCCATGGCGATCTTCCCTCTGTAAACTGTGGCCGCCGTGGGGGACAGTGCAGCGGCCATTGTTATGTTCTGCACTCCTGTTCCTGCAACTGTCTGAGACAGATGGAGAGGGAAAGAGGGACGGATAGAGAGAGAGGGTGAAAGAGAGGGACTGAGGGAGAGGGATGGAGAGAGAGAGGGAGAGAGACTGAGAGATGGAGGGAGAGAAATTGAGGGAGAGAGAGAAAGGGAGAGGGACGGAGGGCAAGAGAAGGACAGAGATGGAGGGAGAGGGATGGAGAGTTAGAAGGATATAGTGGGAGAGGGACAGAGAGAGGGATGAAGTGAGAGATGGGAACAGAGGGATAGAAGGATGGAGGGAGAGAGAGGGACAGAGGGAGAGAAGGTTGGAGGGAGAGAGAGGGACAGAGATGAAGGGAGGAGGAGAGAGATGGAGGGATAGAGAGTGATGGAGAGAGAAGGGAGAGTGATGAAGGGAGAGAGATGGAGGGAGAGAGTGATGAAGGGAGGGACATGGAGGGAGAGGGGATGGAAAGAATAGGCCCGATAGAGCAGTGTTAAACGGAGATGTATCTCCCCGTATAATCCCCCCAGTAGCTCAGCACACACTCCCTTGCTTTACACCCCTGCACATTTCAGCCCTTCCACTCGCAGTCTTACAGGTACAGTGCAGTCCGTTAATATTTGAACAGTCGCTATGTATCAAAATGGCCGTGATTACTAAAAATGTTGCCTGAGATGGATGCATACAGTACGCCCCCAAATTAAACCTGACAGTGAGCACTTTACCCTCTTATTTCATGTCTCATTTGTAATTTTCTGAAGTTCAGAGCCAAAATAAAGAATTTAATTCTCAAAATGCCAAGAGACTGTACTGTAAAAGACTCGTGGACTGGTACTGTGAGGCACTGAAACTTGTGTAGATCACCGAGATCTGAGTGGATTTAGCATACTGTTTAACATTCTGAGTCCTAAAGCTCTTTCTAAGGTAAAACATCAAATGATGATTCATCTTTTCAAAAAAAAAAAAGATTAATTTCAGGCCCCACTTGCATTCCAGTGAGGTATTAAGTTGAAAGATAAAGTGTTCAACTGTTGTAGATGGAAAACTCTGGACATCCTTCAGGTGTGAAAGTTGGATGATGAAACCCATAAAGTAATATAGCATGAAGTGATTCTCTTGTCATTTTGAGCCACGATGAACATGGAACATTAGTTTTATGGAGGATTGATGGTGACCTCAGACTCTCTTTTCAGAAATTCTGGAGTGTTGAGTCCAGTTTGATGTTTCTGATCACCATTTTTCCTTCTGTTCATCTTTCTTTTCTGCAGGAGGGAGCCGTGCTTTTCGTTCAGCAGATATGGTGATGGTGCCTGGGGCACCTGCATCAGCTACACCTCATTTGACCGTGGCTGAGCATCAGATACCATCTTTGACATCCAGGAGCTCGTCATGGCTTAACTACAGTTACCATCTATGACGTCCAGGAGGTCCTCTAAACTGAGCTACAGGTACAGTCAATAAAATCCAGAGGTTCCTCATAGTTGAGCTACAGTTACCATCTATGACATCCTGGAGGAACTCATCACTGAGCTACAGTTACCATCAATAACATCCAGGAGCTCCTCATGACTGAGCTACAGTTACCATCAATAACATCTAGGAGCTCCTCATGGCTGAGCTACAGTTACTATCCATGACATTCAGAAGGTCCTCTAAACTGAGCTACAGTTACTATCCATGACATTCAGAAGGAACTAATGACTGAGCTACAGTTGCCATCAATAACATCCAGGAGCTCCTCATGACTGAGCTACAGTTACCATCTATGACATCCCGAAGGTCCTCTAAGCTGAGCTGCAGTTACTACCCACAACATTCAGGAGGAACTCATCACTGAGCTACAGTTACCATCAATCACATCCAGGAGCTCCTCATGGCTGAGCTACAGTTACCATCTATGACATCCAGAAGGAACTCATGACTGAGCTACAGTTTTCATCTATGAAAGAGAGTGGGAGTGTATGAGACTACACAGCACATGAAGTGGAAGTGTATGAAGTGTATGAAACTACGGCAAGATGGGGGAGACTCGTGTGGACCAGTGAACGCGTGTAAGAGACCAACTCAGTCTGCTGAAGACAAGCTAAAGATGTAGGAGGGAAGTGGGGATTAAGTCAGCTGCAGGTGCAAGTTCTCGCTCTATGATCTAGCATGCTGTTATAACCCGTAATTCGGCTGTTACGATTAAATAATTGTATTCGGTTACCACTGTCCTGTCATAGCCGAATCAGCCAATTTTGAACTGATTGCGCAGTGTTATATCTTAGCAAGTCCAGATCTGAGCAGACCAAAACATTTCTTATCTTGGTGTCATTGTTGATTGAGGACAGAATTTTTGAATAATTTGATGGAATGAGAAGTCAGACCTGATGTCTGTTCATAAGCAATAATCTTTTTATTAGTTTATCTCAACTGAATACACTTCTGCTCAAGTTTGAAACAAATTGCAAAATGAATAAATAATTTTGGCAGTGAGGGAATTAACTGCAAAAATCACCTGTTGGAACAGTGTTAGGAAGGGGTTTGGACTCGCTAAGCACAATACACGCTCTCCAACAAGCACAAGGGCTGGTGTGTGTGTGTTTGTGTGTTTGCGTGTGTGCGCGCGTGTTTGAGTGTGTGTGCATATTCCTGCATTGCCTCGTGATACATGTCAGTGGACAGCCAGAGGATACAGTCATGTCAGTGATGGATCTCGCCAAGTGGGGGTAGCGAGTTTTCACGTGTGTGTCATACTAAACTGGTGTCAAGGTTGCCGGGGAAACGGCTGCCTTTATCTGCAGTATCTTGCCCTTACCACCGCTGGCTGTTGATCACAGACCGAGAGTCCAATGGAAGATTGTGCAAGACTTGATACTCAGCATTAGTCCATCCCGATCACTGACTGCGCTGGCTTTGGTTGATGTTTTGCGTCCCCATCTCCTAATGACAATTCAGAGCCAACCAAGAGCACAACGGTCATGTGATTACTGATGAGCTGTTTTCAAGGTCAGACATGAATGACAGACGCTCCCATGTTGACGGCAACAAAACTAAGGCATCACATTCTCTCCATCCCTGTGCCTTTCAGTGTGTCAGTGTGGAACATGGATTTTAATGCGTACTGAGCAAGATATTTAGCCTTGCGCTAATTCACAATGAAACGTGCTGTCATTAAAGGTCCATTAAATCATTTGTACACAAAAATTACAAGAATATCTCTGTCCCTGTGCCTTTCAGTGTGTCAGTGTGGAACATGGATTTTTAATGCACACTGAGCAAGATATTTAGCTTTGCTCTATTCACAATGAAATATGTGCTGTCATTTAAGGTCCATTAATTCATTTGTTGACAAAAATTACAAGAATAATAAAAATCAATAATTACTTAAACAAATTTGTTGAAAATTATGTGCGTTTGCCTGAGATGGGGTGTCAATTAATATGATGGAAATAAGCCATTTTATTCTATATCTTGCAGGTTGCAGTACATGCAGGCGGCCATGTTTAAAACCACTAGAACATTCGTAGTAGAAGGCGAGCGTCGCAGTACAGTAAGATCTGCATGGCCTGAGCGGCTGCGGGGTATCCTGTCCAGATTTTCTGTGTTTAATTAGCGTTGTTTCTGAGCCAGGTGTGGCAAATTGCCACTTGGATCAACAAAATTAATGAAAGATCGTCATTATGTTGCAGGCCTGAGGCAGTTATGCACAAAAAGTGCAATAAGTCTCATGCAAAACAAACAGCTTCAGAGTCGCTTACTTTCTGCCATATAGGTAAGATGTTTAATAATTTGTATGACCACATCCACATTTGGATGGAATTAGTTTTACTGGGGACTAGCACAATATTTATCTGAACATCTCCGCTACTTTAGTCCTGTCTAATTTTGTCATCTCGCAAACTTTTACAGACTGCACACTCCCAGTAGATACACCATTGTCTTATATCTGCTGTACAATTGCCTGTAAAAATAATCTAAGGTAATTCTGAACCAGAGCAATTCAAATCCTCTTAAAATATATTGTATCTAACTTGACTTGCTATTGCATTTCCAATGTCCTGAGATCGTCCTGAAAATTTTAGCCTGACCAAATAGGGCTTTATTGGGCTGTTTCTGTCTCACTAACTTGAATCGCTATATTTCCTTTATATGGTGCGCTAGTTTCAACTTGCTCATCATTTTAGCCATTTATTTTGATTGTCAGAGAAATGGAGATTATTAACAAAGCCCTGAGGCAAAACGTGGGGCATGGATCCATTGTGAAATATGAAGTTAGATAATAAATGCTTACCGATGTTCTCAGGCAAGCTAAAAGGTGTCGAAAAAGGTTTCTAAAATAACAACCGCATCCATGCCGATTGTTTTAAAAGAAGCTGTTGCACAATCGACAATACGGCAACAAAAATCTGACATCGCTTACATAACATAACAAAGGTGATTGAATCATTTCGACTCTCACCGTGAAATGAACTCAAAGGGCCATCCAGGGCTTGCGGGAGCAACGGTGAGGCATGATCGTGCTGTTTTTCGTTTGTATTGGAGTGTCGGTACTGAGATCGAGAGAGGGGTGCTTCTTAACGCGAGGAAGAGATTTGGAAAAATGACTCGATGGACCCTTAACCTCACCCACTCGCATCAGTTGTTATATTTCAAATCCATTTTATCATTACAGCTCCTTTTTCAATAGCTGCTGCTAGCAATGAAAGATAATTCCAAAGACTGACTCAGGCTTTGTAACTTGTCCTGTCAGTTCTTACTCACCCTTCGCTGTGGCCTACTTTTGCGTTTTTTATTTAACCGCTGGTGCTACATCTGAAGAAACAAAAACGCTATGTCCGGAAACGTCCCAAACACTTTTTAGAATGGCAGAAGCCGGAAAACGCGGGTGAACTTAACGAACGTTAGCAGGAGGAGATTGCCAGCGCGGCACAGATATATTTCAACTTTGCAAAGTCACAATTTTTTCAAGGTGAATATACTGTGCAGTAATAGTAGGGACGTCTCAAATCTTGCTCTTTCTCATCCAGCCATTGGCTTTGTGCAGCTGTTCAGTGGGTTTGTTTGTCAGACAAGACCCTCTCTCTGTGAGGTTAGCCACCTCCCTCCCCCTCCTCCTCCCCACGTTTTCTGTTCACCTCTTGGGTCAGGAAGCTGTTCCAAATTTCAGTAAGACAGTGCGTTCTAATTTGCATAATGCTGTGTGTGCGTGCGTGTGAAAGAGAGAGGGGCAGAGAGGGGCTTTTGTCCTAGTCCTGGGTCTTTTTTTATTTTTGGAACAAAATTGGGAATTTTCAATTTAGTTCTGGACACTCTGGTCCACAGATCATGCCCCCGTCCTGAACCCACACTCTGGTGTTTTTGGGCTGCCTTCAGCCTAGATACCAGCATATTCGATAGAGATTGGACAGTTGGTTCTTCAGACCCAGTGTAATCCCCATGCCTTTGAGCTAGGCCTTAATTACATGACTCCAGGGACATTGACCACTGCTTTGTCTAATCAGCTGTAAATTGCTCTGGATATATGAACCCTCAGAATAACTGTAAATGGGACTGTATTCTGTCTGGAAGGTAGACCTCCTGCCATTCTGGACGCACACAAATTTAGAGCCCTGGCTTAGACAAGCTTTGGGGCCACTTTGAGTAAATTTAAACCGTGAAGTTCATAAGTATTTGGACAGGGACTCGATTTTTAAGGGCTGTAACTCCTACGCAGTTAATTCAAAATGGAAATAGATATTAAGCTGTCCATTTGCACTTAAATTTGACGGCAGTATGTCCTATCTTCCATGTTCAGTGAACAGTGTCGGAGTTACAGCCCTTAAGAATCGTCTCTGTCCATATATTTACGAACCTCGGCACTTGCTGGTTGTTCTGCAGTTGGGTACCCTGTCACTGTGGTGTTGTTTTACTGCTAAATATGCAGAACTGCACAATTACATGCAGCACCACCATTCTTCCAGATTTTTCTCACAGATTTTCGTCTGAAATGTACCCTACTCTCGCACCAATCCATGCACTCACTCCTAAATATAATCTTCTCCCCTCTGAGCTGTGATGTCAAGTTAACACTCGACAGCATAAAAGCCGACACAGGCTGTGACCGTGTGGGGATGACAGCTGAAACACGTGTGTTGTTTGTTTGAGTAAAAGGGTTGTTAGGATGCAGCAGCGCATGCATTCTGGGGGACCTGTCTAGACACAGCTAAATATTCCCTCCACTCCTCTCCGCTGCACCTCCTGTGAGCTACGTGCTCTGGGTTTGTATGGATACATTATCCTCCATGTTACAGATTAGACTTCTGCTGTTTGTTTCTGTCCCTCTCTCTCTCTTTTTCTCTCTCCGTCTCACACTCTCTCACTCTCTCTTGCAGGATTGACTGAGACTAAGGTGATATGTTCGAAACTATTTTATGACATTTTATGATTTTACGTCACAGTGAAAGTTTGTCCGCTAAATAAAGTTGCATCAAACATCTCTCTCTCTCTCTCTCTCTCTCTCTCTCTCTCTCTCTCTCTCTCTGGTAAAATGTCTGTTTTTTGTTTGTGGTTTTATTATGGTGTTTTATACTATGTATTCAATTTTATTGGTCGCTTTGGGGTGATTTTGATGGTCTTGTGCTTTTATATGTTTTGTTTGTTGGTATAACTGTTTTATCTTTTCTCCTGTTTTAGCCTGTTTTTAAGAACATGCCTTTGGGTGATGTGTTGTATATTTACTTCATTCTGTCCTGATTGTTGATGTAATGGTTCAATGGACAGGACCTTGAAAACAAAAAAATCAAAATCTCTCTCTCTCTCTCTCTCTCTCTCTCTCTCTCTCTCTCTCTCTCTCTCTCTCTCACTGACTGACTCACTCACTCACTCACTGTGCTTTTGCATTTGTAACTCTTAATCCTGGAAAAAATTCAAAAGACCAAAATAAATAAATCATTAAATTATCAGCCTGGGCTGGTACGCAAAATCTGGCTGGTCTTTTCCGGTCCTGTGTTACTCCCTAAACCCTCTTAAGCGAGTGCCCTTGGGTTGCCGCCATGGGACCGCAGGCCCAGGGCAGACTGTACCTCATGGTGCTAAACTAGGAGTCAGAAGGTTGCTGGTTCCAGCCCTGGTGTAGCCCCATTAAGATCTGTACAGGTGTTGGTCGTGGAATAGCCAGCGCCATTTCAAGGCCGAAGCTGCTAGTAGCGAAGCTGAGGTTGCGGCCATGATGATGTCACTAGTCCGCGTGGCAGAAAAACCTGCAAGATGGCAGTTAAACGGTGACGGCTATGAAAAAATTATTTCCGAACATCTGAACTGCACTTTAGGCAGGCAACAAGCTCCCTACTCAAGGACAAAGGAAGCACTGAATTCTGAGTATATCTTTGGAAATAAGACGGACCTGGCCTTCAAGCTTCATAAATATTTAGACAGTGACGCGGTTTGTTCCTTTTGGCTTCACACTCCAGCATGTTAAATTTGAAAACAATGAGTACTAGGTTAAAGTAGAAATGGTCAGCCCTTTCAAGGCTGAAGCTGCTTGTAGCAAAGCTGATGTTGCGGCCATGATGATGTCACTAGTCCGCGTAGCTAGAAAAACCAGCAGGACGGCAGTTAAACGGTGACGGCTGTGAAAAACTATTTCCAACCATCCAAACTGCACTTCAGGCAGACAACAAGCGCCTTACAGGAGGACAGAGGAAGCACTGAATTCTGAGTATATCTTCGGAAATAAGAAGGACCTGGCCTTCGAGCTTCATAAATATTTAGACAGTGACGCAGTTTGTTCCTCTTGGCTCCACACTCCAGCATGTTAGATTTATAAACTATGATTACTAGGTCAAAGTAGAAATGGTCAGCTTTAATTTACTGCTATTTAAACCCATATCTGTGGAAACGTAAGAATTGCAGACTTTATTATGAACCGTCACTGCCTAAACCCTAATGAACTGTGCTGTTCTACAAATCCTTGCAATACATGTTGATATTCCTATAACCATCACCCCCCCCCATACTAGAGGCTTCTAACCTGGCCCGTATTTGGTCACCCTTCAGATTCTGTGACCAGTGGTGCTGGAAGAGGTACTCAGGTCATTTACTCAAGCAGAAGTGTCCATACCACGATGTAAAAATACATCTTTACAAATGAAATTCCACCATTTAAAGCCATACCATTGTAAAAGTGTAGCAGTATAACTAGCTAAATGTACTGAAAGTACCGAAGTAAAAGTACTAATTTTGGGGAAAATTAGGTTGTGGCTGATATATTACATATACTGATGAGTCAATTCATAAGAAACCATTCACTGTTGAAATGATATATCAGTCATGGTCTGGTAAGAGATCTGAGTACTTCTCCAATAATGAGTCTCGCAGAAGCTGACCGGTCACCAAACACAGTGTAACACCCCTCTTAGTGACCAATTTCTTTTAAAATGGGGCCTGTTTTCAGACAGGCATTATCTTGGACAGCCTTCTTTCAGCCTGTATCATTCAGCCTGGTCCAAAGACCCAACACCTGCTGTGAGTTGGATGAGATGTGGAGGGAAGGAGGGTGTTGGCAGATTGATTTCTGTGTGGATGGCAACCGTCCTTAAATTGACATTGATCAGCATTCTAACGACAGCCTGCCATATCCCCCACACTTAACCCCATCCTCTCCACTTACTGCAATCCACTGCTCCAGCAGACCTAAGAAACCAGAAGTCAGTGCACAAGGTGTACAATTTTAAGATAATTTGCATCTAAATAGAAGTGCAAATTCCCTTCATGAAATAAGCTGCCAAAAGCTGCCGTTATTATCGACTCATGTTTGATGGATGCTCATCTCTGAAATGTTAGCCTGCTCCACTGGGCACAGTCCTTCACTTTTTATATTTCGGAAGTTCAGACTCGGCTGTCTCTTTGATGCTGATTGAATGCATTGCCATTTTAAGCAGACTTCTGCAGAGGATTAAAAACAAAAAAAAAAACAACAGCCATAAATGCTGAGTATGTGAAATGAAGCAGCCTTCATTAGGTTCAAAAATTAGGCTACATTTGTACAAAGTACTAAAATTTGCCTGTGCAGCTATGAAGAAGACACAATGCTTTATGGGATTTCTGACGCCCGGACTTCCACGTTGCCCTTGTTAGAAGAGACTGTAATTTCTTGGTATACAGGAGGGGACAAGGCCCATTCTTATTTAGGAAACTGGACTGAGGTCAGTGTCTCTCTCTGTTATGGGCTGTATGAATGTTTTTGTCATAGCCCGTGTATATTGTGATGTAATGACAAATTTCGGAGGCATATTTACATTAGCGACTCCCGGTGAACACCCCCCCACACACACACACACACACACACACACACACACACACCTCCCCACCAATCCCATCCCACTTCAAACCCCAAATTTTCTTGGTTTTTTTGTTCTTGTTTCCGTGATGTTTTTCCTCTCCTACCACTCTGGAATAATGTGTCAAACCGCTCATCGATACCGCGCATTTCCACTGCTGCTTTTGCGATTGTCCCCTGGGCCGGCAGAGCCCGGTTTGTGTTCATTGCATTACCGCCAAGGACACTGCGCAGGATACGGTGTTTCCGCAATCTGCAGTCTTGAGTTACTGAGTGGGCTGGATGACTGTGCTGCGTAAAGTATAGAATTGCTAATTTATTATTGTTATTATTATTATTCCTGATAGATACAAATATGATTCATACAATAAGGTCCATAAATATTTGGACAGAGCAACAGTTTTTGTTCTTTTAGATTTGTGCGCCACCAAGATGGATTTGAAAAGAAACAATCAAGATGTGCTTGAAGAGCAGATCTTCAACTTAAATTTGAATTTTCAAAAGTTTTCATCAGAAAAGATGAAATATTAATTTCAATGAGAAAATTAGGCACTGTACGCATCACCAAATGACATCACAACTGAAGTAATGAGTGGCTTATGGAGAATGGCATTCATCATCAAAAGATTGATTACTCTTGTCTTTTACAGACAGCTGGCCTGACGTCACTGCATAGCACACAATAATTATTGCAGAATACAATGACAATTTATTATTGAGCAATAATAGGTTGTTAACTACAGCTGGATTCAGATGTAGTATCATAGTGCAATTTCTTTGACTTCCATATATAGACAGTTGCTGGGGAAAGCTAAATTTTAATACAGACAAACAATGTGAGGTTTATTAATGGAGGGCTGCTTTAGTTTCGGAGGATTAAACTTGGGTCCTATTGTCTCTGACCTAATTCTTTAATTAAAAAATAACAGACCGGAACCGCGGTCACATTTTCTCCTGAGGAAAAAGTGCTCAGAAAATTCAGCCTCATAGCTCAGCAAACCAGGGTGCTGGTCTTTATGGAGAAAACCGTCCAATGAGGTAACATCACTGAAAGTTTTTAAACGCATGTTAAACCAGCAGGCACTCAGAGAGCACATACCTCCACCAGCAGGTTTTGATCCGCTAGCCCTTACAATAAGCTGCAGAATCCAGATTTGTTTGTGGACCGGTCTGGAAATTTAATCACCTCTTTTCATTCATACAATCCAACTCCCCATAAAATTTTGTGGTAAACTGTTGAGCAGTTTTTGAGTAATCTTGCTGACAAACACACACACACACACGCACGCACGCATGAACTGACACAAACACACATACACACACACGCATACACACAAGTGATCACAATGCCTCCTGGCGGAAGTAAAAAGAATTCTGCTTTATGCCATAATTGAAAGGTTGTTGTTTTTTAACATTGAATTCTGGGGGGGGCTCCTGGAACTGGCTTAATATGCCGGTGCATTATGGGTAATACAATATGGAGGAGAGGACATCACCGGCTTTGTCACTGAACTCCCCTTTTAACGACACCCCCCACCCCTTCTCGAAATCCCAGCCAATCATAGACCAGCTCTGCTGAACGTCTCATACAACAGGTCAGGCCGTGCTACGCATCCGCAGTCTTGCCTTTTCTCCGCTTCAGAAATACTAAGCACAGTTGTTTTTTTTTAAATTCAAAAGTCAGCTGATCCCTTGGGTCGGTTTGTTTGTGACAGAGAGGAAGAATTCAATCTGCTGAGGATGTTCATTCAGATTCATGTCAGGAAAATATTTGTGATTCTCTCTCTCTCTCTCTCTCTCTCTCTCTCTCGCTCTCTCTCTCTCTCTGTCTCTCACTCTCTCTCCCCACCCTTTTTTCATGACAGATATTCCTGATCCTCCATTTCAGAATCCCCCCCCCATGTCCGCAGATGTGTCCACATTCTGTGCATGAATTTTTAAGGCTGTCTAAACCAGTGGTTCTCAAAGTGGGGTCTGGGGACCTCCAGGGGCATTCTCAGAGGTCCCCAGCAAAAAGGGCAGTTGTTTATTTTCGCAATAATTCCATTCGCAAGCACCACAATGCCAGAGTGTTTGAATAATTTGATCATCGGTTTCATACACTTCCAGGAATGAAACATCTAAAAGCAAAACTCCTATCCGAAGGGGGACTTTGGGACTAAATCGTATCAAATGGGGGTCCGTGGACTAAGTGTCAGTTGACATGGGGGTCCTTGACATGAAAAAGTTTGAGAACCGTCAGTCTAAATGTCTTACATCAAAGCTGCCATTTTCTCCAAAGTATGGAAACATTTCAAACATTAGCTCAGCCAGTGTAAATATTGCTAACTGAAAGCTTCACATTCAAGCAGTCATCCAGTCGGGGCAAATTAAAAATATAAAATGTGTTTCTTGGATTCTTCATGAATATTGCTATTGAATAAGAATTATTGACTTTTTTCTTGTAGGAGGGATTTTAACAAACGTTGTCATTCATCCAGGTTTATCTGAGTTGACATCGCAGTGGGACGCTAAAGTAATAACACTTTTAATCACTCCCGGGCTGTTTGTGTCCTCGCACTGAGCGTCAGGGACCAGGATGTTTCCGAAGTTTACACCGCAGCACGAAAACGAGGTGCTAAAAGCTATCAATCGCACCATCTGTGTCTGGGTGTGATTGAAGCCTCCATCAGCTTGAGACCAAACAAACAACCCGCCAGCACAAATTAGCAGTCCGCTATCTTTCAGGACCGGCAGATCGACCTGCACAGAAACAAGTTTGCACGAAAGCAACAAAATTAACTGAATTATAAAATGACACATTTTTATTTGTTCTTTTTTCAGTTTCATCTTGCGAATAAATATGAGCGTGTGCGAACACTGATTTTTTTTGCATAATGTTTACTCCTGCCTTCTTCACTTGATGTTCATTCATCTTGCCTTCGTCTACTTTTTCCCCCAATACAAAAGAGAAAAGGAGGTCTTCAGTAAAGAATATGCAATTTTTTATTTCTTTGATTTTGGAGATTTGTTCCAGTTGGATAGATTCTGACCCACCAAGGTACAGGACACTGGTAACCACCATCTTCCTGCCATTGGTTAACTGACTTTTATATACCTGCATTAAGAAGAATCCTCAGTTTATGTGACACGACCCATTTTACATAGTTTTTTTTCCTACGAATTCAAAGTCCTGATGGACTTGCTGAGCAGACTTTCAATGAGTTTTGGCATAAGAACAGTCCTGGCCCCATCGACCACAGTGATGTCTGCAGCCTGGTGGGTAAAGCCCCTTCTTGCGTACTTATAAAAAACAGAAAGCAGACATCTAGCTGCAAATAAATGATGTCATCAGTAATTGTAATACAAACTAATATTATAGGATAATTCTGTTGAAACTGATGATGTTAACAGCTCAGTGCCAAGAACAGGAGAGACTTACAGTGACAAATAAATGGATTTGTTTTTGTTTTTTAATTTTCCCTCGTGAAATTAGGAGTTGGGGCCCTCTTCTGCAGTCTTTGTACAGTTACCCTTCAGTATGGAGAATTGTGATGTTATTGTGGGGACATAACGGAGTTCTCCGGATCCCAAACACCACAGAGCTGTTCACCGTGTCTCCGTCAAATGTTTCCCCTGGAGATTAGGGACCTGTTCTACAAAGCAGAATTACTGCAGATATTTGAATAACTATCCCAAGGGAGCTGTTGTCCACGTTCCAAATTTTGGTGGAGTCCAGGTCTCACTCTGTGCCGTTTTCAGCTAACTCAGTAAATCCTGCTTTGTGGAACCGGCCCATTGGCTCACGCCAGTACCCCTGGCTTATTACAGATCTTTCCAAAAATATCTTCTAAGAGTTTGCCCGAGGGACCGTTTATATGGTTGTTTCTCTGAAGGCACGTGAATATAAATGGGGGAGTTGAACAAAGAATCAGAAGCACAGAAACGTTTTTTTTTTTTTTTAAACGATGATTACAAAAAGATCCAAGCACATTATTTCTCTTCATTTTAATGGTAATTAGCAGTTTGTGCAGTTTTTATGCCTGTAACTATAACTGAAGCTGGGTAGCTGCACTATATCCAATGAGCGTCACGCAACAGCTAAAACCAGCCGTGAAAAAAGGCTCTCTCTAGCAGGGGGGGTTGCCCTTGCGTGAGCTGAATCACACCATTGTCCATTACGGCTTTTTGATGTGGTACTGCACAATAACTACAGTCAGTGGAGTCCTCGGGGAGGGTCAGAACAAAAAGGACTGGACGCTGCATTGAGAGATGGGGGGTGGTGCAGTGGTCACTTTGACCCCCTGACCAGGAACCTCAGCAAACATTTTCACTCATCTTGAGTTTGTTTCAAGGGTGTCCTTGGGCATCTGTGATGGAGACAAATAAAAAGTCACCGTCTCATCTCAGTAAAGATGATAGTGGTCACATTTTCCGCCATTTGTGTTGTTGTATTTCTCGCGGTCCATTGGCCCACAGACCGCAACCCTCGGCAGCCACCTGAACACAGCCTGCCAGCTGTCTTTTTTTTTTCTTCTTTTCTTTCGGTGCGACGCAGTCAGACAGGAGTTCGCCCTCTGGCTCGGTGAACAACAGCTCAGAGGTGTGAGCGCTGTCGTCACGTGCTCACTGCTCCCTCTTCTGGCACCAGCCGCTCACTGCAGTTTAAAAGAAAGATGACGTCATACCCCCGGCGTCTTCCTCTGAGTGTACGCGAATCTTCAAGGGGCCACACCGTTCCAAATGATTTCTCTGATTTCTGCACGGCAGCCAGTCATTTTTTGCCGGAATTTGTTTTGAATGCAACTGCCAATTGCCAAGGTACTGTAGTAATGATTGTAATTTCATGCACTATGATATGCCAAGTAAATACCACTGTTTTATGAGCTCTCTGGTCCCCAAGCCAGATACAGCAGCAACCACCCAGCTCCTGATCGTCACCATGACTCAAAATATAAACAGAGATGCTTATTTCACTCATTGTCCATATCGGTCCCCCCGCAAAATAAAAAAAAATTACAATCTGCATGTTGCACTGTGGACGAAGGGTTGCCTTTACCTTGTGTTGAGTGTGGGGGCTGGGCTGTGTAGGGGATGCGCATCATTTTGTACAGCATCTGAATAAGCCTGCATTAACCTACATAGTGAGACGACACTGCCCTGCCCCCAGAAATTAAAGGAGATTCAAATGTCAATGTGCACACACACACACACACAAACCACTCCCACCTCGCATTCCTAGAGCCTGTAAGCCCTCTCACAAACACATACACACACATACAAATGAGCTCACTCACAGTCTCACACACTCAAATGAGCTTATTCCCTGCTACACACCCCTCACAGCCCTAGACTCCTAAAGCCCTCTTACACTCTTACACACACACACACACACACACACACACACACACACACAAATGTGCTTATTCACAGGAACATGCACACCTTTCACAAATCGAAAGCCACTCATACACACCCGCGCGCACACGCACGAATAGAGCCCTTAAGCCATCTTGCTTGAAAGAAGAAGCCATTTTGTTTTCTCCGTTTACACTGAACTGAAGTTCACAGATCTGAAATACAGTCACAGCAGAGGAAAATCATTTTGTTTTTGTCCAGCCAATTCCGAGACCCACTATCCTTTACCTGGTGTCTCCAGCACGAGTATAAAATCCCAGGTAACTGTCAGTAAATCCACTAATCCCTCATTAAAATGGACTGAAAAACAGGGACGGAGGTGGGCGAATGTTTCATTTTTGAAATAAAAACAAGCATCTAAATACTTGAAAGACGCTGTGTAGCATCACATTGCATTAGATATGACAGTGCAGATGAGGAGCGCATTTGATGACTGGCTGGTGAGCTGGATCCCACAGACAGAGTGCTGTTAGTAGCGATGAGCGCGAAGTAACCTTGAACGATGCAGCTCCAGAGCGGTCCCGGCCTGTTACGTAATGTGGATTTGCACAGCGTAAGCGGTAAACAGTGAAGCACAGGAGGGGGTGGGGGACGGGGGGTGGTGCAGATCTGAGCGGTTCA
The DNA here is from genome assembly GCA_029692085.1 of Gymnothorax javanicus. Classification (NCBI taxonomy): domain Eukaryota; kingdom Metazoa; phylum Chordata; class Actinopteri; order Anguilliformes; family Muraenidae; genus Gymnothorax; species Gymnothorax javanicus. Next base: position 8,958,024 of record CM056198.1, on the reverse strand, counting down.
TTTCTCCTCTAGTGGGGGGGGAGGTGAAAACTGGGGCAGCCGACCCATGTGATCGTTGTCATGACGACAGGGGCCATGGGGGGGGGGTTTAAAGGAAAGGCAGACTTGTAATTTTGTCTTTACATATTATGCGTGTGTGTGTGTGTGTGTGTGTGCGTGCGCATGGGAGAGTGAGAGGCAATGTATTTGCGTACTTCTGTGTGGGCGTGGGTTATGCATGTGTGCACACGTTTGGGGGTTACAGAGGTCGCCTATGTGTGCTCCGCATGACCATATGCATGTGTGAGAGTGTGTGGAACATTTAGGTGTGTATTTGGGTAATCAGGGTGAGATTGGAGGCCTTTTGCATGTGCAAAACCTTCTAGCACATACAATACCAATAACATGACCAAAGATTGGCTCAAAATAAATAGCCAGGCCACTCGTTGGCCATATTCCTGGTCTTGCATGTGTTAAAGGTCTCAGTAAATTTGATCCTTGAGGTCCAGTACGCCCGTGAGCAAATGAGAGAGAGCCGATGCAGAGGCTGAAATTTTCACGCTGCGCTGCCTCTCATAACATCGCACACAGAGCCTGACTCATCCCTGCACCGGCCGACCAGCCAATCCCACAGCTACAACACCTGCGAGGGGAGCAGGCACATTTAGAGCCGTCAGTACTGCGCGCATCTGCGGCAGGGTTAGCGTGGCTAGCTCGCTAACAAACCACGCAGTGAAAACAGGTCTCTGGGAATGTTTAATCTTGTCATGTAATCCACAAATTTACATCATTGTGCTTCGCCAGAGAGGCGATTTCACTGATTTGGCTGACTGGCAACTCGCCTGCCTTAGAATTATTCGGTGTGAGTGAAAGGCCAAGGATCACATCTCAACAAAAACTCTGCAAACCTCAAACACGCAACACATCCAATCCCGTATCTCTGCACTGAATCATTCTTCAGTATGGATATACTCCATCTCACACCGGCAGGCCACATTTGTATGTAAACACCATAGCTACCAAACACAGATCATTGCCTAAATGGTTGAAGGACAACACAGTTGTTTATATACAATCATTTTAAACAAGGATGCAATCTTGCTAGTGACTGTGAATCCATCCCCCAAATTTCAATTTCCCCTTCCATTTTTGCCCCGGGCGTCTAAAGTTTGAGTTTTGAGGGTTTTTTTTTTGTTTGTTTTTTCACAAAGCAAATTCTGCCGATGTTTCTTTCAGTAGGATGTTTAAATACACTTTTATTTGTTTTTACGAGATAATGCACATTTACCCAGAGTAAAAGAGATACAAAATACTGTCAAAGTGATACCAATGCAATCACAATATGTATGCTTGTGTTGAGTCATCACAATATTGAGAACATGCGATTTTTAAGTAAAATGCTGCCATGAAAGAATTTGGGCACTGTTCATTATAAATGCGAGGTCATCGGCATGAACTGCCGAATAAGGAGGTACTATGATATTTGAGAAATATGTGTGCATGGTGCTGCTCTAACTTCGCTCGTTTTTATAGAAATTACTTGTGTCCAACCTTAGTACTTTGCACCATCATGTGGAGAATCATGGAAGCTTCAGTTAAATGTGAGCACAGTATTCTGAGTCTTACATCGGAAGGAAATACATTACATTTTAGCAGATTGTAGCCTGACAGTGTTTCAGATGAGAAATACACACATGCTTAGCAATGTTAGCATCAGCAATATTAACATCAGCATTAATAGCAACTCTTCTCCTTCTGTGCTTATTTTATCTTCTTCATCCCATATATTCATTAAGCCTTTATTTTACCAGGAAGTCTTCATGAGAGTCAAATACCCGTTTACTGGCCACAGCAAACTGCACAGTAAAAACAAAAAAATAGACAAAACAGAGCAAATATAAAGTTATAAGGAACAAGTAAACTGAAAAGTTTGTTGAGTGAGTTAATTATTAATAGGAGCACACTGTGAGGAGTTGGTGTAAAATAATTTAAAAATGTACAAGCTGATGTTTTACTGGGAAATTATTCCATGGAAGCAAGGTAATAAAATTACTTTTTTTCCAGAGCCAGTTCTCGTTTTGGTGACTTTTAAATGAATACAATGCTGTGACCTGAAACACTAGGGATCAGTGCAGAGATCGTCAAATTACAGACCTAATGGGCTGAGAGCCGCTGGCTTTCCACCCTCCTTTTACCAGAGCTCAGGTGTAAAAACAAAATGGCCAATTAGAAGCACTAATTGTTCAGTTTATTACCTGGGTAGAAAGAAAACCTGGGGTGGATTAGAGGTCCAGATTTGGTGAACCCCATATTAATGGATATTTGCAGGCTGGTCAATTGAGAGGGCAGCCTGCCAAAACAATGGATTCAAGAATAGAAATATTCTAGTTTATCAGGCTTCTGGTGGACCAAGATCTCCAGTTCACTTTCTGTAGGTTCAGTACTATGAAGCTACATTACTGAATTAACTAGATAACCGGGTCAAGCAAAACCCATAGCGGTATCGTGGTCTGAAGCAAAAATAGCGGATCTGCGTTTTCCATTGCGCAATCTTTCTGATATCTCAAAGCCTGCTTTTTATATCACGATATCAAGCTGGATACCAGTTAAAATACACTCTAGCAAACAGAAGTTCCCCACAACTGTATCAAGTAACTTTTAATTAAATTCTTAGATTTTTGATCAGTTTAATGAATCCATTTGAAGTTACTTCACTCAGTTCTGTGGAACGGTGACATTTTACTGCGTGCGACACACTTAGGCGCGCCCCGTCCCTTATGAATCAAGGAATGGCATACCAACGAACTTCCCATCGCTTTTTCGGTCACGTGTTAAAGAAGTTTAATATCTAGATGCAGTACTCCACATTGCCATTTACCGAAAATCGCCGAGTAAAGCGATACGTTAATCGACTTGATTCAGCAGCAAAACTGCAGGAGTTTTTGCCACTGGACTTGCAATTCAACAGCTGCAGTCTTGACGCTGATGCAAGACACATTGATTACAGTGGAAGTGTGCAGGAACTTCGACACGTAGAAATAATAAAGCCACTCCCGCGTCAGTATTAAAACAAGCTTGACTTCACTGGATCCAGTATTCCGACGTTTAATAAGCTTCTGACGCCACAGTTCTCCCGGATCGTACTCATTCTGTGGCCACATTAGATATAAAACTAATCACATTTGCGTCACATCAGTCTAGCGAATAATTCCTCACAATTCTGCAGCAGAAAGCGAAATTGTTTTAAACAAATGACAAAGTGACAAAGGAGTAAATCAAGTTTCTCAGCCAGCTCTCAGCGCGCATGTTTGCTGCACGGTACTTCCTATATGTTCCAAACCCTGCATCAGCTGACTTAAGAATCGCGGCGCGGGACAAAATAGGGAGACAAAACTGTAAAGGAAGGTGGATTGAAACCCAGCCATGTAAAGTCATATTAATCTGCAGCATTGAATTTTTACGTTCATTGTTTGTTTGTTACATGTCCTGTAAATCTTTACGAATTTACGTTCTGACCTGCCTGAAAATAAATATTTTTCAGAGCGGACCCCTATTCTATCGGTGTACTTGGTTTAATCCATCTGTCCGAAATACTAGTGGAGATGGGTTGTTGTGTTCAAATATTGACGTTATCACATTCGAATTATGTACGCTTGATCACTGCACTTACTGTATCAATGAGACCAAACAAAACCCGTATTTTCAATAACAAAATAATACATAAAAGTTTTATTTAACTCACGCGGGAGCGAACAGAAAACGGACCAGGGAGTTTATTTCTGCAGCTACGCGACCAAAGCCGCTTCCCAGCGGCTAGACACAAACTTGCCTTGGCCTTTCTCCCCCTGTGGGTATTGGCTCTGTCTCACTCTCCGTAAGTAACTTAATAGCATTTAAACCTATTAGGCTTGCAGAGTTATGTGGTGAATCAATTCATCTTTATAGTGCAAATAAACATATTACAGTCTTGAGTATGATGTGGACTGCGCAGCTAGCGAACGAGCTTAGGAAAAAGCACGGTTCCAACAACGATTAAGCCGCTTTCACACTGGACGCGAAACGAATTTTTCGCACGACAGAATACATTCAAAGTCAATGCAAAGACACGGATACACGTGATCTTTCAGCGCGAAAGATCAGAGCGGGGCGGATTATAAAATGAAATCTCTCATTGGCCCAACTGCGGGGCAAATAGCAGAAGTGCTTCTCTTATCCGCCCCACCGCGGTACGAATAGCAGAACTGCTTCTTTTGTCGGCCCCGTTGCGGGGCAGATAGCTGATCTCTTTCCCCCAATTCACCCCGCTGCGGGGCGAATAGCCATTTCCAAATGCTTAAAGGGCATCTAAAGTCGATTCCCATTGTTTTTGTTTATCGGCCAATCAGCCAGCCGCACCTGCGCAAACGAACCGAAATAGAAGGATTATCTACGCGTGTACACAAAACATTGGTTGATGAATGAAATGGGTCATGTGACAATGCAAGATGTCAACAAAAGCAAGTGCTTTGTTTGTAAACATTGGACCTTCAACGTCCCGTCTGAGAATCGACTTTAGATGCCCTTTAAGTGCTGCCAGTTGTTACCGTGTACAGTAGCCATAATTAAGGCATTTTAGGGCTAATGTGAACTTTTTCAGTGAATAACCTTGCCCACCTTCATCTTGCCTCACCATCATTCATCGCTCGCAGTGTTTATTCGCTGACAGAATTATTTCAGTCACCAGCAGGGCTGTGCAAATTTGATAGTCACCAAACTGGTGATCATGGCTTTAAGCAGCCGTCACAGTACAAAAATCCATCCGTCGATACAGCACATGCAGCGAAGTAGAAACGCGACCAGTTTAAGTGATCAGGTAGTTTTCCTGAATGCACATCCTGTCATCACTTTCTCTCCTCTCCCTCTACACAGCGTACTCTCTAGCGCGACATAAAGTCGCTAAACGGTCACAATGAGCGCTCGTCAGTGCAAGAGCTGCGGGGGCACGGACATAGACATCGACCAGGCCCGAGGGAGCGCAGTATGTACCAGCTGTGGCTCCGTGTTGGAAGACAACATCATTGTATCGGAGGTCCAATTTGTGGAGAACAGTGGGGGCGGATCTTCAGCCGTGGGACAATTCGTCTCCACAGATGGTAAGAAACCAATCGACGGTTAATTGTGAATCCCACCCCAGGAGCATCACGCAATGCCGGGGCCAGTTGCAGGATCACAGATGTCACGGAGCTTGTACTGTTTGATGAATTGATCTTAAGAGTAACCTGATTGAACTGTATTTTACTGGGTGGTAGGCGGTTTTTTCAAGTGCAACCCCATAAAGTTCAAATTCCACTTCTCACAGTAGGAATGTCCTCCTGTAACGTGAGCGTTCTTTTGATGCGACATCCACCGGAGTGTGTGAGTTCGCGTCACTTGTTGCAGTGCAATGAAACTAGAATTGCTTTGATTTAATATAATCCAATTTTCCCCCCACACTTAAGTGACCATTTTTGTACAGCCTTATTGCTTATATCAAGCATGTCAGAAATTTGAGGCAGCGGTAGACATTACATATGGGGCAATTATTGAAATCTGTTACCTCATCCTGACTCACGATTTATAGGTATGGGTTTTTTTTTTTTAGCGGCTATAAACAAGGCTCAGGAAGGCTTAATTCAAGTGGGTTGGGTTGTGCAGTGAGGTTGTATTTTAGGGTACATTCTCTTTCAAAGTGATATATGTATGGGCTTGTATGCGAGAAAAGTTTTCTCAAATTACATATTGGGTACATTTACCATCTTTTTTCTCCCATTTACTAAAACAGTCCATTTTGGTTGTAGAAGTACATTTGTGGATATAACCCAGTTGATACCACGTAAGACGAGACACTCCCGGATACCCCGTTTCTGCCATGAACCCAGTAAAGAATCCAAAGGAGGTTTTGCAGGGCATAGGCAAATTTGCCCACGGCCCAATCTGAACCATCTTCTGGTCGTTGTATGTACCTACTTGTGTGACTGTCCAGAAAAGAGATTTGAAATGTGAAATTTGCATACAGGAAGTGAACTGTGACCTTTTTAGTGATTTCAAGATTTGTGTGGGACAAGGCCTTGAAAAGTCCATATTTAAACCCATAAATGATTGTTCTGAAAAACCAGATGATTTTTAATGGCTACACAACAACATGGACATTTTTATACCAAACATAAGTATATATGTGAAAAACTGAAGAAGTTTCAGACAATTTTCCATTGAAAAATGAATCCGTATTGACCAAAATTGATGCAAAATGTAAAGTTCTTGAAAAACAACCAGGTTCCTATGAAAACACACCCAAGATATTTTCACAAAAGTTGCCTCATAGTTGGCCAAATAATGTGCAAGTGTGGTTAAATTGCGAGACTGGTAACATGGATCCTGATTGCAAAAATTGGAACCATCCCTGTTGTTAGAAATTATTACCATCTCCTTTGGGTGTCAGAATAGGTCACTAAATAAACATGGAATGCTTGTTGTAGATACTTATCCAAATTAAGAGTCTTCGAGTATATGTACATGATTGACGAGACATTGGCCTTACGGATCACAACTACAATACATCTGAAACATTTGTCCTTTTAAGATTTGTTATGCCCCCAATTTGTAATGACCCAAATTTGTTATGGCCCCAATTTGTTATGGCGTCACGGACAGCAAGGGATGACAGACAAAATCCTTTAAGTTCAACAGATTTAATTAAACAAACACATAGAACTAATCTACACCCTACACTACTGACCAAGATTGAAAAGAAAATAAAAAAAAATGAGATATTTACAATTCCCTGTAATGGAGATGGGCTGCTATGTTGTGATGTCCTGGGACAGGAAAATGCTCCAACACAGGCAAAAATCCACCAAAAGCTTAACAGGTCTTGAAAAGAGTGACAGGTCTGGTCAAATGTATCCTTCTTGCAATTTCTCCTACTACTACACACTCTCGATTTTTCTCCTTATATACTCTTGTCCAGCCCCCTCCCATTTCTGGGACTTTCCCCTCTGGGCATGCCCTGGACATGCCCAACCTAGCTTCAGACTGGGCTTCACAAAAAAAATGTCAATACTGCCATCTAGTGGCTTTTTTCCACATCACACCTCCATTCCAAAAGGGAAAAATTTTGACTTATAAAGGCAAAATTTTTCTTTTCAATACAAAAATGGTTAAGTAGACACTTGTATATATATATATATACATATAATACAATATGCTAATAAACACGTGATATATATACACATACTCAAACACGGGATAAGCAATCAGCAATTACATTGTCAGTTCCCTTTACATGCTTCATCCCAAGTGAACTTTACGCCTTTCTTCAGTTGGTTGGTGAGACTGAGCAATCTCAGCAAAGTTCTTGCAGAACTTGCGGTAGTACCCGATCATTCCAAGGAAGCGGCGCAAAGCTTTTTTGTTGTCAGGAACTGGAAAGTCCATGATGGCTTGGACTTTAGCATTAATGGGTGCCACCTTACCCTGGCCCATGACGTAGCCAAGATACATGACAGTAGCACAACCAAAGTCACTCTTGTTCAGGTTAACAGTCAGGTTAGCCTGGGTCAAGCGCTGGAACAACGTCTCTACGTCTTTCAGATGTTCTTCCCAGGAGTTACTCCATGTGATCAGGTCGTCGATGTACGCACCCGTGTGTGGCAATCGGCGATTGTAGACTGTATCATCCTTTGAACGCGTGGCTGGGGCATTTTTCATGCCAAAGGGTAGGACTTCATACTAGTATAACCCAGATGGTGTGGCAAAAGCAGAGATGCTCTTGGCCCTCTCAGTTAAAGGCACAAACCAATAACCCTTCAATAAATCAATCTTGGTCAGAAACTTTGCTTGCCTTACTCTATCGATACAATCATCAATCCTAGGTATTGGAAACACATCAGTTCTAGTTACAGCATTGACTTTGCGATAATCTGTACAGAATCTAGTGCTTCCATCAGGTTTTGGAACTAGAACACAGGGTGAACTCCAATCTGAGTTAGAGGGTCTGATAATATCATGTTCTAACATGTACTCAACCTCTTTCTCAGCAATCTTTCTCTTTTCAGGATTCATCGGTATGGATGCTGTTTTATTGGTTTGGCATCACCAACATCTACATCATGAGAGGCTATAGAAACTCTCTTTGGAACATCAGGAAATAGATCTTTATATTTCTTGATCAACCTCTCAAACTGATCTTTCTGTGAGGGTTCTAAGTGCTGGAGTTTTTACATCAAGATTTTGCAACACTTCAGAATTTGACAATTTACATGAAAGAACTTCAGCTTTAATTCTAGGTTCATCATCTTGAAACTCCCCCTCATCTTCACAAGTCTCGGCCCTAGGAGGATCTGAAGTGACAGCTGCAACCCTAGCATTTCTATCATGATAAGGCTTCAGCATGTTAATGTGACACAACTGTTTTGGCTTTCTCCTATCTGGAGTCTTCACAATGTAATTGAGATCATTGAGTTTTGTCAGAATTTCATAAGGACCATGAAATCTAGCCTGCAATGGATTGGACTGCAAGGGAAACAACACAAGGACCTTGTCTCCTGGTTTAAACTCACGGCTTCTAGCCTTATGATCATACCAAGTTTTCATTTTTCCCTGACTTTATTTCAAGTTCTCTTTGGCTAGGTCACAAGCTGCACGCAGTCTTTCCTTGAACTTGCTAACATAGTCTAACAGACTGATATGCGGCTCTTTCTCTTGCCATTGTTCACTCAACAATAACAAAGGTCCTCTCACTTCATGGCCAAACACTAGCTCAAATGGACTGAATCCAGTAGACTCCTGCACTGCTTCTCTAGCTGCAAACAACAGCAAATGAACACCTTCATCCCAGTCTTTCTCATGGTCATAACAATAAGTCCTCATCATTTTCTTGAGAGTGGAATGAAACCGCTCTAAGGCACCCTGACTCTCTGGATGATAGGCACTGGAAAGAATCTGCTTCGCACCTAGTTCATACACAACCTGCTGAAACAATCCGGAAGTGAAATTGCTACCTTGATCAGACTGAATTTCCCTGGGAAGGCCAAATAACGTGAAGAACTTTATCAAAGCCTTCGAGACTGCAGTTGCCTTGATGTTGCGTAGAGGTATGGCTTCAGGGAATCTGGTAGATGCACACATGATTGTCAACAAGTACTGATTTCCAGATCTAGTCTTGGGTAATGGACCAACACAATCAACAATGACCTTGGAGAAGGGCTCCCCAAATGCTGGGATAGGCTGCAATGGAGCTACAGGTGGGTCTAACTGGTGTTTTCCAACTACCTGACAAGTGTGACAGGTTTTGCAAAAGTTGGAAACATCTTTCCGAAGTCCAGGCCAGAAGAAGTGTTTCATGATCTTATCAACAGTCTTGTTAACACCAAGATGACCTCCTAAGGGCAAACTATGAGCCATTGTTAAGATCTCATTCCTATAGACCTTCGGAACAACAATTTGCTTGACCACTGCCCAATCTGCATTGGCAGGGATATCAGGAGGGTGCCACTTCCGCATCAACACTCCATCCTTGAGATAATACCCAACTGGAACTGTGTCTATTTCTTCATTAGGAAGGGCTCTCTTCTTTAGTACACAAATTTCAGGATCATTAGTTTGCTCCTGAATCAACCGCTTTCTGGACAGAGACAAGTCTCCAGACACATCAGAATCACCAGACCCATCTGGCTGGCTGAATAGAGAACTGATAAAAGTGTCTGATAAGTCCTCAAACGGATAAACCATAGTAGGCTGAACAGAGTCGTGAGGCGAACCACCTGAGTCATGACTATTTAAGGTGCTGGACGGCACCACATCATCTTCTTCTTGAGCCTTCTTGGCCATAGCACGAGTCACTGCACAGGAAGGATACAGAGATGGGTCTTCATCGCCATCTTCAGTGCTCGGCTGTGAGGTAAGATGAACAGGGGGAACTACATTGCCCCCAGCCAGGTCATTGCCTAGCAACAGAGAAACACCCTTGATAGGTAGACTTGACATAAGTCCCACCTTTACCTGTCCTGTGACTAAATCTGACTTCAAGAATACAGAGCGCAGGGGTACAGATACAGTCCTCCCTTCAATACCTTGTACAAGTATGAAATCCCCAGAAGCGGTCTCATCACGTAACTCCAAGGAGTCCAACAACAAAAGTGACTGAGAAGCTCCGGTATCCCTTAGGATATATATGGGGACAGGAGGAGAATGCTCATTCAGAGCCACTAATCCCTCTGACACAAATGGAAGGAATTCCTCCCTTACAAAGTCAGCAGTGTCAGGCTTCTTAGCCTCACAAGGAGCAGGCAATTTAGCAGATCGGTCATCTACTATAGGGGTTTCTAACCTTGTCTTCACAAAGGCATTGGGTTTAGTATCCTTTTCTTGTTCTTTCTTAGCTTTAAGGAACCAACAGTTAGTTGTAACATGACCAGATTTCTTGCAATAATTGCAAACTAGACCACTTTTGTCACTGTCAGCTTTCACACTTTGTTCAGACCTTTTACTGGATTTCTGAGCACCATCACCAGATTTGTCTTTGTCTTTGGGTGAGGAATCTTGGGTATCACCGTTACCTTTCTTCTGAAATTGGGACCATCTATTGTTACTGCTAGACTGAAATTTGGACTTATGTGTGAGAACATATTCGTCTGCAAACTTGGCAGCTGATTGCAAATTCAGTGCTTGCTTCTCATTAAGGTAGGTCTTAATATCATCCTTGACACAGTTCTTGGATTCTTCAACTAACACCATCTCTTTTAGTGAGTTGAAATCATCCTTGACCTCCATAGAAGTACACCAGCGCTCAAAGCAAACCTTCTTCTCGTTAGCAAATTCAACATAAGTCTGATTGTCAGATTTCTTCAGACCTCTGAATTTCTGTCGGTAAGCCTCTGGAACCAACTCATAAGCTGTCAAAATGACCTTTTTGACAACCTCATAATCAGAGGAATCATCTGCAGACAAAGCTGAATAGGCTTGTTGAGCTTTACCCTTGAGGACAGTTTGCAACATCAGAGGCCAGTGTTCCTTTGGCCACTGACAACTCTTAGCTACCTTCTCGAAGCACTGGAAATACTTATCAACCTCCTTCTCTGAAAATGGAGGCACCAGCTTTACCTCCTGGCTAGCCCGAAATTTGTTTTCGGCTTCTATTTTAATTTTTAGTTGCTCCATTTGGAGCCTTTCTTCTCTAATTTTTCTAAATCGAAATCCGTCTCTGTCTCTCTTTCTGCTCTTTCCTCTTCTCTTGCTAATTTTTCTAACTCAAACTGCCTTTCTTTCTCTCTTTCTGCTCTCTCGAACTCTGTTTTTCTTTTTCCTCAATTTCTTTTCTCTTTCTCTCTTTTTTCTCTTCTCTTGCTAATTTTTCTAATTCAAACTGCCTTTGTTTTTCTTTTTCTTCAATTTCTAGCATTTTTAATTTAAGTTCCGATTCTACATTTGGATTTTCCACCGGAAACTGTTCCAGATCTCCTGGTGCAAACACATTTTCATCAATGTAATATTCAATCTCTCTAGCCAGTCTTGCTTTTCGCATGGCTGGTTTTACATCTGTCAGCTCTGTCTGCATATTTCTAGCAGTTCTGTCTTTTTAAAAGACTTCAAACCCTCTACAGTTGGTGATGCCAAGAAATCATCCATTGCTGTTGATCTGCCAATATATATCTAGGAAAATTCAAAAAAACAATTTCACTATTTGAAATTTTAGATTTTCAATAAATGACTCGCACAATGGTCTATCCCGGACGAGCCCCCAATTTGTTATGCCCCCAATTTGTAATGACCCAAATTTGTTATGGCCCCAATTTATGGCGTCACGGACAGCAAGGGATGACAGACAAAATCCTTTAAGTTCAGATTTAATTAAACAAACACATAGAACTAATCTACACCCTACACTACTGACCAAGATTGAAAAGAAAATAAAAATGAGATATCTACAATTCCCTGTAATGGAGATGGGCTGCTATGTTGTGATGTCCTGGGACAGGAAAATGCTCCAACACAGGCAAAAATCCACCAAAAGCTTAACAGGTCTTGAAAAGAGTGACAGGTCTGGTCAAATGTATCCTTCTTGCAATTTCTCCTACTACTACTACTACTACTACTACTACACACTCTCGATTTTTCTCCTTATATACTCTTGTCCAGCCCCCTCCCATTTCTGGGACTTTCCCCTCTGGGCATGCCCTGGACATGCCCAACCTAGCTTCAGACTGGGCTTCACAAAAAAAAAAAAAATGTCAATACTGCCATCTAGTGGCTTTTTTCCACATCACAGATTAGACAAGTTGCATGTTTATTAGGCTATAACCACTTTCAGGATCACCTATAATTGTGATAAGATCAGTTAATGGTGGTGTATTCAAGCCACTATTATATACTACATACTTCAGAAAAGCCATTTAGATGTTTAAACTGTCGTACATTGTATAGGTTCTATATCTCCCAGGCCTTGTTTTTACTCCTGAGGAAAGCGTAGTCTGCGCTTGTGGTCACGCTTCAATGATTTTGTGAACCACAAAGCATTCAACATTGCTGTATGCCAGGGGTAGGGAAGCTTCTCCAGAAAGAGCCACTGTGGGTGCAGGCTTTCATACCAACCAAGCTGCTACACACCTGATTCTACTAATCAACCTCTGGAATGTTTAAGGGCCTTGATTAGTAGAATCAGGTGTGTAGCAGCTTGGTGGCTTAGTGTGCATTCCCCAGGACGAATCTTCACAGAACGGAATGAGCAAGTTATGTACCAAAACATGCATTAGGAAATGAAACCTTGCCATGCCTGTGTGCACATTGAATTAGAAGCTAGAATAGCAAATTTTGATTCGTGTCAGTCTCGTTTTTGCAGGAAAAACCCAATTTGGATTGAAGTTTGATCCTTTATACATCTATGGTTGGATGTTCTGACTGGGACAGCACAGCAAAAAAATAAAAATAAAAATTAAGCATAGACTTCATTTGTAAATGGAGGTCAATTTATTGAAGCAAGTCGTTAGCCACTTCAGTTGTCGAGCCAGAGGGACACATTGCAGGTTGAAATTCACGCCTTGGAGGGGGAGGGGGATGGATGAGAAAAAAATTAAATAAAAATAAAAATGGTGCAAAACCATAATTAAATCAGGGCAGCAATGGTACCACTGGGAGTCCAACTCAGCCGTCATCTTAACCTGTGGAGTAACATTTTGGTTAGGTTAGTTGCGAAACGAGAGAATCAACGATAAAGGATAAAGGCTGCGCACCATTACCTTTTTGGCGGCTTGCCGTACATCGGTTTGGAGTCCGTAACGAGACCTGCTTTGGACTTGTACAAATTTGCTTGGTCCATTCTTTGAACTCTGAGAAGTACAGTTGACCTTGGGTGGATCGCTGGGTGAAAGGATAATTCCTCCACTGAGACTGGATATAGACTTCACACCACTGGAGGGGTATGTGACCTCCTGGGGATGTTCTTTACCACTGAGGGTACCAGTGTGCTGAGTGACTCCATATTTGGTAAGAGATGGATCACCACCATAATGGGTGCTTCCACGCTCAATAACACTATTGCTACTTAGACCAGACTCAGAAGTGCTTCCAGCTCCATAGCTAATACTAGGAACTTGCCTAGAATGACTTCCTTCTTGGGTGTTGGAAACCACATTGGTTAATTGAGCACTGGAAGCAGAGTATGCATTTGGATACTCTCTGCCTCGATCAGTGCTATGGGTACTTGAAGGTAGATGGATACTGTTGGGTTCACGTCTAGTTTCCGTATCAGGAGTTCTTGTGCCACTGGAGACATACTGGATAGTTCTGCTGCCATCACTGGTGCCATGGTGAACAGGGACATTTTGAACACCTACAGCCTGATAGCTACTAAGGGTTGGTTGGACAACATTAGGTACATGCTGGGTGCTGCTACCATCATAAGTGCTGGGAAACAAGTTGGTAAATTGAACTCTAGATGAATGACTGGTCTGATTAGTGCTGTGGGAAGCATAAGTTGGATGGATACTGCTAGGTGCATATTGGGTGGCACCCATTTGAGAATTTGTGGAACTACTGGAGACAAATTGGGTCCTGCTGCTGCCCTCGCTAGTACCATAATGATCTGTGACATTTTGAACTGTCTCATAGCTACCGAGGGTTGGTTGAACTCTGCTTGATGCTTGTAAAGAAACACTCGTGTCATGGTTACTTGGAACCACGTTGATAAATTGAACACTGGATGCAGAATGTCCTCTGCTCTGATCAGTACTGTAGGAACTAGAAGGCAGATAGTTGCTGCTGGGACCATGTTGGGTATTTTCTGTATAAGAGCCACTGGAGATGTACTGGGTTGTACTGCTGCCTCCACGAGGACTGTGAGCGGAGACATTTTGAACTTCTGGTTCATAGCTGCTATGGGTTGGTTGGACAACATTCGGCATGTGATGGATGCTGCTTCCTTCATGTGTACTGGGAACTACATTGATAAATTGAACGCTAGCAGCAGAATACCCATCGCCTTGATTGGTACTGTAGGTACTAGAAGTTGGATGGATATTGCTGGGTGCATGTTGGGTAGTTTCTGCAAAGGCAGTTCCAGAGCCAGTGGAGATGTAACGGGTTGTTCTGCTGTCAGCACCAGCACTATAATGAACAGACACATTTTGAACATCTGCCTCATGGCTGCCATGGGTTGGTTGGACAACATTTGGCACGTGCTGGATGGTGCTTCCTTCATGTGTACCAGGAACCACATTGATATATTGAACATTGGCAGCAGAATACCCAACTGGATGACTTGTTCCCTGATCAGTACTATAGGAACCTGTGGTTGGTTGGATAATGCTGGGTCCATGCTGGGTAGTTTCTGCATAAGTAGTTCCAGAACCACTGGAGAGGTATTGGGTTGTACTACTCTCGCCACCAGTGCTGTAATGAACGGAAACATTTTGAACATTTGCCTCATGGCTGCCATGGGTTGGTTGGATAACATTTGGCACGTGCTGGATGGTGCTTGCTTCATGTGTACTGGGAACCACATTGATATATTGAACACTGGAAGCAGAATACCCAGCTGGATGACTTGTTCCCTGATCAGTACTATAGGAACTTGAGGTTGGGTGGATAATGCTGGGTCCATGCTGGGTAGTTTCTGCGTAAGTAGTTCCAGAACCACTGGAGAGGTATTGGGTTGTACTACTCTCGCCACCAGTGCTGTAATGAATGGAGACATTCTGAACATCTGCCTCATGGCTGCCATGGGTTGGTCGGACATTTGGCACGTGCTGGATGGTGCTTGCTTCATGTGTACTGGGAATCACATTGATATATTGAACATTGGAAGCAGAATACCCAGTTGGTGGTGTTATGCCTTGTTCAATACTATAAAGACTAGAAGTTGGATGGATATTGCTGGGGGCATGTTGGATAGTTTCTGCAAAAGCAGTTCCAGAGCCACTGGAGATATAATGGGTTCTGCTGTCGCCACCAACACTATAATGAACATCCGCTTCATAGCTGCCATGGGTTGGCTGTTCAACGTTGGGCACATGCTGGGTGTCGCTTCCTTCAGAGATACTGGGAACCACATTGATAAATTGAACACTGGAAGTAGAAGACCTACTTGGATCCCTAATGCCCTGATCAGTACTATAGGAACTGGAAGATGGATGGATACTGCTTGGTCCATGTTGGGTTGTTTCTGTGGGAGGAGTTCTTGAGTCACTGGTAACATACTGGGTTGTATAGTTGCCCATACTCATACTATAGTGAACAGGGACATCTTGGACACCTGCAGCTTCATTGCTACCAGAGGTTGTTTGGACACTGCTCAATGCTTGGTGAGTGGTGTCACTTTCTGCATGTGCACTTGGAACCACATTGATAAATTCAACACTGGAAGAATACCCATTTGGATGTCTTACGTCCTGATCAGTACTATATGGACTGGAGGTTGGTTGGATACTGCTGGGTGTAATATGGGTGGTTCCTGTATGGAGGGTTTCAGAGCCCCTGGAGACATATTGGGAGATACCGCTGCCCCCACTAGGACTATAATAAGGGACATTTTGCTCATCTGCTTCATAGTGGCCATGGGTTGGTTGGACAACATTGGGCACATTCTGGAGGCTACCTCCTTCAAGTGTACTGGGAACCACATTGACAAATTGAACACTGGAGGCAGAATACCCAGTTGGATGCCCTCTGCTTTGATCAGTGTGAGAAGAACCAAAAGTTGGATGGATATTGCTTGGTCCATGTTGGGTAGTTTCTGTAAAAGCAGTTCCAGATCCACTGGAGACATAATGGATTGTCCTGCTGTCCCCACCTGCACTATAATGACCAGAGACATTTTGAACATCTGTTACATAGCTGCCATGAGTTGGTTGGACAACACTGGGCATGTGATGGATGCCGCTTCCTTCATGTGTACTGGGAACTACATTGATAAATTGAACGCTAGCAGCAGAATACCCATGGTCTTGATCAGTACTGTAAGTACTTGAAGTTGGATGGATATTGCTGGGTGCATGTCGGGTAGTTTCTGCAAAAGCAGTTCCAGAGCCACTGGAGATATAATGGGTTCTGCTGTCGGCAGCAGCGCTATAATGACCAGACACATTTTGAACATCTGCCTCATGGCTGCCTTGGGTTGGTTGGACAACACTTGGCACGTGCTGGATGGTGCTTCCTTCATGTGTACCGGGAACCACATTGATAAATTGAACACTGGAAGCAGAATACCCAGCTGGATGCGTTACGCCCTGATCAGTACTATAGGGACTTGATATTGGTTGGATATTGCCGGGTCCATGCTGAATAGTTCCTGTATGAGTTCCTGAGCCACTGGAGATGTATTGGGTCGTATGGCTGTCGCCACCAGTGCTATAATGAAGAGAGACATTCTGAACATCTGCCTCATGGCTGCCATGGGATGGTTGGACATTTGGCACGTGCTGGATGGTGCTTGCTTCATGGGCACTGGGAGCCACATTGATATATTGAACATTAGAAGCATAATACCCAGTTGGATGCGTTACGCCCTGATCAGTACTATAGGGACTTGATATTGGGTGGATATTGCTGGGTCTATGCTGAGTAGTTTCTGTATGCGTTCCTGAGCCACTGGAGATGTATTGGGTTGTACTGCTGTGTTCAGTCAGACTAGGATGAACAGAGACATTTTGGACATCTGCTTCATGACTACCATGGGTTAGTTGGACTACACTGGGAATGTGCTGGATGCCAGTTCCTTCGGGGGCACTGGGAACCACATTGATAAATTGAACACTGGACGAGCTGTACCCAGTTGGATGTGCTATGCCCTGATCAGTACTGTAGGGACTTGATGTTGGGTGAATATTGCTGGGTACATGTTGGGTAGTTTCTGCAAAAGCAGTTCCAGAGCCACTGGTGGCATAATGGGTTGTTCTGCTGTCGACACCAGTGCTATAATGACCAGACATATTTTGAACTTCTGCTACATACTGGCTATGGGTTGGTTGGACAACACTTGGCACATGCTGGATGGGGCTTCCTTCATGTGTACCAGGAACCACATTGATAAATTGAACACTGGCAGAATACTCAGTTGGATGTGTTACGCCCTGATCAGTACTATAGGGACTTGAGGCTGGGTGGATAGTGCTGGGTCTATGTTGGGTAGTTCCTGTATAAGTTTCTGAGCCACTGGAGATGTACTGGGTTGTACGGCTGTCACCACCGGCACTGTAATGAGCGGAGATATTTTGAACATCTGCCTCATGGTGGCTATGGGTTGGTTGGACAACGGCAGGCATGTACTGGATGCTGCTTACTTCATGTGTACTGGGAACCACATTGATGAATTGAACACTGGAAGCGGAATATCCGTGCCTTCCGTTCTGGTCAGTGCTATGACTCAAGGATGGATGAATACTGCTTGGTCCATGTTGGGCAGTTTCTGTTGAAGGAGCTCTTGAGTCAGTTGTAACATATCGAATAGCATCGCTACTTGCAATTGTGGCATAATGTGTTGGTAAATTTTGAACAGCTCCATGGCTACCATGGGTTGGTTGGCCACTGCTAGGCACATGTTGGGTGCTGCTTCCCTGATAGATACTGGGAACTACATTGGCAGTGTGAACTTCAGTAGCCGAGTAGCCATTTGGTTGACTTCCACTCTGAACGCCATAGCTACTCAACACATAGGACAGAGTGTCAGAGGTGGTAGGGGTATATTGATGTTCCTTTCCATCTAAAATAAAAGGACATATGCATTCATCTCTCGTGATGATCAGTGAATAAACTGCCTGGCATTTTAAAGCTTGCCCAGGTTCGGTTCTTACGTTCTTTGGGCGAACTCTCTTTAATGGTGCCAAAGCCAGGTGTCTCTGACTTGAACGTGTTATCCACGAACAGTCTGTCGGTAGAGTTTGCCTCGTAGAAGCACTGCACTGTGACCCTACGAGTGAAATGCATCATTCAGCAAGCAAATCCAAAGTTTAATTAGGGGCCGTAAAAAAAAAAAAAAAAATCATCCAACTTAACCTTTTGATGTGAAAAATGCAGGATACCAGAAGGCAATTAGATCTTGCAACTTTGTCAAGTGGTGGATGACATTGAGTACCTGAATTCGGAGTCCCTGGTGACTATGGGCTCCCACTCTGACTGAAACTCCCGATGAGACATGATCTCATTTTCAAAGACCAAATAGTGATCATCAGCCTGAAAGACAAACATGCTATGATTTAGGGAGGGGGACAAATAACACTTGTCCTCATCTTTATATTGGCACTTTGTAATTGGGGGCAAATTATTTTGTTTTATTGCCTTACAGGGCGTTTCAAGAACAGGATAAATTAGGTTGCCCACACTGAATTTCAAAGATTAATTTGCTACATCTGCCATGGTCCTTTGACGATAGAGTACACTACAACACAAATCTTTGCTGGCTAATATTGGATTTCCTGCAGGTCTGCCATACAAGCACCCTCCTACCACCGTTATAAACTGTCGTAATACCCGAGTTGAAGCAGTTCTGAAATCCAGCCTGCAGGATGCTAAATGCGGAGCTGTTCTCCCTCAGTCATGTTTAAAAAGAAAGCCAACTTACCAGGAATCTGGTACCGCATGTGTTCACTCCAAACGCAAAGAGTACTCTGGTAGCATCTGTCTCCTGTGGCCCACAGTTAGCGTCCAGGAGTGTGGTTCTGCTCGGAGCCATGGGTGGAATGGCCACTGCTAGGCTGACCACTGCTGTCATTACACCATCAGTGGAACACACTGGTGGAAGAGGAGTATGTGAATCACCAGAACTTGTGCCAATTCTTAGCCACATAGTGCTGAACCTAAAGCCCAGGGAGTGCACCAGTGCCATAAGAGGCATAACATTTCAGCCCTCATGGTGTCAGTCGACAAGCTAAATGTGCATAAAAGGGCTTAATATCATGGTGCATTAAGGGTAGTGTTCAAGTAAGCCATGAATGCACCAAAAACCCGAGAAGCAGGAGTGCTGCCATTTGGCCAGGCCTGCTATGCTCTGCCAAAAGCGGAGTCATATACCATTGCTTCTTACATGTAACCAATAATGGATTTTAGTTCAAGGCAACTGAAATCGGTTGAGTTTCAGGTTACCAGTTGCACAGTATTATTGGTGCAGTGGGAGCACATTTAAATCAGCACCCCTGGCAACCCTGCAGTGACCTTTGTTCTCTTCAATTTAAGCTTGGAGTGCTGCCCTCTGCCCAGAGATAGAACCACAATTCATACGAGGCCAATATGATTGTCTTCCTGCTGGCTGCACAAGAACAAAATGCATCAATTTTTAACTCAACCATTTGTATGATTGCAATTCTAAATTCTTAGTTGGACATCCAGTCCCATTGGCTGACTGCTAAAACGGTTGTCAGCTGATTAACAATCCGTAAACAGAATTTTGAAGTACACCAAATTTGTCCTTTTGGAGGTTTAATTTTGGTTTATTTTCTTTACGAACTTGTGAGGGTAGTACAAGCTTACTTTGTCCATGTGTTTCCAAGCTTCAGTAGTGCTACAGGAGGATTTGAGGTTTATGTGCTTGAGTGGAATTGTTCTGTGGTCTTGATGGTGACTAATGTTGGGTGAGGGAATGGTATACATAAGTCATCACGAATTATGACCTCGGAAGTTTACCTATAAGTTCATCGGTGTTGAAGAGGCATCGCTTTGCAGTTGACTTTTGGATGTCCAGAGTCTTGGCATCCCTCGTGAGAACTTCAAAAGTTCCAAAGAAGTGGTTCAGGGTAATGTCCTGGATGGAGAGGAAACAGTTAAGGTTGGTGTAAATGGAAGTCTGTTGCCTTCTGCTGCAGGTGCTTTACCCAAGCATCTTTAAGAGACGTCTCCAACCCTGTCCCTGGAACACTACAATACTGAGGGTTTTCACTCCAACCAAAGCAAGGCACACCTCAGAGCTTATGCAAATTAGCTAAATCAGGGGGTGCTGAATTTAGCCCAATATATAGTGTGAAAAATAGTGGTGAAAAATGAACTGACGCGCATTGATGTGCGTCACACCCCGCCAGTGGGCGTTGGGCTTTAAGGTTGGAGTAAAAAAAACCCTATAGGATGGCAGCTCTAGAAACAGGGTTTGAGACTGCTGGCCTAGAACATAACCATATTTCTTCACTGATGAGCACCAAGTAAATGGGTCATAAT
Organism: Gymnothorax javanicus; assembly: GCA_029692085.1. Classification (NCBI taxonomy): domain Eukaryota; kingdom Metazoa; phylum Chordata; class Actinopteri; order Anguilliformes; family Muraenidae; genus Gymnothorax; species Gymnothorax javanicus. Next base: position 8,937,396 of record CM056198.1, on the reverse strand, counting down.
GTTTATTGCAAAGTGCTCATGCTGTACATCTCATTTCCAACAATGACCTGCAAGTTATTCATAGTGACTCATTTTAGAAGCCAGACTCATTAGTCCTACAGGCAACAATTGGTTTTGCACCTTAAATGTAGTAAATATGGAAAGTGCTAAATTGTGCATAACATATGGGTGTGTGTAATTAAAGTCGCAAGGTTTGATTCAACAATGCTCACCCCAAGGTTGAAAGAACAACATTTGCGATCTGTTGACTGATGAGAATAGTGCATCTGTTAGTGAGGTTGAATTTTTTTTTTCCAAAATTAGGAGGTTTTGTCCTCTCAAGACTCATACACCAAATTTCAAACTAAAGGGAGGAGTCTGTCTCAAGCAATTGAGGACACTGCATTGGTAACCCGGCCCAACAACTGAAGCTTTGCATCCCCTGCCAATGTACCGGGGATGCAGTTCCATCAGAACGCTCCAAGTGCCGCTGAACCAGGTTCTAGCTTTAGACCTGAAGCTGGTTCTCAGGCGCTGCACTATGGCTGCCTGCTGCTCTTGACTATGATGGGTCAAATGCTGAGGATGAGTTACCCCATGGGGTTCAGTAGCGTTATCGCTGCTTTGGTTTAGTTTCCTTTTGCATCAAATTCTCACCCAATAGCTTTGTAAAGACCTTTACCATCGTTCCATACCTCGTATATAAAGCCGATCGTGAAGACTGGCACCTCCAGGGTCAAGCTCTGGCCGGTGTTCTGCAGGAAGTACCCTCGTCTAGCTGCCAGCTCTGGCGTCAGTGGGTACGGCCCAACGGTGATCTCCCACATGTGCCCCAGGTTGCGCTGAGGTATCTGGAATATAATGCTCCCTTCTGTGCAGGCAGCTTGAACATCTGGAGGGACTGAATATTGCAAATTACAGTTAATACATTCAAGTTCAATGAAACAAAAAGATTTTGGAGAACAGAACCACACAAAACTTACAGGCGTCTTTGATCAGAGCCATAACAGAAGCGAGGTGATAGTAATAATCATGCTGAGGCATGATGCTCAAGGTGTAGTTTATCTCCAGAGAATACTGCACCAGTCCTTCTCCCAGGTACTGTTGGAGAAGGTCCAAAACATTTTTTGCAAACAAGTGGATCACTCCACATCGTTAGTTATTCAATGTTAAAAAAGGTAGTTTGCGCTCATTTGATCAATGCATACCATCCTTAGCACAACGGGGTCTTCAAAAGGGACCTTGAGAACATAGCCATGGGTTCCATTGGGGTGCCGAACCATTGAGATGGCGTAACCGCTCTGAATAGCTTCCGATACAGTGTAGGACTCTCCACTGAGTGCCACTGCGACCAGTTCCACATCCCAAGGGAAATCGCCCAGGTACACAGTGAACACATATTCCTCAGGGACTGTTTCTGCAGTCAAATAAGCAGTAATAATTAGCGAGTTTATAGTCTGGCAATTAGGCAAATGTAATTTGATATGCAGTTTGGTGAGAAATTAATCATTGCAGTGAAGTCCATTGATGATAATAGCATTACACAGGAATGAATGGTCATATGGAGATGGCCTTTTCAAAAGGTCATGAGCACCAGCTGTGATGTATGTAGATCAGCTATTTTTGTGTGCTTTGAATGCTGTGCAATTTAACGCTTATACTTTATATTCAATTACTTTGGCCATCATGGGTTGTTCTTTGCATTAATAAGGCTTTACTTTGTATGAAGCCACATAATTGGCGGTTGAGATTTAAAAGGCTCAAGTCCGCACATCTGAAACCCATTATTGTGCGAGGAGGTGTTTAAAGAGAACACTCACGGTCAATGGTGTAAGGATACCGGGGCAGCTGGGGAGTGGAACATGCCCTGGGCATACGATGTCTGGTTTCAAGAAGCCCTTCCCGGAACAGGTGTTCATAGTAGAGGTATATGGAGTAGAACTCATGGTAGGTATTGTTAATGACCAAGCTCTGTATGAAAAGCCAAATAATTTGGTTCAAATGCACAGTAGCATCTCATGCAGTTTTTGGATTTCAGGAATCTAGATTCTGAAGCAATCAAAGTATGCAATGTTTCAGCATTTACTTGTATACTGTACTGGTCAGGGCAAAACTCATCTAAGAGTATTGGCCAGCCCCAGTCTTGGAGAGCTGGGGAGCCCATTTGCACTTTGACAGTTCATAAAGATGAATTTCTTTAATAATAAAAAAAAAAAAGCAAAGGTGGAAAATTCAGCTTCTGAAAGTTCTGTAGAATTCTGAACTGAATTTGCAACTTGGCTAAATTTCTGTCAGGAGGTAGCAATAGCAGCTCTCAGTTCACCAGTGGACAAATCATGACAGCACTTAAACTCGATACGTGGACTCTCCACCTGAAGTCACCTCGCCTGGTGTTTTGGATTTAAACTGGATTCTAAATTTTGATCAAGGGCAAAAAAAGCACCCTCTGAGGCCATCTCTACTCTGGGCCAAGGATAGGTCATCAGAATCTGGCATTAGACACCTTACCCTCCTGTGTCCTCCTTCTGCTCCCATGGGGACACTCAAGCACGTCAGCGACCCATTGACGTCGAGCGAATAGCCCCTCCCTCTCCACGTGTACTCGTCTAAAAGCTGACCTTCCACGCCCACGCCAACGTGTACGCTTGCAAACTCCGAGAGATCGTACACCAGCGGCGCCATCACCGTTGGAATCTCCCAGAATACCCTCAGTGTCTCGGGATCAAAACCCCCAAGATCTGCAAAGCCAATAATTGTGTCAGAGCTGTGGGCAGTAGAATATTGTTGGCACCAGAGGAACAGAGCTGGAAATCTTCCATTTTGATATTTTGCCCTGTGTGATACCATTACATCCCACCTCTACCAAGTCAGGGTGACATTAAATCTAATTAGTGATTCCAAATCTATAAAGAGGTACACAGGCATGTAACATGACTTGGCAGAAGAATCCATCCGGTAAAATCTGAATCAACGGGCTGACTTCAGTATATACAGTTTATGGCTTTGCTTCGCATGAAAAGTTTTGCATGTGAAACCGCTCCATCCAAGGTAGGAGTCAAAGTGTAAGGAGTCTGTAAAAGGCCCAAGGGGCTGCAGGTTTTCAATCCAATCAACCAGAAGCATCCAATGCGACTAGTTTAATCACCTTCTCAGCCTGCACCTTTAAGGGGCTTTCACATGCGTTGTACGATGGGTATACAACAGGTCTACGACTAGTGTGGGGTAATTCATGAGACGCTTGTATGTCATACAAAATTCATGTATTCTACAACGGTAAAAGCTGGCGTAGACCCTTGTCATAGAATTATGAACGTGCAAAAATTTTTTTTCGGCATCGTAGGTGATAATTTATGTAGCCCATTTTGTAGGTCTATCGTGTGGTGCCGTACAAGGTTGTTCGACTGTTACGCTAGACCTATGAATTTTGTTTGATTTGTGGTCATCTGAGGTCCTCATTGTCTTTGGAATTTTCTGCGGTAGACCTACAGTCATCCTACATTAAACCCACGACAGTCCTACAAATGTTCCACCATTGGACGACCTTTCTGTGACCGTCATTAGTTAAATGATTACAGTTCTATCCAACGTCAGTCGCACTGTTGTCTTAATTTAGGACATTATGTTACGATGGTAGGACATGTGACTGGTACTACGCAACCTTAAAATCATCCTCTCCCAAACCTGTCAGTCCCTTCTGCCCTGGACCGCTAAAAATTGTGCTACAAAAAAATATACAATACAATGTGTGAAAGGCCCTTTAGTTGCATCAAGTGTGCTTCTGTTCGGTTGAAATAAAAACCTGCAGCCCCTCGGCCCTTTTATGAACCAGTTTGAGACCCCGTTCTAAAGACTATAGAAAGTGAAGCCTTTTTCCCCTTGTTCCCTTTTCTTCTAGTAGCTGAGGATGGCAAGCGTGGCCAGTTCTCTTGACTTCATTTGGTTTTCACCAAGTTCTACAGATCATGGGTATTGTGAAAAATCAAACTGGATAAAGAGCACTCACTAATTGTGCAGGCAGCAGACAAATCCAGCATTTTAACCATCCATTTGTGCCTCAAGATCATGGTCGTGTGGATCTCAACTGTAGAGATGCCATCAATCTGAAAGGGAAAAGTTTGGGCATTTGGCAGAGTCGATTGATTATAGTTTTCCAAGTCAGCTTAAGGTGGGCTATCAACCAAGATGGAAGTCATTTCATCTTGGAATAAATATTCAAATGCAATTTCAAATAAATTTAACATGACTAATACTCAACATATTCAGTTGATTAGTCTCGTCAGCATCAAAATTATCAATGCTCGAGTTATATATTCATTGTTAAATCCGTTTCGCCGATCAAGTCGCACGGATTGAAAGGACAGGCCAGGGCATGTTCTGGTTGTGGTCAATTTGCAGTTCACACAACTTCAGTCAAGACTCAGTCAAGTATAGCGATGCTCACCTTTTACAATTTTACAATGACGTCAAAGTTGTGCATGCGCAGTTTGGCAGTTGGCAGAAAGTGTGATCAGGATATAAACATGACAAGTAGCCTCTTTGGTTCTTCGCTTAAAATCCTCAAAAATGTGATTCCTGAACCCTTCGCGAACCTGTTGGTGCAACCTATAACACAACTGACTGGCATTGCCGTTTTAGATCTTTAAGTACTTAAAGGTGGAGGTCTACTAGTAAATTTAGTGTAAGATGAGCCTTTTTGCCAACCACGCATCAAAACATCGATGTCATCGTGAACATCGCCTTTAGGATCCGCTGCAGCTAATCGTTAATAAAATCAGTATGTGATGGAGAAACCCCATGGGAATACTTGCCATCGCAAAATCAGTGTGGTGCTGCACGTAGGCAGAGCGGAACACGACCCGACCGTCTGTAATGGTCACCCCGTACCCAATCGCACGGGCTTCATCTACGGACATCCCCACATCCTCCTCATCCTCCATGAACACCAGCTGCCATCCAGTGAGCGCAGGCAGAGTCTGGAGAGGAAAGGGTGGAACATCCATGGATGTCAGTGCAGGAATGCAGAGCACAGTAGATCATATCTATATTGTCTGATCACGGTCAAAATCAATAGGGTCCATCCCTGATGTAATAGCAACCCACCCACAATTTCAGATATCCATTCATTACTTTTTGAGTTCTCTTGTTCACAAAAAAAAAAGACAAACGGCATCGATCACATACCTCCAGCCAACTTCATTTGGCGGAGGTAATTATAATTGGTAGAAGGTTGGCACAACTTACAGCAAAAAGTTTGGAGTCCTTATCTTTTCCGGGGGAGGACCTCCGGAGTGCACATGCATCGCTCCGCACCGATACCTGCAACACAAGACCAAGCCAGTAAACAGTTGCCTTTGCTGTAAAAGATGCTGCCAAGCATGACTAATCAAAGCAGCATACAAATAATGACTAACAATTGTTTCAGTCAGTGGTCTCCGGCCCCGTTCCTGGAGAGGCACCATCCTATTGGTTTTTACTCCAACCCAAATTCCGCACACTTGCTTTGGTCAAGATCTCGTCCCATGAATAACAAAAGGTTGCAAGTGACATTCCTGATGAAACCTGTTTTTCTGCACCACAAAGTACTACAGCGGCTGTAGTACTTCGTGGTGCAGAAAAACCGGTTTCATCACGAATGACGCTTGCGACCTTCTGTTATGGGACGAATGGGGAAATGAGGTGTACTTTGCTTTGGTTGGATTGAAGACTCAGGATTGTATCTCAAGTTTGTACACAAGGTTGTAGACCTCCGGTCTACATGTTCAATCTTTTTACAGTTCAGAGAACATTATGCACTAAAAAAAGTCACCACCTGGATTTAACGGAGATAAGATTTGAGTCTTCCTTTGGATGATAACTGCAGTGATTAATGCGTTTCAGCTGGCAGCAAGTTATTTAGCCCCATCTGATGCAGTGAGCAGCTTCTCATCTCTTAAACAATCATGTCAGAAGACAAATCCTGTTGTCATGGAAACAACGTTTCTCTTTCAGAAGGGATAAATTAGCCCGCATTAAGCAAAGGAAACTTAATTACTGAAACTGCTCAAATTTGGTTAAGAACTGTCCAAAGCTTTATTAAAACCTGTAAGGACAGTGGTGAACCATCAACTTGTTGGAAATAAGCATGAATGATCCCGATCCGAGGTTACCAAAAGGCGTGATGAAGTCTCATCGTAAAAAATTGACACTAGAACTTATGAAATGATTTCTGAAAGAGCATTTCCACACACAATGGAACAAAAACTTGGAGGATAGGCACTTCAGGTGTGGCCACAAGAGCCACTTGTTTGTGTTGCTAATTGGGTGGAAAAAAACAACATTAATTTACTATGAAGAAATGACTGGAGCATGTGTGACAAGTCCAGATTTGCCCCATCCTAGACTGATGTGCATCAGGGTAGGAAAGGAAGCCAATGAAGCAATGGACCCATAATGCATAGTGCCTACTGTACAAGCTTCTGGAGGCAGTGAAATGATCTGGGGTTGCTTCAGTTTCAGGTCTAGGCTTAGCAACATTATGAAGCAATGAAATTAAGTCAGACTAATGGAATCAATTGAATGACCAGGATTCTCTTATCAATAAATTTTTTAAATCCATCACAGCACTGATGTAGTCCAGGATGACAATGCTGAGATTCTTTGGGGTTGAATCACGAAACAGTGGTTCAGCAAACTGGAATCATTTTCACACATGAATTGGCCTCCAGAGTCCTGACATTAACCATGTGAAAGTCTTTGGGATATGCTGGAGGCGGCTTCAGTGGAGCGGTTTGCATCTCTACCACCATCAATACATGGGGTCTTGGCCAAAAAATTGATGCAACTCGTCAAAAATGTTAAAATATTGCATAAGATTTAAAACAATGCCAGGACGAATGCGCTCAGTGTTCAAAGCTAAGGCTGTCCAACTAAATTAGTGTTCTGTTTTTATTGGCTGGGCAGTATAGCTTCCTCACCCCACAATGTCTTCCCAGTAGAGTGCCCAAATGGAAGCTTTTGGCTGAAAGTTCTGAACTGGCATCTGGGAAGCCTAGGTGTCGATTGGCATGTGTTTCCTTTCTGTCCCGAGCCAATTAAGGCCTCGGAGCACAAGTGTTGTCCTCTAGCCACCAGCTCATATTGAAATTCACTGAAGAGCCTGCGTACTTTGGCTAGACCAGTTTGGCACCCCTAGTGTACATCCCTCATGATCATCCTTTACATAGTTGCAGTCACCCTCCAGCAGTATACTGCAGCAGTACACAACCTCTCGCCTCCCGGTCAGACACCCACACACTACATATAGGGCTTTTCCACTAGCACCTACTCGGCTAGACTTTTAGGGTTTTCCATTAAGCGATAGTACCTGGTACCAGGTACTTTTTTTAGTACCTACTCGACAGGGGTTCCAAACGAACCGAGTCGAGCCGAAAATGCGATGTCAAACTGCAGGCCACTGATTGGCCAGGGAGTGATGCTTGCTATGATGACCCCACCCACGTTGAGGTGGTACTCAATTGTAACGGAAAACGAAACAGTCAAGTCGAGGGCGCTAAAACTAATGGAAAAGCGGCATTAGACACTTATCCAAAGTTGAGTAGGCCAATCTCTGGAGAGCATTTAGTAGCTTTTGGGCCCTTGAGTAAAGCTCATAACTGCACTGATATCTACTGCGGCTACACTGAGACTTGACCCAATGCCCATCCAGGTCCCAGCGGAGCACCTCCCCCTTCCCCACTGTACCACCCTGCTGCTCTCAGTACCTCCATATAGTTTTCCTCACAGAGAACCTCCCTGTCCGTCCAGGGCAAGGAGAGGGTGCAGGTTTTGGCCACATGGTGGACAGTCTCTCCACCCAGGTGGTCCGTGCTGATGACATTGAACTCTGCGGAGAACACCTGGTCATCCTGAGGGGGAAGGGGAGGAGACGGGGTTAAAGGTCATGTTCAGTGAGACTCACTTCTCCCAACCCTCTTTTCATATCCAGGATAAACAATTGAATCGGTGAATTCAGTAAGGGCCCAACTCCACACCTTTAAAAATGGAGTTGGGCCCTTACTGAATTCACTGATTCAATTATGAAGAACCTACTTCCTGCAAGTAGGAATCAACCGCTGGTATTCAGTTAGTTTTGGTGCAAATTTCCAACTTCGGTTTTATTTTATATTGTTTTACTAAAGGACTATCACAAAGGCTCTACACAAGCAGATTGACCAATTCCCCACCTGAGATGCCAGAATTAGCAGCCCAATGCAACTGTATGGAACCACACATTGAGAAGTTGATGGAAACAAGATAACTTTTTGGAACCAGTCTAACAAAATGAAGCATTCCTAGCTCTGGTTTTACGCAACTTGACGCACAGGATGAATTGTTATAAATGGGAAGTTGCTTTTTTTGCCATTAACAATAAACTACTGCCTGGTTCTGACCCAGAAGGAAACTTAATCCAGGGCAAGTCTGTTATACTTGTATATTATATGTACAATGCACTTTAATAAGGACAGAGAGCCTTTGCAGTTGCTGAGGGGCAGATGCCTGGCACAAGACCAGATGCTGAAGTCCTCCAAATAGCTCCCTCAATTACAATACTGCAGTATCAACTATAGAGAATGCAATAGAAAAATAATGAACCGTACACATTAAAAGAACCTGGAATCTGTCGTTCCATCCAAACGAATGTGCGGCTAGCTCTGGTTTACCCTGCTCCTCCCCCCGATTGTGATGTCATACCTGAATCTCGGTGTGACAGGAGTAGAAGGACGCTCTGAGCGTGATGAAACCAGCCATGTTGAACTCGCTGTAAGTGTAACCGCACGTCGCTGAGTAATCCATGTTGATCGGATATATGCCTGTAGCATCTGGGAGGGGTGGGGGGGGTACAAAGAAACAGTTTATGCGTTCATATCGTTCAAATGAAGGCAAAGACAGGCGGTTTTCATGACCCAGCTTGATACAGAGCTAGATACGGTCTTGTTCTGCAGTATTATGTTAGGTAAACAATGGTTGGAAAACTGAACTTGATGGGCTGAATGGCATGCTTTAGCCATTCTCATGTTAATCATTCCGATTAAACTGAAAAAAATTTAATAAAAATCTCCATTCAATTAAGTACAAGACTCAGTTTAGTCTTGGACCAAGTTTAATCCATCTGAAACTGGCCCAAGGAGTCAAACAATTCCTCTCCTCAGCACAACTTCTATTGACTTGTGTACACTACCTGACAAAGGTATTAGGACGTTCCTCATTCTCACTCAACTTTTGATGTACATGTGTTATATTATATATGCAAGTGTAGGAATTTAATGGTGTCCTAAAATGTACATGTAAACATCACAGAACATTATTGAACATTTGGGGAAGCTACAGATATACATATTGGCATATTTTTCTCTGTACGAAGAACTCTCAATTTTGGTCTGTTGTAAGTAAGAGATATTATCATAAATTGTACTTGCAAGATGGTAATTTTCAAATTTACATGTTTGGAATTGTGTCCTTGTCATAATAGAAGATCGATGGCTACGATTGGTCCAATCATTATGATCAGGCGTGGCACATGGGGTGATTTTGATTCTTTATAAAAGGAGGGTCGAGACATAATTCAGTATGGTGTATCCAAAATGGGGTCTGTATTATTTGAATAAACTACCATTTCCAAACATGATACATTCAGTGTTTTCTACTGCACTGAGAAAAATCACACACATAAATACTGACGTCCTAATACTTTTGTCAGGTAGTGTATTCGTATGGAGAATGTATCGCAGACATGTGTAAATGTGTGCGCACTCATACTAAATAGTTCAGTATCGTGTGTTTTCAGACTTGAAGTTGCTAGCTTGATTCGAGTACTCAGATTCATTGCCAAAGATTAGTAACCAGGTTGCTTTTACTTGGTGAACACCATCAAAAGACCAAAAAATTTGTTGACCAGACTGGTCAACTGGCTGTCAGGAACCAGTCCACTCCGAGTTAGTGGCCTTCCGAGGGCCGAAGCACTGCACTGATCAAGCTGTGGTTACACTGGGACACGAACCAGTAACCTTCCCGGCCCAAACAAGAGCCTCAACCACCACCACCACCGTTCACTAGCATTATTTAATATGCGCCAAGCATTACAGGGCCGGAAATATAGATTCCGCAAAACCTCACCTATAGCCTCGATACGTAGTTTTTTGGTCGTAATCGCCTGGTCAATGGTGAGCAAGAAGTATCGATCCCGGCATTCCGCCCTGAGGGCTCCTGAATCGAAAAAGAGTTGGGAACACTGAGTAATGTAATGGTTCTAGGCCTCCCAGAACACAGAATATTCCAGATACTTTAACAGAGGAGTATTTGCTTACTGAAAAATTAAGATTGCTCAATCTTGCCTGATCAATAGTTTACCTATTTTACCTACTTTACACAAACATGCAGGTAGCAATTGACCAGCTGCAATCTATATATTACTGAGTTAGCGATTTGCGTAATTTCACACATCTCCAAAACCACCGTGAATAATGAGTGTTTTCCGCACACACCGGTTTTACTGTGTGACAAGGACGATGCGCCAGGTTTCAAACTTAGTTATGAAGTGAAAACTGCATTTTGAAGCAGTTTTTGCAAGTAAAACCAGCCAATTCAGTCAGCTGTTATTGTGTTCAAAAAAAAAAAAAAACTCACCGTAGATGTTGTATACAAGGAAATTCTATCAACTTTTAAACCCAGGCTGCTTGCATCGAAAAACAATGCCTGCACATACAGCCCGTGCATAGCACAGGTATCGGCTAGTGATTGATATATATAAAAAAACCCCATTACTTGAAACCTTTTTTCGCAGTTTATTGTGAGACAAATTGCAAAATACTTCAACACATACCTCTCTGAGCATCACTACAGCTCACAGTGGGAAATAGTAGGCAACTGAGTAGCAGAACTCTGTAGGACAAAACAAAGTAATTTGATGATCAAAACGCATCTACCGGAATATTGGGGAGAAAGGCTCAAGATTGAAAACAATATTCTGCTCAATTATAATCCCTCATCCAAAATTGAAATTCAAACCTTGTAAGTGGTTGGTAAACTCACCCCAGACTAAACTGTGAATTCACTGGCATTGTGCAACTGAATCCACTAGCCAGACTTCCGAGCTAGTAGACCACAAAATGGGGAAAAACAGGAGCAGGCCTGGGAACGCCTGATTTTAAAAACTTGCGTCTTGATTGGACACAGCTGTGACCAGGAAGTGAGTCACAGTGGCCTAATTGGGGATGATATAAAACTGCGAGAAAAAAAAAAAAAAAAAACACTTCACAGTGAGATCTAATCATTGTTAGAGTACTCATGACCTCATCAAATACTAACTGCAAAATATTTCAGTGGAATGGACCATTTTTTATTTAATTTCAGTTTGCAGTAACAGCCGTTAGATCTTTGAATCTATATAACCTTTGGTCACACCCTGTTTCTTTTTGATTGTTTTAAGCAGATGATTGGGTAATTAATCCTTTGCTGCTCTTGGTAATTATTTGCCTCTTGCCAGGTTTCCATTTCAAGATCCAATGTCTTTAAATGTTTTTTTCTCACACTCGTGAACTTAGCCGGGGTGCGTTTCCTGAACGCACAGATGCTAACTTGGATAGTTTGTCCATTCGCAGCCAATGGTTCCAACTATGTTAGTTGCTAACTTAGTTAGCAACTATGCTTTTGGGAAACGCACCCCTGGCTCATTTCATTAACCAGCTCTGCCTCTTGACTAAGCACTTGTGCCAATTAGCAAGTCCACCTGACTGGAGGAAAATACTGGAGGAATTTTCCCTTCTGAACCTGGATTTTTCACCACTGCCAGTGTTAGTGCCTGGCTAAAACCAGTGGTGCCCAATCATGTTCCATGGAGGGCTGAGAGTTCACAAGTTTCCTACCCAACCAGTCATTACACCAGCTGATTTCACTGGCTCCACCCCCTCAAACAGAGCGGAGGCAACTAATTGGTGTAATCAGCATATGTAGTGATTGATTGGAATGAAGGCCTGCATGCTCTCGGCCCTCCACGACACATGACTGGGTAAGACTGGCTAAAACATAAGCTTGTGCCCAAACAAGCCCGTAGACCAGGGCTATTCAACATTATCCAGAAAGGGCTGGCGTGGGTGCAGGCTTTCATTCCAACCAAACACTTACACACCTGATTCCACTAATCAACCCTGAGAGTCTTTGCTAAAGAGATTGATTAGTAGTATCAGGGGTGTAACTGCTTGGTTGGAATCAAAGTCTGCGCCCACACTGGCCTTTTCTGGATAATGTTGAACAGTCCTGCTGTGGACCAGTGGTGTCCAACCCGGTTCCTGCAGAGCTAGCATGCAAATGGTTTTTACTCTAGTCCTAATTCAGTGCAACTGATTTGGCCTACTAGCAGCTCATCAAGACCTCTAACTGGGAACTGAAGTGCGCTTTGCTTTGGTTCGGAAAACCCTCAGGGGTGCATTTCCCAAAATCACAGATGCTAAGTTACATGGTTGAACCCATTGACTGTGAATGAACGAACTATGTAAGTTGCTAACCTAGTGAGCAACTAGGCTTTTGGGAAACGCAGCCCAGGAGTGTAGCTTTCCAAGAACAAGGGATGGGCTGTTTTGGCCCTGAAAGGCCACCATATGGCTGGGTTTTTTTTAATGTTACTCTGTGTTTGATCAATGAAAGCATGAAAGCAATTTATCTTTCATTCACCTCCACCTGGTTTCTTGGGTCTAAAGTGTTGGGTAAAAACAATCTCTGGCCTTTGAGATTAGATCTGTGATTCAGGTCCTGACCCTGGAGCTCCAGATTAGAAGTCAGACTGGGAAATGCATGAGTGTTACAATAAATATTTAATCTTAATTAATAAATAAATTGATTGAAGAATTAATTGTCGAATAATAATAACAGAATCCTTCTGATCACGTGACTGTTAAAATTCTGCAGTGAAAGATTTTACTTTAGTGCAGGGATTCTCAAATCTGGACCTTCTAATTGAAATCGAGAACTGCTGGTTTTCCAGCCTGTCTTTACCTGGGAGTCAGGTGTGAAGCCAGTCTGGCCAATCAGAAGCACTGATTGTTCAGATAAGTACCTGGGAGAGAAGAAAACCAGGGCTGGAATTGGATGCAAGAGCCAGATTAGGTGAAAAATCTTGAGGTCGGAAAGTCAAAGTCTTGCCATGATTTTTCTCCACCTCTAAATGCAGTCAGGTGACTTAATTTTTACCGGCTGGCTGAATTTACAAACCCAGCTGGTTGGAACAAAATACAGGAGAGGATTTCTGCGTTTTAAATCTGGATTTTCCACCTCTGCTCCTGTCTTATTCCGTCTGGGCTGCTGTCCCCATGTCTGTAGCTCTGCCTTCGAGGGGATTTCATTGCTACCATTATTTTCTACACACCCTGATTCAACCAATCAGGAGCTCAGCCAGACCTGTAGCTGTGGATATAGGTGTGCTTCATGAGGGTTGGAGTGAAAATCCAATGCATTGAAGATCTCCAGGAGTTGGGTTTGATAACATCAAACTTGGTCATTCCCAAACCTCTTACTTCTCCAGCCCCATCCAGGTATCTGTTTTGTTAAGCCTCAGTCAAGCCTGGGGCCTGTTCCATAAAGCAGGATTACTCAGTTAGCTGGAAAATCGCACCAAGTAAAACCTGGAGACCTCTCAAATCTGGAACATGGACTGAAGTAAAAAGAGCTTTTCTTTCTATTACTTTGAGGGGATATCTGGTGAATTGAGCAATCTTGCCTCGTTGAACTGGCTGCTATAGTGACTAGTGGCCAGGCTTGAGTCAGGGGCTTGCTTAGCGGTATGGTGGAATATTAAATACCTGGATCTGATAAAGGAAGCTTAGGACAGAATATGACATGAGCAGGCTTAATTCTTTAGCTCTGTGGTTCTCATGACTGACCAGCAGAGGGCAGTCAGACAACAAAATTCACGGTCATTGCTGAGGTGGAGTTTTTCGCTGATGAGTTGCAGTTGGTTTTTTCATTCGCCAGATGGCGCAAATTCCCTGTGCAAGTACTGAAATTCTGATACTAAAAATCTGAGCGATTCTAATGTAAACGGATTAGGAGGCAACCTGCTGGGAGATTGTGGAAGGACGTGCAATGGCTGGGAAAGTGGCATGAATAAATCGTTTTCTGTTATTAACACCTCTTTCATTGGTATTCACACCAACTTGAGTATTGCACCCTTTTTGTTGCTACTGAATTTTTCAGGAGATATGTGGTATTTAAGAAATCATTGCTATTAAAAATATGAATATGTCAGGCTAAATATTGTTAAGTGGTCCAGGAGCTTATTAATCGTGAGCAGAGGATTAACTTAAAGCATCAAAGCTGTTGGTCAGCAGTTGGAACATTGGTTGTGGGTTTTGAATAGTAACTTGTGGTTGGAAATCTTAACTTGTAGGTTAAGGTTGTGAGTTCTTTACCTACAAGGGAAATCTTTGATCACAGATCAGCACGTGAATTGCGCTGACTGTAGTTCTAACCTGACATACACATTCAGGTTGCCATGGGCAATAATGTGTACCGGTGTTTCAACGGTAGATGACTCGAACACGTTGTGTGTCGAAGTGTACTCTGTAATGAGGCATTTTTTGCTCCGGGAGGGAAATGTATTGTAATTTTATATGTTTTCATGAGTATCGTGATGTGATGTATTTCGAAGAAATGTTTCTGTGATTTGTCGCCCCCTGTTGGTGATCCGGTGTGCCTCTCGCTGCATTGTAAAGAGCCTCTTCCTTTCCCTAATTTTCGCAGGCACAGGGAAGGCGCCAGGCTTGGGGGGAAGCTTCCACACCAGCCTGGGGAAGGAGTCGCGGGCCCAGACACTACAGAACGGTGAGCTCATCCCATTACCGCCGTCTAGCTGCCGCCAGAGGCCTGAAATCCAGGTTTCACGAGTGAAATCTCTACTCTTGTATTTTGTTCTAACCTCTGGGAGCTGGTACAATCCTTTAGCCAGAAGTAATGACCAATCAGTGACATCAACGGGTTGAGTTTATGAATGGAACAAACACACGGCTGGACTTGTACTTTTTTTTTTGACCCCCGGATCTTGCTCCTCTTGCGACGGCAACCGCATTGGTCCAGGACGTGGCCAGTTCAAAGGGCTGTTCCTCGAACAGCGTCCTGTGCTCCACAAGCAGGGCCCTCACATATAACATGTTTCAGAGAAAGCATGCTGATCAAGGACAGAGCTGATCTTAGGGGCACACAGTGGACAGTGTTTGGGTGTGGACTAGCAGACCTGATCCGAAGTCAGAACTCCTACACTCTTGTCTATGTTTTCTAAATGCAAGACCAGGTTTGTATAATCAAAGCGTTCATTCCAATTGCCTACTCTGCATATCCTTCCTTTCCTTACCTGCTGTACTTACTTAGGGAAGCAAGGAAAAGATCATATAGGAAGGAAGGTGAAGACAGGGTTATCAGGGGAATGTGAATAGGCAAAATGAAAGTTTATGCTCCATGTGCTTGGCTTGTGAGGAGAATGTCCTTTCATTGACATTGATTGTCCATCAGGCTTTCAGAAAGAAAATATTTTAGTGGAGAATGCTCTCGCGCTTCCTTGCTCAAGATATCGTTTTGAAACTTGTAGCTCCTGCTTCCTTACTGCATGAATGAAGGCACATTAAACAGGTTGAAATTTACTTAAAAACGATAGACTTCAAGGAAAGGAAGGAGGGAACTGAACAAGCCCCACCTCTACCACTCACATCTCTGACCTCTCACCTCTGACCTCATTGGGCACACACATCCCTCGCAGTCAAATTAAGCCCAGCTGCACTGCGGGACTTCAGCTCAACCTTTCAGTTTCCTCAAAGGCCAGACTGTTCATATAAATGCAAATGAGTACCATGAATATTCAATTGCGATCTACTTCTTGGAAGTTTCCTCTCTGATGTGGATGATATATCCCATCCACTATTCGTTCTAATGCCTCACGTTTAATGGGAAAGAATTTCTTTCATTAATATCCAGGATTGTGGAGTTGATAAAATCAGTACTTGGCGTATTTTTGCCTTGCATAGGAGCACTTACTGAGGAGGTAAACAGTGAACAATAGAGTAATATTTCCCAGCAGGTACGGGATAAATTTTGTGAATTGAATTCCAGGAGGGTTGTGTACTTATTTTTTTGATTGTGGCAGCTTCACAGTTGAAAGCTGAGGTGAGAATTCTCATGTAGTAGGTAATGGCTGCCTCTCTGTCAGTCTGTCCGTCCATCCTTGTGTAGTAAAATGGCTTTTATTGGTGCTTATGCAAGTCTTAACATGTGTTAAATTCATTAACATAAATATCCAACAAAAGCAGAATAGAAGGTGCAATACATACAGTAAACATAGGCATAAATACATGTGTGGAGCCTTCAATCAGCCCCATCAGAAAATTAAAATTGCCTCTCTGGCCCTCTGGAGGGACGCCCTGTAGTGATTTTCACATCATCTGTGTGGTGAAGACAGTGTTACCCACAGCCGTTACCCACAATCCACTGCAACATTTTGGTCGAGATTCTTAGCTTTGTCTTGTAGCTCACCCATATTGCAAGAAATTAAATCCTGAAAATGCGAATACTTAAGCTGCTTTCACAGCGGATGCGCAGCGCAGTGCGAAGCGCAGTAATTCATTGCTATTAAGCAATTTTGAATGCAATCTGCCATGCGAAAAATTCGTTTCGCGTCCGGTGTGAAAGCGGCTTTACTGTGGCAAATGGTGATGGAGGCCATTATGAGCTGATTGCGATCAATCCAGGACTGCTGGGTATGTATGCCTGAATTCTGACAAGATCAAAGTCCCTTGGATCCATGCCGTAATACTAAAGTAATGTAAGAGCCTCCTACAGCGCTGTGTCCCCATCATTGGGCTGTTGGCCGTACAATGGCTAAGGAACTTAACTGGGACTTTTGGCTTTTGCCTTTTTCGACTTCACTCTCAACCCTAAGGAAACCATTTAACCAGGGGTGCGTTTCCCTAAAGCATAGTTGCTAACAAAGTTAGCAGCTTGCATAGTTCTTCCATTCACAGTCAATGGGTCCAACTATGTAAGTTAGCGTCAGTGTGTTCGGGAAATACGCCGCAGGACAGGTGGATCACTTTAAATGATTGCTAGTCTTGTGAGCTTTTCAGATTCCATCATTTTCATGTTGTGCCTGCAGGTGAGAAATTAACCTCTCTGTTGAGCTCGATAGTTTAATAAAGGGACGTACTGCGTATACAGATAATATTTGTTTAATAAAGGGACGTACTGCATATACAGATAATATTTTCAGGGCATCCAATGCAGAAGAAATAAGAATTTTATGCCCTGTAATGCAATAGCAGTGACCCACTTCAGGTCCAACTGAGGTTAAAACAAGATCCCAAACCAAGTGCCACCATTGAAAAAACAGTTTTATTTTTACATGTAAAATATGTTTTGTGGATGTACTTGCGAGTGCGTTGCATGAACAGTTTTCTGATAAGGAAACCGCGACCTCTCTGTTGAATGGTGAATTATGGCTGCAGTCACAATCACACTGTTAGCAGCATGTTAAAGCTTCTGTGCCTTTTGCTCATGTGCTGCAGTATGGGGTATTTTATGGGTTGCCAATTTGGCAGTATCATGTAGAATATTTGTAAAAGTACATGAGTGTGGCAACCACTGCATCACTGAGTATTTGGATACAGACTTGCTCTGTTAACACATTCTTGAAAAATGTATTCCTTACGAGCTGGATGTTGACTTGTCACACATTCTGCTTTTGTGAGAGTGGAGAATCTGCTTTAAAATGAGGGCGAGTGGACAGTGAGCAGCCGGGCGGGATTTTTAGGGGGGCGGGAGAGGCTGGATTTCTGTCGGCTTCACGGCAGAGGTTCCCATGGGTACCACGCAGCTGCCTGTCTGTTCAGATTTTAAATCCCTGTCAGAGGACGGGATGTTCTCGACGTGTCGCTGGGGAACACCTACAGTTTGGTGCAGAATCATTTGGCACCAGTAATAAAAAATAAGAAAGAAGGGTTACATGTGACAGGCAATACATAAATAATCTGTCAGCATCAGGGGGGATAAATCCTTTTATTCAGTACATTTATGCTCTTGTTCCAGTGTTTTTCCCTGAGTTATCTCATCTTTCATTTAAAACGTGGTTTTCATAATGGTTGGTGCCTCTTCATTAATTGTTGGTGCCACTATCCCTGATAGGCTGTTTTTTTATCAACGGTGCCAATAATATTTCATTTGTGCGTGTGTATGCGTGTGTGCATATGTGTGAGTGTGTTTGGATGTGTGCGCGTGTGTGTTTTGGTGTGTGCATCTGTGTGTGTGTGTGTGTGTGTGTGTGTGTGTGTGTGTGTGTGTGTGTTTGGGTGTGTGCGTGCATGTGTGGGTTTGGGTGTGTGCATGTGTGTGTGTGTGTTTGGATGTGTGCGCGTGTGTGTTTGGGTGTGTGCATCTGTGTGTGTGTGCGTGTGTGTGTGTGTGTGTGTGTGTGTGTGTGTGTGTGTGTGTTTGGGTGTGTGCGTGCATGTGTGGGTTTGGGTGTGTGCATGTGTGTGTGTGTGTTTGGATGTGTGCGTGTGTGTGTTTGGTAGTGTGCATGTGCGTGTGTGTGTGTGTGTGTGTGTGTGTGTGTGTGTGTTTGGGTGTGTGCGTGCGTGTGTGGGTTTGGGTGTGCATGCAAAATCGCTCATCTCAGCGTGTGGCTGCATCTGTGTCCAGGGAAACGGCAGATTCATAACCTGGGCAATCAGCTGCAGCTGAACCAGCACTGCCAGGACACGGCCTTCAACTTCTTCAAGATGGCGGTGAGCAAACACCTGACGCGGGGCCGCAAGATGGCGCACGTCATCGCCGCCTGCCTGTACCTCGTCTGCCGGACGGAGGGCACGCCCCGTATCCTTACACCCCGCCCACACATTGCCACGGCAACACAACGTGATCTTCCTGATTGGAGGAGGTTAGAGTGTTGAAGTCCAGTGGTTCTTTGCACCCATTAAGATTCCCAGAGATTTCACCCAGCGGTTTCTAACCAGGGTCATTCAAATCTGGCCGTCATGTTCAACCTGTCCTCCCCGGTTATTATCATTCACACCTGAATCCCAGGTAAAGGAGGGTGGAAACCCAACATTTCTTGGCCTTTGACGGCTGTGATTTCAGGTTTACAGCTCTAGAATGACCGATTTACTGCGGTGGTTATTGGCCCCGTTTACACCTGGCATTAACATGCGTTTTTTGTGATCGGATTGCAATCGGATAGCGCTTAACCACATGAAAGTACAGGTGTAAATGCACTCAAAAGGCAGTCAGGACGGATTGTGATCCGATCATTCAGACCACTTCTGAAGGTGGTCAGAGACGGATTCTGGCCACATTGAACGCAAGTGTAAATGCAAATGCGTCTCCAATCTGCATACAACAACTCTGTGGGCGGAGACACGGACAGTAAAACTCAGCAGAGAAGTATTATATATTTTGTGGGGTGTCCTGTTGGTAAGCAGGGTTTCATCAAAGACTGTGTTATAGTAGCTATTCATTTATAAAAATGCAGTAACAAGTTGTTCCAAACTATTTAAATTTATTTTAAACAAAATGGCGATTTCCATTTTGTTCAGCAAAGTCCACGACGTGAAGTTTTTGTGCAGCTGCACAGCTCTTTCTAGAAGTTTGTGCTATGTTGCGGTGGGCGACGCAGTTTGTACCTCTAAAGCAGGGGTCACCAACCCTGTTCCTGGAGAGCTACCATCCTGTAGGTTTCTGCTGTACCTCCTATTCAGCACACCTGATTCAACTAATTAGCCACTTAACAAGATCACGAGCTGGGCAATTAAGCAGTTAATTAGTTGAATCAGGTGTGCTAAGTAGGAGGCAGAGCAGAAACCTACAGGATGGTAGCCCTCCAGGAACAGGGCTGGTGACCCCTGCTCTAAAGAGACCAGAGAGACTGAATCCAAGTTCTGGGACACGCGAGTAAGGTCTAGCTCACAGCGCCCTCTCCTGGGTACACATTGGAACATCTCCCTTTACCTCTCGTAGCATTTTACTGGTGTATGGGACGCACCGGTTTATAAGACGCAATGCATTTTAAGTGAAAATATTGCATTAAAGGTGCGTCTTATTTACCAGTTTTTACAGTAAGCAAGGCGTGCCACTTTAGGAGATGGGCGAAGAAGGATGTAACGTCAGCGGGACGGATTGCAATGTGGATGCCGGAGACGCATGTTAATACTAGGTGTAAACGGGGCCATTGCTTCCTGGCGATCGGAACCATTAGTGGTGAGGAATGAAACTTTCTGAGACTAGATTTTCAGCCTCTGGTCTGGCCTGTACACCAGTGAGATGCTGTGTGAGCGAGAGCTGAACTCCGGTAACCTTGTGCTGAACTGTGTTAAAATCCCTGCTGTTTAAATGTTTAATTCAGATGTGCAGTTTTCTCAGTGTGATGCAATGTTTTAAAAAATGTGTGGTCTTGCCCTAAAAGAATGGAACTCTCCCCTCGCTATTGGCGGCGGGGACTCTGCTTTCAGCAGTGCTGTAAAATCCAGACTCATAACCTTACAAGCTCCCCTGATTTCTTTGTTGAGATCATCTGGATTGGCTGATCTCTTCAGCAGAGAGGTAAAATTAATTAGCGAGATCAGCTGGTTGAGGTCTTTGGAAAAAGATACACAAGGAATTAATTCACTTATTTTGTGATGTCTGGATTTGCCACCTCTGGTTGCGAGATCCTCGGGCAAGTCAATTGGGTAGATTTTCTAGTTTGGACGAATTGAACCAAAACCGTTAAATTCCACCCAGTGGTCATTAGTCTGTGCCACCGCCAAGGAGAAAAGCATGAAACCAAAGAAGAAGAATCACCCTCACTGCCTAGCAGTAGTGCACCAAGAGCCATTCCAATTAATGGAATTCATGACCGCACTTTTCGATCACACAGTGCCTTCGTTCGACGGCGACCTCCACGGTGGAGGCACAATGATGAATTATATGAATAAAATTTTCTGTGGTCAAAATAACGCTAGATTTTCCAGGTCTTGGTCAATGGTAGACATGTAGTCTCTCCCTGGAGTCCTCTTTTAGCGAGAACGTTACATCAATTGCACCAGAAGCAGAGAATGACCTTTATATTAAAGCCCCTGCTCACTAAAATGCAGGGGCGTTTCAAAAGGAATGGGGGAAATGACAAAATGATAGTTGCGCTTACTTGGAAGCGATGAGGTAAATATACACCGAGGAAAAGAACCCCACTAGCTATGAGTCGGGTGGCATTTTTTGACGACTGTGCCGTGGCTGCTTCGTGACTTCAGATGATATTTTTTGCGGGCAGACTCCCAGTTTTTGAGATACTTTGGAAAAACAAAGAGGCTTGATTAGAAATAACCTGGCAGCAATTTTTGCCCCCTTCCTTGGAATTTCTGGTGCATTTTCGCTCCAGAAAATCATCTGACTTTGGCCAAACTGTCGCCAGCTGCATCACCACACAGCTCTCGGCTGTTACATTAGTCACGAAGAGAGCTTATGACGCGATGAGTGATCTGCAGGCGTTTACTAAGGTCCCCATTCTCTCAGTTACTTTTTTAAATACCCATGTAATGCCCAGTATAAACTGTTCTGCGGAGATATTGGTGGGCATTTTACCTTAAAACCCTTATGGCAGTGCATGTTTGAGTGTCCCTGGACTCTGCAGTGGCTAATGGATTGAGTGCAGTAGTAGGGCAGGGCATGATGCCATTGGTGTGTTCAGTAGCTGCTCGGATGGCCGTGTATTCAGTCTCAGGAGTGGCCGAATGATAGAACGACTCGCACATACTACTCGCGAACTGGGAGAAATCGGAGAGGCACGACTTCATGGCCTTGACCTCGGAAATTACCAACTCGCAAAAGGGTGCGGCGAGAAGCAGGAAGGTAAATTAGCGAGTATCTCACAAATTACAAGGAAACTGTCTGATCATTATTGATTCTACATCAAAACAGTTGGATCGAAACCACCCTGCTCTTTTCACTGCTGTATAATTTGGTATCGGTGTGGGTGAAATTCAGGTGATTTTATCTTCGTTGGGCAATAATGCGCATCTGAAAATGCGAACCTCTGGCAGTCTGCAGTGGTCTGGTGGGTCGAATGGTAATCACGATCTCTTGCTGCGACACCACTGGTACTTACAAGTGCAGCATAAGCACTTCCTGTTTACTAGTTCTGGGTTTCTATTGGCTGTTGCTTAGAAGGCCAAGGAGCCGCTCTCTCTAAGACAGTAGTTCTCACGGTCAGTCCTGAGGAACAGTGTGTGCTGATTTCTGTTCCAGCTGAAATTGAAATCCCAGTAATTTATCAAGGTTTAAATTTTCATTAATTGCTCCATTCAGGGTTATTAGGATACTTTACCCCTTTGAGCCATATTATGTGTGAAATGGTTGCGGGACAGAGCTTTTTAACCTTTTCAGGGCGGCCATTTATCAGCAACCAGGATAAGTAGCCCCTGCCTGTGTGGTACCATTTAGTTGGTATGCCATAACTGAGCACATGATCACGCATCACCGGTCTCCTGGCCGTGGGTTACTGCAGGAGAAATTGGTCCAGTTCTCGACAACCTGACCCAGAGGACTATGACACTGACTGTGTTCGGTGTTTCCTAATGCCTGAGATGAGATAAATCCCTCCTATCTTAAATCGACTCCGATAATTCTGACAATTTTTCACCCGGATATCCTTAAAATCTCCCGTCCGATACCGAATCTTATTTTGACGGTAAAACTCCAGCGATAAATTTTTAAAATCCCCTTCATGCAGGCATAAACTGCAGTTTAGCAACCTGAACTGTAAGCTTTTCATTTCTCATCTTACCTTTCAACAACAAGGAGAACTGGCCACACCTGGTGTTCAGTGCTTTCAGGGGTTCATGTAATGTCCATTTTTAAAAAATGATTGAAAACAGATCAGGACCAATCATCACTTGAAAGGGACGTTCTCCTCCCTCTCTATTTTCAGTTCACCAGCTGCCTCTTAGCATTAAATTATTATGGAGGCTGAGCACTGTGTGTAGATAGATCCTGGTACCTGTGTGCTCTCATACAACTGGATCGGACAGAGCAAAAGGGGTGCGTACACAACAGAGATGAGTAGTATCGGGCAGGGCTGAATCTGGATCAATTAACTGAGCCTGCAGTGTGTTAGTTTCTACCCCACAATGTCACCTGCTGTTTTCCCCCCTTAACCAGCGAGTAGATATGCTCTTGGACCTGAGCGATCTCCTACAGGTGAGTCGACTCCAGCCTTACTGTTGCTGCTGTATTCAAAGGTCACCTTCCCCAAAACTGAGAATCCGTTTTCTGAAATTTTAAGAAATCACCCCAGTCCGCTTTCTTTACTTGGCAATAACCCCTGATTGGGTCCAGCAGTATCCCTGAATTTCAGAACGCTTGATTCCTTGACCAAAGATACCACTTTGGAAGCTTTCAAAACAATATGCTGCTTTCTCTGGATGTTTCTAATTGCAGACATGCAGCCTCTCCCTGGGTGAGGGTCCACTCTTTCTACATAAGAGTCATAATAATTGTACCAGAATCAGTATGTGAAATGTAAATTTTTGCACTTAAGGGCAAATATCAAAATGAATGGGGGGGGGGGGGTCCCTAATGAAATTTCAGCTTTGTAGAAAGCAAGTAGTTTAAAATAACCGATAGGAAGGAGATTGTATTTCGCAAGTCTTGATCTTTCAGTTTTTGTTTGTTCTTATTATCTACAGACTTCTGGTATTTTTTTTGTGTGTATTTAGCAACATCTGTGGTCTCTTGTGGTCACATATGTTGTTTTCATGCCCAGAAAACCTTAGAACACCTGAGTTCCGTTTGAAGTTAAGCGATAAGTCACTGCAAGCACAGAGAGTGCTGAGGAGATTATCCAGCAGCTCTGCACTGTGGCGAAAGAAGGCTACCAAGACACAGCGAAAGGCATAGCCTGACCGTAATATCAAACAACACACCAAACCTTACTCTGAAGCCGCGTTCTGGGTTTAGATGCTTGGCTTTTCCACATTCCGCAAGCCTGTCCCTGTAACCTACCTACATAGGAATCGGCAGGGTAGCCTAGCGGGTAGGTTATGTGACTGGTAACTGAAGAGGTGCTGGTTCAAACCCCTGATGATTGATATGATCTAGTGAGATGAATTTGGGAAGAACTCTGCTGTCAGGCTTTTGGGCAACACCAGGGCTTTACCCATTTCTCTCCTCTCTTCTAACTGTTCCTATCCGGCATTTCTCCTCGGGAGTCCCCGAAAAAGAGAAATGTCTTCTCAATGAAACTTTCCCTGGTTAAATAAAGGTTAAAAGAAAGTTTTGTAGATAGTTAATAAACTGTCATGAGTCGGCACTTTTGGCACCTGCGGCCTCTTGGGACTTCAGGCCTCCTTTTGCCACTGGGAATGTCTGCACTCGCATTTTACGTCACCATAAGGCACCTGCTAAATGCCAGTACAGAATCACCATGTCGTTCACGAAGCCTCACTCTCACATCAACGCCATTCAATCCTTCGGTTTTGTCATCTCCTGGATACTGGGGGAGTCAAATCTTCGCAAACACCATCATACGTACCAGCTTCATGAAGCTCATTTGGTGCCGTTTTCCTTGAGACTGGTTTAGATTTGGATGAGTTCAATTCTCTGCTGATGGTGGTTATTGGTGACCTCCCAAGTGCAAGTCTGGCCGTTGATAGCTTTGACTTGCGACCACAGTTCTTGCTTTTTTGGTGCTCGGCGTATGTTTTCATAATTTTTGACACCGTTCCTCTAGCTATCTTAAATATGTTTTGCTGTTTTTGTGACTGACGCGCCTGCAATTCAGGCTCTAGATATTTGACCCCTTCGGAACTCAGTGTCCTCATCTTGTCTGGAGACTAAAAATAGAGCAACCATTTAGTCGTTTTTGAAGCAGACACACGCTGATAATTAGCCTCGCTAGTAGGAATCACCAGAGTTAGATGCTTTTGTAATAGTGGTTTACATACTTCAATGATAAAATTAATTTTAAGGGGTGCTTCTGATATTTTGTCCACCCTCTTTACTCAGAGAATTAATTCCCAAGCTGCGGTCTATAGTCGAATGTCGTATTTGACAGTAATCTACTGTCACATTTTACTAATAAATCCCTGATTCTATGTAGCATGAAATTAAGTGAGCATGTTTTCAAATCCTAGCACATTGTAAAAAAAAAAAAAAAAAAAGGAATTATTGCATAAATCTCCTGGTTCATTGTGATGTGATCAGTTATGGTTTCAGCACAGGCTTTGTTTTTACAGTCAAAGCCTGTTCCAGCATTCTGCCTCATTTCAAGGTACAACAGTGCACGTGAATGCAGTATTCTGCTGTCAGTGACGGCTGATTACGAGATCTGAGCCCAAGGCTGCGGTAACACGGCTAGTGGGATCGTCGTCAGAACTCTCTTGCACTGGGATCACTTGCATTCGCTTGGCCACGCACGTAAAAGCAATCGAAGACCACTCGCAAAGTGCAATATTACATTACACTCTCCAGTGGCGAAAACAGGATGTATGGTGCATGATAGCCTGAGCTAACGTATTTATATAATACAAGGGAAACGAGGAGTGCACCCTTGACTTTCCAGTATTTCATCCAAGCAGGGACAAGGAATTTTGCCACAGCTTCTTTTCAGCAGGAAAAAAAAAAAAAAATTCCAAAAAACAGATGCTCTATGCCCATAACATTATACAAATTAGGTCCATAAAGTCCAATTGGTATTTTATAGCGAGCTAATGCGGGGGTAGTAATTACGAGGACACAAAATGAATTCTACAGCTGCCTGCAGTGTTCTCCCCTGCATAACTCAAGCTGACGAATACCTCAGTCAGACAGCTGCCGTGGGGCTCGGATCTTATTTTGAATCCCCAGCTGTCCTCGGAATATAGCCCCCCCTCATACACACGCAATTCTCAGACCCCCGCCTCCCCCCCTCCCTTCTTTTAAGGTCATACATTTCCCATGAACCCTCCGAAAACAGGGCCACGCCCTCTCTTCTCTCCGCGCGACACAGTCACATAAACTGTACGGCGGCTGTAAGCTATACTGCCTGGGGATAGCCGTGGCTTTGAGAGATTGACTCTGTAATTGCCACTCTTAGAAAATAAAGCAACAACGAACCAGTCAAAAAGTGCCCCACCTTCGAGCTGGACATTAAAGGGTTAAGGTACTCTCGAGGACAGAGCAGCCATCAGTCAGTACAGTGAGTAGGCATTTTCAGGGCTGCGCCTTGCCCCCATTTTAAGAGCTCGTCCTCCCGTGAATTGATGTCTGCTGACTGAGAAAGGTAATTAAAGAGCGCGAGTGCCAAGTGCAGTGAGTTTATGAGCTCCTCAAAAAATTCTTTTTGACTTAATGAGCAAACATGCTATGGTTTAGCCTAGCGCCATCCTTTCAGCCACTGCAAGGAGAAGTTATTACTATTATAGGAGAAGGGGGGGATTTTGTGCCCCTGTCATGTGATTTTAGGGGCAGTTTGAGAATTATGAGGCCATTTTTTTAAATGTCCTACCATCCCGATAAAACCCAGCTAGGATCCCTAAGCTCCTAAAACAGGAGCAGAGAATCCTACTCCAGGAGAACTCATAGCCCTGCATGTATTAGATGTCTCTCCTCTCTAACATACCAGATTACCTTGTTTTCAAGCATTTAGCTGATTATCAAGCCCTCGACAAGCTAGACATTTGAATCAGGTATGTTAGAGAGACATCCACAACATGCAGAACTACAGCTCACCAGGAGATACCCCTGACCGAAAGGTCAGAACAGCAGTTGTCTGACACATACACACACACGTATTCTCCCTCAACAGAAGAGTTAACCAGGGCGATACACCCTCGTGACTAGGTCCGACTGTCATTGTGGGGTGACACTAGGTTAGCTAAAGGTGTAAGGAAATGCTCCGCCCTCTCGAGTAAGTAAGCTTCGTTGACCATTTTCATCCAGAAATGGATGAAACCTACCTTTTTTTTTTCAGGGCAGACCCAAGTCTCAGCGGCCAGTACAGCCCTAACTCCCCCCCCCAAACACACTATTTGTTAACCTTTTTGATGGAGGTAATAAGATTAAGTTTTCAGTTCAGTTGGTTAGTCTATTTGATGGCAAGATTACGGAAAAACTTCTGACCCAATTTTCATGACACTAGGTGGCAGGGTGTAGTACGGGCCGAGGAAGAACCCCTTAAAATCTGGAGGGGATCCAAATCACCAGGCGGATACACAAATTTTTTTACACTTTGTTAACATAGCGAGATTTGGTATTTAGCCATGACTGAATAAATGCCAGACGAGTCTAGTACATGGTTGAAAATATCAGTAGTGACAAAGCACAGCCAACTGTAGAAGTACGATGGTCGCGCTTGCCGATACGCTTATCATAGAAGAGTGGACTATTGGCCTTGGCGGAGACATGGGCTCTCCAAGAGCCCCTTTAGTCAATACTGGGACCCAAATCAGAAATACTGTTCGATATTACGACCCACCTTTGAGACTTCATATGGTGCGTTCTGGGACTCCAACCAGCCTGGTGGACTATAGACACATTCCAGGACCAAATTTTGAACTCCAACTGGGAGTAAGAAACGCACACTTTCTTCTTCTCTCCACAGGTAAATGTATACGTACTGGGCAGAACCTTCCTCCTGTTGGCCAGAGAACTCTGCATCAACGCCCCTGCCATAGGTAAACGGCAACACTCCTTACGTCACAGTTGTCATTGAAAGCAACTTAATGTAAGCACCTAAACATCTCCTACATGTCACCTCCGGACAATGCGGTTAAAAACCAGGGATTCCCCTGCCCAAGTCTTCGATCGGGCTTCATGACGGATGGAGAACTTGGTGTGGTTCCCGTTGTTGCACTAGTTCTGTTCAGGAACCACTTGACCAGTCACCATGCAGCAAACCACTGTACGCTGTTCAAATCACCAGGTCTGGGCTTGTTTGTTTTGGAAGGTTCCGTACACGCCCACTCATGATGCATACGTTGTCATGCCTCCCATTCAGATCCGACAAGCATCTGGTTCTCACTGGGAACCAACATTTTAGGTTCCATTTAACATACAGTGCTTAACAAATTTATTAGACCACCACCCAATGTAAAGTTTATGCCATAGCTGCCCGAAATGAACAGTGTTGGTAATTACCAAAATCATTTATTTTTTTATGTTTCTGAAATGGTTAATCTGCCGGTATGCGCAAGCTCTTTAATTGAAATGATATTTTTAATGCTGAAATATAATTATTGCTGTTATCCATGGATTTTCGAATTTACTCTTTTACAAAAAAGCAGGAAAAAATAGTTAAGCGCATTATTATTTTTTGATAAAGATGCCAAATAACAGTTACCTACTTGCATTCCTGAACATAAAAATTTATTTTAGTGGTTGAATTCAAGAATGCAAGCTGTTATCAAGGCCAAAGGAGGCCATACAAAATATTAAGTTTCTTGTTTTTTGTGTGTGAATAAGGACTATTTAGTTGTTCAGTTTGTTATTTGCCAAAGAAATAACAAAATAATCTTTAGTTTTAAACAAGTTTTTGACAAATTTCTAAAATATTTGTGAATCTCGTTTTTATGACAGGCGGTCTAATAAATTTGTTAGGCACTGCATCTTTGGTTGAAATGCCCCGACCTCTGTAAATGATAACCACACCAGTTCTATATCGGTCTAAAAAACCCTCAAGATTGTAACGATGGACTGCTGCATTTTGTTTTCACGTAAATTCCAGCAAAACAATCACTAATTAGCCGTGATCAAATGGGAATGCTTGTTTAAAGACCCATGTCGGTGTTCCACATGGTTTGGGTAAACAGAAGTGACTTAAGCAAACAGATTTTTAGTTATGAATGGTCTGATCACATATGTGACCTTGCACTGCTTATGGTAATAAATGGAAAGTTATAAACGGATTCGGAAACTGTTTTTTTTTTTGTCCAAAATATGCTATAAATGTTTTCTATAATAAGCCATCACAGGAAGTTATATCCAACAATCAGCAACGAACTAGATCTTTGATGTTCCTACAGGATGCTGTGCCATAATCAAAAATTGCTTTAGAGCCAGTTTTTATAAGAGTCAGGCAGGCGGTGATTCATGACCCCTTCGGATTTGTCTGAAATTTTTTTTATTGATAGATGTATGTTAGAAATGAACAAAAAAAAAAAAAATCACATTTTCTATCCTTAATAGGGACCTTTTTTTTTTTTTTTTTTTTAGGGGTCCTGGAATATTGGGGTCAAAATCAGCCAAAATGGCAAAATCACCGAAATTAGGTTTTTGAATGCTTGTATTTCTGTGCGCCCTGAATGAGCCAAATTGATTTTCATTTGTGCAAGTCTATCGGGTATGGACGCTGCAAAAATGTGAAAATTTTGGCGGCTGACTTAGGGCGCAGCCCATAGGTGGCGCTGCAAATAACTACTATTTGTAATTATGCACACTTTCCCAGGGGTTGTGTGGCTTGCGCCCTAAGTCAGCCAAGGTATTTTATGCATGTCATGATAGATCAGCACCTCTTATTTGGATTTGGATGAAAAGTACGGCGGCTGACTTAAGGCGCACAAGTATAGGGGGCGCTTTTTGAAAAGGTGAAATTACCACATTTGCACACTGCGATTTCTCCATGCGCCCTCAGTCAAAAGTGATGAAATATGGCTCATGTTGACACTCAGCATCTCTAGTGTCAGTGGTAAAGAGTTTCGTGGCTGGTTTCGGTATTAACCCGTTTTGCACAGTTTTTCTTGGGCCACTTCACGAAAAAGCCGAATATGGTAAACTTGGAACTTTCTCCGATTTTCATGGAACTTGCAGGATTTGCTTCCTTAACTGGGAGAAAGGTGTTCTGTAAGTTTGAGTACAGTGTGGCAAGCCACTTTGTTTATAGGCCGCCACTTGGTGGCAAAATTGGAACTAAACTGCAAAAAGTAGCACTTTCAAATAACCTTATATCTCATAAACCGTTTGATTTTCATCGAATTTGTGGTACATTTTTCACAAGAACCCATGAAGCTAAACCTGGTTTTATTTTTTTTTGCTATGTATTCAAGGGGTTTCTCCAATCAAATCAAAAGTCAGTTC
The DNA here is from genome assembly GCA_029692085.1 of Gymnothorax javanicus. NCBI lineage: Eukaryota > Metazoa > Chordata > Actinopteri > Anguilliformes > Muraenidae > Gymnothorax > Gymnothorax javanicus. The sequence continues at coordinate 8,907,351 of CM056198.1, read as the reverse complement.
TAAGATTTGTATGATGAAATCAATGTTGGTGTAAGCGATCACCAATAGGTGTCCTTTGACCGGCACTAGACGGGGGTGCCCTTTACACTAGGTGAGGTGAGTAAAGGGCAAGAGTCCCAGGAAACCGGTTGACCTGTCCGCTTCGGCAGTTACAGCTGCTTGACAGGGTAAGCCCGCGGTGGCAGCGGAATTGGTAAAGGAAGCAAATCCTGCAAGTTTCACGAAAATCGGAGAAAGTTCCCAGTTTACCATATTTGGCTTTTTCGTGAAGTGGCCTAACAAAAATGGTGCAAAAAGGGTCAATACCAAAACCAGCCATGGAACTCTCTTTACCACCGACACTTGAGATGCTGAGTGACAACGTGAGCCATATTTCATTAATTTTGACTAAGGGCGCATGGAGAAATCGCTGTGCGAAAATGTGGCAATTTCACCCTTCGGCGGCAAAAAGCGCCCCCTGTACTTGTGTGCCCTAAGTCAGCCGCCGTACTTTTCATCCAGATCCAAATAAGAGGTGCTGATCTATCATGACATGCATAAAATACCTTGGCTGACTTAGGGCGCAAGCCACACAACCCCTGGGAAAGTGTGCATAATTACAAAAAGAAGTGATTTGCAGCACCACCTATGGGCTGCGCCCTAAGTCAGCCGCCAAAATTTTCTCATTTTTGGAGAGTCCATACCTGATAGACTTGCACAAATGGAAATCAATTTGGCTCAATCAGGGCGCACAGAAATACAAGCATTCAAAAACCTAATTTAAGTGATTTTGCCATTATGGCTGATTCTGACCCCGATATTCCAGGACTCCAAAAAAAAAAAAAAAGCAGACCCTATTACGGATACGTAGAAAATGTGATTTTTGTTCGTTTCTAACATATCTATCAATAAAAAAAAATTTCGGACAAATCCGAAGGGGTCATGAATCACCCTCTAATAGAAATCTGCCTGACTCTTATAAAAACTGACTCTTAACATTTCAAACTACAGGACTCCAAGTAACCTACCAGTCACTAGACTCCTTCAACCAAAAGGGTTCTGTGCCGTGCAAGTTAACCTGAAGCCAACAGAACACCAGTCTGTGGAAACCCTGAGTAAAAGCAACCCATTGGAAGTCACGACTCGCGACAAATTGTCCACCTCAACATCTAATGCCAATTTCGGCAGTACAGGAGTAGCAATGTGGTAGCTGCTACACAGCATTTCGGTTCCATAACCAGCTGTACTTGTTCTTGCTCTGCGACGCATAATTGACCAAAATGTACCCGTATTCAAACACTCGATGCGACAACATACTGCTAACTCAGGGGATTTTTCCCTTGATAGTCAGCCTCTGCGTCTGAGGACACAGTATAGATTCCCTCTTGAACCCCCCCCCCCAAACCCCCACACCCTCTTTCCCACCACTAAGACTCAGTGAATAACAAGCGCTAGGCATGCGGGTCCACATAAAAAAAAAAGAATCTTTTTATGGTTCGGAGGACGACAAGCAGCCGCCCTGAACAGAGAACAACAAATCTGTCCACCGCTGGCCTAAGGCCAAAAGCAATAACCGCGAAAAACAACAACCGATATTTACAAATCACAAGTTATAGGCGTCATCGGTAGTAAGTGCAGTACAGTACAGCTCTCTCATTGTTTTTTTTCCTTTTTCTTTTTTTATACAGAGGGTGGCATGCTGTTTTTTGCCTCGATAATAGGTACCGTTTCATTTCATATTCAAATAAATACGACCTAGGAGCGTTCCTTCCTGTCAACGTCCATCAAACGTTGGGGAGTCATTTAGAGTGCTTCAGTTTTATACTTTTCTTGCACTTCCATCTTCAAATCCGCTGAGAAAGCAGTCCCTTCTTGGTTCTGTCCCAAGGTCCAATGACAGCAGTGGGTTTTTTTGAGGGGGGAGGGTAGAGTTGGTACGCTCCGAAACACCACTCCCCCCCCGCCATGCACTACTTCACGCGTAGAAGACCAGTTCGGGTATCTGCCCCCCCTGCACCCCAGTCCCGTTGGTACTGTCCGAGGAGCACTGGAACTGAAAGGTCACCTTCCCGCACTGCACCTCCGTCATGCCCTCCTGCCCGAAATAGCTGAGCTCGTTCCCGTCCAGGACGGCGCTGACCGTGTAGAAAGTGTCCTGCTCGACCTGGACCGGGTGCTCGAACCACACCGAGAAAGTGCTGCTCGACCCGTCCGACACAAACTTGGTCAGGTTCTGCGCCAGGACGACGCCCTGCCGCTTCAGCTCGATGCAGACGCTGTACTCCGCCTTCCCACCGCTCGAGCCATACAGGCCCAGCCCGGCGATGAAGACGCGGCGGTCCACCGCGAACTGGATGCTGTCGCAGCGGCCCCTGTAACGCCACTGGTTGCTGCGGTAGGCCGAGGACTGGAAGCGGTGACACCTCTGTGGGGACAGGCCCTTACGCCTCACAGTCGGGAAGCCCGGTTCGGGCTTGACGGCCGCCGTGTACCACAGGAAGATCTTGTGCGTCTCCTCGAGAGTAAGGACGTCCGACTGGGCAGCGCCGTCGGCGAACTCTTGCAGCGTCATGGACGGGATGCGCACCAGGTACAGCGCCTTGCCCAGCGCGCTCCGCTTGTTCAGCGAGGTCGGCGGCAGGCCCTGCCTCTTGCACTCGGCCACGGCCCAGCTGAGCACGGCCTCGAACACCACCGCCTCCTTGATGTTCAGCGTCTCTCGCGTCAGGATGATCTCCAGAGTGGGCCGGTCGATCTCGCAGAAGCCCTCCGAGAGCAGCGCTAGCTCGGCCTGCGCGTCGATCACCTCCCAGCACCGCTGCGTCAGCTCCGGCTCCTCGAACAGCCGGCTCTGGGACAGCAGCACGCACGCGTTCTTCGCTTCCAGGCTCGTCTCCAGGAAAGTGACGCACGCTTTCGCCAGCGCCGGAACAATGTACTTCTTAGCAGCATACAGCGTGGCCAATACCGTGTCAGCCTCAAGCTCTATCTCGTCACTGTACATATATCTGGTGAAGGGGTGGGGAGAACAGGAATTTGAGTAAGAAAACAAGCACTGGCCGTGACTATTTTACCGGTATTTTAATGACTATCTGTCAACAGTCTTGTCTCCAAAGTCTTTACTTCTGGTACTAACCCTCCAACTGCAATCACCATTAAGGCAGCGAAGGCATTTTTTTTTAACCAGTCATCATCACTAGAGGTGTGAAAAGTAGTGACCATTCTTGGGGCTATATGTGCTCAAGAAGGCCCCAAAAAATTTTAATAGGATGGGGGCTGGGAGAGTATTTTTCAATGATGCCCAGAATTTGAAACGAATTTCAGTCGGGAGAAAAAACCCTTGGAGAAATACATGTGACCAGGCTTTAACATTTCTCAGTAATAAATGTGCTATTGGCTAATTACTGGTTGCTTATGCAGCAATTATCAATCTGGACAGAAGACTTACTTCAGCAGAATTAAAAAAGCAGCAGGCTCCACATCCGGAATGTGGATTTCAGACTCTCCCTCTGCCAGATCTCCGTAAAACATAGCACCGAAAACAGAACTGCCCACCGCCAGAACATACTGGGAACAGGAGAGAGGGGGTATTAATCAGCTCAACGGTGGCAGGTGTTTCCCTCCCCTCCCCACCACAGACACAATAAATTATAAAAGATAAACAGCACTTAAGCTCACCTTGTGGGCTGGCACTTTTTGAGATTCGCCTGGAGGACCCACGATAAAATGAACATCGGCCATGAGTTCGTTGTTAAACATTAAAGCATTCCTGGAAACGAGACAAGTTGAAACTATCATTTCTTCTCATGGCATTTACTCGTAATGTGGTACAAAGCTTGAGGCAACATCCTGAAGATTAACCTCCTAATTGGCATCAACAAATGAGCAAATTAGTAGGCGAGGCGCTACCTCTCTCGCAGTGTTGGATGAGAAGTCTGCCAGTTAGTTGTCTCGACGTTGTTGTTTTTTATGTTCTGCTGGGCGGTTGCAGCAGTAACTGTTGTTATCGTCTGGGTCACCTGGACGATGCTCTTTTTGCTGTCTGCCGTCACTACAATGCCGTTGCTGTGTGGGATATTAGTCTGTGTGCTGACAGGGTATAGTTCTGCGGCCATTTTCTTCTCCAAGGACAGAGTCACGATCTCATAACATACTGACAGCTTGCCGGGATGTCTCCTACCCTTTTTAGCCTTTTTCAAGTTTTCTGGAAGCAGAAGGAAAAACGTCAAACACCTCATAATCCGCCCATAGAGGCAATCTGCAGCTGTGGGCATCAGCAAATAGAACCGACCAAAGCAGCTTTGGAGGAGAAACGTTTGGGACGATGATAATAGAGTCAGTGTCGTTTCCAAGTAAACGCTGGTGTGAAAAATGCCTGCGATTCCTGGCCGTTACATAATGTACATGCATACGAACATAATGTGGCGTGCGCGTTTAAAGGCGAGCGCTGACAGCATCCCTCTGAACGAAACCATTTGCCATTCCCGGGACCATTAAAGAAACATCGTCAGTGCAATGCGTCCGTCTGCATTATCCCAGTCACCGAATAGATGCATATTTTTCTTCATCCCGTCTTGCCGTTTTAAAAGTGCGAGTTCATTCCACACGGCAATGCTCATTTGGCAGGCGGTGCTCTCAAAACATTGCAGCCTTTGCGGAACAGGAATGACAGCACCGGATTTTGTATTGAGAGGGATCGTGAGCTGGTATACAGCGCTTGGGTGGCGAATAACTTCAAAATAATATCTGGGACTTGCGGGTTTTGGTCCCCCTGCCTCCAATTTTCCCCTTCAGTAACGACCGCCTAGTTCTTTATTTGTGTGTATCGGACACGCACGCCCATTTAGCGGCCATCAAATCAGATACATTTGACGTCGACACCCGAAGTGCCTCCCCCAGTTAGGCCGTCCCTTTCTCACCATCACAAACCCCGACGCGAAATACAGCTGACCTCATGAAAACCAATACGCAGGGGCGAAGCGCAGTAATTGATTGCTTTTATGCCGCTTTCACACTGGACGCGAAACGGAATTTTCGCACGACAGATTTTGACTTTGAATGTAATCTGTCGCGCGAAAAATTCGTTTCGCGTCCGGTGTGAAAGCAGCTTTACACTCTGGCGAAACTCAGCCATCATAAATGAATGGTTCGTTCAAGGGCCTGGGAAAAACCAAACTTCCATGGAAATAAGCGCAAATCGTAACGCTGCTTCTGCGAACAACGACCAAAAAGGGAAGTCGCAGAATGTGTAGTTACATGTATCAATAAAAAATGTTACGGAAAATGGCCGTATATTTACAAAATCACTCCAAATCAACCAAACCAATCAACACTGAACGTGTAGTGCTGTAGTAGGCTTTGTGTCATTACGTAGGGGTTTGAGGCGGATTGTGTTATTTCGACGCTGGCCAACTCGGTAGTTTTTATCCCCCAAAATCCATCATTATATTACGTTGCAGAAAGGTGTGCAAAACGCCAATGTGAAGTCTTGATTGCGCTGGTGTGCGCATGTCCTACTTTTCCGTTCTAATGTCTCAAACGCTAGTAAGTGAATCCTAGATCAGTAGCGTAGCCTGCATTAGGTACAAAACAAAATGTATTAGCAAATGAAAGCATAATGGTTCACATCTTACACGTAGCCGAGCGAGCTAGCTAGTTCATTAAAAGCACAAAGCATTTGCACAGTGGAAATAAATGTCAGCTCTACTGTCTCAAAGCAGTTTTGCGCGCATGGAAACTCTTACTTTAAGGAGCGGAGTGCATGAGGTGTTACCTTATCGAGTTAACTGGCGTCTGATAATCTGAAAAAGACGTCGAGTTTTATCTCCTGTAGCGTCACCGGAGCCAGAAGCCATATTTAATCCGGAGTCTATGGGAATGACGGGGGCTGTGCTGACAGTATCCTGTTACCAGACCGGTCTTCCTGCTTTCCAATAGAGGGCTCAGTTTCCCCGGATTGAAATGGTTCTGAGTAATGCCGATCATCTCGCTATTAGCTGTTTATTATTACCTACTGAGTTTATTACTTAGGCCAATGATATTCGCACTTATACGTGCAGCCAATGCTGAGTTTTTTTCTTGGCCACACTTTGCACTTATACGTGTGGCCCATGCTGAATTTTTCCCTTGGCCACAGCTTAAAAAATAAGTTTGGCCAAGAAAAAAAATTTGGCTTTGGACACACTTAAAATTAGTGCGGGCAATGGAGCAATGTGCATTTTGGCCACTCTTACAAATGTATCTAACGCGAATTTCGATCAATTTTTGTGCTTGGACGCACTTAACGTGACTGAATGTTGGCGACTGTTGGTGTCAAATTACTATTTTCCCATCATCATAAGACGAGGAAGTAATGGAGAGAGTTTGCCTTTCATAATTAGGTCACCATCTACGGTGGCCCTGAAGGGTCACAACACCTGCAAACTCAGAAAACATCTGTCAATTCAGAAAACACTTTCATCGATTTCACAACACATGAACTGCAAATGCCAAAACACCTGCATATTCAGAAAACATCTGCAAATTCAGGAAACACTTTCATCGATTTCACAACACATGAACTGCAAATGCCAAAACACCTGCATATTCAGAAAACATCTGCAAATTCAGAAAACACTTTCATCGATTTCACAACACATGAACTGCAAATGCCAAAACACCTGCATATTCAGAAAACATCTGCAAATTCAGGAAACACTTTCATCGATTTCACAACACATGAACTGCAAATGCCAAAACACCTGCATATTCAGAAAACATCTGCAAATTCAGGAAACACTTTCACCGATTTCACAACACATGAACTGCAAATGCCAAAACACCGGCATATTCGGAAAACACATGCAAACTCACAAAACACATGCAAACTCTGTAATGACAACGGAAATGTTTCGCGGGGGGACCATAATCAGTGACGGACCCACATGCGGTTGCCGGTCCAAGCGATCCATGCAAAAACTGTTTCGAAGAGGTAGCTACGAGTTCTTTTAACACGTTGACTGCCAACTACGAGATAACTCGTAATGGCGGGTCCAGTCCAGCGCTAGACTTGAAAATGGGGGAAATTATCCATCCCTTTATTGACAACAATTAATCCTGGCTAATTCTAGATGGTTTTCCTTTATAAACACATTTTCCAATTCAAGAATAATCAAGTGGCAATTGAAGACACGGCTTCTCTCCCCATGCGATCTAACAGCAAATAATGGGCTACATTCAGTAGAGAAAATAATTTAATTATAATTAGGTCTATGCACTGGCACTTAGCAACATAATTTTTTTTTTTTTCCAGCGAGAGCGGCATTTCAGAACTCATTTGCGAATGCAGGTAATTTCGGCAAGTACCTACACCTGTTTTTGCAGCATGGTCACATAACTTGCTGTAAAAAATAGACATCTGTCAGACTGGAAAATGTAAACGGAGGAAACCATTATACTTGTCATCAGAATTACCTTCATTCGCTGAAGAGTTCTGAAATGCCAAGAGGTCTCTGTGGTCATGGCGCTAAGCTGATACATGAGCGATTTAAAAAAAAAAAAGGTAGTAGAGTCCGTAGCAGGAGAGGGAATAGTGCTAAAGAATGGGCAAAGTGATTCGTATCTGCGAAATTGCACTGTGAAATCAGAATTGACATACATAATATGTGACAGTGATAACTTTCAAAAAATAGTGGTGCGGTGCGCTCGTCTTGGGACAGCAATGTAGAAACGCTAGCCAGCTAGTTTACAGCTAACAAAGTTTGCAGAACGTTTAACAGTTATCTAAGTGGACCAACACGTTTTGGGGACACTGCCTTAATATGCTTAAATTAAACAAAACCACTGGGGTATCCGACATCGCTAAGTCCGTTAAAAGAACACGTAACTCTGATTATGGTCCCCCCGGGAAACATTTCCGTTGTCATTACAGAGTTTGCATGTGTTTTGTGAGTTTGCATGTGTTTTCTGAATATGCAGGTGTTTTGGCATTTGCAGTTCATGTGTTGTGAAATCGATGGAAGTGTTTCCTGAATTTGCAGATGTTTTCTGAATATGCAGGTGTTTTGGCATTTGCAGTTCATGTGTTGTGAAATCGATGAAAGTGTTTCCTGAATTTGCAGATGTTTTCTGAATATGCAGGTGTTTTGGCATTTGCAGTTCATGTGTTGTGAAATCGATGAAAGGGTTTTCTGAATTTGCAGATGTTTTCTGAATATGCAGGTGTTTTGGCATTTGCAGTTCATGTGTTGTGAAATCGATGAAAGTGTTTCCTGAATTTGCAGATGTTTTCTGAATATGCAGGTGTTTTGGCATTTGCAGTTCATGTGTTGTGAAATTGATGAAAGTGTTTTCTGAATTTGCAGATGTTTTCTGAATATGCAGGTGTTTTGGCATTTGCAGTTCATGTGTTGTGAAATTGATGAAAGTGTTTTCTGAATTTGCAGATGTTTTCTGAATATGCAGGTGTTTTGGCATTTGCAGTTCATGTGTTGTGAAATCGATGAAAGTGTTTTCTGAATTTGCAGATGTTTTCTGAGTTTGCAGGTGTTGTGACCCTTCAGGGCCACCGTAACCATCAGCGGTTCTCGAGACTATTTGGCGGTGGAAAGCCACGCATAGCAATTGGAGAAGTCATCCTTTCGTTACGCATTGATTTAATTCCCTTCAGCAGCGTGCTGAAGCAACCAACACAATGTCATTATAGACAGTGGTAGTGAAGTATTCAGATTCTTAAGTAATAGTAGCAATATCACACTGTAAAAATACACCACTGCAAGAAAAAGTTGTTAATTCAAAACCTCACTTAAGTGGAAGTATCAGCAAAATTTACTTAAAGCATCAATTACAAAACGACAGTGTCAGCCCTATCCCCCGCAACGATCAAGGGCTTTCGCAGAAAAACAATGCTTTAACATCCATTTTCGAACTCAACATAGACTAAGGGTAGCTTGTTAAGCATACAAAATTTCACACATCTAGGTATAATAGTTTCAGAGAAATCTTGTCCCCATTGTGGTCCAAACGGACAGACGGACACTTCCGGATTACGGCCCAACGGTGCTCACTGGAACATTCAGGAGTTTAGAAATATGTCTGTAACCAATGCCATCAGTATGTTTTGCAATAATAAGGTTGCAAAGGTCGTGAGAGATCTCTTTGCTTTTACCCATCATGAGATTCTTCTTGTGTGACACCTTGGTAATGAGAAAACTTTTTATAGGCCATCCATTAGGACTAAACCAGCTGATATTAATTTGCACTTATAGGGGGCAGGATTGCTTTCTAAATACTGACAGATTTCAGCTGGTGTCTCAGCTTTCCATGCCTTTTTGCACCTCCTTTTCTTCATGTGTTCAATACTTATTCCCTGTGTCATTCCACCTAATTACACATAACTTAATGTACGGACTTATTTCTTTCGATTTCTTTATATATGTGGATTACTTGGGTTCTTACCGACATCTGGTGAAAATTTCATGTCAATAGCCCCATTAGAAATATTTTTACTGAGAAAAATGTTGACGCGCTCCAACTTATTTTACCGCTGTATGTCATATACAGTGCCTGACAAAAGTCTTGTCACTTATCCAAGTTGTAGGAACAACAAATAACCTGACTTGTAGTTGATCAATTGGAATCAAAAATGGCTTATATGAAAGGCAAAGCCCTCTAGAGTATGTGAAATATACCAAAATAGAGTTTTGTATCATTGATTGAGTTTTATAATTTAATTTGTACAGAAAGGTCAGATTTTGCTTGGACAAAAGTCTTGTCGCATTGAAAAAAAATGTGGAAATTATACATACACTTTATTTTGAATACACAAATACGCCACTATAATATCAGAACATAAAGCCATGGTGCCTTGGAAAAAAGAATTAATATTGTGTATGACTCCCATGAGCTTGGAGGACTGCATCCATACGACTTGGCAATGACTGAGATAACTTGATGATGAAATCATCTGGAATGGCATAGAAAGCAGTCTTGCAGGACTCCCAGAGTTCATCAAGATTCTATGGTTTCATCTTCCAAGCCTCCTCCTTCATCTTACCCCTGAAATGCTCAATAATGTTCATGTCAGGTGACTGGGTTGGCCAATCCTGGAGTACCTTCACCTTCTTCGCTTTCAGGAACTGTGACATGGAGGCAGAAGAATGAGAAGGAGCAGCAGTATAAGTAGGGCAGCAAGAACTTCTTGATATTTCAGGCTGTTGATGTTGCCATCCACTCTGCAGATCTTTCTCACACCCCCATGCTGGATGTAACAACAAACCATGATTTTTCCTCCACCAAACATGATTGTTTTCTGGGAGAATCTTGGGTCCATGAGGGTTCCAACAGGTCTTGTATGGCGACTGGCATGCAGTTCAATGGATGATTCACCAGAAAAATAAACTTTCAGCCACTTTTCCAGTATCAATCCTTTCTGCGAGCTGTGGGCCTTGGCAAATGCGATACAGGTTTTTTGTTTTCTGTTTAATGCAGACTTCTGTGTACTAATTTGGCTATGAAAACCACTTTGAGAGAGAATTGGACAAACTCTTCTTGTAGATACCGGGATTTTTGGTGACATTTCCTCATGTAGCTTCGCTGTAGTTGAAGAAGGGCTAGCCTTGTACAGTTGAAGCAACAAACGGTCCTTTCAAACAGTTGTCATACCGGGGTCTGTCTGACCTGCGCTTGCCATGAACGTCACCAGTTTCTTCAAATCTTTTTTTCTCATCCCTCCACTTGACATTTGGATACATTAAAGATGTCTGCCACCTCAGCAGCAGACTCAGTCTTCAGGCTCTTGATGATCAGCACTTTGGGTCTGTGGTTGAATCTTTGGCATGTTGTCAGAGGTCTAGTTGCACCTCATATGAAAGTCTGGTGTGCTGGGGTTATTTCTATACACATCTGGGAATGTGTTATTTACAGTATTTGTCATAGGTTAAACTCTAATCTGCGATTTGTTGCATCATCTGAAGAAACGACAAGACTTTTGCCCTAGCAAAAACAGATGTTATGGGCTTAGCCAAGCTGTGAACATCAGAACACTTTTTGACGGTGTCATTTTGCACCAAATTATTAATGTGAAAGCCCTTGACATTAAAGTGGACCATTTATTGTAACAATTGATTGGTTAGAAATAAAGTTATATGCTATTTTTAGTAACTATGTCCTTATGCGACAAGACTTTTGTCAGGCACTGTATAATTAATTTATAATTATAATTTTGGGCAATCTTTTCTATTTTTTCAGTCCTGTCATTGATTAAAAAAACAGGAACCTTGACCTAAAACCTGCACTCTGTGGTATTTAACCCTTTGTGTCCCTTGTGTGCCCAACGTTTAGACCCCTGCCTGTATATCCCGCGCTTCGCCCACATGCTGGAGTTCGGAGAAAAGAACCATGAGGTTTCCATGACGGCGCTGAGGCTGCTCCAGAGGATGAAGAGGGATTGGATGCACACGGGCCGCCGCCCCTCCGGGTTATGTGGAGCCGGTACGCGTCCACCAGGGGGCGCTGATAAACTCACCAAATATTTCCTACTGTTGTAGTTAGCACTGGACATTAGCAGCCTTGCCACTAGGTGAACTTCCGTGTTCAGTCAATTGAAAAGTCAAGGAATAAGCTCAAGCATGCCATCATTGCAAAGATTTCTGGTTGATATTGGAGATTTTGCACTTTGTTCCTAGCTATAGAGGAGTCTCGTGCTGCCAGCGATTGCAAATTTCTCAGCTCAACAGCTGAACTTGCAGTGGATTGGTCAGTGAGTCTAGTGACATGCAGTGGGTCCACAGCGGCTACATTTAAAACGTGGAACAGTTCCGCTATTGAAATGCTAACGTAAGGTGCCCTGCACTAATAAACAACTATCGGACGCTAATCGACTGAAGGAGATTTTGTAGCTGGCTACGCAACGGTGCATTCCGTGGTGCGTTAAGACCTCCTGAATGAAACATTTTGAAGTTTACGGCATACAGCACACCACACTAATCGAAGTGGACGCTTGAAATTAAAGAATATTTTCTATTACAGCAAAATATTAAAGTTATAGGCAAATCCCATTTTAATTTGGCTTTTTACGGGATATTTTTATTATAACTTGGTGTATACTGCCAACCCCGACTCCAGATCTCTTAGCAAGTCCAATGCAGAAAATTCAAAGCGCCTGAGATTTTGTGGAAGGCCTTTGTTTCAGGTTCGGAGTGATGAACTTCCTGAGTGCGTCTTGGCCCTTGGTTTCAGCTTTCAGCAGTATCCTCCTGCAATTTGTGAATAATTAATTATTAATCGTGAATCATTTATAGACTGTGGAGAAGAAGGGGAAGTTTAGGTGAGGCCGCTCCATTGCAAAGGGGATACTTTTAGGGCAATGGAATGGGGGAACGTTTTCAAGCCAGCCAAAATGCCCTCTTGGGTAGCCCTGAACTTCAACTGTGCACCATGGCAACACCTGCCACATAACAAAGAAGGTGGAGTCAATCAACCAAACTTGAGTCTGCAGAGAACTGAACAGTCAGTAAGTCACACTATCTCATAAACCTTCTTATCTCTCTTCCTCTGAGGAACCCAGAGGAAATCATTGATCGTGGAAGAATTGCCTCTTTTTGAAATTGTTTAAGAGTGTCCGGGAGACTGGAAGATCTGGAAAAGATAACTGCAGCATGAGTGAGATGCAGTGGTGAACAGTGGCCTATTTGCTCAAATCTGGAACAGCTAATGAATGTCCTGGGCGACATCTTTTTCCTCACTAAATATGGCTGCCCATCACAAAGATTGCTCTCTAGTTTATAAGATGTAACACCCCCACACATTTTAGCTGAATATTCCCCATACTTTCTGTAAATTAAAGGGTCTTACGGGTACGAATGTGAGTCATTTTCATTAAACACTTTTGACTACAGCTTCTAAGCGCTCCTGAATATATCACTGATAATAGAAATGGAATCGAAATATGGGCATAATATTAGCATTATCATTTGTGTTTATGCATTAGGGTAGCAGTCGGGTCTGTTGTTGGTGGTGTTCTTGATGTTTGTGGTCAAAACTGTGAAGGCCCCCATTAAACATGTGCAGCATGCTTCACCACACAGCCAAAAGTATGGAGAAACATGCACATTATGCCAAAGTCAGGGTTATTAACATGGAATCTGTCCCTCTTTTTAATGGCATAACTGCCCCCAATCATCTGGGAAGGCTTTCCACTAGATGTTAGAACATTACTGAAAGGATTTGCCTCCGTTCTGCATGAAGAGCATCAGTAACGCCAGGCACCAGCATTGAGAAGTCTGGCCTCATTCACAGTTGACTTTCCTAACGATCCTACTGATGTTCCATGAGGTCGAGGTTTGGGCTCTGTGCGTGTCGGTCATGTATGTCCACACCAGTCTTCACAAAACATGTCTGCTTGGACCTCATGTCATGCGCAGGGACATTAGGTGCGTTTCCACTAGGTACTTTTTGCCCTCGTGAGCCGCTATGGGTGTGGCTTGGGAGAGAGGATCCACCCAAGATCCGCCCACATTCACCGATAAGTGGCTCACGAAGCGGCTCAGAAAGTACCTACCTCGGGTTGGCACTTTCTCAGCCGCTTTCTGAGCCGCTACTCACTAGTCGATGCTGATTGGATACCGTTGAGACGGGATATGACGTGAGTAGAACTCGACACAAACTACAACATAAACATCGCCAAGAAATAAGCAAAGCAACATTTGAGAGAACTGAATTCAAGAATAGAAAAACAATAATGGAAAAAGTTAAAAGAAAGACCGCCAACAAGTGGATTGACTGCGAGGTCCAGGCCTTGCTCGTCTACTGGGGGAGTACTAACGTCACACTCCAACTCCGTTGGTGAGCCGCTACTAAAGTACCTAATGGGAACGGAGGGCCGAGAGGATCTAAAAAGTGGGCGTAGCCAAAACACTCAGCCGCTTTCCAAAATGTACCCAGTGGAAACACGCCTATTTTCATACTCAAACGGGAAAGTACCTTTTTCAAACCGCTGCTGCAAATTTGGAGCAAAGGAACCTTAATCTTCATCTTGGACCTTGTTTCCCAGATCGCAGTCCTCTATGGCCGAGAGTTTTGGTTTTCTGTCCTCCCTTAACCTGGGTTTCAGGTATAAAGACAGTCAGTAGCAATAATTGTTCACTTAATTGCCTGGAGGGCAAAAAAACTAGGGCCGGATTTGGATTTATGGGCCAGATTTGGGGACCTGATCTAGAATGTCACTGTATGCTTTTGCCGTAGGTTGGTCTTCATGAGAACTTCAGCGTTAAGTCAAAACCTTGAGAAACGGCATCTAACCAAGGGGCGTGCGGGTAATTTTGAGCCGTGTGGTGCATGTGATCTGAAGTTTTGTCTCTCCTTCCTCAGCCTTACTGGTCGCCGCCCGCATGCACGATTTCCGCCGGACAGTGAAAGACATCATTGGGGTGGTGAAGGTTTGTGAGGCTACGTTGAGGAAAAGGTGGGTCTACCACTGTATCTCTGAGCTAGCTGTTAGCAGGGATGAGCATACACGGCACTGGGCTAGCTGTTAGCGGAGGTGTGACTACATGGCACTGGGCTAGCTATTAGCGGAGGTGGGCCTACATGGCACTGGGCTAGCTATTAGCGGAGGTGGGCCTACATGGCACTGGGCTAGCTGTTAGCAGATGCTGGACTACATGGCACAAGGGTAGCTGTTAGCGGAGGTGGGTCATGTCACTGGGCGAGCCGTTAGTGGAGGTGGGTCTACATAACACTGTACTAGTACACTGTACACTGTACATTGGACTAGCTATTAGCAGAGGTGTGACTACATGGCACTGGGCTAGCTGTTAGCGGATGTGGGTCTACATGGCACAAGGCTAGCTGTTAGCGGAGGTGGGTCATGTCACTGGGCGAGCTGTTAGTGGAGGTGGGTCATGGCACTGGGCGAGCTGTTAGTGGAGGTTGGTCTACATGGCACTGGGCTTGTGATTTACGGTGGTGGGTCTAAATCTCACTGGGATAGTGGTTTGAAGGGGCATCGTCGCCAGAACATGACTATGAAATATCCCATCTAATTTCAATGGGGCCAGTGCTTGAAGAAGGCCAGCAGTCACAGGAATGCAGTACCAACACTGTGAGAGGCCCTTTTATACCAGTAAGACAAGTGTCTGTTGACAGTTGTCTGACAACCAAAATGATGTCAGAGGGACAGAAAAAAGTATTGTCCAACAGTTTCTTGTAGAAGTCGAATATTTTTAACGTCGTGCACACACTGTTGTTGGTTGTCTAATGTTTTCATTGGCTGGATGGACCGAGAGTTAGGTGATTGCCACGGATATTGATACAGTAGCAAAAAGATTGGTTTGTAATGGAACAATAAATGTACAATTACCACGAAGATAGCAGTTTGCACCGCATAAAAGTACTTATGTTGTCCAACACTTTTCCTTAGACGTCTGTCAACATGTCTTACAAGTATGAAACGGCCTTAAGCTCTGCTCTTTTGAATTTAATGATTTTTTTTATATATATCGGCACTAATTACAAGTCCCTGGTACCCTGCTCAGCCCTGGCCAACTATATTCTCTCCCTGGTCCAAGGTGGTGGGGATTGCCTATATTAGGCTATGACGTTTTAATGAGACACAGAAGGTTATTGGTTCAAGTCCCGATGAAGCCACAATTAGACCTGAGCAGATGCTAGACTCTTGAAGCAAGGCCCTTAACCCCACACTGATCTGGGGCGGACTGACCCCAGCTTAGTCTAATCTACTCTAAGTCATTCTTGATGAAAGCATCCGCAACATCCTCTAAAAACGTTTGTTCATGTTAGCAATGGAGTATGCTGTGGGCTGAAACAGACAGGCATGCTGTATTAGGACCTCCATCCAGGATATCACCTCTTATTTTGTATTTTTTTCCAAAGTATCACCACTTATTTTTATTCCACTGCCAGCACTGATTTAGCCTGGTAAAACCAGACTCTGCTACTTCGCTTTGCCTCCTACACAGAGTCTGGGCAGTTGTCATTGACAAGTGTTTACTTCCTGGTGGGTGGGCGCTTGTCTGAAGTTTAAAATCATTGGTGTACCCGTAAACTAATCACTAACGTTTGGCGATGACGTATGCTATGCGCCAGCTCGGCTGCCTAGCACTTCCACTGTAAATGCAGTCCTTCATACCAGGAATGCAGCAAGAACAAACTGATCAGTACATTAAAGTTAATACTGTACCCATACATATGCCCATCTACCAAATTTTAGCCTTCACTCATTCACTTAAAAGAACCAAAGGTGCTCTTTCTGTTCTCCTTACAAGAAACAAACTGTTGAGCTATCGTTTTTCCTGCAGATACTGCTGCTGTTAAAAAAAACGAAAGAGACCCGAAACCAACGGCAGAATCGGCGAGAATAACGCATTATTTACATCAGGACAAAATCTGCGTTGACACGAAAACTGAACCGTTAACCATACTTGCGCTAACATCATACCGAGCTGGCTATCTAACTTTATAGTGACAGTTTGGCTCTAAGTGTTTGGCTGACTCAGACAGCCATTTCATTCATGGATAATGACAAAATAACACTGAGACAGCGAAGAGGTCTGACATGAACAAAAACACGGCTTTTAAAAAGTTTGCTGCTAATTTAAAGAGTGTGAAATTTGCGAGCAATATAACACTAGAAGCTACAAGCTAGCTGAGGTGGTTCGGCTCTCTCACAGAGGTGAACAAGATGCCTATTTCGTATGTGTCATGATGGATATTAAGTAGATATGACAACTTTTCTCGAAACCTGTAGGGAGTAGCGCTACAACATCATTTCCATTCAAAAAACTAACCAAACATTCATCTTGATGTGGCCATAAGTCGCTGATACCAGGAATTTTCTCCACGACAGAGCGAATGGCCTCCCGTGTATCTACGTCCGTGGCCAATGTTGATTTCGGAGACTGCAATTTCAAACTCGGCGCAGCTGCTACATCATGGCTCTCGGCCACGCCTTCTGTTCGTTGGTTGGTCCAGCGTGTTTTCTGCTGTGGTAAACGGGGCAGAGCTCCGAGTGATCAGACTGAGCACTGAAGCAAAATGAAATTAAGCAGAAGTACGAAGGCTGGCAGAGTCAGGCTAGCACTGATTGGGACTTATAGCAGAAGTAGCAGTGTACACATGAAAGTTGCTCTAAGTCTAGTGCCACCGCTTTAATGAAAGCATACTGTATTTATATATAGGACCTGAAGTGCTTTTTACGTTTGCGCTGCAAATTAATATTTATTAATTTATTGATTTAATTTAGATCAGCATTTATGATTGAAGTGGACAGCGTACTAACTGTATGTGAAGTGCATTATTTTTACTGGAAGCATGTTGTGTTATAGGAAGTCTAATGTTCAGTTTGACTTGCTGCATATGGCGTTAGTTGCAGCTAGTGTTTTGTATAGAAGGCTCTGTGTTTACATTTAGAATAATTGTCAAATTTCTAATCAAGGAAAATGAAACATTAGCCACTATCGCATTTACATTTTAAGAGTCGTTGAGTTGTCCTAACGTAGCGTACCGGAGATTCACTGCTCTCCTGTCCGTCATTCATTGGACAGGTTGACGGAGTTTGAGGACACGCCCACCAGTCAGCTGACCATTGATGAGTTCATGAAGGTTGACCTCGAGCAGGAGTGCGATCCACCTGCGTTTACTGCCGGGCAGAGGAAACTGAAGCTGCAGCAGGTGGGCGGCTGGATTTTGGTATCTTGGTCTTGTTGCGCATCTTGATTATATGCTGCCAGTGGGCTGTTCTCTTCTGGTCAGTACAGCTTCACATTAGTGGTTTATTTTGGCTCTCAATTAGAGGTGGAGTCAGGAAGTCGATTCCCACAACGCGTTTGTACCAACCAGGAACCTAACCCACTGATTTCACTTAATAAACAGTGAAATGGTGAACCGACTTTTACAACGTCTACGTGATTTCATGCTTGTGAGGGTGGGCTTGAATAAACTCCATAAGAGTTCATTTAACTCTGAGGATTATACTATGTAGTTCCAATGTCTGTCTGCAGAATTGTGATCATTGTAAAATCCTGGTACTTTGAACAAAATATTGGGGATGACTTTCAATTTCTCAGTCTGGTTTTACTCCTCTGCTGTCCAAGAGCAAAACACCGACATCACAGGCTGGTCTTATCAGGTTCTTCAGGAGATGGAGGAGTGACATCCTCCGTGTGCCTTCCTCTGTTTGTTAGGTATCGTTCAGGAACCAGACGCGAGAACAGAGCAGTGCAGAAAAATGGGATTTTATTTGGAAAGGGGGCGAACCCCCGCAGAGCAGGAGGCAACGGTACAAAGTCCACAATCCAAAAATCAAAATCCAGGAGGGCGAAATCCAAATCGTAACCAGGGCACCAATCACAAAACTCAAAGTCGGGCAAAAAAAGGGTTCAAAAACAGATACAGGCAAAAGTACAAAAGAGCAGATCCAAAAAAAATCGAGGTCGGGCGGTCCAGTCAGAAGATAAACACAGAGAGTACAAGGCGAAATGAAAGCAGCACAGGTAAACTTGGGAAAAAACATTCTGACGGGGAACTGCAGTGAGAAGACAGCTTAAATACATTCAAGGGAAGTCACATGCTATGATTAGGATCGGGTGAAGGGGATCAGACTAATTACAAAGGAGGGAACATGAGGGAGAACCTAATCACATGAAATTGGCAAAAGCCAAAACGCGGACAGGGAACACGAGACAACCTATGACAAAACATACAGCTCCGGTTAGGGAGTTCTAATGTGCACAGATAATGAGAGGTAGGATAGAGTGGAGCAGGTGCGGAGGATCCGCTGAATTGCAGGAGAGACAAAGTGAAGGCAAGAGGCGGAGACTAGAACAGGGCGAGTGCTGAGAGCTTGTTAATCAATTAGTAAGTGCAGCTATACAATCCCTAGTGCTCGTTAGTAAGTTAGTATTATATACAATGTTAGTTTGGGTTAGTAACTTTAACGAACACAACAAACTGTTAGTATTGGTTAGTAATATAGAAAAGAGAGGCGAAGGAAGCAAACGAGATTGGAAGGAATGTTTGAAACCCAGAAACCATGAAATCACCTAAGCATGTGACACGCAGGACTGGGGAGAAGCTGTAACTTAACAAGAGACCAGACAGGGGAGACAAAGTGCAATGAAGGGCATGAACAAAGACATGGACCGGAATCTAACAGAATAGTGGATTGGGAATGGCAAAAACGAAAACATGGCAAAGTACAAAAACTAAACAGAACATGGCAAAACCTAACAGGACTGATCATAAACATAACAGGGAATGGCAGAAACATAATAAACATGGCAGAATCAGAACAGAAAGAGCAGAATCATAACACTGTTATTTAACACTGACTCTGATCTTCCTCCTTAGATTGAGCAAGAATTGGCCCAGCTAGATAAAGTTCAAGGTAAGCTGTTCACAAACTGTCAGGGGCAGTACATGTTACTCATGACTTATCATAAAATCACTCTCAGATACTTCAATGATGTTTTCTCTGAAATATAGACTTTTAAATGTCTTGTACATGAGGGCTGTGTTTCAAAAAGATTTCGCGAGTAAAGGAAGGCACTGTAAAATATCTGTGTAAGACAATGTTTTCTGTTAGAAATGCTGAATTTCAAATTTCATTAATTGTTAGTTATTATGGAGAACTTTTTAGGAACTACAATGGTAATCTACTGCATGTGACTCGTGTAGCATGCACAGAGACAGCAGATATGCCAACATCCTGCTGTACAGTAAAGGAATAGAAATCTAAAAAAAAAAAAAGAAAAATCACAAAATTATTTCAGTGTTCATTTACAACGTAGTTCCCAGGAAATTCCCTGTACAGTGATCTCATTACTTCACGTGGCAAACTTGACTCTAATGATACCGATGTGATAAAATGTTACAGGCTGACATGCGAATATTTTCACGTCTTCAAAAATCTAAGATCGCATTTAAAATTAGATTTTTCTTTGTTGTAATATCTGAATTCATAGTGCATGAATAACGACGGAGGTACGAATGAGTGTTGGAGCTGACGTACGTTGCGTTTTTTCTTCTCCTGCAGGCGAGATCAGTTGTTACCAGAATGAAATTGAAACCGAGCTGGAGAACAGCCGACCCAAGCCCAGGGGAATATACGCGGCGTCCGCCAGAGAAGGTGCGGCCTGTGTTTGAGTTCGTCATGGATGTGACGACGGCGTTCATTTCTCATTTAAGCTGCTTTCACACCGGACGCGAAACGAATTTTTCGCACGACAGATTACGTTCAAAGTCGACGCAAAGACGCGAATACACCCGTTTTCGCGTGTATTGCGTCGACTTTGAATGTTATCTGTCGTGGGAAAAATTCGTTTCGCGTCCGGTGCGAAAACAGCTTCAATCTGGACGTTGTGAGAGCTGTAACTACAGCGCTGCGAAAGGTTCCTTCTCTTGCGAAGGCTCCGCTGATTGCGGGCCGGTTTAACGAGCCTTTTAATCGCTCGCAGCAGTGGCGAAATTAGGCTGCTGTTAAATGTCACTTAGAGAGCCATTCGCTTTTCAAGTCGTCCAGTCGACCGTAGCATCTTGTTTGGTTTTTCTGCGCATAAATCATTCAAGCAATTAATCAGTCAAATTGTGTCCTGGCAGGTGCCATTTACAATAACGTCCGCACACAGATGGGACTGGACTTAATAATATTGCAATAAACCACCTGTTGTTGCTAATATGGAGAAAACCTGGAAATGATATTGACTGGTTCCCCCATCTTAAAATTAAGGTCATAGAAAACTCCAGAAAAACAGCAGGGCACTAATCCTATTTCATTCTCTTTCTTTAAATCACCATTTTTATACTTTTTTAAATATTATTATTGAGTGCACTTAGCAGCATTACAAATGACAGTCTCAACCTCTAGCATCACCATAATGAAAGGTGTCCAACCTAAGAAGAACTGCCGATAACAGCTTCTTTTGATTTTTTTGCTTTTAGTTCCCAAAATGAATCTGAACTCATATTTTTTCTGAATGTGGGTACTGAATGCTTGACAATCTATTTTAGTACAAAGGGCTGAAGTAAAGGGCCAAACCATTTCTTTTTTATGATGTGAAGATGTTACTTACTTGAATCGCCATGAGTTCAGCCGTCCTTAATGGCCGACTTGACAGTTGAAGCAGTAATTGGTAGTTCTGCCATTTAGCATTTTGAGTGATAGAAAATAAAATTAAATTCACATATGTGTGATATGGAAATCAAGCTTTTGGTGGGGCAAAGTAGACATCTGGGGAAAGTGACACATTTGCCAGTTCTCTCATGCCTGCAAGTAAAGTTTGTGAGGCTTGTGGCAAAAAAAACGCATTTCAAATTATCAGCCAATCTCCAGCCTCTCCTGAGCTCCTCTCATTAGCTGTGAGAGGTTTCGAGTTTGGGGCGTGGGGGAGCCAAGTGAATGAAAAAGAGGCTCTGCTCTGATTGGCTGCCTCATCCTTGCAGGAAATGAACAACGACGGCTTAACCTGAACCTGTCTGCAGTGGGCTGTACTATGCAAATGAACCCAGCAATGACGTTGATTGGGGCAGAGAATCAATATGAGATGTTCAAGGGCATGATTTCATTGGAAGTGCATGAAAATAGCAACACTCTCAGACAATCTGGGCTTAGGTTTTGGGGTGGCCGGGCATTCTCCAGGAATCCAGCCAATTGTTACTACCTACACCAGACTTGGCTAGATGAGCATCACTCAGATTCAGCTCGCAATTTAGTGACATCAGATGCACTAGCATCTAAGGTGGCATCCGACTCAGGTAAAAGGGAGTCTAATGAAACCTCACTCTCAGGTAAAAGGGAGTCTAATGAAACCTCACTCTCCTGAATCTGATATAATGTCCAGATGCGGGCCTTTAGCTCAGCTGTTCTCCATGCCAGAGATGAATAAAGCTGATACTTTCTTCATTACCGTCATAATTGGCCTCAGAGCTAAGGCTTAACATGCTACAGTCTGAACAGGATGCACTTACAGCGGGGACCCTGCTCTCGGAGTGCCATAGCACTTTGTTACCTCGGCCAAGGAGGTTATGTTTTTGCTTCCGTTTGTTTATTTATTTATTTGTTTGTCCATCTGTTAGCAGGATATCTCAAAAACGGTTGCATATATTTTAACCAAACTTTGCAGGATGTTAAAGTAGCACAAGAGGAACAAGTGATTACATTTTGGTATATCTAGGCCAAAGTACTGCTGAGATATAGACCAAAGTACAAATCCAGCTATGCTGGCGGAGGTATGGGCTCTCGCGAGTCCAGCTCTAGTGTTTCATATGTTACTCTGCTCTAACACACCTCATTTACAGGAGCTGTGTCACAATTACTGCGAATGCTCACAACTTTGAACTAAGCAAATCTGTTCGATTGCGAGTCAAAATCTATAAGATATTTTTCTTTTTCTATCATTAATGGCGATGGCAACCAGCTTACATTCTTCATATCCCCTTGGGTAAAGCTTAAAATAGTGCTTTGAATCCTCAAATTTCCACAGAAAGCTTCTTAATGTAAAAAGCATAATGCCTGAGTAACTAAAATATATAAATACAATGCAAAATGAAGACAGGTTGGCAAGGATGACCTGCAGTCAAGCAGATTCACTTTCTTGGGATGTACATTCTGAGCGCGTGCCGTAATCGTGACACAGCTCCTTTAAATGATTGTTGCTTGTCAAGGGCTTGACATTGAGACGGATGCTTGAGAACAAAGCAATCAGATGTGTTAGAGCAGAGAGACACCTAAAACGGACCAGGCTATGACCATAGACTGTATAAAAAGATGGACGAAGCAACCGTGACGTCACCCATTGGTTTCAGCATACCATTGAGGAAGCCTTCATTTTTGGCAATTTGAATTGCGCCATTTAGTCATTTTGAAACTGGATGTGATTCCTTTTGGACGAGAGCATGAATTGAATATCCAGGGAGGAGCGAGGGGTGGATTTACAAGTGGATCTGACCGTATCGGACAAGGACCAGAGGATAGCCACGCCCCTGAAGCATATACCGGCTTTATCCTTTATTCTAGTCTATTCGGGACCATAATTTACAAAAATGAACATCATTGTATATCGAAAGAGACTTGAAACTTGTGATAGATACAATAAAGTAATGTGGAAAATCATTATTTAAATTTTAAATCAGGTGGGACAATACGGTCATTTTCTCATAGACTTCTATAGGATTGAACTTCTTTCTGCAACCACTGACGTCGCCATCTGCTGGCCATTAAATAGAATGCAATTTTAAGAGATTTCCGCATTGCCTCAGTTTTCAGACCCGAGTGCTGCGTTCATCTTTTTAACTATGGGGTCTATGGCTATGACCCCTCTTGGAACAGGGTTATCCACCCCTGATTTAAGGGGTCAACAAATCAGTGTAAGAGGCTAGAAGTTCAGTCCACAAACGGGAATGAAAAATTGGAAAGTAGCGGTAGTCCGGTTGCAGCAGTAGTGGTCATAGTAGGCAAAAGTATTAAAGTGCACCTATTATGGTTTTTCATTATTTTAGTGTCGTAGCGTGAATCATATTGTTTTTATGCGCATTTAAAAGGTCGATGTCGGAAAACAACTGAAGTCACCTCCAGAGGAAGACCTCTCTGCCGCAAAACTAGCTGCTCCAGAGCTGACTGAAACGCCCCATTAGCTTCTGGCCATTTATTTCATCAATTGGTGATGTCACCATTTGAATTTTCGCACCAAGCAGATAGTTTTGCCCGCCCTTAAATCGAGTGGGTTTCGCCCACAAGGCTTAACCGGTAGTTGTTTCTAAAGCAGAAATCCATTTATGATAAGGGGTGGACAAGGGGGCGCAAATGGTGGACCAATCACAAGTGAGTGATCAAGTTGACTAATCACAGCACACTGGGGTTTTCAGGAGGGCGGGGGCAGGACTTTCAATGGAGCGTTTCACAGACAGGTACTGCAGAATTGGCAAGCATGAGAAAACTCAAGTGTTTTTTTAACAATGACGCATTTAAACCTTTTTTCGTACAGTTCAAGAATACAAGAATGATCAGTGAAGAGTCATATTATAGGTGCACTTTAAAACTATGTAAAATAGTAGAGGCAGGTGGAAACAAAGTTTGGTAGCAGCAGCAACGACAGCAGTGACGAGCTTCTCCTTCAAACGGCAGAGCGGAAATCGGAAAACAGAGCGGGAAGCAAGAAGTCGCTGTCATCGTCCGTGGCCGTAGACTCGCTGGACGACATCCTTGGGCAGAACGGAGAGGACGAGGAGCTGGAGGTGGCGGCTAAACACCTGAACCAGGAGTTCCTGAGCAGGATGTTCCCCATGACCAGCGAGGAAGAGGCAGAGGAGTCTCCGTCCAGCCCAGTGCTGCCCAAACGGCTCTCCCTGCTGGGCCCCCTTCCCACCGCAGCCAGCCTGGGCCTGACCGACAGCATCCGAGACTTCATCCAGGAGGAGTGTGAGGAAGGTGAGGTGTTGCACCGCTCGTGCACAGGCAAGCACAGGGTCCAGCGCATACAGCTTACGGGAGGGTTAGGCTGTGGTGATGTATGTGTGTGTGTTGGGTATATGTGTGAGTAAGTGTTTCAGCCTGTGGGTACATGTGTGTGTTTGTGTGTATATGTGCATGCATGTGTGAGCATATGTGCATGTTTGTGCATTTATGTGTGTGTGCATATGTATGCGTGTTTCTGCGTGTGTGTGTGTGTGTGTGTTTTTTTGTGTGCGTGTGTGTGTGTGTGTGTGTGTATGAATTTACATATCCTCTGATATTGGCACACTTCCTAAATATGATCAGAAGTGATTACGAATGAATACCTGTATTTTTTATAATTTTGATATTCAATTCAAGATATTAACAAAAAAGTTAATCTTTTTTTTTGTGAAAAAAACTTTTGCCACAGTTGTTGAACATCCTTCACTGAATACTTTTGGCAAGAAAGCAGCTCTGAGTCTTTTCTTATTGTGTGTGATGAAGTTCGAGAAGAAATGGCCGTGGATCAGAGACACTTGTCTCTTTTGTCAATGCAGAATCTCTCTAGATCTTTCAAATTCCTACTTCTGCGTTTATGAACTCTGCTCTTCAGCTCATCCTGCTGGTTACCTCTGACAAAGAGGTTACGGGATCGGATGTGTTTGTTAGTTTGTTTGTTTGTTTGTTTGTCAGTTATTTAGCAAGATTACACAAAAAGTACTATTCGACAAATTTGCTCGAGAAATTTACCAGAGGTGGATCTTGGCCTGACTTGGTGAAGATTAGATTTTGGGAGTTATTTGGATCCAGATCTGTACTCAGGACTTTTTTTTTCTGGATTCTTCAAGATTGCGAAAAAATTTTAACTTTTTCAGTCACATCCTCACAAATACATAAATCCCATTTGAAATGAGAGAAACATGGGGCATTATCTCACTGATGTCAAGAAAATATCACAAACTAATCTGGATCTGGGCATGTTTCTGGATACAGGGACTGGATTTATGCAAAATTAGGGAGCTATTATAAAATAACTCAGAGACAGAGACTTTCCAACTACCTCTAAATTATTGCTAAGATTATGTAAATTCCTGCTACAGGAAAACAGCAGAATATTTTGCAGGGGTGTTGAAAAATGGGGGATTGTTCAGTCTTAGCAGAGGTCTGCAATCTTGGTTTGCTCTTATTTTCTGTTGGATTTAGGCGAGGGGACGTGGGCGGACATGGGAAAACCTTTATTCTGTTTTTGTGAACAATATTTGTTTTGACTTGTGGAACTCAACAACTTTGAGTTGTATTTCATTCTGTATTCTTAGGAAAAAAATACTTATTTTAGCTGAAAATTATTTTTTCCTTCATTTTGTATGAATTGAAGGATGTGTTTGCTCAGTCATATTTTTTCATAGCCTTTTTAGCTAGTATTTGCCAAGGATGCCAATATTAGTGGAGGGCACTGTATATATGCATGAGTATACACTTGTAGAAAGCATGTGTTTTAACTGACTTTATTTGCCAGGGAGAGACACAGGAAGCATCGTCCACATTTTGCAGAACTCTCTAAGATGATTTGATGCATTGTGATCAGCACATTTCAGGGGATTTCAGGTGGTTAAACTGTTCGATTGAATATTCCAGACTCAATTCTGTATGTGTTTCCGTGGGGACTCTTTTCACAAGTGTATTTTCTAATGACCCGTCTTCACCTGACACTCTTTTGTAAAAATAGCTGCTTCTCCGTTTTGACACAGTTTAGGCTTTTAATACCTGTGTTTTGAAATCAAACAGTCTCAGTTAAATCGGATGTGACAAGGTCTGATCGTAATTAAATCTGAAACCGTTATCTTATGTCACACTGTTTTTTGAGCATTCTTGTTTGTTTTTGCTTGGAGGTTGTTATTTCCTGGAAGTGAAAATTGGGCTTGCTCTGCTGTCATATGACACAAAAATGAAACGAATGAAAACAGAATCACCTGCTGTTGCTTCTGCAGCAGGGACTGTTTAAAAAGTTTGCTAGAGTCCTCATCACAAATTACACTCTCATTTTGTTCAAGGGAAGAGTCTCCTGGTGAATCTCAGATGAACATGGTTTCGGGACCAGAGAGCTTCCCTCCAAAAATTTCCGGTTCAAACCAGTCTGAACTTGGGTCAAAGTGACCTAAGGTGTGTTTTTCAACACCATTGAGCAGGTCAAGCAGCTGTTCAGCACTTTATTATCCTGGAGTCGTCCTAAAGCTTGTCCATCACTGTAGCCTGTGGTGTACTGAATACTGTTGGGTCCACGCGCCCCAAAACTGTCCCACCCTCAGGAGAAACTGAGCTCTTCATCTGTTACTCATTATGATGGTGATGATCATGATTATGGTTATAATGTTAATGATATTCATTATGATGGCGATCGTGAAGATGGTTATGATGTTGAGGGTGATATGATGATCTCGATGATGATTATGACAGCGATTGTGATGATGATGAAGACGATGACGATGGTCATGTTGATGTAATAGTGCTAATGATAACAGCGATGGCGATGATGATGTGACGATGAGGACAACGATAATGCTGGTGGTGATGAGTTTCGCGATGACGATGGTCATGACGATGTTTATCAAGGCAGCGGTAATGATAATGAACATAATAATGATGATGACAATGACGATGGTGATGATGATGTTACAATGATGACAATGGTAACGCTGATAGTCATGATGATATTCATGATGACGATGACGACGGTGATTATGTTTATGGTAGCGACTGTGGTAATAGTGATGGTCATCATGGTGATGATGGTGATAATAATGGTGATTCGCTGGCGCGATATACAGGTCTGCCTTGATGCACAGACGCAGCTGAATTAAGCTTCACTCAAACTTCCTGCACTAAAATGGCGGAGGCGCCAGACTGTCTGAGAGGTCCCGCTCTGCTTCAGTTCACCGACCTTCCTGCTCTTACATCTGTTAGAAATGCCCGTCTCACGCAGAGCGGCTCCGAAGCATTATGTAATGTTACATCAAATCCTTCCTGTTTTCTTTCATAGATGGAAATTCTGACAACGGAGAGCTGAACTTGGACGGCATCGACGAAGAGGAGATCGAAAGGGTAAGGCTGTTCATTCAGTGCGAAGCTAAGTGTATTATAGTGCTGTTTCGAAAACTCTGTCGGGTGTTTTCTGAAATAACTGAACGGAACAAATGTCCAAAATGCTGCAAACTCTGACAGGACTACAGTTCGAGATCGTTCGGTGTCCTCTCTCTGGGGAGAGTGTGTAGTACCTCCCAAAATGAATAAAAGCACTGAGACAGAAGGGTTTGTGTGTGCGCAGAATATGCAAGACCCTTATCCTAATCCTGATCCGAGTTTCAGTGATTTCAGTCTCTTTACACAACATTACAGAGTTTAATGTTAAGAAGAGGGCGTGTCCAAGGCCAGCCCTGTGTCAGGTACAGAGAAGTGGTTTCCAAACCTCTTTTGAGTTCCACTGGGTGGATCCAGATATTCAATCTGTTCCACCTTAAGTACTCCTGATGTAACTAATCAAGCCTTTGAACAACCGGATCAGATGTGCTTCAGGTGGAACTTGCCTGGATCTTCCTGGAGGAACTCAAAAGGTTTTGGAAACCGCTATTACCTGGACAGCTGAAATGGCTCCTCGCTTCCTCGGTAAATTCTGATGAACACTCAGGCGCTGTTGACCCGATATTGAGGCCTCCCCCGTGCTCCTCCCTCTCCGCAGTACATTCTGAACGACAAGGAGGTGGAGTTAAAGACGGAGCTGTGGATGAAGCAGAACGAGGACTATCTGAGGGAGCAGAGAGGTGAGGAGGGGCTGGGGTCTCACACAGCCCACACGTCACATTTCTGCGCCTTTCCTGTTACTTTTCACGCGTTTCGCAGAAGTCGAGGAGCGTTTGGGCGGCAGCACTGCTGTAAAACAGAGCCTCTGGGTGTAACTTCCTGTCTGGATCCTCCCTGGGTAACCAGTTGTTTCGCTACTTGGGCTTTTCGCAGCTCTACTTTCGCTACTGCACACTGTACTTTCGTTACTTTGTCCAAGTCCGTTCGCTGCTGTAATCAAACAACATCAGAGTGAAGATCAAACCCCTGTTCCCTGCGTTTCATTTTTTATTCGCATTTCTTTGAAAACTTAAAAGTAATAAAGTAATAAAGCTATGGGAGAGCTTCTATGTAAACTCTTTTGCCAGGATTCATTATGAGCACAAGTGAAGCCAAAAGTTGAATAAGCGAACGCACTCGGCTGCACGAGTGTTTGTTGCCGATTCGATCTTTGTTTGATTGTCGGTACTGAGTCAGAACCCGAAAAAAAAATATTCTCGGCTGTAATGCGAATGGTTTTTCTAAAGTGTTACTACTGCCTCTTGAGTAGTATTTATGTTCTTGACTTGCATTTATCTATAGTAGCGAATGGACTTGGACATAGTAGCGAAAGTGCAGAAGCGAAAAGCCAAAGTAGGGAAACCACCGTAAACCCCTCCCTGTGTTGGGTTTGCATGTAGTTTGCAGGCTTCTTCAGATACTCACATTTTTCTCCAAAAACATGAATCCCTAGTTCGGAGGATTAGCTAGCGTGGCTAACTATGATGCTGTTACAAGAACATTCACTAATGTGCCGTGACCTGGCCAAATAAACTACATCGCATTACATCACATTATTGACTGTTAGCAGGCGCTCGCATCCGGAGCGACGTACAACACAAAATAAATTTGAAGCCGCTGAAGTGCTGGCGGCCCAGGAGGGAAGTAACATTTTAAACTAAAATGCTAATGAATAATAACCTGTTTGAATCTGCAGAGAAGGAAGAAAGGATAGCAAAAGAAAAGGAACTGGGGATCTACAAGGAACAGAAGGTAAAGTCCTCTTCACGGTTTTCAAAAACTGTTGGTCACTTCCCCTCTATAGAGACTTAATTCTTCTCTCTTAGGCAAGCCCATGTTTCTGTTTGGAAGGCTTTGTTCATTATTGTATTTATCTCAAAAAACTATGTTTTAAATGAAATGTTTGCACTTGATGTAAACCTGGAAGGACACATAGTCGCATTGATCAGCCCTTACGCTGACATCAGCCTGCTCTCCATCAAGGTCTTTCAGCAGAAATCCTCGACTGTGCTGCTGCTGTAGCTTTACTCAGGATATGTCATTTGGATTTCAGAGGAAGGCGAATGTTATTTAAACATCTATGGTAGGAAACGCAGCGTGAGCCCTGTGCAAGCAGATGTGCGGTCGGTTTTGTGTGAGGCGAAGAAAGGCCAGAAATAAATGTGTGTTCATGATTGTATAAATGCTAATTGAAATACTGCATGTGTATGGTGTTCCCGGTATGCTGTTAGAATAATATGGTAGTGTAGGTTAGTTTGGGTCATTGCACAGAAATCCACTGACTTACCCCGGCACATGAATTCCCCCCCCCACAACAGCCCAAGAAGCCGGCGCGAAGGAGAGAGCCGATCCGAGCGAGGACAGCTGAGGAGGCCATCGAGAAGATGCTGGAACAGAAGAGGATCTCCAGCAAGATCAACTACGACGTGCTACGCGACCTCAACAGCAAGGGAGGGGGAGGAGCCGGCAGCACCAGCCCCGCCCACAAGACCAATGACTCCTCCCCCAAGGCTTCAGGGGCGGGGAAACGGCTCCCCGGCCGCCAGAGCCGTAACAGGAGCACCCAGCGCAGCCTCGCTTCGCACGTGAGCAGCATGGCTAAGAGGTAGGTGTGTTGTGCTCACTGTATACTGCACTGATCAATTCAACATACAGTGTACTCTGTGCTGTACTGCATACTGTGTACTTTGTACAATACTACAGAATGTAGTATTGAGTTGTATAGTACAAACTAGGCAGTATGCAGTATGGATTATTATGGTGCAAAGTGCATAGTATGTAGTATTGATTAGTGCAGTACAAAGCATGTAGTATTGATTAGTATAGTACACAGTATGCAGTATGCAGTATGGATTAGTATGGATTAGTACAGTACAAAGTTCACTGTATGTAGTATTGATGAGTATTGTACGCAGTTCACAGAATGTAGTATTGAGTGGTGAAGTGCAAAGTACGCAGTTTGCAGTATGGATTAGTATAGTACAAAGTACACTATATGCAGCATGGCCAAGATGTAGTTCATTGTATATTATACTGATCAATTCAACATACAGTGTACTCTGTACTGTATTAATCCATACTGCATACTGTGCTCTTTGTACTACACCACTCAATACTACGTACTGTGAACTGCGTACTATACTAATTAATACTACATACTATGTACTGCACTAATCATTACTGCATGCTGTGCACTGTGCTGATAAATACTACATACTGTGCACTATACAAATCAGTACCACATACTGTGTACTGTGCACCGTACTAATCACTGCTACATACTGTATACTGTACAAATTAATATTGTATATTTTGTACTTTGTATTATACAAATCAATAGTATACATTGTGTGCTTCACTAGTCAGTACTACATACTGTGGTCTATGTGCTATACTGGTACTAAATACTGCGCACTGTCTGCTGCTCAATTTAATATGGGGACTTGGGGCAACAGTAGGACATGTGAATCAGGGTTTAATATGCATTATTTTCCACAATATTTCAGGCATTTAGATCTTGCCTGAGCCATTTTCACATCACGGGAATTTTTTTTACTGTGGCTGCAGCCAAATGAGCACTCCTCTATACTTTTGAGTGTGCTTATGGAGCGCGCTAAAACCTTTGAAATACACTCAGAAAGTGCCGGCCCTCCTTTCTGGTCCAATTGGTCTGCTCAGTTGCAAAGCCCATGCTTTCAGATTCCTTTTACTTCGTTAAACTCATTCCAGCACAAAGAATCTAATTTGTGCGGTAATCCTACTATAAGACTCTAAGTCTTTTTTTGTTTTTTTTTAAGTCAATTTGTACTTGACGTGTGAGATTTTCAGAAATTAGCCAAATTATTGTACCTCATTGGTGGATTTTTTTTTTTTTTTTGCATCAAGCAAAAAAAAAAAACAGGAAATAAGATTTTAAGTTAATGCACAAGACTAAAAAGTACTTGATAAGATTCAATTATTTTATCGATCTTTTCTCTCAAGTGAATTATGGCTCCTCTCTTACGCACTTTTCTCCATAGAGCTGGAAATATACAGGTGCTTACAGGAGCAGAATCGGCCAGCCAGTAGATGCTCTGTTGATCGTCTTTCGGTCTTAGACCGCTGGGACGCGGCCGACAATTAAAGCCTAGCGTTTCACTTATTGAGCGGACCAGTTGAAATCATAATGATGATGATTGCGTTCCGCAAATGGTCGGCAGGTGTTGTCCTGACAAAGACATACCATTCACATTCATTAAGGTGCTTTTTTTTTCGAAATCGGTTAATTTCAGGCAATTTTAAGATGATTATGGGTCTCATTTGCAGCCAGCTCATAGCAGCATTGCTGTGTCTGATTAGTTTTGAATTATTTTCACATTTAACTAAAGAAAAAGAAAAAATTTCTGTTTTGTAGAATTGCATTTGGGTCTTAATGGTTCACCTGGGCCTCAGGCCTTATTTGTCCCAGCCAGTGCAGAGTCACATTGTTTCTTCTCCAGAACCTTCCAGAGTTTGTGTGTGCGAGTGTCGTATTTGTGGTGTAATGCGCGTATGGCTTATTTTGTATGTGTGCGTGTGTGAGTGTATGAGTGTGTGTGTGTGTGTGTTCTTGCACATACCACAAAGTAAGAACCAGAAAATGTAGGGACATTATTGGGAAGTGAGGACATTCTCACCTGTCCTCACAACAGCAAAGGCAAATTGTGACTCATTAGTTAAGGTTAGGGTTAAGGTTAGAATTACAGTAGGGATAAGTTAAGGTTAGGGTAAGAGTTTGGGTTAGGCATACATTGCTTATTGTTAAGAAAGGCTATAGAGACACGGAAAGAATGAATGGAAGTCAATGTAATGTCCTCACAAAGATATTATAAGGGTGTGTGTGTTAGTGTGGTATTGTACAGTGATATATATGGAGTTGTGCCTGTGTGTGATGTGTATGTATGCCTGTTGTTTGGGTCTATGTGGTGCAGTGTGTGGTTGTATAATTTTGTGTGTAGTATAGTGTGCATGTAGAGTTTGGTATGAGTGTGTGACGTGCAGGTTCTGTGTGGTATAGTGTGTATGTTTGGTATATGTGTGTATGCGTGAATATATACTGTGTGTGTGTGTGTGTGTGTGTGTATGTGCTCATGTTTTTGGTATTTGTGTGTGTACATCTGCGTGTGTGTGCGCTATGTGTGTATATGTGCATGTATGTGTGGTATAGAGTGTGTTGTCTTGCGGAGTTGCAGTCCTGAGCCTCTCCCTCCTGTTACAGAGAATCGGTGCTGTAACTGGTGTTGCATAAACACTAGCCTACAATTTCCTGTTTCACCCCGCTTTTATCAGCAATAATAGCACTATCATATCATATCCTGCTCCATGTCATTCATAAGCCCTCATTAAGATCATTCATATCAGCGCTGGAGCATATCTGATTACAGGCTGTTCTTTCCATAGTTTAAAAGAAGAAGAAGTTGGTCATTTTTAAATTATCGGCCCGGAAGGTTTTTCTGTGGGACTGCACTTACCACGCTTACCATGATCAGAGGGTGTTGGGTTCATTATTGTGTCGGTTTCACTGATCTTTAATCCACTAGCCTCCCAGTTTGTCACCTGCTATATGTTCTGAGTTTCAGTTTTGTAGCAGCCAGGGCTGCTGTGAAGGAGATTCTCTGACCAGGGGTCTCAACTGGGGGCCCGGGGCCCAAAAGGGCCTGAGGAAGCAGTCAAGTGGGGTGGAAATGGTGGGAATATTTGTATAAATATTGAAATAGGAAATTATCCAGTCATCAAGTTGAGATTTAGGGAAATAATAAAAAAACAGACCATCAGATATTAATAGTTATTCACCAAAGCCAGGAGTATTGAACCTGATCTATAAAGGGCCGATCTGAGGGCAGGCTTTTGTTCCATCCGATCAGTGATGCACCTGATTATACCAATCAGCCATTAGAAAATTTGCTAAGAAGCTTGATTGGTGGAATCAGCTGCGTCACTGATTGATTGTAACAAAGTCCTGCACCCACCCTGGCCTTTTATGTTTGAAGTTCCCCCACCCCTAACCTAAATATACAACACAATACAAGCAATGAAAAGTATAGCATGTAATATAATAACTAGTAAGGCAGGGGGCACAAAGTCTCACTGTGGCTGTCTGGCGTCTGGGCGCCTGTGGTCGTGTATCATTGCAGGGTTGATTTGTGGTCAGATTTCTTCTCTCTCTCTCTCTCTCTC
Organism: Gymnothorax javanicus; assembly: GCA_029692085.1. Lineage (NCBI taxonomy): Eukaryota > Metazoa > Chordata > Actinopteri > Anguilliformes > Muraenidae > Gymnothorax > Gymnothorax javanicus. The sequence continues at coordinate 8,873,639 of CM056198.1, read as the reverse complement.
TCTCTCTCTCCCTCTCTCTCTCTCTCTCTCTCTCTCTCTCTCTCTCTCTCTCTCTCTCTCTCTCTCCCTTCCTCTCTCCCGCGGTCTGGGTCAAACGTTTCAGCATCCCAGACTGCATGTCGCCTCACATCAGGGCCGATGGTTTGTAACATCATAGCCCGGGGGGTTCTGGGACATGTCACCGCTTTCCCGCCGCGCCGCTGCTCCCTGCCCGCCACGGTCGAACGAGACGGTCGCGGTTGCGCTGAGCTGGGATCTCAAGGACCTTTCAAACCATTTCCCTTGCGTTCAAGTGCCAACCAGTGCACTACTAATACAGAAAGATCTGTCTTCGCCTGTTTTTGTGTTATCCTGAGACATACAGTCTCATTTTTTTGGCCCAGCTTAACTCTGAATATATGCTTAGTCTGCAGTATTTACGGCTGCTTATTCTAACATGAGTGAAGAAAAAACTAGGTCAGAGATTTAAGGCCACAAACAAGCAAGAAAAAAATTACATAGTAGTGTAAGCACAGATATTATTCATTCATATGAAGACCACAAAGGGAAAACAGTCCAAATGTTGCATTTTTGTATATTTTATATATTATTATAATATTTATAATAATATATAATGATATTATATATTCTTATAATTTTTTATATATTTTGTATTTTCGCATACATTTTCAGTGCTTTGTCTCTAAGATCATTTTGAATTTTTAATTCATCATTTCTCCACAACGTGAAAATGTGAATGATCATTTTTCCATTGTGGTCTTCATATATATCCATATTTTTAGCTTCTTTTATATTTAAACTGTATTAAAAGCAATTAAAAATATAATGCATATATTCTCTGTAGGTGTTTTAAATATTTTTAAGCCTAATGAATCTGACGCTGTTGTTACTTGGCGCCGCTTAGAAAAGTTGCCGTTGCTCGATGGTGGGAACCAAGATCTGTTTAAGCCTCTCTTGTCTTCATTTTAAGATACTGGCGTGTTACTCTGCACTCTACCAGTGCTCTGTGCTTACACTGAGCGAGCTAACAGACTGGGCTATTGGCTCTGTTGGCCTAGCGGTAGCACCCTTCAGAAAGGGTAAGGGGGATGGCTCATTTCGATCCTTTGGCGGTGCTTCCTGCTCCATTAGCCTGCGAGCGCATGAGTCACGCGTCGCTGGACTGGCGCTGGTATGGCTAATTGGTTTTACAGAGACGAGTGTATGAGATGATACCATGTTTATAGCCCACGGTGGAAGCCACGGAGGTCGGAAGTGTCCCAGGTGTCAGTCCAAACACTTCTGCCTCCGGTGAACCCAGCCAGCTGATTTTGTAAAATTATTGTACTTCCTGGCTCAAGAACTGCACTAGATGTGCATCAAAAAACAGCTTAACAAGTGTTCCAGTCTTAAAATGAGCCTTAAAATCCTATTTATTCACCCTCAGGTTGGGAAAAAAAAAGTTAAGTTGCCGATGGTATCACAAGTGAAATTTCCTTACCCCGTTGGTATCTAGTGTACATCAGTGTGCGGTAATATTCAGTGCAAGTGGCACAATTCGGAGTGTCATAAATGTCATGCTGCTGTCGGGCCGCGACAACTCGATGACTGCAGATAGCGAGTGACAGGTTGGCGGATACTTGATGTGTTCTTAAATGAAATACAGCAAACATGTCTGGAAGTAGACCTCTGCAGTAGGCTTGACTACCGGCCATTTCTCCACAAGGTAAAGGACAAGAGCCTCTCTCATAGCGGATGGGCAGTCATCTTATATGTGGCCCATAGCCTGCTGGGCAAGGTGCTTCACTGGGGATCAGAAGCTTGGTGGTTAAAATCCCAGTATAACCTCAGTGTGGACCTTTCACGAGACCCTAAACCCCATGTAGTTGTAAGGAAAGATTGGCCCTTGCTTATTCTAATCAACTGTTGGGCGCAGTTATGACCTCTCTCCCTGACATCTTTGATGATTGTTGCTCCTCCCATTTTATTTCAGACTCCGCCCACTGATATCAGCGCAAGCCAATAAGAAGCAGGCTGAGGATCAGGTGAGTCCCTGCCCTGAACATTTTTCTGAATATAGTGAATGAAAATGTAAGTGCAGTTAATATAAATGAACTTAAAATTCCAGGATTGCATTGTTATTCCTGGAGTTTGGCTGCATAGTTTTTGGGTTATGCTTTCCTCAAAAGTAACCCCTCCGCTTCCGCTAATGTGACTTGCGACTTCACTTCGAAACTGATCAGGGCACAGCTTTGCTGATGTTGTCCTTTCAGAACAACTAATTCAACCACCTCAGTAGACTCATTTTCCCTGGTTTGGAAAATCAGTATGGAAAATAAGCCGAGACGGTCGGCAGCAGGTTTAGTGGACAGTTCATGTTTTGAAGACCAGGCTGTGTCTGGTATGGCTGCACAGACCAAAACCCAGATCCGTCGGTCATTCGAGACATTTAGCACACTACAATAAAGAGAGAAAATTTTGCCTCCATAATGTTGCCACTGCAGCATAATTTAGCATAGCATAGGTTAGCGTAGCATATTTTTTGCATAGCATTGCTTAGGGAAGCATTCTTTAGCCCAGCGTAGTTCAGCTGAGCATAGGTTATTGTTGGTTAGCATAGTGTAGGTTTGTGTAGCATAGCCTAGCATCGCGTCGGTTAATGCTGCGTGAGTTAGCATAGTATAGGCTATCGTGGCATAAGTTTGCATAGCGTAGGTAAGCATAGCGTAGGTTAGTGTACGATGAGGTAGCATATTGGAAGTTGGTGTTGCACAGATTAGCACAGTGTTGGATAGTGTAGCATGGGTTAGCGTTGAGTTGGTTGGTGTAGCATAGGTTAGCGTTGAGTTGGTTAATGTAGCATAGGTTAGCGTTGAGTTGGTTGGTGTAGCATAGGTTAGCGTTGAGTTGGTTAATGTAGCATAGGTTAGCGTTGAGTTGGTTGGTGTAGCATAGGTTAGCGTTGAGTTGGTTAGTGTAGCATAGATTAGCGTTATGTTGGTTAGTGTAGCATAGGTTAGCGTTGAGTTGGTTAGTGTAGCATAGATTAGCGTTATGTTGGTTAGTGTAGCATAGGTTAGCGTTGAGTTGGTTAATGTAGCATAGATTAGCATTGTGTTGGTTAGTGTAGCATAGGTTAGCGTTGAGTTGGTTGGTGTAGCATAGGTTAGCGTTGAGTTGGTTAATGTAGCATAGGTTAGCGTTGAGTTGGTTGGTAGCATAGGTAGCATAGGTTGTAGCATAGGTTGAGTTGGTTAATGTAGCATAGGTTAGCGTTGAGTTGGTTGGTGTAGCATAGGTTAGCGTTGAGTTGGTTAATGTAGCATAGGTTAGCGTTGGTTGGTGTAGAGTTGGTTTGGTGTAGCATAGGTTGGTTAATGTAGCATAAGTTAGCGTTGAGTTGGTTAATGTAGCATAGGTTAGCGTTGAGTTGGTTGGTGTAGCATAGATTAGCGTTGAGTTGGTTAATGTAGCATAGATTAGCGTTGTGTTGGTTAGTGTAGCATAGGTTAACGTAACCTTTGTGGTCTCACATCTCATCCCTCTCTTTTTCCAGGCCGCTGTGTCCAGTCCACCGCCCGCCCCTACCCCTGCCCCCACCCCTTCCCCTTCTCCCGACCTGCCCGAGCCCTTGGGGGCTGAAGTGGTGGTAGTGGAGAGTGGCCCGGTGGAGTACGAGGAGGAGCCTGTGGAGCTGGAGGAAGAGGAGGCCGAGGAGCCTTGCGTTAGCGCCATGGAGCTGATGGGGAGCAACGGTGAAGGAAACACTGGCGCACTCACACATACACAGGCTCTAACATACACGCCCCTCCCCCTCCCCCATCGTTCTGTATCTGTACCCACCAGTCTTCACCGCTCCCTTCTACTGTTATCATTTGAATTTCCCTCCAAAACCCCCTGTAGCTCATTCATTGGTTTTCCTCTCCATTTATGTTTCTGTGTCCAATCGCTATGAACTCTACTGTAAAGAACAGCCCACTTTGTGTTGGAAATTAATTTGAATTGGTGAATTCAATAAGGGCCTAACTCCACACATTTTCAACATGGAGTTGGGCCCTTATTGAATTCACCGATTCATTTGTAAGTGCCCGTTCTAGGGGTCTCTTTTCTGGTGCCTGGGAGGGGGGGGTCACAGCCTTTAACAATTATTTGCTCACAATTTGACCTCCGTAATAAAGTTGATAAAAGACTATCGGCTTTATTCATTCGGTTTCATGATGACATGCCCATAGGCCTACACAAACACAGACACACACACACACACACACACACACACACACACACACCAACACGGCAACATTGACGTCTCAATTTTCCTTCCCCTCAGACTATGGGCGTGACATGGATGAGGAAGAGGAGGGGCTATAGCGGTTCATGGAGGAGGAAGAGTCGGCGTTTTAGCGGTCGACCGCATCCTCCATATCGACCCTCTGTGATGCCCTGTCGAGCGTCCTCTCCGGCCCTCAGGGAGAGAGAGTCTGTGGGGGGGGCGAGAGGGTCGAGCAGCCCCAGATCGGAGCTCTGTGGTGGGGCAGGGCTGCTTGGGCAGTGGGGCCTCGCCAAAGCCAATCCACAGCTGCTATGGGTGACCTCAGGCTACAAAGGGACTGTAAACGCCAGTAACAAACCAGGTTGTCGTAGCTCTCTAATTCCTTATGGCAACTTTAGAATGTAAATAATGTCTGTCTTAATAAGTGTGTTCTTCTGATTACTGGCACTGATTAAGCACAGCACTGGATCCAGTGGCGATCATATTTGTCCTTTCAGAATAGAATTTTTGTTTGTTAAAATAGCCCTTAAAATTTTCTAAACCCATCGGCGAATCTTGAAATTAAATTATCTCGCCGTACTTGTCAAATATCTTGCCTTGTTGACCAAAAGTTTAACTGAAATGAGAGGTTGAATTTAGATACAAGACTAGACCAGTTGTTGAGTCTGGTGTATTGTTTGTTGTTTTTAGTTTGTTTAAGTGTCAGCACTTCTGATTTGGCCCTTTCCAGTCTCTATAATGACTCATCGGGACATTGGTTGGGCCAACAGGAGCTCTTACCCCATGCTGCTCCCAGGTACTCCTGAACAGCTACTGGGAGAGGGAATTGTAAGATGGTTTCTCACCCTCAAGTAACGTTTGGTTTCAATCGTTGACTTTTAACTAGATTGTTCTTTGTTCCCCACATCTTTCTCTCTCTCTCTCTCGTTCTGTCTCTCTCTCTCACTGCCGATTGGCTGATAAAACCACGCACCAATCGTCTGAAACATCGATTGGCTGCTTACTGAACAGAAATAGTAGTCAGGGCTACAGTAAGGTTACACTTACAATATCAATGGCAGCTACGAAGGCAACCAGCGACTCCGAGATTTAGCTAGCACTCAAAGCTTCGATTTATGTGGTTTCTATTCAATGGAGTGATTGTATGTCCATTTTCTATTCAGTGACAGAAGTGAAAAATCCAGCTATTGGGAATGTTTGTCGTTTGATGTAAATTTCCGCCGATGCATTACAGTTTGACAGCATTACAGTGCAGATTGAAGGAATGTAAAAAGTACGCTTTGTTGATAATAATGTTCATATGTATATACATGTTAATATTTTTGTCTGGTGTTGTGTTGAGATTGTAAAATTGTTTTATTTTTTTTATTGTGCTGAGTTTCTTCCAGAACATTCCTGCTTCCTGATTCCAGCAGGAGTAATCTCCTCTGTTTTAATTTAGGAAAGGGACTGGCCACTCCAGTTTTGGAAGGCCGCATTGTCCTCAGGGTTTTCGGTATGTTTCTGCTGTGATTAGCTAATGGATCCACACGCCTGGTTTTCTGCTGTTTAGTTGCCTGCTGATTGAAAGCAGGCCTCAAATGCCTGGAGCCACTGCGGTGTGCGCAGACTGGAGTCGCGTTGCATTGATGTAGAAGTAACCTGGGGCCTGTATCTTGAAGAAGTATCTGCGAGCCAGACGCATACCGGCTCTCTATGTTTTCGTCCTTGTTCCAAATTTGGGAGGGTATCGAGTTCTACCCAGTTACGCTGCTAATTCAGCAGACAAAAAAGTGCTCTGTGCTTATGGTTTCAGGACTTGTTTTAAAGTTGATGAATGAATTTTAGAGATGTTTTTAAAGATCCCACGCACTGACCAGGAGGCGGGATTGGCCCAGTCTTTCTGTTCTGACTCGCTGGCTCGCCTGTCTGTCTGCGGGTTCCACCAATGGTATTTTAGTAAAGTTTTAATTCCATGCAGGCTTGTTGGAATGTGTCTTTTTTATGACATTAAATGGGCACCCTCCGACACACATTATTGGGAACTGTGTTCTTCACCCTCAGTGTTTTCTGGGGGTTATTTAGCAACATGGGGGTGATTGTAGCGCAGTAATGCAATTAAGTTGTTTTTTAAATAGCACCTTTGAAATCGTAAGTACTGCTGGTGTAAGGTATTGCTCTCTCTCTCTCTCTATCTCTCTGTCTCTCTGTCTCTTACAAACACACACATAGACTCAAGCTCTGATGCGCGCGCACACACACACACACACACACACACACACCCACAGAGTCACAATTATTTCTGGTCCATTTTGTTTCATTAGAGACATTAAGGATAAAATGAGAGTGCTGTAGAATCGTACTGTGAGGGCAACTGCGAAATGAGCGGAAAAAAGGGAGAAGAGGTCGTGATAGGCAACTTCTGTCACCCTCCACTGCAGATTCATGTGGACGAGTTTGCGATGAAACACCTCAGTTTGGAATAATGGCCCTCCTGTGTCCCCTTATAAAAGTCCATTAGACTGCTGTAAACAGCATCACTCGATATCCTCCCATGGGGTCAGAAGAGACACCCATTCTAAGCACTAGCTGAGAACACACCGCAGAGGGACCTGTGTTTGATACTAGCAGCCCCTCCCTACATGATGACATAATAGCTGCTGTGGGAGGGGCTGGGGCTGTCCGTCATCCCGGAGAGGCGGGGTTCTTAGAGGAGAAGTATTACTGGAGGCATGTCAGTTACGCGACCTCACTGCATACAAGAGAGACTGTCAACTGCTAGGGTATCGCAATCCTTTGTGTGTGTGTTTGTGTGTGTGCGTGCGTGTGTCTGTTTGTATATTCACCTGTATGTGCATATGTGTGTGTCAGTGTGTGTGTAGGTGTTAAGGTGTAAAGTGAAAGTGGAGTATTGGACCTTTTATCTTGCGTTCATGAATATCTCTGTTTGTAAAAGTTGTATGTAGTTTGGAAGATGTGTGTAGGGTACGCAGTACTGTGTCCTTAGCATGCAGTACTAATGTTGGCCTGCTCACTGTATACTGGTATGACTGGTATTTCTGGTCATGTCTAAAGGAGTAATTCTGTGGGAAATGGAGCCATGATACCGTACTTGTAAAAAAACAGTGTTATACAGTTCAACCCCCCTCCCCTGCACCTAACAGTAGCACTTTGCTCCATCAGTCGGTATCAGCCGCTGATGTGTTTTGTGTATCCTGGCACAAAATGGCCACGTGTACATTATCACCCTGGTGGGTGTTAGATGTAGGCGGTTGTTGACATGAGCTTCACCCCTTATGCTTTTAGGTTTAAAGTTTTGCTTTTAGATTTTGAATTTCATGCTGTGCTTTTAGATTTTGAGGTGAACGGCGTTACATAAGTGGAATCCATTACTGCTTCTCTGTTTCAAGAGTAATTAAAGAGCTGTAGTAATGCTATGCAAGCTGGTACTGAACACTAAAACACAATGCCGGACATTTTGGCTCAACTGGGGCTGGCCTCATTGGTTCAGCTGTCAGGCTGTGGTGGTCACCAGCCCTAGGACTGGAGATTAACCATCCTGTAAGTTTTGTTACAACCTCAGTCTGGCACACATGAATTTTCTGATTAGTAGTTAAACCGGATCTTTTTCTTTTTTGGGAGTTGTGCTTTGCTAGGGTTGGAGTAAAAACCTATAGGAACTCTGTTTCTAGGACCAGGGATGGTTACCATTGCTATGGAGCCTCAAATATTTTAGACAATTTGATTCAAAATCAATATTCCAAGAAACAGAATGGGTCATTGTTTTGTCAGGCAAAAAGTGTTGCGCGCTTCGACTCCTCCTGTTATAACAAAATTCTCGCAGTTCCACTGCTTGGGAATGGGACCATTATCATCTCTCTGTCATAACCACACCTGTGTCTGGAGGTAAATCATCTCCAGGTTTTCTGTCACACCATCAGCGGTTTCCTAATCCTTGTCAGTTCTCTGCAGATTCCACTCCATGTTTTGTATTTTGCCCTTAGTTTTTAGTCTGTATCAGTTTCTTTGTATGCATTTAGTTTCAGTCCATTCTCTGTTTATACTTGATCATTTGTTACCATCCATGCATCATTTTGTTTGTTATTTTATGTAGTTTGTTGTCGCTGGGTTCATTTCTGTGTACTTATTGTTGTTTTCGTTATTTTTATGTTGACTGTATCATTGCATGCCTACAGGTAACCACGCCCCTGTAGTTCTTCCCAGTAATTTCCCCGATGTTCTCCACCTGTGCATTATTACCCCCTGTGTATTTATAGAGTCCCCTGTGCAGCTATACCTTGCTAGGTTGTCAAAGATTCCACTCTTTCAGTCCCGCGTTCCTTCTCGTGTTAGTCTCTTTGCGTATCACCTCTTTTTGTAGACCACCGTTTTTTGCATTGCTTGTGATTTTTTTTCTTCTGCCTGTGTTCTGACCCATTTTTGTTTTCCGGATTATGATGTTGGATTGCCTTGGACTGATTTGCTGGTATTGATTGGACTGTGTTCTGGGTTTTGATTATTGTGTTCTCCCTGGTACTGTTGCTCAGCTGGCCTGATCTCCTGTGGTCATTTTTGATCTCTGGCACTGTTCCCTGGATTTCAAGATCTATCCAGCCCTTTTAGTACCGTCACCTCGCGGACTGATATTTTTGGTTATCGACCCCTTGCCTGAAATCACGCATTTTGAATTTGCCCGTCAATTTCAAGTCTGTCGAACTCTGGAGGGGATTGAAATTAGTTCCTTGTTCCGAGTCTTCCTGAACCCCTCACGGACCTGACAGTTTTCATTACAACCCTACTTTAGCGCACCTGATTCTGCTCGTTAATGGCAGAACGAGATCCTCAACTGTTCAGCAAGATGTGATTTGTTTATGGTTGGAGTGAAAACATGCGAAACGGTAGTTCTCCAGGAATAGGGTTGGTTACTGCTGCTTCTGTATAAAACAGGACCTGCGGCTATTGTTAGTTGGTACTACGTTCAACAGTTACTGGTGGAAAGCTTTTGCACCACAATGTTTTTGGAAGGTGCCAAGTCCTAAGCAGATGCTTTGCAGTATAAGGATAAAAGGCTTGCACCCTCTCATGAATGCTCCCAAAAACATGCAACTTATTGAAGCCCCCACACAAAGTCCGGCGGCTACTATGGTTTCATGGTTGTTGTCTCAGCTGCAGATACAGTACGTCTATAGAGATTTTCTTGTGGACGCTTTACAGGCCACAAATTTCAGCCAATTCCTTTGATATTTGGTGTGGGCGTAGGTTATGGTTAGGTCAGGACACCTATTGATTTTGGTTGATACGGCAACAGAATTGGCAGAATACAGCACAATTTCTTGTTGAAAATGTTCCCGTTTTAAGTGTATGGCTTGTGAGTACTTGAGAGGTCACAGTCTTCAAGATATCGAAAGCGGGAACTCGAGGGCTACACCCATGCGGTCGCGGGCGACCAGACTCTCCTGTTTGGAAAAAGATGCAGGTCAACGTTCCGGCCCTTTTTACTTTGGAAGAAAACGTCATAAGGTCAAAGGGTCAAAGAAGACCTCAAAGGGTCAAAGAAGACCTCAAAGGGTCAAAATGTTGACGGCATGGTTTACAATAAATTGCATGTTTTTTTTTGGAGCATTAAGCGAGATTGCAAGCCTTTTTTCCTTATATTGTTGTGACACTGCATTCAACCCCAAAGCTGTGTGGGCAAACAGGTGAATAAACTTCAGAAAGCCCCTGAAACTCGATTGATTCCAGACTCAAAGATGATGAAAAGTTTGCCATCCGCTTTACCTTGCCCTCAAGCTCTTATTCCCTGCCTCAGGAATGATACTGATGTGTTTTTCACAGGTTACAGTGTCAGAGGTCAGATATCCAGCCCAGATTCAGTTCAGAGGTCAAAGATCATGCTGCAGGCAGGGGGTCTGAGAGCCCTGGGGCATGTTCAGGATCGCGGGATTGAGCAAGAGCGAGAGTTCTCGCCTCTTGAACGATTACACTACATTTCGTCTCGTGTAGACAAGCGAGAACATCTGCAGACAGTCTCACCTTGCTTTCTAAGATGGCGTCCAGGATCGTCAACATCGGCATCCACACTTTGGCGCAGCCTGTTCAGTTGGATTTAATGCAAACCCTTGTTGGCAGCCATGTTGGAAAACGTGCAAGAACCCGCGAGTCGTTCAAAACTCAGGATTACACCTTCGTGAGACTTAGGCGTGAGACCCTTCGGTCCTGAACATGCCCCTAGCGAGTGTTACTCTCCGCAATGATAACCAACGTCTGTGTGATTGTGACTGTTTATGATGGAAGCTTTTATTACATTATCATCTCACGGCCTTCCTCGCGCTGTCTGTTGGCTGCCTCGCACAAACGCCGCAGTGTCGGGCTCACCTTGGCTGAATTACAAAAAAAAGCTACTCGCGGCTCAAGAGTACGCCCTCCAATCAGGTCCCACGCAGCGCCCGCAGGCCAGCACCAGAGCAGCTTTTACGGAAAACGAAACCGCCTCCTCTCCCAGCAGTGCGCTCAGAGTGCTAACGTGCTAACTGGCGGATAAATGGCTCTCCGCGTGCTTTTGATGTGGGCTCTCGACACGTCGTTTAGTTCTCCGCTCTGTTCGTGAGGGGGCGGAGAATCGCTAGAGGGAGAAGGGGTTGACTCTGTCGGGCACGGAGGCGTGGAGCGATAAACCGAACCGATGATTGAGCGCCTGTGGAGTGATTTTTGAAAGCCGGGCGCTAACCTTCAGCACGCGCTATCGGTCATCATTAAACTGCGTTTATAGTGAGGCGGCTTGTTTGAGCGCGGCCGAAACTCAGCACCACATCGCTGATGTTTGCATGCCAATTAGACTGGGAATGGGAGTGCATATATTGTTCCTGGTTTCAATGTGCCGGACAGGGCTGTTGTGTTTTCTCTTATACGAGTCTCTGCAGAACTGTGGAACCCAGCCATCCCTGTTCTTGGAGATCGAGGCCTACTGCCCTGTAGGATTTCACTCCAACCCAAACAAAAGCACTCCTCCATTAGCTGGAGATCTTCAGCGTGTTCCAGTACTCAAAAGTATGCTTCCTCCTTCACTCTACTCGTTCCCCTTCCCCAGAGGTTTAGATAAGAGAGGAAGATGAGCAGAAGAAGGGACAATGCAGTTTCAAAATCGCTTCTTTATTTCCTTCCTCTCTACGGGCTTGACCTGAAAATCGATTGTGGTCTGCTGCCATCATGAAGGAGATTCCAATCCCTAAAAAGATTTAGAAAATGAGGTAAGAATTATGATTTTCCCTTAGATACCAGGAGCAAGGAAACCACCGGAAGGTTCTCGGTGGGAGTATTTTTCTCCCAGAATGCTTGGTGTGTATGCTAATACCTGACCAACGGAACTGACTCTCCTCGGCTCTCACACCTGGAAATAATGTCAATTCCAGTTGATGATAGAAACATTTAGTTTATTACCCCCTTTCTTTCATTCTGTCATTGCTTCCTCTTCTGACGTCTTTTCCCAGCGTCCCCTGTGGGTGACACTGAGAGCAGGGACAGGAAACAAGGGGAGAGTTTCAAAATGTAGGGATCAGAAGCAACCGCCTGTTCAGTTGCTGATGAGTAGCATTGGTCTGTGTCATATTTGGATTAAAACTAGGGAGTGAATTTTTTCCAAGAAGCGTGAAGTGATCATTGGTGAATTGGAACTCGTGGCGATGGTTTATGAGCCGATCACAAAGCATCTTTAAGTACAGCTGGCAATAGAACGGACAACCGTTTAAACATGGGAATGACATAATGTTTCAAAAAAAAAAAAAAAAAACATGCGCCCTGCACAGGAGCAAGAGGAATCTATAAAACCTTGTTTGGAGTCCATACCTGTAAAATATTATGTGAAGAAGTGAGTACACAATTAAGTGATAAATCATAATGACGACAAAATAATTTTAGAAAATCTCGATAAGTGATTACTTTCACTGCCGTCACTTCATGAAATCCAGAGTGTCAGTGGATCTTCTGCGACAGGATCCGTAACCATTACCTCGAGGTGTCACTTATACAGAGAGACCACTGCAGAACTGCCTCACAACCTCACAACAAACTCAAATCGCACGTGTCGAAACAAACCCTGTGTTTAATGGAAACAAGGGCTGGGCACTGTTTCTGAATCTCGCTCTGCCACTTGCTGTCAAGGCAACCATTAATCTTGAGTCGTTTGTCTGCTGGGACCGTTTTAACTTGTGTGGGCAGATTCTGTGAGTTTTTAGTTCAGCGAAACGCCCCCCTGCTGCCATCTCTTATTGACTATTAAGGCGTGAGATCTGTGGCAACTGCTCATTTTTCAAGGAATGTTCATGGCAGAACCGCCTGTACTTACATCAAGCAAGTCCCTGACGTCTCGTTCTCAGTTAATACAATGTGTTCATACAGCATACAGTGGCTTTTGAGGAAGTAATTACAGTGTTCCGGTCTGCAGTGTCATTTCTGGCGATATGACCACAATACACCATCATATATGTATACACAACCCCAATTCTGAAATAGTTGGGACAAAGTGTAAATCGTGAATAAAATCAAAACGCAATGACTTTCAAATCACACCTGCCAGTATTTTATTCACAATAGAACAGAGATAACATAGCAAATGTTGAAACTGAAAAATTTTACAATTTTATCCACAAAATGAGCTCATTTCAAATTTGATGGCTGCCACAGGTCTCAAAAAAGTTGGGACAGGGGCCTGTTTACCATGGTGTAGCATCCCCTCTTCTTTTTAACACAGAGTGGAGGCGTCTGGGCATTGAGGAGACAAGTTTCTTGAGTTTAGCCATTGGAATTTGATCCCATTCTTGTTTAATTAAGGCTTCCAGCTGCTGGAGACTTTTGGGTCTCATTTGACGGATTTTTTGTTTAATTATGCGCCAATTGTTCTCAATTGGTGAAAGATCAGGACTGCAGGCAGGCCAGTTCAGCACACGGGCTCTTCTACTACGAAGCCATGCTATTGTAATAGCTGCAGTATGTGGTTTTGCATTGTCCTGCTGAAATACACAAGGCCTTCCCACCTTTCAGCATTCATGGTGCTTTTTAAAACATGCAAGTGTCCCACTCCATATGCACTAATGCATCCCCATACCATCAGAGATGCTGGCTTTCGAACTGAACGCTGATAACAGGAGGGGTGGTCTTTCTCCTCTTTAGCCTGAAGGACACGACGTCCATGATTTCCAACAAGAATGTCAAATTTGGAATCGTCTGACCACAGGACACTTTGCCACTTTGCTACAGTACATTTTAAATGAGTCTTGACCCACAGAACACGGCGGCGCTTCTGGATCATGCTCAACAATTGGCTTCCTTTTTGCATGATAGAGTTTTAGGTGGCATCTGTGGACGGCACGGCGGACTGTGTTTACAGACAGTGGTTTCTTGAAGTATTCCTGGGCCCATTTAGTAATGTCAATGACAGAATCATGCCGGTGTAGTGATGCAGTGGCATCTGAGGGCCCGAAGATCACGGGCATCCAGTAAAGGTCTTCGGCCTTGTCCCTTTCACACAGAGATTTTTCCAGTTTCTCTGAATCTTTTGATGATGTTATGCACTGTCGATGATGAGATCTTCAAAGCCTTTGCAATTTGTTGTTGAGAAACATTGTTTTTAAAGTATTCCACAATTTTTTTGCAAGCCTTCACAGGTTGGAGAGCCTCTGGCCATCTTTACTTCTGAGAGACTCAGTCTCTCTAAGACATCCCTTTTATAGCCAGTCATGTTACACACCTGATGCCAGTTAACTTAATTACTTGCTAAATGTTCTTTCAGCTGATTCTCTTATATATTAATAGCTTTTTTAGCCCTTTTTTGCCTGTGTCCCAACTTTTTTTTAGTCCTGTTGCTGCCATAAAATTTGAAATAAGCTCATTTTGTGGATAAAAATGTAAAATGTCTCAGTTTCAACATTTGAAATGTTATCTATGTTCTATTGTAAATAACATATTGGCTCATGTGATCTGAAAGTCATTGCATTTTGATTTTATTCACAATTTGCACTTCGTCCCAACTATTTCGGAATTGGGGTTGTATATATTTATTTGATATTTGGGGTATGCATGACTTCTGTAATAATGTATGCATTACCATACACTGTGCTGATGTATACTGTGTATTTCGCGGTGCTAAGCATTATAAAACCATGGCTTTTCTGCCTCTCCGATGGAAATATCAGAGGGATTTTTTTTGCTGATTATTTTAGTGGATGAAATTGGTGATATATGAACAGCAGTCTCAGCATCTCCACTGTGGAGTTCTTCATTCTGTATAAATACATTGCTCATTCACCGCACTGCCACAAACAGCATGGAATGTGCATCATACGATACAAGGTCTAAATTTATGTAGCGACATAGGCCCTTTGTTGGTACTTGGGGACCTTTCTGTCCAAATAGTAAGGGTTTCCCCTGTAAAATCATCCCAGGCTTGTTCTAAAGCCCATGTAGGATCTTCATTTAATGTGATGAGAAACCTTTTCGCCGGAACAGGTCATTCCATGTTCCTTGTCTTGTGTAAATTTTGCATTATTTGACTGCTGCAACTGATGGAGGACGTATTGCTTCTTGTTGCTAATAAAATGAAAAATTGGCAGTTAGCACGGCAGTGATTCGCTGTGATTACGCATTGCGGAGCTGTAGTTTCTATTTACTATTTCAGGGAAGAATTGTGTCGGATTATCGGAGCCTAGGGAATAATATATTCCACGAAATCATTGCAATTAGTCACGAGCAATTGTTACATTTCCCCCACTTACTGGGAATACGCTTGGGGGTAGGCATATGGTAAATACTGTACAATATTTACATCGTCGTCTGAAACAAATTTAGCTCCTTCGATTTCAGGCACAGGCTGCAGTTTATGGCACCCTGCAGTGAGACGGCAGCCAGCAATCTGAGTCTTTATTCCCACTGCGTCACGCTGACAGCGTTTTGTCGCATGTTATTTGCATATAGAGAGACGTATCATCTTCAAAAAAAAGCACTTTCAAGATTATCTCAGATTGTGTGCCCAGCTAAAGCACTGCCGCTTGTTGTGTTGATATGAGGACTGCGGTAATATCGGCGGAATTTATGGGGGCGAGCGCGGGGTCGGGTGACTTGGAGGTAAAAATACTGTATTCTGCCATTAGTCTACCGTTGTCACGAGGTCACCCTTATAAAAATTTACTATAGTTCACTCTAGTAAACTACACTTTACTACAGTAAACTATAGTTTGTTGCAAATATGCTATAGTAATTGAAGACTTTTGTCATTTACTTTAGCATCACTATAGTAAACTACAGAGTTACTACAGTATAGCTATCGTAATTCCGCAAAAATATCATAGTTTCTATAGAAAACTATAGTATTTTTACTGTAGTATTTTGTGGTAATTTTTCATAAGGGCAGCGCATTGTTCTTAAAAGTCATTGATTCAAATCCCTGGTGAGACATTCTGTAGATTTATCTCTGAACACCGTACATTCCATAACTTTGATTCTAATGTAAATCCAAAAAATCCGGTGGATGAGGTTGACTGTATTTAGCAATGCATATTTTTCTAAGTGTTGTGCTTTGCAGTCACCCTCAAGAGAAAGACGGTAATTTGCATGTGTGCTAACACAAAATCGTGGGACTCTGAAGTGTCCTTCTGGATACAAGGAAAGGATTCCCAAATGTTGTGTTTGCCTGAAATGGGGGGACTGTCCTTAAGAAGTGCTATCACTACAAATATAAAATCGCTGTGAGCCAAATGATTAAAAATATATCTTTTCCCCAAATAGTTTGGGGCTTGATGCACTCGTCTAAAGTGCTTAACCGCTATAGTAGATTTATGCGGAAGTCTTAGTGCTGGCATGCTGAAATCGCAGGAAAAGAACCTTTTGAATCCTTACAGCCCTGATTTCCTGAAATTCTGATGCATTTTACAAAAATGGAGCCCCTTGCGTCAGTCAGCTGGATTGAAATACTACTCTTTTTCTCATTAAAAAATTGGTCACTTTGCTCTCCTTTTTTTTTTCTCTCAAGGGAGCACTGCCAAATTCCCCGGTGATGTCGCACCTCCACGTGAGTTTTGGCAAGACGACTGTTAGTAATAATTAATTCCTCAGTAAATCACATTAACTCCCCCTGACGGAGGATGTTTTGCGTTTCTTTAGATAGCGGGTCACGATTATGTGGGTGACCGTCTCACGGGCGTAATTATCGATTTGTGAGTAGACTGCCAGTCCAATCCCCTTTGGACAAGAGAGGAATGATGATAGAGGGCAGTACTGCATCTTTCGTGTTGGAACAAGTCGACTGCCTGATCCTAGGTCAGTGTGAAGAACCACTAAACCCAGACTACAAACTGAGAAACACACGGACACAGGCTAATACCTGAGAACCACACACTGCACTGCCCCATCCTTCAAACAGCAGCGTTCAGGGCCTTCACTGAGACCTGCTGGTTTCATCAGTGAGAAAATGGTAGTGCCTTTCATTATTTCGGCACATTTGGGCTTTGTAATTCTGCATACAATGGTAATATTCTCACTTCAGTTCAATTCAATTTTATTTGTAAAGTGCTTTTCTCGGAAGGACTGTCACAAAGAAGCTTTACAGAGCAGAAAAGAGTCATTCCGGGCCTTATCCCCAAAATAGCGACAAGGCAAAAAAAAAAAAAAACTTCCAGTAGGTAGAAAAATCCTGGAACAGAGGTGAGTAAAAACTCCCCAGTGGGGGGAAATCTCTAGAGGAACCCGGCTACCCGGATGGGGGAGCTCATCCTTTGCTGGCCAGCGAATTAATGAAGTTGGATTTGTGTCCAGTATAAACTCTTTAAAACAGCCAAGCTGTAGCGTTCAGCTCCAGGAAGTAGAGATGCAAGGATGGAATCGAACTGGATCGGGACAGCGTCACACAGTCTCTTTCAATCTGAGAAATCAATAAACAATAAACCCCCATTATATTCAAAACCCCAATCAGAGTGATACAAAAATGTTACTAAAATCAAGCAAATTTAAATGTTTACTTCTATCATTTCATTATAATTGTGTCATTATTTTTGGCATGATTGCAATGTGCAGTTTGTCACTTGGTATTGTCTGTTATTAATTATTTGCCAGACCTAGTACTTAGGGGCTGTTCGAATATAAAAATATAAATACATAGTGTCATGCCAAAGAAGCGAACTTCAGTTGAAGACCTGGGTGCAAGAAGTACTTAAGTCACATTTTCCAAAAAATGAGCTGACATTACTACCATAAAGTAGAGTGTCATGTGCATCATTTAAAGCCAAAAAATTCCAAATATAAGCACTCAAGTCCTCAATACTGATATACGGCCTTCCCTGAATCTACTGAATTTTTGTGCAAGAAATTCTCAAGTCTTTGCAGAAGTACTCAAGTCCTTGACGTCATCAGGAACAAGTGCCTAAGTCCATGACTGTCCAATCAGCTGCTAGTATGTGTCATGTGACAAGCGTAGCAAAAATGACTGTTTGGCAATCAGAAAATGATTGAAACGGCATTTGTGTGGTAAAAGTACCGAAGTCCATGCATTTTATGGCAATAAGTACTGGAGTCCAGGCATTTTATGGCAAGAAGTACCAAAGTCCAAAACTGATTTTCTTGTTTTTTTGTAATAAAGCATTATTTTTCCACAAAAACGTGTCTGTCTACTTTGTATAACCCCTGGGACTAGCAGCAGGCGCCACTGAATGTTATCTTTTAAAAAAAGTATCTGCAGCATGTTTTCAAAACTTTGACCCTTAATATCTCAAAAGTTATTTTGTGACTGAAGTACTTCTTGCACCCAGGTCTTCAATTGAACTGAATGGGAGAAGCGGTAAAAGAGAAACAAGGTATTTAATGTAAGCCCTTAATGATGTGTGTGGGAAAATCACACGGAGTCAAAGGAGGTGCTGCTCCCTTGTGATTTACTCAGGGCTGTGTGTATGCGTGTGTGTGTGTGTATGCGTGCGTGCGTGCATGTGCGTTTGCATGTGTGTGCATGAGTGAGTGAGCCTGCCTGTATGTTTGTTGGTGGGTATTCCAGCCCTTTGCGGATACCAAATGTCCCCACAAGTGATGGGAGACCAGATATGGCCATCGTAATGAGGACATTTATTGGTCCTCATGCAGAAACAGAGCTATAATAAGGTGTGGGGTTAAAGGTTAGGGTTAGGCATGTCGTTTTGATGGTTGAGGTCAGAGTAAGGGTGTGTTACTCATTTGTTGTACCAAAAATCCATTCTGTTCTTGCCACCAGTTCATAAGCTTAAGTGCTTAAAATTCTACATTACAATACATGAGTTATTTTATGACACTTTTACACAAAGAAGTCACAGTTCATTACATTAAGCTGCGATTAATCCCCCCTCAGGGGCTCGACAGCAACATTGATCTTATTATGGCAGCCCTTGAGCTTCAGCAACCATCCTTAAAGACATGATCCAGGCTTTAGGTCCTTAGCGGTCGGACCAACAGGTTCACAGTATGCAAGCAAAGATAGAGCATCATCCCTTGAGTTATGTGGGCCAGTTTCTGATAAGCCCAGGAAGCAGAACACCCATGTCTTCCTTTTTCTGTCGCAAAGGAATTTCCCGTTTTAATTTGCTGCCGTGAAATTTGCCAAAGAGGCGGTCACCGTGTTATCGGCGTGTACCGCAAAACATTCATTGTGTTCGCCGCGCGGAGGAAGTTTGCTGACTGGTTTGTGGAAGTTCACCATTGTTATCGCATGCTATGTAAACCCATTATGAGGCTAATTAAACCCAGTTTCGAATTCTCGTTTCACAAGCGCCGATTTGCAGTCCTTGTGGTAGCTGAAAAACCCAAAATTTTGATTCATATTAGACTGACTCAGTTCAATATAGAGCGATCAGAAATGTAAATAAAGGGCTGTGCCTGTGGAAATCCTTCAGTTTTTTGCCACTTATCTATATTTGGTAAAATATTTCTGCCAGGAGGGAACTAATCAGAGAAATCTGCTGAGTTCATGGTTCGAAGAAAGACGAGGCAGGATTTTTATTTCTCTCACCCCAGAACTTTCCTCCTCTGAAAATAATCAAACCTACTGATAGGGGCAGGACTCAGTACTCAGAATCAGTTCCACCAGTTTATTTGAATACTGTCTCAGAGTCAAAAAAATCTTGTTCTAAGCCAATTGGTAGACATACAGCACAGAAGGAACAATCCAAATTGTGGTGAGGGTACAGTCCAAGGGTCATAAACCAAACAGTAGGAATGCAAGAATCAAGAAAGATCAGAATAATGAATCTAAAAGCCAGCTAAAGTCAAAATTAATGTATCTCAATTCACAAGGGATCAGGCGATTCCGAAAACTGTAAGACCGAAAAATCGGAACAAGAATGAACACACTAAAAGATACAAGGTGTGTATGATGACCAGGAAAGCAACAAACTCGCAAAGTAGAAGGGGAAAAAAATGGGTCTATATAAAGTAGGAAAATAACAAATGGGGAAGTGAAAGCAGGTGAGCTGGACCTGGGAAGCGTGACTGGGGGTGTGGCTACAAACAAGGGAACTAATGGGAAATAAATATCAAACAGAACGGGGGAGAGCGAGTGTGTGAGTGAGAGGGAAAACAAAGACACATGTAATCGAAGAGGGGAAAGGAATAACAGCAAGAAAATGAATGCAGTATCTAAAATAACAGTGACAAACATCAGAATTTACAGAAAATAAAACAATGAGCAGAAAAATAACAGAGGCAGAACTCAAGCACTGACACCTAGTTTGTTTTTCTGTTTCAAACTTGCTTTTTTGGATATCGCGAAAAAGAATTCAGCCAAATTCATTTCTGCATTAGTGCTGTTGGTGTAAGGTTAGACAGACTGCCAAATCAGGACTCCTTCCACACTCCACTCTTTCATTAATGCTGCGTTACTGCTGCCTAATTATGCCTCTCTTCCACACGCTCATGGTATAACATTGGCCTTTGAGAACTGCTTCACCCACTGAGCACACAGGCATGGTCACCAGTGTTCTTTTAATAATCTCGCTTGCCCCTAATTACCCTGAGTTCTCTGTCAAGCAGAAATGAAAGTGCAGGCCAGTGTTTTCAAATTCTAATTTCCTACTCATGTCATGTTATGATGGATGGTTTTATTGGGAATAATAAGTAATTTCTCTGTTTCGCTCCCTCATCTTCTCATGCTTCTTAATTGCTTTTCTCTTAATCTCTTTAGCATCATTTTGCTAATAATGCGAGCACTTGATAGCTTGAGAGAAAGCATGGCTAACAGTGTAGACTAGCGGAGCTTGGTCAGTTGTTATCAGCACGTTCAGTGTCATTTCCAATTTTCGTTGATTTGTTGCCAGGTAATTTTTTCCGACGAGCTGTATTTCTGCACATGCATTTCTGGAAATGTGGGTTATGAAACAAAGATGATGCTCTTGAAGTGAGAAGAACCATGACAGCGACAACAACATTAATAATAACTGTGTGAATTGACTTCTGCGGTGGAGAGAGAGAGAGGTGTCGGGGGAGGCGATGATATGAAATATTAATGCACTCGTCGTCCGTATCATCCCATCCCTGCTGGGCAGAGAGGCTTCTGGGTATTTTCATACGAGGAGTAAAGACAGACAGGCCCACTTGCTGTGACATTATCACAAGATTATGGTCTTTGCTGTCCGAGTTTGGGAGCAGGGCAAAGCTGCTGAAAGATTAACTCAAGGTCACAAAGGAACTTCTGGCTGGCTGGGGGTGCACTCTAGCGACATCATACTGTTACCCAAATATAAATAAATGTTACTTCTATGGGGGCCAACGGGGTTTGTCTACCTTGAAAAAAAATTGGTTCTCTCGAATAAAAAAATGCTCAAATTGTGGTGTTTAAGGTTTTGCGCAATACAGTCACTGTAGAGAATTAATCAGTTTCAAATTTATCAGTTTCAAATTCTGAGCAATTAATTGATAACAAAATAAAATGGTATCTATCTATCTATCTATCTAATACTTGAGATGTCCACTGAATTCGACTTCACAAGATGCATATAAAAAAAAGTTCACAGAAATAATTTTATCCTCTAATATTCCATTTATATACACACAGCCTTCAGGATCATATTTGCGATGGTAATTCTCTCCCGGTGAGTCTGAAGACATTTCCAGTTCATATAAGACCTTATGGAACATGGATTCCAATTTTATTTTGCCTCCAGGTAAAATGTTGAACATTGTATGCGTGGGCCAACTTTATGAAATCTGTTAAGGAAATTAGATTCTTCTCGTGCACTTATGAAATTATGAAAGATATATTACTTCTTTAATAACAGAATATGGTCACACACATAATTGCCAGATGGACCTGAGCTCCGACGCACTGCGCCCATAATTGTGAAATATTAAATTGCTTTCCCTGGTGGCCTGCTGTACGCTAAAGAAATATCTGTTCAGGTAATATGTAGTCTTATTAATGGAAAATATTTGGTGGGGCCTGAAAATTGCTGTGCTTCCTTTGCCTGGAATTGATTGGTTGATAAAGGGAAAAAAAATCTCACAGCGCTGACTGACAATTCAGAGTTTATTTTCTTTAGATGATACACCAGTTCCTTGAATTGAATAGTTGCCAGAACACAGTGATCAGCTGATGCTGTGACAGAAAAATATTTTCTCTAATGGTTTCATGGTGTGTGTGCGTTTATTTTGATTTCATTCATAGTGTGGTTCACATTATATTCATCGCCAGGAAATGTCTGTAAAAACAGTCTCTCGCCAATAATCTGCAGTGATAGCCATGTTTGCGCATACAAATCAAAGGTCAGCGAGTCATGTGCCTTGTGTTTTTCACCCCCATGAATTCATCAGCTAATTTCACCAAATAATTACCACTATTGACTGATGACTTTTGCAAATCAGCCAAAACAGGCGATAGAAACATAACGTTGGGGTGTCATTTTATTTTCTGAACCTGCTAATAGAATTGATGACACCAAGAATGTCACGAATATTAAACAAGGCTCATTTCAGGGCCACTTTTGCCTTAGAGGCGCAATTTCGCTTGCAAAACGACTTATAAGATGTGAGCTGATATTCTGTTGCTTACGGAAAAAAACACTCAAAGTGCTGCTTTGCTAATGTGAATGGATCGATTCACTCAGCGTAGTATGGTGCGTCTATGCTGATTTTTTTTTGGAATAAAAGGGCTGAATTGTGTGATTAAATTCTACAGGAGTAAAATGATCACAACTTAATTTACTTTATTGAATTAAATTTCAATAACTTTGTATCAGCACCAATTACTTGTGTTAACTGAGCATAAATAGTTTCAGTTGATTTTACACAATTCTGTTAGTTGCTGCCAAAGCGAACTATCTGTGTGCAACCAATGTCCACTAATGAACTGAATAAATCCAATGTGTTATTATTTTCAGTGTAGCTCAGTGCAGGTACTACTTTTCTTGCAGTTTTGTGGTCAAATATTCTCCAAGTGTCAAAATAATGAATTTTCAGTTGACAGGGTAATTCATTGAAAATTCTTCGAAATCCGATGTCCTGCTGGAGTGGCGAAATCATTGTTTTAAAATTATAAAGCAATTTACTTACCGGGACTTGAATGTATAACAAGGATTTCACAGTCTGAAAACTAGATCAGCATTCAGGGAAATTTTAACTCCACTGAAGTTCTGAGTTTAAACACGTAGAAAATGCAGAAAATTGATTAATACGTTTTTTTTTTAATACCTGAAAGAGCGAGTTTCTGCTAACTTTTGCTTAAAAAAATCTTTTATTAGGTTTGAAAAGTGGACACTTGTCGAAAAGTGTTTACAGACACATGGGGATGGTACACAAGTCATTCGGCTACTGCTGCGTAATAGTTGTTCATTTGCGAATGTGCGTTATTCACATTTAACTGACTGTCACTGTGTAAGGTGAAGGTTATGTTTTCGTAGCAATTCTGTGTATCATATGTTGAGATCAATCCAACCTCTGAACCCCATTTTTGGACTATTCAGTTAAAATCCTGGGGTAATATATGGCTAAAATATGAATTGATCGATGAATTACAGCATCACCATGGCCTTCTTAGTTTCCATCCTTCAAATATTTGCAAGTTTCAGCTGAAAAGTCCAGTGAACAAGCAGAGATTGAAGAATCTGCCATGTCCTGAGAGGTCCTGCATGACATAATGCTGAAAGATGTGGATTCATTATATTCATGAATCTAGACAACTCTATTCACTACATCCTGTATGTTAAGCTATTCAGCACAGATCTGTTATCGGATGATTGCTTCGTAATTACTGTACCATCATGGTTATTCAGCGATATTTTGCAATATTTCCACCTAATTCTCAAAGGAGAATTATTTCAGGAAAAATCCTCTATCAAGACGTGACTTCATCTCATCATGCCATCCTGTTGGCAGCACTCCCAGCACCTGGATATTCCGTGGAAATCATGTAGATAGATGGGCCCATGACTCAGGAAACTGCACGCACATGCCGGAACGAATGGCAAGATCAGGATAGCTATTTCAACTAAATTTCGGTCAAGGAGCGGGCACAATGTGTTAGCTTGTATTACAAAATGAGATTTTAAAAAATCTCTCTCACTCTAACTCTTGCAGAGAATGTGAAAGATTTAATAAATAAGCAAATATTTCCATAATCTGCCGAATGGATTATTATGATGAATTAAGTTTTATCTTTTATCTTCTTTTAGCCAGGCAAAGTATTGATTTGTTTAACTCCAATGAAACTCTAAAAAATGGTGACGTCACTACCTCTGATCAAGAAAATGTCCAAGAGTGCAGCTGATGGAATTTTTTCATTTCCAGGTTTTACTTTGCAGAGCAATACTCCCAACAACACTGACTGAGCAGAGGAAGGCCCAAGATTTCTAAGATCCTCTGTCTCATGTTGCTTAAATGCGAAAAAAAAAATGTGCAACATTTTTCTCTTGAGGGAAGTTTTTGGCCGGGGTAATTGCTGTCCCAAATTCAATTTCTTGTATTCTGTCAGCATGTTTTTTTTTGTTGACGTTTACTATCCATGAAGGGGGTAAGGCATTTAAAAAGCACAATCAGGTCAGCTTGAACACATCACAGCCGGCGCTTATGAATCAAGCAAAGCATTTAATGTATTTCTGGGGTAAAAAATAATGGAAAGCTTTGATGTTTAATAGGCCCAAACATTCACTCTCGGAGCCGCCTGATGGAAATATATGGGCCAGTGGAAATAATCTGCTCCTCCATAAACTAAATTCTCATGTCAGAAAGCCTGCCTGCTAATGTATGTAAAACTCTATTTGTCATTTAGGCAGCATTTGTATCAAAAGGCAGATTTGTGTGTTGCTATTTATTTCCGCATTTAAGAAGTGTGTGTGTGTGTGTGTGTGTGTGTGTGTGTGCGTGTCTGTGTGTAGATACCTAGTGTGAAAGCGTATGTATGAACAAGTGTGGCTGAGCATATACGATATAGCAGCTACAAACCACTCCATAACATCAAACATCTTACACCATATTTCTCAACAGGAGTGACATTATTTGCGTTCCTTTTCTCACATAAAACTGACCTCTGGACTTTGATCAGAACTTGGTGTGGTGGTCAGATGAGAATATGAATGAGCTTTGCAGAAAGATACAAATGACAGCGATACTCCTCGACAACCTCCTCGGCTCTTAGACCAAGAGTGTTGATCATTTTGGACGTCTCTGTGTATGAAGAGTTTGTTTCCAAAACACGAAAAGCACGAAAGTTTCAAAAATTGAGATAATACCATGGAGCGATAGCCCTGTGCTTCTCACACATGGTGCAAAAATCCGTTTTTAGAAATACAGTGTATTTTTTCATGGTCAAGGTTTGTGTTTTTCTATAAAATGCAACAGGCACCAACATATAAAAAGCTGATTTACTGAAAATGAGTAAAATAGATATATTGCGTTTTGGGAACAAACTCTTGATATGTACGTGCAGACAGTGGCTGGGTAGAAGGACTCACATTGAAGTTAAATTTTAGTTACAACCGTAGCTGCTTGGGTGAGTCAGCTCCAGTTGAATTCCAGATTATTAGCGCGTGGATTCTCCTGTCCCCATCTACCACGCCTGCAACTACAAAACCCAAAACCAGTGAAGTTGGCACGTTGCGTAAATCGTAAATAAAAACAGAATACAATGATTTGCAAATCCTTTTCAACCTATATTCAATTGAATACACTGCAAAGACAAGTTACTTAATGTTCGAACAGGTAAACTTTGTAATTTTTTGCAAATATTAGCTCATTTGGAATTTGATGCCTGCAACATGTTTCAAAAAAAAAAGCTGGCACAAGTGGCAAAAAAAGACTGAGAGAGTTGAGGAATGCTCATCAAACACTTATTTGGAACATCCCACAGGTGAACGGGCTAATTGGGAACAGGTGGGTGCCATGATTGGGTATAAAAGCAGCTTCCTGAAATGCTCAGTCATTCACAAACAAGGATGGGGCGAGGGTCACCACTTAGTGAACAAATGCGTGAGCTGATTGTCGAACAGTTTAAAAACAACATTCCTCAACGAGCTATTGCAAGAAATTTAGGGATTTCATCATCTACGGTCCGTAATATCGTCAAAAGGTTCAGAGAATCTGGAGAAATCACTGCACGAAGCGACAAGGCCGAAAACCAACATTGAATGCCTGTGACCTTCGATCCCTCAGGCGGTACTGCATCAAAAACCGACATCAGTGTGTAAAGGACATCACCACATGGGCTCAGGAACACTTCAGAAAACCACTGTCAGTAACTACAGTTCGTCGCTACATCTGCAAGTGCAAGTTAAAACTCTACAATGCAAAGCTTAAAAGCCATTTATCAACAGCACCCAGAAACGCCGCCCGGCTTCGCTGGGCCCAAGCTCATCTAAGATGGACTGATGCAAAGTGGAAAAGTGTTCTGTGGTCTGACGAGTCCACATTTCAAATTGTTTTTGGAAACTGTGGACGTCGTGTCCTCTGGACCAAAGAGGAAAAGAACCATCCGGACTGTTATAGGCGCAAAGTTCAAAAGCCAGCATCTGTGATGGTATGGGGGTGTATTAGTGCCCAAGGCATGGGCAACTTACACATATGTGAAGGCACCATTAATGCTGAAAGGTACATACAGGTTTTGGAGCAACATATGTTGCCATCCAAGCAATGTCTTTTTCATGGACGCACCTGCTTATTTCAGCAAGACAATGCCAAGCCACATTCTGCACGTGTTACAACAGCATGGCTCCGTAGTAAAAGAGTGCGGGTACTAGACTGGCCTGCCTGTAGTCCAGACCTGTCTCCCATTGAAAATGTGTGGCGCATTATGAAGCGTAAAAATACGACAACGGAGACCCCGGACTGTTGAACAACTTAAGCTGTACATCAAGCAAGAATGGGAAAGAGTTCCACCTGGAAAGCTTCAAAAATTGGTCTCCTCAGTTCCCAAACGTTTACTGAGTGTCGTTAAAAGGAAAGGTGATGTAACACAGTGGTAAAAAGGCCCCTGTGCCAACTTTTTTGCAATGTGTTGCTGCCTTTAAATTCTAAGTTAATGATTATTTGCAAAAAAAAAATAAAGTTTCTCAGTTTGAACATTAAACATCTTGTCTTTGCAGTGTATTCAATTGAATATAAGTTGAAAAGGATTTGCAAATCATTGTATTCTGTTTTTATCTACGATTTACATAATGTGCCAACTTCACTGGTTTTGGGTTAGTTTGCTGCCAGCTAACTTGCCAAATGTTTGGTCTATGACATATTAGGTCAATCAAAAAAAGATGCAACACAAACAAGCTGAAAGCAACAACGTCTCCGCAACAACTTTCAGAAGCTGCCTACCGAGATTTTTCACCCCCTCATTCCTTTCTGTGCAAACTTTTTTGCTCACACATTAACCCTTAGAGCACTGAAATATTTTTTTTTTAAATATAAATTTAATCATCTGGTGCTGTAGAAAACCTATCATAATGTGACCTAGGGGAGCTCTTTTAAACAAGTCATCACATGGTAGGTTTTCAACAGCTCTGATTTTGATATTTTACGTCATTGAGCGACAGTAGCTGCATTTAGCGCTCTGGGGGTTAACAAACTAACGCTCTTCGGGAATCGCACGAGCCGCAACAACGATGCCAGTATTGTTTTCAGCACAGCAGTCCTCATTGTAACGCATTCAGTGTGTGCGCACTCGGACCACACCCATCTTCAAACCCAGCCTTTCTTTCTATCCCAAATACTCACCTGTGGTGTCACATGACTGCATCTTAAATGGATGCGACGATACCATGTTCCCAAGAATTGTCCTCAAACAGAACCAGAGACAGAGAAACAGACATATTAACACCAGCAAAAATACCAGAATCATCTTTCACAGCAGTTGTATAGTGGTTTCAGACTAGTCTTGCTTCAGTATGCCCTAATGATGCACACACATCAATGAGCAAATACCAGTCCTGTTCAGCCCAGGGTCTGCATGGGGATTGATTGACATTGGAGAGAAATCTCCATGGTAACACACCTTTTGTGATCCAAATTAAAATCTCCTGCCTGAGGTGGGACCGTCACTCAAACTCTAAATTAGTGCACAGAGGTTTTCCCTGCAGTAGGGTAGATAAACTGAATAGTCAAAAGTATGTGGACACTCCTTGGTCTGGGGCCGTTTCTATAGTTTAGGCTAAACCTCAGCTCCACTGTGCGAAAATATTGGAAAATTGTTCTCAGAATCTTAAAAACTTGACTGGCCTACACCAAGTCCTGACCACAACCGCACAAAAGACCATGGAGATGAAAGAGAAAGCAACATTTGAGCTGGGCCGAATAGCTCAACATCACTGCCCCACCTCCATAATGCTCTCCCAGCTAGAATGGTAGCAAATTCCTGCTTCAATGTGCTAATACCTATGTATAGGAAGTCCTAGAAAGGTATCCTGTAAATGCTAAACTGTACATATAGATTCCTTAAAAATGAACTGCCCCCACTCCTACACCCTTGCCCCTGACCTAGACTGCTTGGCATTGATTGGATATTTGTAATTCACGCTTCCTTTTTTCTGCATAAGAGGTAAGTAAGGTACCCGTCATGGTTTTACACTAATTTATCCGACAAAGGCACTGGTACAGTCCAGTGCAGAGAGGACGGAACTCTTATCTTTTGCCAGTTGCTGGCGTGAGTTAAGAAGCTAACAGATAATTGCTCAGCACTGGCAATCTTCCAGAGACTGGGTAGTGATAAAGAACAGCGCAGAGCTGGCAACCTTCCCTTGCTGCACCTTAATGCTTAAAATGAGTTATTGTAGCACGATGCATTCATCAACAGGCTGCAAAAGTCTAATGATGATGCACATTTATCAACAGAGGAAGGGCATCTAATGATAATGCATGCAGTTGATGGTAATAAATTACAACTTTAGTCCGCCCACCCAAATCAAACATGCACTAAGACACCTTTTTGTGTGTGTGTGTGTGTGTGTGTGTGTGTGTAGGGAGGGGTGTTTGGTGTGTGTATTAGAGGCTACATATGGGTGTGTTGGCATCTGTTCTCCTGTTGGTTTATGAGTAGGCACACACACATGTGAGAGCGACTGCTTAAATAAGGACGTGTATAAGCCAGTGTGTGCCTGTGAGGTTGCGTGTAGCCTGTACATGTATCTGTGTGAGCGTATATGTGTGTGTGCTGTGTAAGTGTCTACATTTGTGGTGTTTTTGTGTGTACATGTGTAGAATTTGTAGCATATGTTTGTATGCGTGTGCGAATGTGTGCATACGAGTGTTGGTTTGTGGATACATGTATGTGTGTCTGAGTGTGTTGTGTGTACATGAATGTGTGAGTAGCATGTGCATCTGTGTGTGCATTTATAAATATGCATGTATGCAGTGTGTGTCTGTGTGCATTCATGCGTGTGTGTGTGCATCTATGTGTGCATACACATAAGTATATGTTACTGTTTGCAAGCATACTAACAGTTTATTCTCTAAATACGTGGTGTGCAGCAGTCAGGTCTTAGCACCACTGCGCTATCTCTCTGTGGGGCTTCAGTATACCAGCAGCCCTTTAATAAGGGATATACAACACTCACCTCACCAAACACACAACCACCAGCAGCCAGACTACTGCTACATACTGCTTTTGGGAGCCCGCGCTCATACCCCATATAGTCTTTCCTCTCTCAGTCGGCACCCCAACACACGGCTATCATACCCATCAATGTCCTCACACTCCTACGCTTTGACAAGCAGGATAATTACAATCATTTACAATAATGCCCTCTCCCCCCAGAAGGGGGCAGTACAGAGACAAGTGTATTTTGTGTCTGTACAATGAGTCCAATCGCGCATCCCAGGGAGACGCATCTTTAGTGTCCTCTCTCTGTCCTCCGTACAGTGCCCAGTGTAAATCCTGCACTGTATTCATCGTGCAGCCGCTTGGTTCGGGACTTGAGCTGCATATTAATCGCGAAAGCACTCATGTGCTTAAACACGCACTCATACGCTCGTGGGGGTTATACACTCATACACTCACGCCCTTATTCTCATTCACACTGTAAGACTCGCGCAGCTTACCCATACACATTATGTACCATACCCACTCGGACACACACGTTCTGGAAAGCTCATTAATGAGTTTAAACATGCGTTTAATTTCGTTAATGTTGATGATACGACAACAGACACGTAGCCCATTGATCCGCGGCCAATTGCTCGAACCGCTGGACCACAATTACGCTGTCTAAAGATGATAGCACACCTAATTAGTCAAGGGCAGCGCTAATCTCCTGAACTCAATAGCTGTGAGACATCTCCATAATGTCCGCCCTTCAGGATGTAGAGTTAATCACCGGCGGTTATTGCTGACGTCTTCTTTTTTTTCTTAACAGGAGCGAGATTAATAAGGAGTTGGACAGTAATTACTCTCCCACTGCTTTCTGCATCTTTGATCTCCCGTCCCCTCGTTTGTCGCAATGGCTACGTGCTGTTCGCTGGCGCTTCACGGGGCGCGTTCATTTAGAGAGGGTCTCCTTTATCTCTGAACTCCATCATGCCGCCGGGTGGCTCTCATTAACCGCTCGTCTCTTCCATTATCGCCCGCGTAAACACCGGTTTGATATCTCCCCTTGGCTTCTCGATATCACTTGTCGGTCGGACCACCATCGTATCCGGTGCGTAGGACTCCTTTCACACTTCAGGTCACAGAAACAGATGGGCTGCATTGAAGTTGTGTGAATCCTCGACAGACCCTGCTAAAACTAGCAACATTATTAATCCTAAATTGGCAAAAAATGTGCCATTTTGGATACTTTTATGAGGCTTCAGTGGTTGATTACATGTTTACCAGCTGAGTATCCAATGGTCAGTTAGAGCGACAGTTTACCTTCCAACTTGTTCTGCCTACTGTAGTGGATTAACTGTAGTTTAACCAGTGACAGACCAGCTATGGCCAGTCACAGATCAGTTAGGAATGTTGAAAAAACCTCTAAAGCTAATTTAGAATGGAATGGTCCTAGTTGGATTTGTCAATTGGGCAATTCTTTCTTTCTTTCTGCTGCATGGCGGTTCAGTAGCTGCGCAGCTGGCGAGGTACGAGTGCCTGGTGCATTGTGGGAAATGATCTCAGGCCTGAGGGCCATCTCGTCCACCTGGTGCAGCAGAATCTGAACAGAAATGTGAATGAGCTCCAAAACTATTTTCCCTTTGTTCATGTGCAACATTATGTCCATTCTGGCTGATAATTTGTTCAACGGAGCCATTGACAATCGCCGCAAGTAGGGCGTCCTTTCCGTATTCTCGTTCAGGAAGTGGGCTTCAGCTTATTGAAGATTTTTTAAGAAGTGGGTGGTCCTCCGCACGTGGAAAGCAGGAGAATGAGTAGCAGTATTGACAGTGACCGTATCAGAATCCCACATCTGTTAGCAAGCTGATCGTGTCTCTCCATCACAGTACAGGTCTCAAAATCCAGCTGTCAAGTGCCAGAGTGTACGAATGTTTGGGCTTTCCATTCAACTAGCCACCAACTCAGGCCACATAAACATGGCTACCCACTCTGTAGCCATGAATAACTTGACTGCTAAAGTGTAGAAACAAACCAAAGACCAGAAGACACAGCTTCCCTCAGGGATTTGATTGCTTTTTTATGTCTTTAGACGGCAGTGGGCGGAGTTGGAAAAAACCAAGTTCAGGAAGTGAAAATCAACGTTGGAGACGGAACCACTCTAGTTTCCACGAGGCGCACGTTTTTTTTTCGAGTTTTGCTTTTGTAAGGTTCGTGCTTTTTTTTTCCTAACCTCAATTTTTTTAAGGTGCGCCTTAAAAACTGTGACTAGAAAATCCATCTCAGTATTTTGTTCTAGCCATCTGGATATGCTAATTAGCTTAATTCTTCCTCTTGGAGGTAGGAGCCATGTAGTGTTACCTACTGGCTGAGTTAGATGGGCGAAACACTTGGCAGGATATTTATGATCTCACCTCTGGATTTTATTCATCTGACTGTGAATAAGTGAATAGAGTGTGTGCTTGTTTGATGTGGAGATGTAAGAGTTAATGAATGAATGAATGAATGAGTTCATTCATTCATTAACAGCACACAGGCATTTACTCACTCCATTAGCTATTAGGCTTCCCCCTTTTAACAGGCAACAGAACAGAAATACATCAGTGCTGAAGTCTGCAAATGAATACCGTGTCGGTACCACCGGTATCTCCCTCCCAGGATTTAACCTTTGACCTTTCCAGACAAAACACTCTGCGCCTCTGATGTCAGCTGGAGTCCGCACAGAACACAGAATTTGTTCAGGTGGAGAAAAATGACATTGCAGGTGATACTGGAATGAAGGGTGGAATGTGAATAAAAATATCATGAAGTTATACTGAAAAAGAGACGGACAAGGTTGCTGGAGCCATATTCTTAAGTTCAATTAGTTTACAATATTACCAGTTATAGATATGGGGGTTCATTAGTTGGTTAGTTGGCAATGAAGCTGCTAGTTTGGGCCCCCAGAGGGGCATGGGATTATGGGCCCTTGAAGTTGGGCTCTTGAACCAGGCTCTTAACCTTGCAATGACTCCAAAGGCTTTATCCCAATCTCTCTATCCCTCCTTCCTTACAGCTGTTCTGTCTGTATTTGTTTTGGAGTGTCCTTGAAAAAGAAAAGTGTGCCAAGTCGCACTTCCCTGGTTAAACAAAGGCTTGAAAAAACAGCACTGAATCATGGCAAGGTCAAGATGTTCCCATGTAAGCTGGGTTCAGAAGTGGCTATTCTCCAGCGAGGCCTGAACACAGAGTGCCACACAGCGTAAAGCTGCTTTCACACCGGACGCGAAACGAATTTTTCGCACGACAGGTTACATTCAAAGTCAATGCAAAGACGCGAATACACGCGAAACGCGTGTATTCGCGTCTTTGCATTGACTTCGAATGTAATCTGTTGCGCGAAAAATTCGTTTCGCGTCCAGCGTGAAAGCGGCTTTAGGAAAGGTTAAATGAAGCAGGTGAGTGGACTGCACTGCCTCCTACATGTGATCAGGAAGCCTTGCTCAGCAGAGTCCAGAGGCGGCCTATACTCCTGCATTATAAATAGAGGGACTTTAATTTTTAATATGCCTCACTGTGAAGGCCACTGCCCCCCGGTGGCACGGAGGAGTCATGTGACAGGGCGAATCGACTCTGACTGACGCTATAATGACGGGGACAGTAGCCAGCTGAGATAATCATGCTGGATGGATTGTGCGTGGATCTGTGCCGAGTTAAAGCAAAAATGCCTGCCTGCACACTACAGATTAAATAGATTTAAGTCAATTTACTCAAGAATTTAATGTCGACGGATCCCATGCAGCTGTGTTCAGTAAATTCTTTGAAACTTCAAGGATTCTGTTCCCAAATAATAAATCTAGTGATGTAACTCACTCAGTACAGTTGTGTGTCACTCACTGATATACAATTTCTGGCTAAATTCCGCATTATAGTTTTTTTGAGAGCAGATGACATCATTGAATTGCGACAGAACGCAAGGTGTCAATCACTGATCTGCTCATATGTGTAGGTGGCCTCTTCCCCTGACTTTCTGGACCAATAGGAAGACGTGGTTAAAACTGGCCCAGCAACAGACCCCGCCCCTGGCAATACCAGTACAGGCCCCTTACATTCTGTATGTGCTCAAACAGAGCTAAAAGCAATTATGATGATTGATCGGTGCTTTAAAAGCTCTTTGCCGCAAATGCAATCTAATTCACTTGATCAGTCGAGTACAGCATTTATTCATTCGACGCGAGATGGTGATTTTTAATTGCTGGCCATTTTCTGGTTTTTTAAAAGGTTTTGGGAAAAGTTATGCAATTATACCACTAAAAGGAATATTGTGAAATATTGTTCCAATTATTCTGGCTGACAAGTGTTTAATTTTAGGAACTGCTGCTTTGCGATGTCAGGAACAGAGGCAGGCTGCAGCCCTGAACCAGTACTCTCGTTCTGGGGTATGGTGCCCTCTTGTGGTTCTATTATTTGCCATGTATCCACTGTTCAGGCATTAAAACATAGGTTTAGGACTGTACGTCCATTTATTACAGGGTAGGGAAGCAAAACTTGCACTGACATTTAAAGTACAAACAATCCCACAACCACTCCCCTGAATTGTGTGCACCTGTTATTTGAAAAAGCAAAGACTATAAGCTATAATCTGAGTCTGTGCTTTAGTCGTTTGGTTGTAAAATGACCAAAATGAATAATATACAATATATGGATGGTGATTTATTTTGCAAATTTTGCTTCCCCACCCTGTACAGTATGATGTCCAGAGGAAATTCTTCAGTTCATCTCAGCGTGGAATATCTCAACCGATCTAGTTTCACCAAAAACTATAGATCTCTGGCCTGGGTCCTCCCAAATTGGATGAATTATAAAAGAAAGTAATAAAGTTGAAATGGTGACCTGTAGAGTGCGAACCCACAGTCAGACAAACAAACAAACAAATGGAACAGAATAACAGAGTTGCCGGATTCCTGCAGCTAATAAACACAAATTACCTTGGCAGAGGTAATTAATTATTGAAAACAGTAGCTTGGGGTACAATTTTCAGCATTCAGACGCTCATCCCACCCTTCCTCTCATTTCTCACTATATGAGAAATACATCAATTAAACACTGAAACGTGCGAAAATGTTTTTTGCCTTTAAAAGAACACTTTTATAAGCAAAAAAATGTACAGACAGTTGCAATCTGTGATTGCAAACATTTGCAGAGGCTGGACAATCTCTCACTAGTCAACACCACTGCGAGAGATTTTCCACATTTTTTGGTCCCTTTATGCAGGAGGAGCCATAATCTGTTCATACTTTACTGAATCAACATCTTAGCAGTAATTTAGTGGTGGTTGGAAGGCTCTGTCTCTATTAGTTATTTTATAATTGTGACAAATGCGTACGCACCACAATTTTCTGTTAGTTGAGTCTTTGGATTGAGAACCATGTTTGGATCCAGATCAGTCGGTCATTGATGTCATCGAGCTCATTGCCCCCAGTTTTTCTCTTTTCAAATAGCTATTTATTTGTGATTTGTGACTCAAAATGTCAAATTTTGCTCCAATTCATGATGGTGAGGAATCCTTAAAAAATAAATAAATAAAAATCATGGTTCCGGATCTGCATCACTTCCAAAATCTAAGTACCTCTAAGTCAGGCCGAGATCCTTCTCAAGTAAAAATTTTGATGCAAATCTGTTCATTAGTTAGTGCGTGTTTTTGCTAATACTCAACAAATAAATAATCCAACAATCTAACATTAGTGGCCTACAGAAAGTGCAGACTTCCATCAAGACCAATGGTCCACGCTTCTGTGATACGCAAATATGCTGGGGAAACCATCACATTTTTATGATTTTTTTTCCCATTGAAATTTATCACCATCTCGTGGATTTTATGATGTATGGCATTTGTTTCACCAAATGCCCTATCTTGCAATCTCTCAATGGTGCAGAGTCCTTTAAAAAAATTCCTGGATCTGTGGTCCGGCTCACTATAAAATATAATGGGTTGTTTCTTGGGCCAAACCCAATCCCTCCAAAAAATTTTAACTAAAACTGCTCGTTACTTTTTGAGTAAAGTTGGCCGCAGACAGACAAATAGATGAAAGATTGTTTATTGAACAATGAGTTGTCGAAATTCCGATGAATTCCTAGGGTCATATTACCTTCACAAACAGAATGCCATTGGTTTGAGGTTTTCATACTAAATAAAACCCAAATTATTTGGCAAAATGTACTTTTGACCTTTTGTGTGACCTTGACATTCATCTTGACCTTTTAAGTCTGAAAATTTGGACAAACATCAAATTTTTTCTCTTTTATGAGAACATGTAACCCCATCCTACTGACCCTGAAACCAAAGGATGTGTGGGATGTCAGAAAATTAGGCCATTTTCATGATTTTTAGAATTTATGTCAGAAAAATGTCAATAACGTCACAATCCTTTGCCCAATGTGGCTGAAATTTTGTGTGTGAGCTACTCGACCAGTGGGCTAACTAACCGAGTCAACGAAAATGATTTCTGCAAAAGCTGAAAATTTACGTCACTTTGTGATTTCATTTTGACATACTTTGTCATCCCGACCCATAATCATTAGGACCACATTGATGTGACGAACAGAACGATGTTAATTTGAAGTCTCTATCTCAGTTAGAATCCTAGTTATGAATCAATATGTATTTTGGATGTTTTTGGTGATCGTGACCTTGCCCTTTGACCTAGTTTCACTAAAAACTATAGGTCTCTGGCCTGGGTCCTCCCAAATTAGATGACTGACAAAAGAAAGTAATAAAGCTGAAACGGTGACCTGTAGAGTGCGAACCCACAGACAGACAAACAAACACACAAGTAAAAAAACAGAACAGAATAACAAAGTTGCCGGATTTTGGCAACAAATAAACACAAATTACCTTGGCAGAGGTAATTAATTATTGAAACCAGTAGCTTGGACTAAAATTTTCAGTTTACAATCCTGTTAGGTATGACCCCTTAAAGAAGCTTTTCTACATTCTTGGCCACTTTTCCTAGCTTATTTTCAAGTCTGTTTACCTAGTATCCTATTGTCTACAATGGCCATCCTGGACCAAAAATAAATGTGAATCAGTGATTTGGATCATATATTCCACCGAGTGCTCACTAATCTGAGCTTAACTGTGACAGGAAGTGACATCACATTGAACCTAATGATGAAACGGTAATTAAATGAACGATACCACTGGAGAGCCAATTGCTTAATGCTTGAAAACAAACACCCTCTGTCCCGTCAGGAAAAGAGATCTTATGATGCGGCCCGATGGCGGGTGAGACGGGCGACCTCTGCCTGACAATCAGGAGGGGTAACCTGATTCTCTGAAGATTTGATTAACGCTGTCGCGCCAGAGGAGGATATCCTGTTTGTCACACTGAGCATCACAAACAAGAGTCCTCTTTAAGAATGAGACTGGAGAGGAGAGTTAGATCAGACAGGAGGACATTGACCAGACAGGAGCTTCAGAAAATAAGTGAGACAATGTTCTTCTGACCCTCACTTACCACCACAGGAAATGTAGTGATCCCAGTGAGTCCGAGATTGAGGAAAGTTTTATTTAACCCTTTAAAGCCCGCCAACTTTCTGAATTGCACAGCACAGCCTGTAAATAGACAAATATGGCGCCGTGGCACTTTCTTATACAATGAAATGAGCACATTTATTGAATAAGGGAGAGTCTTACCGATCAATGCATGTGCTGCGCACCCATACTTTAGTTTAGCTTCACTACGTAAATATGAAGAGGTGCGGTGACAATCCAGTCGGCCCAGTCAGATAGACCAGGGCCACGCAATACCTATAAACTATGAAGCGCCATCGGTTACTGACAGGTGTGGCTACTGGCAGAAGATAGAGCCACTGGTCAATCGTTTATATGTAATAAATGCTGAGAAAATGTAACCATGAAAGATGGTTGCTTGTTTTCTTTATGAAGGTGTCTGTTGGAAATTTTTGTCCTCAGAATAAGGGACCAAAAACTCACTCAGTTTCTTCTTCTTCTTCTTCATGCAGACTCTAACCTTGAAGCACTACTTCTCTGATATTTCTTAACATATCATCATGAAACTTGATTCTACATGTCTGTGCGCTGGCATTAACTGTGCTCGATTTTGCTATAAGGGCAGAGGGGCCCCCATGGGGCCCGACAACCGACCCCTGCACAAGGACTCATTAATTACACGCCATTGTCCCGAGGACATAGTTCATTTGAACTTGTTAATTCTCATTTCCAAACTTCTTGATGGCACATTTAACAGATTGGAATCTTTCTAATTATGGGGTGTCTCGACCGATTTCTGGGTCAAGCTCAAGGTGAGCGCGGAGAAAGGAGGATTTGAACAACAAGCGATCAAAGTAAGATCCACTTTTTCACTGTTTCTTCGCCACTCTCAGAACTTTTTCTGACGCATAGAGGGGGTCAATAAAAGCTAAAAGCTAATCCACGTTCACTGAGTTTGTCAAATCAACCAGGTGTGTGATATTCCAGTCTTACTTGTCTTCTTAATTGGAGCTGTTCTGTCGCTTATCGCATGCGTTATTTCACCTGTGACATTCAGAGAATGGCAAAGCCTTTGGTCAGAGACCCAGTTTCTCTGGGTTTGAAATGAAAGTATTGGTGTTCTCATGAAGGCTGTCAACTTTGATTCAAGCAGTTGGTTGCTTTTAGCAGTAAGTACAGATAGAATTCAGCTTAGGAACCGTTATTACTGCTACATTGGTAGTCTGTGATATTGTGCCTAGTTTGTACACAGCTGCCCCTTATAGATTGCCCTGTTTTTTTTTTTTTTTTTTTTTTTTTGTAATACAAATAATTAGTCCTGCGTGTACCGTCAAGAGCTACATTTAATCATTAATTGGTGCACCCTGGCACTGCCACCAGATGGTGCTGTTGTCCACACTGAGAGCCTCACTTAGTGTT
Source organism: Gymnothorax javanicus (assembly GCA_029692085.1). NCBI lineage: Eukaryota > Metazoa > Chordata > Actinopteri > Anguilliformes > Muraenidae > Gymnothorax > Gymnothorax javanicus. The sequence goes on along the minus strand of CM056198.1, from coordinate 8,835,506 downwards.
CTCTGTAGGCAGACATGCCGGCGCCAGCATGTGGTGCCATCCTCGCGTGTGTCCGGCGCTCCAATCACAGGCCGAGGCGGCACTGCCCGCTAGAGAGCTGCCGTACAGGCGGAACCCGATCCACGATTGATGGCTTCCCGCAATCGAGTTATGATGCAAGAACCCCTGGCATCCGGAACATCATGAGTCAGTTGGATCGAGAGGACTGTGGGCCGGTACATCTCAGAGTGTGAATCAGCCTGAATGGGTCTGTGTGTTGTCAGTGGTCTGACCAGTCTGATGCCAGTGATGCCATTGTGTTAACTCCCCCTCCGTCATCTCTAGGCTAAATATCACGATGGTGTGATGGTTACGATGCAGTATCAGTTCAATCAACAATCTACAACACAGTGTCTTATACAGGGATACTCAAATCTGAACCTTGAATCCAAATCCAACCATGGTTTCTGTTCTCTCAGGTATTTGACTAATTAACTGAACAATTAGTGCCTCTGATTGGCCAGTCAGTGTTCACACCTGACTCCCAGGGAGGGAGGAAAACCAACAGTTTTCAGCCCTCAAGGACCGTGATTTGAGGATCCCAGGTGTAATAGTATGACTTCTACCACTATACCACCTCTGGCATTACATTTCTGTTAATTAATTGATGCTTTTTATCCCTTGGACTAAGCAGGGGCCAATCCCCCCCAGGACTAATAGTCTTAAGGGTCTTGTGCAAGGGCCCAAGGGTTACACTGATTTTTTTAGCTTCCAATCTTTTCAGTCCCAGACAAAACCTTAATCATTAGGCTGTAGGGTGGTGATCCTCAAATCTGACCCTCAAATCCAAATCCAGCCCTGGTGTTCTATCCAATTGGGCATTTAATGCTGGCAAGTGGACAGACCGCCTTTACTCCCGACTCCCTGGCAAAGGAAAGGGAGACAACCAGCGTTTCCTGGCCGAGGGTCCAGACTACAATCCATGCAAGTCCTACTACTTTAATAATAATAATAATAATAATAATAACGAGCACTCAGAGAGCGCAGCACCTCTGCCACGCCAAGGCAACTCTGTGCATTAGTTATTTTCGTTGGCTGATGTAAGGTGTTGCTGCATTACACTGCCAGGTGGCAGCAAAACCCAAAAGCACGCCGATTGGAAATCCGGCCCATTGGAAAGACTTCAAATCTCTGCCAGCATAGCTGGATTTGAACTTTGGCCTATATCTGAGCTGTACTTTGGCCTAGATATGCCAAAATTTTATCACTTGTTCCTCTTGTGCTACTCTAAGATTCTGCAAAGTTTGGTTAAAATCTATGCAGCCGTTTTTGAGATATCCTGCTAACAGACAAACAGACAGACAAACAGATAAACGCCGGTAAAAACATACACCTCCTTGGCGGAGGTGAATAATAATAATAATTATTATTATAAATGTGGCTGTCAAAAACAGAAATGCCAGGCTTTAACCACATCCACCATTATTGCCTGTAGCAGGTAAGACAGTGTATTAAATCACTGGGAGGTGCCCAAAAGTTGCTTTGAAAAGTTGCATGTTTCCATCATTCAATCAAGGATCAAGTTATGATAAGTAGCAATTATTTTTATAAATCCAATATGGTGACCAGGTCATTCCGCTCGAACGAAAAAGGTTTTACACAACAGAGCGACAGCATATCCTACATCCTTCCCAGTTACGAACTTTCATTTGAATTTATCGAACGGTTTTCACGCAATTTACATTTAAAGATATATTTCATCACGTGACATTTTTGACCAATGGCAGCTTAAACAGTTTTGTGGGGAAATTAATCATAATTAAAAATTTGATTGACCTGTCAACTGTCTATCTGGTTGTGAAATTTCAGCTCAATCAGTTTTTTTGGTTCTGGTGACTTTCAGAATGTTTGAGCAAAATTCAATATCGCTGCCGTACCACGTTACCAATTGAAATTTTGACAAGGACACATCTCATTCGGGACGACCCTTCCCAGGGGTGTGAAGTGGTGTGTGATTTCTAATACACAAGCTCTGCCTACCACTGTATGGCATATGGAAGATTTTGTAGCACATAATAAAAAGTGTGACATATATTTGTACTGACACTCATACATTTTCTGTGTACTGTCAGTACTTTTTACTATTTCATTCTGCTCTCTAATAAGCTGTCTCTTTGGGTCCTGAAATTTGCATATTATGGTAGTTAGGTTAACCACCTGATCCCTCAGCACTCAACATTACTTTTATTGTCCTGGGGCTTGGTGGACAAGTCCCAGGTCACAATTACAAAGCAAAATCAACCCAGAGCGAGAGCACATATAAATGTGTGCATTCCATCTGCTCTTCACCTTTCACCTTTCACCTTTACCATTTATCATATGTGTCACTGTATTGGCTTCATAAGCTCACCTCCTGTGAACTTAAAGCAGTGCTTCCTGTTGGCTTGTCATTGCTGATAACCCGGCTGTCATATTTCAGGCAGTATATGTTTGCCCCATTAAGTGGCCTCTCTCTCTCTCTCTCTCTCTCTCTCTCTCTCTCTCTCTCTCTCTGCTCTGTATCTCTGTGTCTCTTTTTTCTCCTCCCCCTAACTTCAGCGATCCCTCGTCATGTTCTTAGGCCTAGTGCTTAACTGGAGCCTTTTTAAAAGCGGATACATTTCCCAAAGGACAATGAGAGGTCACTGGGATCGCCCCGCGATGATATCCTTTGTGAGAGATTCGGGGAAAGCCAAAGCGATGCACGCTAATACCTCACCGTGGCTTTTTTTTTTCCCAAATGGGGATTTGTCATCTCCTTCCTGTTTGTAGGAGCCATTCACATCCCCATTTATGAGCTAAAATATGAGGTGCAACTGCACTGCTGCCGGATGTAAAAATGTGGGACCCTCAGGGCATCATGGTTTCCAGGGGACCATAAAAACAGCAACACAAAGCCAGATGCTTTTAGGGGTTACGCAAGGTTTTGTTCAATAATAGCTCATAAGTCATAATTGCCTCTGCTTGGCTCTTGATTCTGTTTCTTTTCTGCAGCAGCGACATTCAATCTGTGAGGCATTATAACACAAAATTTGATCATATAATCCACAAATTCAGCATACAACAAGAGCACTCAGAGAGCTCATACCTCCACCAAGGCCCAACGGTCCCCCACATGTCTGGGACGCATATGAGTAGCCTTATTATGTACCACCACACAAGCAAATAAAAAATTCCTGGCTTCAGAATTGAATTCAGATCACTCCTGAAATAAAATCACTTCTAAGTTGGGCCAAGACACACCTCTGGGAAAAAAACTTCATAAAAAATATGTTTAGAACTTTTTCTGTGATGTTGCTAACAAACAAACATACTTAACCACAAACCAAATGTAAAACATAACCTCCTTGAAGATGGTGAAAAAAGGAACAAAATTGTATTCACCCACACTGCATAAGGCCTATTCTTTATGTCTGCATTCTGTACTCTTGGTTTTCATCGCAGTTTCCCTCAATCTAAGACAGTCAGCTTGAAGTGAGGATTTAACCCTTAGAGC